>CM055118.1:200672728-201872728 GCA_029206835.1 Rana muscosa
GAGAAATAAGCTGACAGGGTATTGAGACTTCTACTACTTAATACTACTAATATAAAGGAAACAATGTTTTTGGTGTCTGTGTCCCTGTTGAGGATTTCTTCTCATTTTCTGTCCTGGTGACAATATTGTCACAGGACAGGTAGTTAGGAGAAATTTTCCCTACAAAGTGCCAGACAATAGACAAAAACTGCGGGGTTTAACCATGCCCAACTCTTTCTAAAAAAAAAAAACACTTTGGCTAGAGATACTTCAAGAGCTCATTCTCATGGGCACAGAGGTCCATAAAGCTGTTTAGTTATGTGATTGAAAAGCACCTGAGAAAGATGGGTGTTGCGTACAACTGCATGTAAGCAGGCTGAAACAGTCAGTAGGTGCTGTCTCCGCTGGGAAGGCTGGGGTTAATACTTTGCCCAGTCTTTTTAGGCTTTTTGTCTGTGTGATATAAAAATGAGACTGTGGTCTGGTTCAGGAAAGCTATTGTTGGGCTCTGTAGGAGAGTGGCGCGTGAGAGAGAAACCTAGGAGTTCCAGTGCAGCCTTGGGTTGTGAGGCCTGTAAGGGATGGAGACAGGTGAAGAGATCCACAGGAGTAGGAGAATATAGCTTGTCATGGCCTGCAACAGAGACTTTTAACTTGGGGTTCACCCTGAAGATACCTGTGCTGGAGAAATGCCTTTGAAGGACTTATGCTTGCTGGACTGCATTGAATTAGGTATGCCGGGGCAGCCCTCAGCCTGTAGTTAGGAGTAGGGAACTAGGAAAGTATCATATTTTGCCTGTTAAACTGTGAAATGTCTATTTTGCACTTTTTCTAAGTAAAGTATTGAAATATTGTCCCTGTCTGGTCTGAAGTTACTAAAGAGGTGTATTGTAAGTAACCGGCACACACAGAGTTAAAAAGTGTGTCTTAACACACTGGGTTATGAAGACACAAGCATGGAGTAGAGTAATGAGAAGATACAAGTAGTTGCAAAGAGTATCCGAAGTTTAACAAGCAACCTGTCGATAGTGTGCACCTGTTATAGGTGGCATGGCCATCACAGAAGTTCCCCATCCTGTATAGAGATACAGGAGGTTCAAGAGTTAAATAAGTGCATGTGTGGAGATTGCGCAGAATACACAGTGGAGCCCACTTGGCTACTAAAGTAGTAGTGCGAAACACCGGACAGGTGGATGTGAACAGCTTGACTGTCCAAAATGCAAGTTACTCTGAAGGTGTACATTGCCCTGGGGAACCGAGAGTTAACTGAAGAACAGCTACAGTGCCAGTGTACACGGTGTAGGTACATCTCTAATAGTAGTGGTTCGCCTTAAAGCGGAGGTCCACCCAGAAATTTTTTTAACTTTAAAAATCCTAAAAAAAAAAAGAAAAAAATTAATAGAAAAAAAATAATAATTTTATACTCACCCGAAATGCCTGTTGCTATGCAGAAGTCCTCTAATCTGCCTTCTGCTGTGCCTCTTCCTTGTCCTCGGATTGAGAACTTCCGTTTCCTCTTCTTGTGAATGGGGCGCGCTGCCTTCTGGGAACTGTGTGTATCCCAGGAGGCAAGCCGCCCATTCACAAAGCGCTGTGCGAGTGGCGCATGCGCAGTAGGAAACGGGCTGTGAAGCTGTAAGGCTTCACAGCCTGTTTCCCTTAGTCAGGATGGAGGAGCTGGGAGCCTGGCAGCAGCGATCGATCGCCGTGGCGGGACCGACATCGCGGGAGAGTAGGACAGGTAAGTGTCCTTATTAAAAGTCAGCAGCTACACTGTTAGTAGCTGCTGACTTTTTTTTTTTAACTGGCTGCACCTCCGCTTTAAGTTTCCCAACGGCAAACTCAGCCTTGTCACGGGGCATTGATAAAGATGGCTCAAATTATCCCTGTAACCAAGTGCCTAGCAAAGCCAAAAGAACCCACCCCGGGGTAGGCCTCTCACGTGACCTTTGCTTGGTGCCCAACGAGGAGGGAAACATAGAGGACTTGACGACAACCTTTCAGCTGTATGTGGCTTCTGGAAGCACACCTCCCCATCAGGCTGCCGTGTATTCTGGTTTCCTGGGACAATCTCTATTTTGATACAGCAAATCATTAACTTGGGCTCATTAGTTTGTATAATCCAGCTGCCAGTAAGCAACAAAGCTTGCTGTATTTAAGCACCAATAAGCCTAAACTTTAAGCTGCGGCCTATAAGAGAAAGGATTAACGTTTATATATAATTATTTCAGAAGCTTACTAAAGTAACACAAATTTTAGATAATTCTGTTTTGTGTTGTGGGGGAAATATATTTTGCACTTCCTGTTTAGAAATCCCATGGCAAGACTCCATGGTAGGGTTCTTGAAGAGAATAAATCAGCAGGTCTTCCATAAAAATGTTTTACCAACTGCTCCCCACCAGTCAAAAAATAAACTATGGAGATTACACTAATCCCTTGGTTTTAAAAACACAATATGCCCAACACACACATTCCTAAAAATGGCTGTAAATGTAAGTGGGTGCTGCAATGACCACTGGCTGGAAATTAAAAATATTCAAAGCGAAAAGTATGTCACCGGCGCACAAAGGATTTCAAGAACTGATCCAAAGCTTTATTCAGGGATCACATCATAGATACAAGAGCGACGGTTCGGTGCCTTGTATGACCCCTTCATCAGGCATGTGACGTTACATATCTGATAAAGGGGTCCTGCGAGGCTCCGAAATATCAAGGCTCTGAAATTCCGCTTTTGTAACTATTATGTGATCACTGAATAAGCTTTTTTTAATAGGAAAAGTATAGGATTTAAGCTTGTTTTGACCTAGGACTTAAGTTATTTCTATTAGAGTTTGACCGATATATCGGCCGATATTTGGTGTCTTTTAATTAATCGGCATCGGCCGATTGTGCTGAAAAAAAAGGCAGATTTAACCCCTTCCATACCGGGCCATTGGAAAATGACGCCGGCAGGAACCCTCTCTCCCTCCGGGTGGACGTCATATGACGTCCTGGGTTTGAGGGGGGATATCTGAATGATGCCTGCAGCTAGAGGCATCATTCAGATATCCTTTTTTTCAGCCGGCGATCCTGCGCACCATAAGAATGATCATAGCGGCGGTTCCGCCGCTTGATCGTTCTTATAGGTGGCGGGAGGGGACATCCCCCCTCCCGCCGCCATCCGTGCGATCGGGGACCCAGAGAGAATCGTCGCGCCGGTGGTGGGTCACGTGATGAGCATAGAGATGACTGGTGACCAGATGGTCACCAGTCATCTCTATAATCGTCGGAGGCCCGGGCGCGATGTGATGACGTCACGCCCGGGTCCTCAAATGTAAACAAAGCTGGCGAAAAAATTCACTGATCTCATGCTTTCTAGCCTGAAGGAGAGATGTGGGGTCTTATTGACCCCGCATCTCTCCATAAAGAGGACCTGTCACACACATTCCTATTACAAGGGATGTTTACATTCCTTGTAATAGGAACAAAAGTGATCCAAAAAAAAAAAAAAGTGTAAAAAACAATAAATAAAATAAATAAATAAATAAGTAAAATAAAAAAAAAATAATACATTTTTTTTAAAAGCGCCCATCCCCAATAGCTCGCGCTTAGAAGCGAACACACACGTAAGTCCCGCCCGCATATGTAAACGCCGTTCAAACCACACATGTGAGGTATCGCCGTGTGCGTTAGAGCGCATGCAACAATTCTAGCACTAGACCTCCTCTATAACTCTAACCTGGAAACCTGTAAAAATTTTCAAAGCGACGCGTATGGAGATTTTTAAGTACCGAAGTTTGGTGCCATTCCATGAGTGTGCGCAATTTTAAAGCGTGACATGTTAGGTATCTTTTTACTCGGCGTAACATAAGCTTTCATATTTTACAAAAAAATTGGGCTAACTTTACTGTTTTGTTATTTTTTAATTCATGAAACCATTTTTTCCCCCAAAAAAAGGCGTTTGAAAAATTATTGCGCAAATACCGTGCAAGATAAAAAGTTGCAATGACCGTCATTTTATTCCCTAGGGTGTCTGCTAAAAAAAAATATATAATGTTTCGGGGTTCTGAGTAATTTTCTAGCAAAAGAATGATGATTTGTACATGTAGGAGAGAAGTGCCAGAATAGGCCCGGTATTGAAGTGGTATAAAAAGCCCTGTATGGAAGTGGTTAAACTTCAGCGCAACTTGCAAATAGCTTCTGTAATAGAAGTCAATGCAAGTTGCCTGAGAGGTTTCCAGTGGATGCAAGTTCTCCCTCCTGGGCAGCCTGCCAAGTGTGAGAAAAGATACAATGTTTCAACTTCAAAGGACTGAACTCCATGTGTAGAAGTTCTCAGTTTAACCATTTAAAGACTAAGGGTCCTTTCACACGGGGCGGATCCGTGCAGATCCGCCCCGTGAAGCTCCGCTTGCTCAGCGGGGATCGCTCCGTTGATCCCCGCTGAGCCGACGGATGACTGGGCGGTCCCCGCACACTGTGCAGGGACCGCCCTGTCAGAGCGCCGCTCTCCCCTATGGGGAATCGGATGACGACGGACCGTAGAGTCCGTTGTCATCCGATCCGCTCCGCCGACGGAAGGAAAAATAGGGTTTTCCTCCGTCACACTTTGGCGGAGCGGAGCGGATGTCAGCGGACATGTCTCCGCTGACATCCGTGCCTCCATAGGGGTGCATGGAGGATCCGTTTCAGGTCCGCCTAAAAAACTGACAGGCGGACCTGAACGGACCTCCGTGTGAAAGGGGCCTTAGGGCTCTTTCACACGGGGCGGATCCGTGAAGATCCGCCCTGTGAAGCTCCGCTTGCTCAGCGGGGATCGCTCCGTTGATCCCCGCTGAGCCGGCGGATGACTGGGCGGTCTCCGCACACTGTGCAGGGACTGCCCTGTCAGAGCGCCGCTCTCCCCTATGGGGGGATCGGATGACGACGGACCGTCGAGTCCGTTGTCATCCGATCTGCTCCGCCGACGGAAGGAAAAACCTCAGTTAGACTTACCGGTAACGGTATTTCTACGAGTCTTTCAGGACAGCACCTGGAGAGAGCGCAGCTCCACCCCTTTTCCCAGGAAACACTGCAGTCAGTTTTCTTTAAAGACCGGACACTTCCACCATGGCCTCAGTTGTTTAAGAGTACCTCCAGCCATGCTGAAATTAGATAAGCAGAACATAGCAATAACACCACATCTTATCATTACTTTAGGGCGGGTCATCGGTGCTGTCCTGAAAGACTCGTAGAAATACCGTTACCGGTAAGTCTAACTGAGGTTTTCTCACCTCGTCTTTCAGGACAGCACCTGGAGATGATAAAAGAGTACTTACTCTAGGGTGGGACCACTGCCTGTAGGACCTTTCTGCCAAATGATTGCTCAGATGCAGAGAGTAAATCCAACCTGTAATGGCGGGTGAAAGTGGAGAAGCTTGTCCACGTAGCCGCCTTGCATATTCTTCCCGGCGAAGCTCCAGCTCGTTCTGCCCAGGATGTTGCTACTGCCCGGGTTGAATGAGCCCCTACTCCTGTGGGAGGTTCTATCCCTGAAGCTCTGTAGGCTTCGCCGATAGCCATTCGTAGCCACCTACCTATGGTATTTTTGGACGCACTATAACCTTTACGTGGGCCAGAAAACAAAATAAACAGGGAATTCGATCTTCTGAATTCACTTGTTATCTCCTTACATCCAAGCTGTGAAAGGCTTCTTCTTTCGTGCCCACTGGTGTAGGACAGAAGGAAGGGAGAACTATTTCCTGTGACCTGTGGAATACCGTTGCCACTTTTGGTAGGAAGCCCAGGTCAGTTCTCAGCACTACCCGGTCTGGAAATATAGAAAGGAAAGGTTCTATGATTGACAGGGCCTGTAGATCACTCACTCTCCTAGCTGAGGTAACTGCCACTAAGAGTGCTACCTTCAGGGACCAAAATTTAATCGTTGCTTCCTCCGGAGGTTCAAAGGGTCTTTTTGTCAGACCCTGTAGCACCAGAGATAAGTCCCATTTTGGGAAGAACTTAAAGGGTACTGGCCTAACTCTGGTCAGTGCCTTAAAAAATCTAACGATAAGGGGGTCCTGAGATAGTTGTCTCTCCAGGAACACCGATAAGGCGGCTACTTGCACCTTTAGGGTGCTAATCGCCAACCCCTTCTCCATTCCCTCATGGAGAAATTCTAATACAGAGATAGTCTCCTTTGGTGAACGGATCTTTTCTCTGCACCAGGAATTAAAACATTTCCAAGCTTTGAAATAGATCGCTCTGGTGACCTTTTTTCGGCTGTCCAATAATGTTGAAATTAGTTTATTGGACAAGCCCCTCTTTTTTAGGATTTGCTCCTCAGTAGCCAAGCAGCTAGTCTGAGGTGCTTGATATTGGGATGTTGTAGGGGCCCCTGTGTTAAAAGGTCCTTCTGTAAAGGAAGAAACCAATGGGGTTCCACCGCCATCCTCTGGATGGTTGAAAACCAAGTCCTTTTGGGCCAGAATGGGGCTACTAGGATTAATGTTGTAGGCTCCTTCTGTAGCTTTTTGAGGACCAATGGGATCATTTGGAAGGGGGGAAAAGCGTAGCACAAGTGGAAGGTCCATGGTTGTGCCAGTGCATCTAGACCCTCCGCTTGATCTTGCCTGTTTAGGGAGAAGTATGTTTCCACCTTTGCATTGGCGTGGGATGCGAACAGGTCTATTTGGGGAACTCCCCATCTTCCTGTTATCTTCTGGAATACTACCGGATTCAGACTCCATTCTGATTCCAGTACTCTTTCTCGGCTTAGGAAGTCTGCTATTTGGTTCAGATCTCCCTTTAGGTGTACCGCCGTCAAGGAGGCTAGATTGGATTCTGCCCAGGCCAAAATGTGGAGGGCTGAGGATAGCAACACTCTGCTCCTCGTGCCTCCCTGCCTTGTTATATAAGCCACTGCCGTGGCATTGTCTGATAACACCTGAATGTGGTGACCCAGGACTTGTTTCTTGAACGCCCATAGTCCCAGTAGAATGGCCCTCAATTCTCTCCAATTGGAGGATCTCCGGGCTTCTCTGTTTGACCATGTTCCTTGGGCCATCTGTCCATCCAGATGAGCACCCCACCCCCAGAAGCTTGCGTCCGTTGTCAATCTGTGTTCTACAGGGAAAGTCCAAAGCAGGCCTTTGTCTAAATTTGCTTGCTTCCTCCACCACCACAGCTTTCTCTGAACTTGAGGGGGTATTTTTATCAATTTTTCCAGCGACTCTCCGTAGGACCAATTCCTGAGAATTGTCTGCTGGAGGTCTCTCGCATGCAGACGTGCCCATTGTATCGCTGGTATTGAGGCGGTGAGTAGGCCTAGGACTGACATGGCTGCTCTGATTGTTATCGGCAGATTTGTTTGAGTCCCCTTTACTGCCCTCTGGAGTTTCTCTATTTTTTCCTCTGGGAGAAAAAGTCTTTCCTGTATGGAATTTATTGTATATCCAAGAAATGTTATCGTCTGGGAAGGGATCATTTTTGATTTTTCTTGGTTTATGATCCATCCGAGACTCTCGAGATGTCTTTTCGTCTCTTTTAGATCTTTCGCCAATAACTCCCTTGTCTTGGCAAATATCAGGAGGTCGTCCAGATATGGCACTATTGATATCCCCTTTAATCTGAGGGGTGCTAGAGCCTCTGCTATGACCTTTGTAAATATCCTTGGTGAGGATGACAGTCCGAAAGGGAGGGCTCTGAACTGCAGGTGTGAGATCGAGTCTCCCTTCTTTACTGCTAATCGCAGATACTTCTGTGATATTGGCGCTATAGGAACGTGTAGGTACGCATCCCTCAGGTCTATGGATGCCATAAAACAACCTGGCGTCAGGAGATGTTTCACTGAGAAAATTGTGTCCATCTTGAATCTTTTGTATCTGATGGACCTGTTTAGTATCTTCAGGTTCAAGATCAACCGGAATTTTCCTGACGTCTTCTTCACTAGGAAGATGTGTGAATAGCACCCTATCCCTTCCTCTTCGGGGGGAACAGCTATAATTACCTCTTGCTGGATGAGTTCTTCCAGTAAGGATGACATCCCTATAGACTTCTCCAGGTCTCGAGGAGTCCGGGTTACATAAAAACGGTTTGGAGGGGGTTGCGAGAATTCCAGCCTGTAGCCCTCTGATATTATTTTGAGGACAAATGGACTGGACGTCGCTGTCTTCCATTGTGGAAGAAAGGCCTGTAACCTTCCTCCCACCGTTGGCGGACTGTCACTGGGTGTTTGTGGTTTGGCCAGGAGGGCGGAATAGTACCCCTGACTTTCCTCTCCCTCTCTGGGACCTCCAAGGTCTTTTATAGCCCGTGTCTTTTTTAACCTCGGTTTGCCGAAAAGCACGAAAATTAGTTTTACCCTGAGGAACCACTTTCTTCTTTATTGGGAAGGCCTTCTTTTTATCAGCCGTTCTATTAAGTACGGCTTCCAAATCAGGGCCAAAAACTAAGTCACCGTCAAAAGGCAAACCACATAACTTCGCCTTTGAGGCTATATCCCCTGACCAGGTCTTAACCCATAAGGCTCTGCGGGCTGAGTTGACCAAGGCTGCTGATCTAGCTGACATTTTGATAGATTCAGCAGAGGCATCAGCCATGTACCCTACCGCCTTTTGAAGTATAGGCAGCGTGTCAAGTAGATCCTTACGAGAAGTTCCCGCCTCAATGTGAGTTTTTAATTGCTCCAACCAGTGTTCTAAGTTTCTCGCTACCACGGTTGATGCCATTGCTGGCTTAAAGTTGGCTAGAGTCGAATCCCATGCCTTTTTTAGTAGGGAGTCTGCCCTCTTGTCCATGGCATCTTTTAGGGTGCCCATGTCCTCGAAGGCCAAGTCTGTATTCCTTGAAACCTGCGAAAAGGCTGCGTCAAGCCTTGGTTTTTTATTCCAAACCTGCTGACTATCATCCTCAAAGGGGAATCTTCTCTTGAGGGATCTGGAAAAGAAAGGTGCCCTCTCTGGGTCCTTCCATTCTCTCTTTACTGTCTCGGAGATGTATTTGTGCACTGGGAACACCCGTTGCTTTACTTCTCCCATGCCTTGAAACATCTTATCGTGTAAGGATAATTGCGTCTTATCCTCTTCGATATTAAGCGTTGTGTGTATTGTTTTTAATAGATCGTCTACTTCCTCCAGGGATAACCTATAGCGGGAAGAAGAAATTTCCCTTTCTTCTTCCTCTTCTTCATCCGAACCTGTGGCAACATTTATCTCCTCATCCTCCGAGTCGCTGACCCCTCTGGGTGCAGGAGTACTAGGATGAGAACAGGATGGTGAATTGCCTTTCCTGTTTGGCCGGGCCGCCGGACGTCTATCCAAAAAGGAGCGGAATGACTGAAAAGTGTCCGCTAGTTCCTTTCGGAAGGAGCTTAATAGCTCCCCTGGTTGAGCAGCAGCTGCAGCTGAGGCAGTTTCCTCTTTTAACAGCTCTGCAATACATGTCTTGCATAGCGCTTTAGGCCATGTTTCCCTAAGCGTGTCTTTGCAAGACGGACATCTCCTCTTGGGAAGAGGAGAGGAGTGTTTGGTTTTGTCTTTGGCTTTAAGCTGAAATACACCAACACCATACTATATTTAAAACATTTTTAAAACATAATAGTAACCAAAACCTTCTAAATCAGCTGGAAAATAAAAGAGGAAGGAACTAACACTTTAGCCCTTACATTTATAAGCACAGCTTACCTAGTGACTCACCCCCTGAGCCACCATAACAACAAAAAAACCAACTCTCTAGTAACAATCTCTAGGGAGAGTGGCACAGGCTCCTTTGCTTTCCCCCCAGGGGAGAAAAGGAGGGAAAGAATATACAAGACCCCATAAAGTATATATACAGGGACCTCTGTCCCTGCTTACCTGGGTCTGGCTGGTGTGAGTGGCTCCTGTTCCCACCACTGCCGCTTGTTCCTCTTCCATTGCGAGGTTGAAGTGGCGTCCGACAGCTCCTTTTTTGATTTTCCCGGTCCTTTCACCGCTGTGAGGACCGGAAATGACACCAGCCGAAGGCCGCCTCCTCCCCCTGCGTTCCAGCGGCCGGAACCGGAAGCCGCGTCGCACCACGGGAAGTCCCGCCCCCGGCCGGAATGACGCGCTCGCCATCCGGGACCCGGAAAACATGGGGATACAAACGAAAGAGACGCTGCTCGTCTCCTGAGGAGCACGCCATCCCTCCTTCCATGCCCCCAGTGCCGGTCTGATGAGAGCGGGCCCTCCCGCAGCCTGAACCCTCGCCGGGTATGAAGGGGAGAAGGTACCGCAGCATCCACCTCACGTAAGGGGGGGTGCTGGGCTGGCCTGGAACAAAAGAAAAAAACTAACAGGTATGCCCCATACTGTCTCCACCTGGAGAGAGCGCAGCATTACCCCTGGTTCCCCGCAGCGCTTCCACCATGGCGGAGGAAACACTACAACTGAGGCCATGGTGGAAGTGTCCGGTCTTTAAAGAAAACTGACTGCAGTGTTTCCTGGGAAAAGGGGTGGAGCTGCGCTCTCTCCAGGTGCTGTCCTGAAAGACGAGGTGAGAAAATAGGGTTTTCCTCCGTCACACTTTGGCGGAGCGGGTCGGATGTCAGCGGACATGTCACCGCTGACATCCGTGGCTCCATAGGGCTACATGGAGGATCCGTTCAGGTCCGCCTAAAAAACTGACAGGCGGACCCGAACGAACCCCCTGTGTGAAAGGGGCCTAAATCTTTTTTGACACTTGTTGCTTACAACAAGTAAAAATCCTGTATTTTCTGCTAGAAAATCACTTAGAACCCACAAACATTATATATATATATATTTTTAGCAGAGACCCTAGGAAATAAAATAGCAATTGTTGCAATATTTTATGTCACACGGTATTTGCGCAGCGGTCTTTCAAATGCAATTTTTTGGGAAAAAATCCACGTTAACAAATAAAAAAAAAAAAAAGAAAACTAAACAGTAGAGTTTGCCCATATTTTTTTTCGTCCAAAAGTTTTGATTACCCGTTTTTGTGTATTTAAGATATATATATATATATATATATATATATATATATATATACACACATACATATACACACACCGGTATATATATATATGTTTTTAATCTAAATTATACATACAAGTGCACTGATTGGAGGCTTGTTGTGTTTAAAATAAATGTTTACATTTTAAGAAATTTTCTGTATCACTTATTACTTAGCGGAGTAATAATGGAACTTCCGCTTTTCAGGATCCTCCCCCCTCCGGTGTCACATTTGGCACCTTTCAGGGGGAGGAGGGAGCAGATCCCTGTATAATCCAGGTATTTGTTCCCTCTTCTGGGCATAGATCACCGCGGTGACTGCGGTGACCTATGCCACATCTGGCCCCCCCGCTGTCTTCTGGGAGACACACATGTCCCAGAAAACAGCAGGGACCAGTGGGATCGCGCAGCGCGACTCGGGCATGCACAGTAGGGAACCAGGAAGTGACTTCCTGATTTCCTTACTAAAGATGGCGGCGCAGGAACCCGAGGGAGAGATCAGCTTCGGGTGCCGACTTTGCGGGCGCCCAGGACAGGTACGTGTCCATATATTAAAAGTCAACAGCTGCAGTATTTGTAGCTGCTGACTTGTATTTTTTTTTTTTCACGGCACTCCGCTGCTTTCACACTGGACCGTCATTCTAGCGGCGCTATTTGGCTGCTAGCGGGGAGCTTATATCCCAGCTAGCGGCTGATGAAGGGGTTAAATGCTCCCGTGTAGCGCCACTGCAGAAGTGCTTTGCAGGCGCTTCGGCAGCGGTGCCAGTTCATTTCAATGGGCAAGAATGGTGGAGGAGAAGTCTACACCGCTCCAAAGATGCTGCTTACAGGACTTTTTTTTAACGTCCTGCCAGCACACCGCCTCAGTGTGAAAGCACTCGGGCTTTCACACTTAGACTGCAGGGGAGACGTTTTGCAGGCACTTTACAGGCACAATTTTTAGCCCAAAAGCGCCTGAAAAACGCCCCAGTGTGAAAGGGGTCTAACTGTTAGATTTTGTGAGATGAAGGGAGGAAAAAAAAAATCGGCCTAACATAACGGGCAAAAAAAATCGGCATCATATATCGGCCATCGGCCGCCACGATTTCTAAATATCGGCATCGGCCAGAGAAAACCCCATATCGGTCGACCTCTAATTTATATGTCTTGTTAAATGCCAGCAAGAGCAACCACACCATCTACTGGCCATACTAGAAAATATAATATACAGGAAATCATGTAATATAAAGTATGGCATCAATTCAGGAACCTGGACCTAAAAAAAATAGGTAGAATACCATTGTTGACTTCTTCTAAAAATGCTAGTTGCCTGGCTGTGTTAACCACTTAAGCCCCGGACCATTTTGTAGCTAAAGGACCAGAGGTGTTTTCAGAATTTAGCACTGCGCTGATTTAACTGGAAGTTGTGCGGACATGCAATGTTGTACCCAAACGAAATTTGCGTCCTTTTCTTCCCACAAATAGAGCTTTCTTTTAATGGTATTTGATTGCCTCTGCGATTTTTCTTTTTTGCGATATAAATGGAAAAAGACCGAAAATTTTGAAAAAAAATGATATTTTCTACTTTTTGTTATAAGAAAAATCGAATAAACTCAATTTTAGTCATACATTTAGGCCAAAATGTATTCAGCCACATGTCTTTAGTAAAAAAAATGTCAATAAGCGTATATTTGTTTGCGCAAAAGTTATAGCGTCTACAAACTAGGGTACATTTTCTGGAATTTACACAGCTTTTAATTTATGACTGCCTATCTCATTTCTTGAGGTGCTAAAATGGCAGGGCAGTACAAAACCCCCCAAATGACCCCATTTTGGAAAGTAGACATCCCAAGGAAATTGCTGAGAGGCATGTTGAGCCCATTGAATATTTTTTATTTTTTTTGTCTCAAGTGATTGAATAATGACTAAAAAAAAAAAAAATTACAAAAAGTTGTCACTAAATGATATATTGCTCACACATGCCATGGTTATATGTGGAATTGCACCCCAAAATACATTTTGCTGCTTCTCCTGAGTATGGAGATATCACATGTGTGGGACTTTTTAGGAGCCTAGCCACGTACGGGACCCCGAAAACCAAGCACCGCCTTCAGGATTTCTAAGGGCACAAATTTTTGATTTCACTCCTCACTACCTATCACGGTTTCGAAGGCCATAAAATGACAAAATAGCACAAAACTCCCCCAAATGACCCCATTTTAGAAAGTAGACACCCCAAGCTATTTACTGAGAGGCATGTTGAGTATTTTACAGCTCTCACTTGTTTTTGAAAATGAAGAAAGAAAATAATTTTTTTTATTTTTCAACTTTCAAAACTTTGTGACAAAAAGCGAGATCTGCAAAATACTCACCATACCTCTCAGCAAATAGCTTGGGGTGTCTACTTTCCAAAATGGGGTCATTTGGGGGGGTTTGTGCCATCTGGCCATTCCATGGCCTCCGAAACTGTGATAGGCAGTGAGAAGTGAAATCAAAAATTTACACCCTTAGAAAGCCTGAAGGCGGTGCTTGGTTTTTGGGGTCCCGTACGCGGCTAGGCTCCCAAAAAGTCTCACACATGTGGTATCCCCGTACTCAGGAGAAGCAACAGAATGTATTTTGGGGTGTAATTCCACATATGCCCATGGCATGTTTGAGCAATATATCATTTAGTGACAACTTTGTGCAAAAAAAATAAAAAATAAAATAAATTGTCTTTTTTCCGCAACTTGTGTCAACATATAAAATATTCAATGGACTCGACATGCCTCTCAGTATATAGCTTTGGGTGTCTACTTTCCAAAATGGGGTCATTTGGGGGGGGTTTGAACTGTCCTGGCATTTTATACACAACATTAGGAAGCTTACATCCACTCTTCTAACCATTTGAAGACAAAGCCCTTTCTGACACTTTTTGTTTACATTAAAACATATTTTTTTGCAAGAAAATTATGTTGAACCCCCAAACATTATATATTTTTTTAAAACAAAAGCCCTACAGATTAAAATGGTGGGTGTTGCATTTTTTTTTCCACACAGCATTTGCGCAGCGATTTTTCAAACGCTTTTTCGGGGGAAAAAAATACACTTTTTTTAATTTTAATGCACTAAAACACACTATATTGCCCAAATGTTTGATGAAATAAAAAAGATGATCTTAGGCCGAGTACATAGATACCAAACACGACATGCTTTAAAATTTCGCACAAACGCGCATTGGCGACAAACTACATACATTTTTAAAAGCCTTTAAAAGCCTTTACAGGTTACCACGTTAGATTTACAGAGGAGGTCTACTGCTAAAATGACTGCCCTCGATCTGACCTTCGCGGTGATACCTCACATGCATGGTGCAATTGCTGTTTACATATGACACCAGACCGACGCTTGCGTTCGCCATTGCGCAAGAGCAGGGCAGGACAGGGGTGCTTTTTTTTTTATTATTAATTTTGGTTTTTTATTTTATTTTTAAACTGTTCCTTCCATATATATTTTTTTTTATCATTTTTATTGTTATCTCAGGGAATGTAAATATCCCCTATGATAGCAATAGGTAGTGACAGGTACTCTTTTTTTGAAAAAACTGGGGTCTATTAGACCCTAGATCTTTCCTCTGCCCTCAAAGCATCTGACCACACCAAGATCGGTGTGATAAAATGCTTTCCCAATTTCCCAATGGCTCTTTTTATATCCGGGGGGGGGGGACATTCCCTCCCACTGCTTGTAAAAGCAGTCCAGAGGCTAATTAGCCACTAGGATTGCTTTTACATTAAAGCCGAGCGCTGACTAAAAAGAATAATACCAAGATGATACCTAAACCCGCAGGCATCAATCTGGTATAACCATTCAAAGTCCAGCAACATACCAGTACGTTGCTGGTCCTTGTTGGACATGTATTGTAATCTTTTTTTTCATGCAGCCTGTTGGCTGAACGAAAAAAGAGATTGATCGGTGGGTATGCCCACCATTAGAATACCTCCCTTCATCCACCCACTTCTAATGATGGGCATACATGCACCATTTATATATGCTGAAGCATGGGGGCATCCTCCCGCAAAAGTTATGCCGCACACACATGGTCAGACTTTTCCATGGGCATGCCTCCGTCGGAATTTCGACCGTATGTACGCGGCATTAGGAGCAAAATCGCTCCTCCGCTCCTCTACCCCTGCTGCCCCAATGCTTCGGCATATATGCTTTTTTTTTTTTAACTGTGGTGGTGAAATCACCTCCTACAGCACTGGAGTCGCAGGGATCAGGCCTGTCTCTGCGAACGCTGCAGTTATGTGTGTTGTGTTTTGTAAGTGACAGTGATCGATCGATACTGCACTTGGGTGGCCTGGGCTGGACAGAGGGGCAAAACGCAGGTGCTAGCAGGTATCTGGGCTGATCCCGCTAACACTGCGTTTTTGGGAACCCTAAATTGCTGGGGACGCTAGTATAGATCTGATCAGATCAGATATTGATCTGTTCAGATACTATACCACTAAGGGAGGTGTATGCTTCACGCGTGGGTGTTAGCGTTCCTGGCACTAACCTGACGCTGCCTGGGGCGACGCAGACCCTCTCTGACACTAAAACCTAATTGATATCACCCGCCAGGCGATCAGGGGGTTAAACCTTTATTGGGTTATATACGGCGGGTGCCCTGACACTATAAAAAGCAAACTAACTAACCAGTGTCACCCGTAACACTTATATGGTAATCACTGGTGAAAGGGTTAACTAGGGACAATCAGGGGGTTAAACCTTTATTAGGTAATATATGGGGGTACCCGACGCTATAAAAACCTGCGGCGAACCTAAAAAAAATAACTGGCTACCTATCGGCATCACCGACACTAAGACAGCGATCAGAAAAACTATTGCTTAGTGACAGTGGTGCTAGGGGGTGAAAGGGTTACCTGGGGGGACGATCAAGGGGTTAAACCTTTATTAGGTAATATATGGGGGTACCCGACGCTATAAAAACCTGCGGCGAACCTAAAAAAAATAACTGGCTACCTATCGGCATCACCGACACTAAAGCCCCGTACACACGATCGGTTTGACTGATGAAAGCCGTCCGATGGATTGTTTTCATCAGACCAACCGATCGTGTATGTTACCCATCGGTCTTTTTTCCATCGGTTGGAAAAAATAGAACATGTTTTAAATTTTTCCGATGGATAAAAAACCGATCGAAAACTCAGATCGTCTATGGGCAAGTCCATCGGATCAAAAACCCACGCATGCTCAGAATCAAGTCGACGCATGCTCAGAAGCATTAAACTTAATTTTTTCTCGGCTCATCGGAGTGTTTTACGTCACCGCGTTTGGAACGGTCGGTTTTTTGACTGATGGTGTGTGGGCAAGACTGATGAAAAACTGTTTCATCGGATTTCCGATGGACAAATCCATCGGACAAAAATCCATAGGTTATCCGATCGTGTGTACGGGGCTTTAGACAGCGATCAGAAAAACGATCGCTTAGTGACACGGGTGAAAGGGTTACCTGGGTGGGCGATCAAGGGGTTAAACCTTCATTAGGTAATATATGGGGGTACCCGACGCTATAAAAACCTGCGGCGAACCTAAAAAAAATAACTGGCTACCTATCGGCATCACCGACACTAAAACAGCGATCAGAAAAACGATCGCTTAGTGACGGCGGTGCTAGGGGGTGAAAGGGTTACCTGGGGGCGATCAAGGGGTTAAACCTTTATTAGGGGGGGGGTTAGGGGGCTACACTGGACCTAACACTAACTGCCCTGACACTTTTACAGTCACAAATGTCACTGATTGCAGTGATCAGTAAATAAATGGTCACTGCAATCAGTGACACTGTGACTGGGGGCTGGGGGGTGATCTGGGGGGTGTCTGGGGGGGTGATTTATGTGCCTATGTGTGCTGGTGTTAGTGTAGTGTTTGTGCACTAACCTCTGTGTCTTCTCTCATGCGGCGCTCGGTATATGTGAGCGCCGCATGAGGGATGACATCACTTCCTCCTGCCTGTGTAAACATTACACAGGCAGAGGAAGCATTTGATTCGCCGGGAGCGATCGCGAGGGGATGGCCAGAATCGAATGGCGGCCCCCTCATCACGGATCGCTCCCGAAGCGATCCCGGCCGCTCACTGTACCGGAAGGGGGTCCGATTGGACCCCCCACCCATAGGCAGGCACGTACAGGTATGTGATTGTGCCTGTCCGTGCCATTCTGCCGACGTATATTTACAGTGGGCGGTCATTAAGTGGTTAAACTTCAATGCTTTTTGAGTCATTGCATACAGTGCACCAAGTGATAGCAGAGTGAAGTTAGCATTTTTGATCTGCAACCTTATGCCTGGTCAGTGCCTGAGAAAGTATTGAATGCACTATATTGTCATTACAGCCAGACAACTAGTATTTTAAAAATTAAAAGATCAATGTATTCTTTGGCACTGTGGCCCATAGGTCTCTGGGCCCTTCAAGTGAGTGGCCTGGTCGCAGGTTGGTACTAGCACAGCTGACTTGGTAAAGTGGTTCACCATAACTAGAACATTATGGTGTACTTCTTCTGACATGTCCAGTATAAAAGAGTTGATGGACAATACTTCTAGCTGAGCAGATGTATGCTAAGTCAGAGGTGGAATCCTGGCCTCAGTCCTCTTAAACACTGAACAGACCACACAGTAGGGATGGGCTCGATGATCGAGCTGAGCGTAAGTTCGGCTCGAACATCAGCTGTTCGTTTGCTCGCGGAAAGTTCGCCCGCTGCGGAGCGCCCCATAATGCACTGCGAGATCGCACCTGACCTGCATGCTTTGGTCAATTACAGCACGATGTGCTGTGAGAGCCATGATTGGCCAAAGGCAGGGTGCCTTTGGCCAATTATGGCTCAGGGGCTAAGTCCACACCCCACACTATATAAGGCTACTTACATGGCAGCCGTATGTAGTGTGTTGGAGTGGAGATAGCGTAGGCAGGTTAGTTAGTGGATAGAGTGTGTAGTCAGTGTAGTATTATATATAGAGTACAGGCAGTGTAGATTATATACTACAGTGCAGTCAGTGTAATATATATTACAGTGCAGTCAGTGTAGAATAGTGATGAGCCGAACACCCCCGGGTTCGGTTCGCACCAGAACCCGCGAACGGACCGAAAGTTCGCACGAACATTAGAACCCTATTAAATACAATGGATGCGAACGTTCAGATTCTAAAGTGCTAATTATAACGACTATTATCCATGTTATTGTCCGAAACAGAGTTTGGGAACCCGGCTTCTGCACCAGGGGACATGTATCAATGCAAAAAGAAGTTTTAAAAACGGACGTTTTCCGGGAGCAGTCATTTTAATGATGCATAAAGTGAAAAAAAAAAAGTCAAATATTCCTTTAAATATTGTACCTGGGGGGTGTCTAAAGTATGCCTGTGAAGTGCCACGTGTTTCCCGTGTTTAGAACTGTCCCTGCACAAAATAACATTTCTAAAGGGAAAAAAGCCATTTAAAACTGCTTGCGGCTTTAATGCAATGTCTGGTCCCGGTAATATGGATGAAAATCTTTAGGAAAAATGGCATAGCTACCCCATCAACCCCCCCCCCCCCCCTAACCCAGCCCATTACCAGCCCCTTTGGGTCTTGTATGGATATTAAGGGGAACCCCGCACACAAAATAAAAAAGGACCTATATACTCTGAACAGCCGTATACAGGCGGTGCATACAAGACAGGGACTGTAGGTTTGTTCTTATGTAGAATCTGTTTGTAATTTTGAACAGCTGCATTGTTTAAGTGGAGCTCCATGCCAAATTCCTTTTTTTTAGCTTTTTGTAAAACATAGGGAACGGTTATCACCCCTGTCACATTTTTTTTGCTGTCTGTGCCCCTGTTCAGAACATTTCACCTCACTTTGCGTCCCAATGACAACTGTTTTTGAAATGTGGTGTTTTTATTGAAACAAGGATTGGTGATAAAGCATCAGTAGAGAGGAGACACCTTTCTCCCATATTAATTCTTACAGGAGAGAATTTTCCTTCCAAGGGGTAGATTTCCTCTCACTTCCTGTTGTCTTCTTCCGTTTGCAAGTAGTAGTAGTTTGTAAGTTGGATGTTTGAAAGTAGGGACCTTCCGTATATACTCTGCAGAAATTGGCCCCTTAGGTGTTGGTGTTGGCACAACACTGAAAGCACTCACAGTTATTCTTGGTGGGTGCTGGAACGCCCTGCTGTCAACTATAATATCAGGAATTGTAATAACATATAATTGTTGATCAGTGGTAGTAAAAATTGGGCCTTTGATGGTGGTGCTGGTGCCACAACACTGTAAGGCCTGACAGTTACTCTTGGTGGGCGCAGCAATGGTCCCTGCTGTGAATTATTAGATCAATAATTATAATTGCATGCCCCTGTTGAACAGGGGCTGAAAAATTGGGCCTTTGGTGGTGGTGGTGGTGGTGATGGTGGTGCTGGTGCCACAACACTGTAAGGCCTGACAGTTACTCTTGGTGGGCGCAGCAATGGGCCCTGCTGTGAATTATTAGATCAATAATTATAATTGCATGCCCCTGTTGAACAGGGGCTTAAAAATTGGGCCTTTGGTGGTGGTGGTGATGGTGGTGCTGGTGCCACAACACTGTAAGGCCTGACAGTTACTCTTGGTGGGCGCAGCAATGCTCCCTGCTGTGAATTATTCGATCAATAATTATAATTGCATGCCCCTGTTGAACAGGGGCTGAAAAATTGGGCCTTTGGTGGTGGTGGTGGTGGTGATGGTGGTGCTGGTGCCACAACACTGTAAGGCCTGACAGTTACTCTTGGTGGGCGCAGCAATGGGCCCTGCTGTGAATTATTAGATCAATAATTATAATTGCATGCCCCTGTTGAACAGGGGCTTAAAAATTGGGCCTTTGGTGGTGGTGGTGGTGGTGATGGTGGTGCTGGTGCCACAACACTGTAAGGCCTGACAGTTACTCTTGGTGGGCGCAGCAATGCTCCCTGCTGTGAATTATACGATCAATAAATTATAATTGCATGCCCCTGTTGAACAGGGGCTTAAAAATTGGGCCTTTGGTGGTGGTGGTGGTGATGGTGGTGCTGGTGCCACAACACTGTAAGGCCTGACAGTTACTCTTGGTGGGCGCAGCAATGGGCCCTGCTGTGAATTATTAGATCAATAATTATAATTGCATGCCCCTGTTGAACAGGGGCTGAAAAATTGGGCCTTAGGCACTGGTGGCACAACACTGCAACCCCTCACAGATACTGTACTTGGAGCACAGCAATGAGGCCTGTTGCAAAGTATTGCATCAAAAATTTTAATTACACGCCCCTGTTAAACAGGGGCTGAAAAATTGGGCGTTAGCCACTGGTGGCGTCACCCATAAACCAAAATGATCTTCCAAGCTATCATCGTTAATCGTATCATTGAGGAGGAGGAGGAGGATAGCCAGTCAACATAACAGCACAGGCACTCAGCATCAGCATCAGTCTTGAAGGGATGTGACATTTTAAAATCAATTAGTCTGTTATATCAGCATCTGGTGTGTGGTAGCTGGTGGTGATCCAAGACTGGTTCATCTTGATGAAAGTCAGTCGATCAACCGAGTCGGTGGACAGGCGCACCCTGTGATCGGTGACAAATCCTCCAGCAGCACTGAATGTGCGTTCTGAAAGAACGCTGGATGCAGGACAGGCCAGTAGCTCAATTGCATACTGTGCAAGCTCTGGCCAGTGATCCATCCTCAAGACCCAGTAAGCCAGAGGATTTTCGGTGGGGAAGGTGTCCAAGTCTGACCTTGCCCCTAGGTATTCCTGCACCATGTATATCAGACGCTGGCGATGGTTGCTGGAACCGATCATACTTTGGGGCTGCGGACTAAAGAATTGTCTGAACGCATCGGTCAGACGGCCACCTTCCCCACCGCTCCTTCTTTGACTGCCCGAAGCCTCAGCAACTCGTTGTCCAGGACCAGGAGTTTGTAACCTCCCAGTCTCTGGGAACGCGTTGCACAGACCTTTCTGCAAGGCCTCCCGGAGTTGTCTCATCCTCTGCTCCCTCTGCGACGGTACGATAAGGTCCGCAACCTTACCTTTGTACCGTGGATCAAGGAGAGTGGCCAGCCAGTAATGGTCCCTCTCCTTGATCCGAAGAATACGAGGATCCTTCCGCAGACTTTGCAGGATCAGGGAGGACATGCAGCGTAGGTTAGCTGAGGCATTCAGTCCGGAGTCCTCTGGGTCACTAAGGACGACATGATCCGCAGCCACCTCCTCCCAGCCACGTACAAGTCCACTGGTTTCTTGGGACTGTAAATCATCCCTAAAAGACTGCTGCTGATGATGCTGAGTGCCAGCCTCCACCTCCATGCTGACACAATCCTCCTCCTCCTCCTCCTCCTCCTCTTCCTGTGCGATGGGTGGGACAGAAGGAACACTGTCTGGGTAAAGGGGGCCTTGAGAGGCAAGGAAGTCCTCCTCTTCCTGCCTCTGTTCTGCCTCAAGTGCCCTGTCCATTATTCCACGCAGCGTGTGCTCCAACAGGTGGACAAGAGGTACAGTGTCACTGATGCATGCACTGTCACTGCTCACCATCCTCGTGGCCTCCTCAAATGGTGCCAGGACAGTGCATGCATCCCTGATCATGCCCCACTGGCGTGGTGAAAAAAACCCGAGCTCCCCTGACCCTGTCCTGGTGCCGTAGTCGCACAGGTACTCATTGATGGCCCTCTGCTGCGTGTGCAGCCGCTGCAGCATGGCCAACGTTGAGTTCCACCTGGTGGGCATGTCACATATAAGGCGGTTCTTGGGCAGGTTCAACTCCTTTTGAAGCTCAGCCAGGCGAGCACTGGCATTATAAGATCTGCGGAAATGCACACAGACTTTCCTGGCCTGCCTCAGGACATCCTGTAAGCCCGGGTACCTGCCCAAGAACCGCTGCACCACCAGGTTAAGGACGTGAGCCATACAGGGCACATGGGTCAGTTGTCCCTGTCGGAGGGCGGAGAGGAGGTTGGTGCCATTGTCGCAAACCACCATTCCTGGCTTAAGCTGGCGTGGCGTCAACTACCTCTCGGCCTGCCCCTGCAGAGCAGACAGGACCTCTGCCCCAGTGTGGCTCCTGTCCCCCAAACACACCAGCGCAAGCACGGCATGGCATCTTTTTGCCTGCGTACTTGCGTAGCCCCTTGAACGCCTATGGAGCACCGCTGGTTCCGAGGACAAACCACAGGAAGAGGCCATGGAGGAAGAAGAAGAGGAGGGGGTGGAGGAGAGAGGTTTGTCACAACCAGTAGTAGCATTTTGGAGGCGTGGCGGTGGAACAACCTCCAACACTACTGCACCTTGTCCTGCATCCTTCCCAGCTGCCAAAAGAGTGACCCAATGGGCCGTGAAAGAAAGGTAACGTCCCTGTCCATGCCTGCTGGACCATGAGTCAGCGGTAATATGCACCTTACCGCTGACCGCCCTGTCCAGCGAGGCCAAGACATTGCCTTCCACATGCCTGTAGAGAGCCGGAATCGCCTTCCGTGCGAAAAAGTGGCGTTTGGGAACCTGCCACTGAGGAACCGCACATTGCACAAACTCACGGAAGGGGGCCGAGTCTACCAACTGAAAAGGCAGCAGTTGAAGCGCTAGCAATTTAGCCAAGCTAGCATTCAACCGCTGGGCATGTGGATGGCTGGGAGTGAACTTCTTTCGACGGTCCAGCAGCTGGGGCAGGGAAATTTGCCTGCTAGAATCGGACGTTGGTGTACTGCTAGCAGAGTGCCCGCAAGTACTTGCCTGTGACACACCTAATTCTACACCTTCATTCCTCTCAGAGCAGGTTTCAGAGAGGAGTGAAGGTATAGTGGGGTTGGAGATCCCAGCTGATGCGGTGCAAGAAGAGGTCAGCTTTGTTCTTTGGTGTGGGTCTTTAAGGTAGGCTTGCCAACGAGCTGCATGGCAGGTCAACATATGTCTGATCAAGCATGTGGTGCCCAAGCGGCTGATGTTTTGGCCACGCGATATACGCTTGAGACATATGTTGCAAACAGCAGCTGTGCGATCTGATGCACTCGCCTCAAAAACGGCCCACACCAAAGAACTTTTTGAATGACGGGCAGAGGCAGCGCCCTGCACAGGCGGAGCTCTGCGGTGTGATTCCGTCTGTGTGCTAACCATACGCTGGCCACTCAAGGGCATCCTGCCTCGTTGGAGATGTGCCTCCTCCTCATCCTCCTCCTCCTCCTCTCTCCTATTAGGCACCCACGTGGAGTCAGTGACCTCATCATCCCCTCCCTCCTCATCACTGGAGCCAATCTGGCAGTATGCTGCAGCTGCTGGAGCATGACTGCCAGATTGGTGTCCTTCTTGAGCATCCCCTCTCTCTGCTCTCACGCTGCTGCCTTCCTCTAGCTGGGTATCATCATCAGATCCTTCCAAACGCTGGGCATCCTCCTGGAGCATGTACCCAACACTGTGCTCAAACAGTTCGGGGGACTCCTCAGGAGGAGGACATGGTGGGTCTAGGGAAGGATTGACTAATGAAGATAATGATACCAGAGAAGAGGACGCTTTGGCAGCTGCTTTGCCAGTACCCTGAGCCTGGGTGAGAGAGGATGAGGAGGATGAGGTGGGCTTTGTCATCCACTCTACCAAGTCTTCGGCATGATGTGGCTCAACATGTCCAGCTGCCGAAAACAAGGACAAGCGTGTCCCATGGCCATGTGCTGATGACAATGCACCGCGTCCACGACCAGCACTGTTGCCCCCAGACACAGAGCCTGCTTGCCCTCTTTTTTTTGCCTCCTGACTGTCTGCCTCTCCTTGGTTGCCTTCCAGACATTTTAATGGATGGCCTGCAGGGAGATGGGAAAAAGAGCAATAAGGGCTACCTTCAGGTGTATACTGTGCAGGAGGCTTAGCAACAATGACACTGACACTGTCCCCTGCCTATCCTTCTCTGTCCCTAAACACAAGGATTGAAAATATGGTTCAGCAAAATAGTTTTAGAACAGAATAGCACACTGACACTTTCCCTCACTGTCCTACTCTGTCCCTCCCTACAAACAAGATTTAGCACAGAATAGCACACTGATAATTTCTACGAGTGTCCTTCTCTGTCCCTAAACTCAAGGATTGAAAATATGGAACAGCAAAATTGGTTTAGAACAGAATAGCACACTGTCAGTTTCACTCACTGTACCTCTCTGTCCCTCAACTCAAGGATTGAAAATATGGTTCAGCAAAATAGTTTTAGAACAGAATAGCACACTGACACTTTCCCTCACTGTCCTACTCTGTCCCTCCCTACAAACAAGATTTAGCACAGAATAGCACACTGATAATTTCTACGAGTGTCCTTCTCTGTCCCTAAACTCAAGGATTGAAAATATGGAACAGCAAAATTGGTTTAGAACAGAATAGCACACTGTCAGTTTCACTCACTGTACCTCTCTGTCCCTCAACTCAAGGATTGAAAATATGGTTCAGCAAAATAGTTTTAGAACAGAATAGCACACTGACACTTTCCCTCACTGTCCTACTCTGTCCCTCCCTACAAACAAGATTTAGCACAGAATAGCACACTGATAATTTCTACGAGTGTCCTTCTCTGTCCCTAAACTCAAGGATTGAAAATATGGAACAGCAAAATTGGTTTAGAACAGAATAGCACACTGTCAGTTTCACTCACTGTACCTCTCTGTCCCTCAACTCAAGGATTGAAAATATGGTTCAGCAAAATAGTTTTAGAACAGAATAGCACACTGACACTTTCTCTCACTGTCCTACTCTGTCCCTCCCTACAAACAAGATTTAGCACAGAATAGCACACTGATAATTTCTACGAGTGTCCTTCTCTGTCCCTAAACTCAAGGATTGAAAATATGGAACAGCAAAATTGGTTTAGAACAGAATAGCACACTGTCAGTTTCACTCACTGTACCTCTCTGTCCCTCAACTCAAGGATTGAAAATATGGTTCAGCAAAATAGTTTTAGAACAGAATAGCACACTGACACTTTCCCTCACTGTACCTCTCTGTCCCTAAACTCAAGGATTGAAAATATGGTTCAGCAAGATTGGTTTAGAACAGAATAGCACACTGACACTTTCCCTCACTGTACCTCTCTGTCCCTACAAACAAGGATTAGCACAGAATAGCACACTGACACTTTCCCTCACTGTACCTCTCTGTCCCTACAAACAAGGATTAGCACAGAGATGGAACACACTGACACTTTCCCTCACTGTCCCTCTCTGTCCCTACAAACAAGGATTAGCACAGAATAGCACACTGACACTTTCCCTCACTGTACCTCTCTGTCCCTACAAACAAGGATTAGCACAGAGATGGAACACACTGACACTTTCCCTCACTGTACCTCTCTGTCCCTACAAACAAGGATTAGCACAAAATAGCACACTGACACTTTCCCTCACTGTACCTCTCTGTCCCTACAAACAAGGATTAGCACAGAATAGCACACTGTCACTGACACTCTCCCTACCTATCCTTATTTGTCCCTAAACACAAGGAATCCAGGATTAGTAAAGGAAAAATAATGACACTGTCCCTGCCTATGCTTCTCTTTCCCTGCTCCGGAACACACTACACAAGGCCGCCGCGCTGGCGGCCTTTTATAGTGTGGGGCGTGTACTAAACCCCCTCAGCAATAATTGGCCACAGGCATCCTGCCTGTGGCCAATCATTGCTCTCCTCGCTGCCGGTGCTGTGATTGGCCAAGCATGCGGGGTCACAGTGCATGCTTGGCCAATCACAGCGCCTGGATGACACTGCGATGGCGTAGTGCATTGTGGGCCGTTCGCGTCACTCGAATTTGGCGCGAACGGCCCAAATCGTTCGATCTTCGTCGAACGATCGAACAGCCGATGTTCGAGTCGAACGTATGTTCGACTCGAACACGAAGCTCATCCCTAGTGTAGAATATATATTACAGTGTAGCATATATATATTACAGTGCAGGCAGTGTATAATACATAATACAGTGCAGTCAGTATAGAGTATATAACGCAGTGCATAGTATATACTACAGTGCAGTGCAGAGTATATAGTGCAGTCCATAGTATATACTACAATGCAGTGCAGAGTGTATATACTACAGTGCAGTGTATATCGTGCAGTGCATAGTATATACTACAGTGCAGTGCAGAGTATATAGTGAAGTGCATAGTATAAACTACA
This sequence comes from Rana muscosa, assembly GCA_029206835.1. NCBI lineage: Eukaryota > Metazoa > Chordata > Amphibia > Anura > Ranidae > Rana > Rana muscosa. Next base: position 200,698,782 of record CM055118.1, read on the forward strand.
GTGCAGTGCGTGTATATACTGCAGTACAAAGTATATAGTGCAGGGCAGAGTATATAGTGCAGTGCACAGTATACAGTGCAGTGCGGAGTTTATACTACAGTGCAGTGCAACGTATATATTACAGTGCAGTGTACAGTATATAGTGCAGTGCAGAGTATATAATTCAGTGTACTGCGGTGTGAATAACATGGTGTTGTGGTGCTACTGAAGTGATGGTGTGTCACCACTGATCCCATTTTTTTTTTTTTGCAGTATCAGATTCTGTTGCTGCATTATGTGTCGTAGGTTTTATTCCTTCTGCGTCAGCACAGCAGTGGTACACCTTTTGATTTATTTATTTTCTGTGGTGCAGCAGCACTAAGAATATTTAGGGCATACAGTGCCTTGCAAAAGTATTCACCCACCCTTGGCTTTTTACCTATTTTGTTACATTACAGCCTTTAGTTCAATGTTTTTTTAATCTGAATTATATGTGATGGATCAGAACACAATAGTCTAAGTTGGTGAAGTAAAATTAGAAAAATATATACATAAAACAATTTTTAGAAATAAAAGACTGATAATTGGCATGTGCGTATATATTCACCCCCTTTGTTATGAAGCCCATATAAAGCTTGGTGCAACCAATTACCTTCAGAAGTCACATAATTTGTGAAATGATGTCCACCTGTGTGCATTCTAAGTGTCACATGATCTGTCATTACATATACACATCTTTTTGAAAGGCCCCAGAGGCTGCAACACCTAAGTAAGAGGCACCACTAACCAAACAATGGAAAAAACATGGCACAACAGCGAATCTGCCAAGAGACGGCCGCACACCAAAACTCACGGACCGGGCAAGGAGGGCATTAATCAGAGAGGCAGCACAGAGACCTAAGGTAACCCTGGAGGAGCTGCAGAGTTTCACAGCAGAGACTGGAGTATCTGTACATAGGATGACAATAAGTTGTACGCTCCATAGAGTTGGTCTTTATGGCAGAGTGGCCAGAAGAAAGCCATTACTTTCAGCAAAAAACAAAATGGCACATTTTGAATTTGCGAAAAGGCATGTGGGAGACTCCCAAAATGTATGGAGGAAGGTGCTCTGGTCTGATGAGACTAAAATGTTACTTTTTGGCCATCAAAAAAACGCTATGTCTGGCGCAAACCCAACACATCACATCACCCAAAGAACACCATCCCTACAGTGAAACATGGTGGAGGCAGAATCATGCTGTGGGGATGTTTTTCAGCAGTCGGGACTGGAAAACTGGTCAGGGTTAAGGGAAAGATGGATGGTGCTTAATACAGGAATGTTCTTGAGAAAAACCTGTACCACTCTGTGTGTGATTTGAGGCTAGGACAGAGGTTCACCCTCCAGCAGGACAATGACCCCAAACACACTGCTAAAACAACACTTGAGTGGTTTAAGGGGAAATGTAAATGTGTTGGAATGGCCTAGTCAAAGCCCAGACCTCAATCCAATAGAAAATCTGTAGTCAGACTTAAAGATTGCTGTTCACAAGGGCAAACCATCCAACTTGAAGGAGCTGGAGCAGTTTTGCAAGGAGAAATGGGCAAAAATCCCAGTGATAAGATGTGGCAAGCTCATAGAGACTTATCCAATGCGACTTGGATCTGTAATAGCCGCAAAAGGTGGCTCTACAAAGTATTGACTTTAGGGGGGTGAATAGTTATGCACATTTTTCTGTTATTTTGTCCTAGTTGCTGTTTGCTTCACAATAAATAAAAAAAAACCATCTTCAAAGTTGTAGGCATGTTCTGTAAATTAAATGATGCAAATCCTCAAACAATCCATGTTGATTCCAGGTTGTGAGGCAACAAAACACAAAAAATGCCAAGAGGGTAAATTCTTTTGCAAGGCACTGTAATTGCTGTCCCCCCTTCTGTGTCGCAGGTGTTTCTCTTTCTGCGTCAGCAGTGGTTCCCTTTTTCTATTTTTTGACCTTTCTTATTTTTTTTTACATTTATTTTATTTTAGTTTTTTTGCAGCAGCAAAACTCCAACAAGGCAGGATGTCCTCAGGGGCCAGCTTAAGGGCAGCCACCCTATTGCATCACACCACAGAGCTCCACAAGTGCAGGGCACTGCTGACTCCTCGCTGACTTCCAAAAGTTCATTGATGCAAGCTTTTTTCTACACGTGTAGTAGATCGCAGCGTTGCTCTTTGCAATATATGTCTGAAGCGGATCAAGCATGGCCGAGAACACCAGCCACTTGGGCATCACATGCTTGACAAGACATATGACGACCTGCCACGCAGTCCGCTGGAAGCAGCACCTGAAAGACGCACTTTAAAAAAAAAAGCAGACTTCTCCTTGCTTCTCATCTGGGATCTCCACCCCTACTATACCTCAAGGATTCTCAAAAACCTGCACTGAGACGAATGATGGTAAAGTATAAGTAATTGCAACCAATCTGCTAGCAGTACACCACCTGTTGATTTCAGCAGACAAATTTCGCTACCCCAGTTGCTGAACCGTAAAAAAATACTGTCCCAGCCATCCACATGCTCAGCGTCTAACTGCTAGCTTGGCCAAATTGCTAGCACTACAACTGCTGCCTTTTGATCTGGTAGACTCTGCCCCCTTTCGTGAATTTGTGGAATGTGCTGTACCACAGTGGCAGGTTCCAAAAAAATAATTCTTCAGCTCTCTACCGTCATGTGGAAGGCAATGTTTTGGCCTCGTTGGACAGGGCGGTCAACATTATTGCAGACTCATGGTCCAGCAGGCATGGTCAGGGACGTTACATTTCCTTCATGGTGCACTGGGTAACTCTACTGGCAGCTGGGAAGGATGCAAGACAGGGTTCAGTGCTGGAGCTTGTTCTGCCACCAAGCCTCCAAAAGCCGGTGGTGATTCTGCCACATCTGTCTGCTCCACCCTCTCCTCTTCTTCTTTCTCTATGACCTCTTCTGCTGAATTGTCCTCTGAACCAGCAGTGCCCCCTAAGCGTTCAAGGGGCTACGCAAGCAGTCATTCTAAAAGATTACATGCAGTGCTTCAGTTGGTCTGTCTAGGGGACAGGAGCCACACTGGGGCAGATATTCTGTCAGCTCTGCAGGGGCAGGCTCAGAGGTGGTAGACGCCATGGCAGCTTGAGCCAGGAATGGTTGTATGCGATAATGGCACAACCTTCTCTCCGCCCTTCGACAGGGACACTTGACACGTGTTCCATGCTTGGCACACGTCCTGAATTTGGTGGTGCAGCGTTTCTTGAACAGATACCCAGGCTTACAATATCTTCTGAGGCAGGCCAGAAAAGTCTGTGGCTCTTTTTGACGGTCATACAATGCCAGTGCTCGGCTGGCTGACATTCAAAGGGAATTCAACCTGCCCACCAACCGCCTCATTTGTGACACGCCCACCAGGTGGAACTCAACATTGGCAATGCTGCAGCGGCTGCACACGCAGCAGAGGGCCATCAATGAGTACCTGTGTGAGTATGGCACAGGGGGGCTTGGCTTCGTTTTGCCACACCAATGGCTACTGATAAAGGATGCATGCACTGTCCTGTCACCATTTGAGGAGGCGGCAAGGATAGTAAGCAGCGACAATGCAATGCATCGGTGACACTGTCCCTCTAGTCTTCCTGCTGGAGCACACACATCATTGACAGGGCACTTGAGACAAAACAGCGGGACGAAGAGGGAGGACTTCCTATCCTCTCAAGGCCCCTTTTATGCAGATACCATTCCTGTGGAGCCGCCAAACACACAGGAGGAAGAGGAGGAGGATTGTGTCAGCATGGATGTGGAGGATAACATACAGCAGTCTTCAAGGGATGGTTTTCAGTCCCTAGAAACCCAAGAAGTTGTACGTGGCTGAAAGGAGGTAGTTCCTGACAATGTCATTCTTAGTGACCCAGAGGACTCAGAATCTCATGCCTCTTCAAACTTACACTGCATGGGCTCCCTGATTCTGCAAAGCCTGCAAAAGGACCCAAGGATTCGTAGTATCAAGGAGAGGGATGGCTGGCATCCCTTATTTATCCACATTACAAGGTTAAAGTTGCAGAGCTCATCCTGCCTTCGCAGAGGGAGCAGAGGGTGAAACATATTCAGGATGCCTTGAAGAAAAATGTGTGTAACACCTTTCCAGACCCTGGGAGGTTACCATTTGCTGGAAAACGTGTTTCTGAGGCTTCGTTCGATCAGAGGAAAAGCAGTGGAGAATGTGGCCGGCTGACCGATGCCTTTAATCAATTCTTTAGTTCTCAGCACCCAGGGCTGTTAGGTTTAAGCAACCATTGGCAGCATCTGCATTATATGGTGCAAGAATATCTGGGCCAAAAGCAGACTTGGAGACCTTTCCAACTGAGCATCCACTGGGTTACTGGGACTTGAGGATGGACCACTAACCAGAACTTGCTCAATATGCAATCGAGCTACTGGCCTGTCCTGCATCCAGCGTGCTTTCTGAATAGACATTCAGTGCTGCTGGAGGGTTTGCGACAGATCATAGAGTGCGCCTGTCCACAGACCCTGTTGATAGGCTGACATTTATCAAAATGAATCAGTCCTGTGAATCAGTTTGCAATAAAATGTTCAATTATTTGTTCTATACCAAGTCCATCTTCCCATTCAAAACCTCCACATCTACCCTCATAACACCCCCTATCACACTATTCACTCCCTTTCTGCTCCATCTCTTTCCTCACTATCCCAATACCCACTCTTGGCCTCCCTCCCCTCCATATTCCACACCTTTCACCCTCATTCACACTACTATACCATTCCTATATGTCACCTCTTATTTTAATTGCGTTCATTCTCTACCCCTTTTCTTTTTTCCTTTAACATGGGTATCGTTTATCCCTGTCCTCTCTTCAAACCTTCTTATCCTTCTTCCTCTATACAGATGGTTCGTGACCATTAGTGTCTTCCACATTATTCAGAATTTCCCATTCAAATGTATGACTGTCAGAGTGCCATATTTTAGGATTTAGATCACTTGGCTTTGGCCAAATTGAACTTTCCTATATAGTAGGATGCCCAATGAGTATAAAAGTGGAATTTGAGTGAGCCAAGATGGTTTTCATATAAGAATAGCTTGGCTTCTTATTCGGAATGTCCCATTGAACCATATAAACTGTACAATCAAATCTGAGCTGTTTACAGCTCAGCCAGTAAATTTACACTATAGCCCCAATTTTAGGAACAAGGGGCTACATATATATTTCAATAAATAATATATATATATATTTTTATATATTTTTCTTTTTCCATGGAATAGGAAATGAATGTATATATGAATATGTGTGCTTTTGCTTCACCTATATCTGGTTCTTATGCATTATAGGCCAGTTTGTAGCCTTTGTGATATAATATGTAATTTTTAAAGAATTTTGTAATAAAGATATATTTTTTATATAAATAGTCTGTCTATCCAATGGAATTCGATATATTAGGGGTTCATCGTTCTGCTATGGTATGGAGATGGGTGGGGGCCATCTTCCCCTCACTCGTATCCCTGCTATGGTATGGAGATGGGTGGGGGCCATCTTCCCCTCACTCGTATCTATACCACAGAGGGACAAGGACCCGATCGCCTCCGCCGCTACCGACGGCTCCAGTAAGCCGCGGAGGGCACAGGAGAGCGGCGGGAGGGGGGGCCCTCTCCCGCCGCCAATAACGTTGATCTCACATAGAATCCGCCGCAGAGACCACCATTATCGTTTACAGGACCGCTCACAGAAAAGATGGATATCTAGGTTGTGGCAGCAGCTGCTGCCGTTACCGAGATCCAGAAAAATGTGTATATCCAGGGCGCTCCAAGCATTTGAATCCTGACAGATAAAGTCTGTGTTGGAGAGGGTAGCAAATCTTCACACACTTTAGGCAGCACTCAGCCAGTGTGGCTGAAGAAGGAACCAATGAGCTGTTCCGAAATGCGTCCCGCCTCTATGACACACTTCCTGTCCACTTCCTGTTTGTGTTCCATGCTGGTTTCTGTCTCGCTTCCTCTGACGTCATCCCCAGGCTCCAGCGTTACTGTGTCCTCTGAACATTCACAGCACAATCAGCTGTTATCTCGTGGACTTCCCTGGAAGCTTTACCATCACAGACTGCCACTGGAATATCTCCTGGACGCACTTACCTGCTACATGCCTGTTTCATCCACTATCTTGTAAGTGTTTTTAACCCTTTTAGGGGATATTAAAAGTTTTATACTTCTGCACTTACAGGCGTCTTGTTTGTTTTTCTGTTGCCGTTACCGAGATATCCATCTTTAAAGTGCCGACGTATACAGTATGTACATGAGCTGGTCGGCAAGTGGTTAAGTTCCTGAAGTCACTCTTGATATGTTCTATCCCCAGGCCTTTTACCATTTCTGTTACCCATCTCTGGACTAGTTCTAGCTTATCAATATCTTTTTGTAAGTGAGGTCTCCAGAACTGGACACCGTTTTCTAAATGAGGTCTCACTAAAGATCTATATAGGAGAATCAGGATTTCCTTCCTCCAGCTAATGATCCCTCTAGTGATGCATCCTAGAATTCTATTAGCTTTCCCAACTGCTATGCTTATGTGGAACTGTATCAAATGCCTTGCTGAAATCAAGATATGCCAAGTCCACAGCACCATCCTGGTCCAAAACAAGATAGCAAAAAAATTAAATAAGATTGGTCTGACGTGATCTGCCCCTCAGTAAAGCCATTCTGCTTTCGGTCCAGCAAGTTGTGTATTTTTAAGTGATCAATGATCCTTCTTTTCAGGAGTGATTCCATTAACTTGACTACAACCAATGTTAAATTCACTGGCCTGTAATTGCCAGCTTCTACCTTGCTGCCCTTCTTAGGATAGGTACATAATTAGCTGTCCGTCAGTCATGGGGAACTTCTCCTGTTAGAAGGGATTGATTAAAATGATCTGTTAATGGTCCAACAACTATACCTAAGTTCTCTTAGAACTCTGGGATGAATACCACCAGGCCCATTTCTCTATTAAGCTTTAACCAAGCCAGTTTCTCTACTACCCTTGTCTACAGAAATCTTAAAAAACTAACTTATTACTAGAACAAATATGATTCCCCAACTTTTACAATTTATTTCTGAGAAGACTGAACAGAAGTAATTGTTTAAATGGTTTCCTACATCCAGGTCTCCCTCAAAATAAGTGTTGTGCCCAGTTTTCATTTTAATGATCCCATTGTATTTTGTTCTATCACTAATGTACCTAAAATAGGTTTTATCTACTTTCTTAATAGATTTAGCAATGTTATCCTCTTTCTGTGCTTTGGCAACACTGATAATGTGTGACCTCCTTTTGTCTATTTTTACACTCCTCTCTGTCACCTCCTGTTTCCCTAAATTTTCTATATGCTGATTTTTTTTCTCTTTTACTCTCCCTCTTTTGTTTATTTTTACCAACTTGCCTGACATATAATTTAGTTGCCTCCAGGATGGTAGACTTTAACAATGCCCACTGATTATTTACTTCTGTCATTTCACTCTAACCTTTCAATACATTTTAGAAATGTCCCCATTTCAACAAAATGTGTCCTTTTGAAATCTAAAATTTTGTTTTTGTATATGATTTTCCAATTATTGTTTTAATATCAAACCAAAGACATTGGTGATCACTAGAACCCATTTCTTGTTCATACATCACGGGACACAGAGCGGCATAGTCATTACTATGTGGATTATATAGAATTACCTTCAGGTGCTGGCACTGGCAACTTCCAAAACAGGAAGTACCCTCCCCTATATAAGCCCCTCCCATCCGGGAGCACCTCAGTTTTTTGCCAGTGTCTAAGGTGTTGGCCAAGGTTAACATGTATTCATCTGGGCTTGTGTACAGGTTCTCTGGGCCTTAGCAAGCTATTCCGGATCCGACCAAAAAAAGCTTCATAGCTAAACGGTCGGTACCCGGGCCTTGCAGAGAAGAGCAGGGTTTTGCCTGTAATGCCTCTCTTAGGAGGGCTGGACCCTGGGATCCAGAGCTCTGGTCATACCCAAAACCAAGAGGCTATCTGTGCAGGGTGCTATACAGGTCCAGGGGAGTGGAATCCTTGGGAACCCGGTCCCTGAAGGTCTAGTACAATGCCTGCCGTGAGAGGTGAAGTTTGGGCTTCTGTGGACCAAACAAAGTCCTGCGGCGGGGAAAAGGTAAGTGGGGGCCCCTCAGGAACTTGGTTCTATTGAGGGGACCCCCAAGCCTAATATGTCTTTCTGCCTGTTACCTAAAGGTATTCCCGCTAATAGCTGTATATGCCTAAGAAATTCTAGAAATGTCTTTTCATAAAGGAAGTTTTAAAAACTGTAAACCTAGAAATGTTTTTCATAAAGGAGGTTTAAAAAAAAAAAAAAAAAAAAAAAAAGACAAAAGTGCGGTACCTGTGTTTGTCCACTAGAGGCCGCTGTGGAACGTCTTTTTTTCTTGGGACTATTCCTTCCATGGTGAAAGTCCAGGCAGATGAGTGAGCTCTCTATCAGGGAAGCTGCATTCCTCTGTCATGCTGCCAAGTAGTTTCCTTCCATCCCCGAGTCCTGGTGAAACAGGGACCCTGGCTCCTCTCCCTACATGGCGCCAAGAGCGCACACGTGCACGCGCGCGCGCACACACGCTTTCTTTTTATAAGATTTAGCTTCAAAAAAGGGGGCGGAGCCTGGCGGATGACGCGCTCTGTGCGCCCAGCGCTTCTGCGCATGTGCGGGCGTCCCAGCAAGATAAAAGGACTCAGTCCACGCTGCTTGCTATGGACACAGAGCATGAAAAGGAGCTGGTAGCATGGTATAGGGGCTTACAGCGGGCGGTTGATACAGGCATCCCCAGAAAGACGCATTAGTAGACACCCACTGATGTACATAGCAGCAAATTGCATTAGACTATTTCAGTAAAGGGGTGTATTGCGGCTGGAATACCTCAGCTTTGAACTAAGGAATATGCCGCCTAAAAAACTCCGAGATATACCTCTCAGGAAGTGTAGGGGGTCTCCATCGGGCTCTGAGGATCTGGAGCAGTCATCTGCACCTTCCTCCCCTGAGAAATCAGAGGTTAATACCCATAAGGAACCCCCGGGAGTGCCAGGTACTGCGGCTGTCCTCAGTCCACCTGCTCCTGCATATATAACAGAGGAGGTTTTTGCCTCAACTCTGGAGGGATTGGAGCAGAGATTGGCAGCATTGATCGCTTCTTCTCTACAGGAAAGAAAGCGCGCCAGATCTCCATCCCCTCCATTAGAGTGCCTGTTGGCAGAGCAACAGTCCCAGGAAGGGACTGACCTTCCTGAAGGGGATCAGGAGGAGGTTAACTCTGTTTTTGAGGAATCGACAGTAGATGAACCATTTTCAGCATCACAGACTGAAAGATTGTGGGTCCAGACCCTAACTGACATGGTTCGATCTGCATTTAAAATGCCTCTTGTTGAACCATCAACTACTGCTGTCTCCTCGTTGGGGTCGCTAAAAGCTCCCCAGATTAATTGCTCCTTTCCAATTCATCCATTATTGGAAGGACTTATATACCAGGACTGGGAACATCCTGATAAACTATTTGTTCCACCTAAGAAATTTCAGGTGATCTATCCCATGGAGGAAAAATTCACCCAGAGATGGAATGTTCCTACGGTGGACGCAGCCATTTCTTCTGTGAACAAATCACTGACATGTCCAGTAGATAATGTTCAAATGTTCAAAGATCCAGTAGATAAAAAATTGGAATCTTTATTAAAATCTGCTTTTTCCACAGCAGGGGCTGTTACACAGCCAGCAGTGGCAGCTATTGGGGTCTGCCAAGCTTTAAAGGATCAAATGAAAATGGTCCTGAGGGATTTGCCAGACCAGCAGGCCCAGGCTCTGGCTGATCTGCCTAGAGCATTATGCTTTGCGGTTGATGCCATCAAGGATTCTATCCATCAGGCCTCCCGCCTCACGCTGTCTTTGGTACATATGCGTAGGCTTCTGTGGCTCAAGAACTGGTCTGCTGAGGCTCCCTGTAAGAAGCTCTTAGTTAGCTTCCCATTTCATGGAGAACGCCTTTTTGGCGAAGACCTGGATAAATATATCCAGAAGATTTCCAGTGGTAAAAGTACTCTCTTACCAATTAAAAAGAGGTCTAGGGGTCCGTCTTTTAAGAGGACTACCTCTCCTATCCCTGGGACGTCTGCTACTAAGCAGTTCCGACGGCCTCCTCGGTCAAACTCAGGAGGTAAAAATCAGGGACAGTCACAGGGTAATAAAAAGCCCTGGATCCGAAGAGGTACTAAACCAGCCTCCAAGTCAAGCCTATGAAGGGCTGCCCCCACTCAAACGGGTGGGGGGAAGACTTCAGTTGTTCACAGAGACCTGGCGGGAGACGATCAAAGACAGATGGGTGCTCTCCGCAGTAACTCAGGGATACAAGTTGGAGTTAAAAGAGTCTCCTCCTTCCCATTTTATGTGGTCAGGCATGCCAAAAGACCCTCTGAAAAGAAGGTGTCTCCTAGTGGCGTTAGAACAACTATTGCTCCAAGGAGTAATTATGGAGGTTCCTATGGAAGAGTGGGGGTTGAGTTTCTACTCAAACCTTTTCACAGTCCCGAAACCAAACGGGGACATAAGACCCATATTGGACCTAAAGAGTCTAAACAAATTTCTAAACGTCCGGTCCTTCCGGATGGAGTCGATCCGATCGGTCACCGCTGCCCTACAGGGGGAGGAATGGTTAGCCTCGATCGACATCAAAGATGCTTACTTGCATGTTCCCATCTTTCCAGGTCATCAAAAATTTCTACGCTTTGCAGTAGAAGGGCGCCATTTTCAGTTCAGAGCCTTACCATTCGGTCTGGCCACAGCACCACGAGTGTTCACAAAAATTCTGGCCCCACTGTTGGCCGATCTAAGAACACGAGGTGTAACGATAATGGCATACCTACACGACCTGTTGTTGATGGACCACTCAGTTGCCAAGCTAGAAGTGGTAATTGTCGATACAATCAAGTATCTAAAATCTCACGGTTGGGTCATCAACCTGGACAAGTCAGCCCTACAGCCAGTGAAAAACCTGGTATATCTAGGGCTACGGCTGGATTCAGACCAGAGGAAGATTTTCTTACCTCTAGACAAGGTATCCTCTTTGAGGGGCTTGGTCCGTCTGCTTTGTGCAAAAAGACAGCCGTCCATACGCCTGTGCATGAGGCTGCTAGGAAAGATGGTAGCATCATTCGAAGCTGTGCCATACGCCCAATTCCACTCAAGGAATTTACAGAGGGCCATATTGTCAGCCTGGAACGGAAAAATTCAGGCTCTAGACTTCCCGATGGCTTTGTCCCCTTCCGTTCGGAAGAGTCTCTGCTGGTGGTTGATCCCCCAGAATCTCCAGAAGGGAAAACCCTTCAGTCCGATATCCTGGAAGGTGGTCACTACAGATGCCAGCCTTATAGGCTGGGGGGCAGTACTGGAGCAATGGTCTCTCCAGGGCAGATGGTCAAATGTAGTAAAAACCCTGCCCATCAATCTCTTAGAGATACGAGCAGCCGGTATGCCCTAGTAGCCTGGGCATCCAGACTCCAAGGGTCCCCTGTCAGAATTCAATCAGACAATGCCACAGCAGTGGCATATATCAATCATCAGGGAGGCACCAGGAGTCGTGCAGTCCAGAGGGAAGTAAGTCACATCCTGGAATGGGCAGAAAAGCATGTCCCATGTATGTCAGCTGTCTTCATTCCAGGGGTGGAGAATTGGAAGGCGGACTTTCTAAGTCGCCAACAGTTATGCCCAGGGGAATGGTCCCTTCATCCCGAGGTCTTCCGAGCAATATGTCAGCGGTGGGGAACACCGGATGTAGATCTGCTAGCATCCAGATTCAACGCAAAGGTGGACAGATTTGTCTCCCGGACAAGGGATCCCCTCGCTTGCGGCTCGGATGCTCTGGTGTTCCCTTGGAATCAGTTCAGACTGATATATGCATTCCCTCCGCTACAATTGTTGCCTCGACTCCTTCGCAGAGTCAGGTTGGAAAAGAAGCCGGTGATCTTGGTGGCTCCAGCGTGGCCCCGAAGGGCCTGGTATGCGGAGATCATCAAAATGTCTGTGGGGAGTCCTTGGACCCTTCCACGTCGTCCGGACCTGCTTTCGCAAGGGCCGATATACCACCCTTCCTTACTAACTCTAAGTTTAACGGCCTGGCTATTGAATCCCACATCCTAAAGAAGAGAGGTCTCTCTAACTCTGTGGTATCAACTATAATCAATGCCAGGAAGCCTGTATCCAGGCAGATCTACTATAGAGTTTGGAAGGCGTACATCACTTGGTGCGAGGCCAGAAAGTGGCATCCACGTAAGTACGTTATAGGCAGAATTCTGGACTTCCTACAGTGGGCTGTAGACAGGAACTTTGCCTTAAGTACTATCAGGGGTCAGGTTTCGGCCTTATCAATACTATTTCAAAGGCCCCTGGCTATGCATTCACTTGTCAAATCCTTTATGCAAGGGGTGACTCGTATTATTCCACCGATTAAAGCTCCCATATGTCCATGGGATCTAAATTTGGTTCTGTCGGTTCTGCAGAAGCAGCCATTTGAACCTTTGCGGCACATTTCCTTGGTTCTACTCACCAGAAAATTTATATTTTTAGTAGCCATATGCTCGGCTAGAAGAGTGTCGGAAGTAGCCGCCATGTCCTGTAAAGAGCCATATCTGGTTATTCATGAGGACAGAGTAGTATTACGTCCTCACCCAGCCTTTCTTCCTAAGGTGGTATCGAGGTTTCACTTGAACCAGGATGTGGTTCTTCCTTCTTTTCCCCAAACCGAGCTCGGTAGAGGAAAAGTTATTCCATTCTTTGAATGTAGTAGGAGCAGTTAAAGCTTATCTAAAAGCCACTGCTCAGATTCGTAGAACAGATTCTTTGTTTGTTCTGCCGGAAGGCCCCAGAAAGGGTCAGGCAGCATCAAAATCTACTTTAGCCAAGTGGATTCGACAGGTCATAATACAAGCCTATGGCTTGAGAAGTAGACCGCCTCCGTTCAAAGTTAGGGCGCACTCCACGAGAGCAGTTGGAACTTCATGGGCAGTGCATCACCAGGCCTCCCTGGCTCAAATTTGTAAGGCCGCAACATGGTCTTCAGTACACACGTTTACTAGGTTCTACCAGGTGGACGTTAGAAGTCAGGAGGATGTCGCCTTTGGGCGCAGTGTGTTGCAGGCCGCAAAAGATCCTCATGCCTGATGGCGCCCAGCTTATGTATGGTATATCCCCCCCCTCATTTGGCATTGCTTTGGGACGTCCCACATAGTAATGACTATGCCGCTCTGTGTCCCGTGATGTATGAACAAGAAAGTAGGATTTTTAAAACAGCTTACCTGTAAAATCCTTTTCTTGGAGTACATCACGGGACACAGAGCTCCCACCCCTCTTTTGGGGACACGTATTGCTTTGCTACAAAACTGAGGTGCTCCCGGATGGGAGGGGCTTATATAGGGGAGGGTACTTCCTGTTTTGGAAGTTGCCAGTGCCAGCACCTGAAGGTAATTCTATATAACCCACATAGTAATGACTATGCCGCTCTGTGTCCCGTGATGTACTCCAAGAAAAGGATTTTACAGGTAAGCTGTTTTAAAAATCCTACTTTTTTCCTACCTCAACATCAGACAGTCGATCCCCATTTCTCAGTACTAGGTCTAAAATATGATCACCTCGGGTTGGGCTTTTTACAAACTGTTTTAGAAACCCCATTCAGTGCTTCCATTATATCCTTGCTCCTGTTTGTAATAGCAGCTTGAGAATTCTAGTTAATGTCATGCATGTTGAAGTCACCCATAATCAAAACCTCCCCCTTCTTTGCCATTTAAGTAATCTCCTCATTCAACAAGTTATCATAATTTTCAGTCTATCCTGGGGGTCTGTATACTACTCTAGTTCTAAGGGAAGATCCCTCTCTGGTTGGAAGGCAGACCCAGGGGTTTTCGAGTATTTCATTTGTATTTTGAATTAATGTTAGCGTTATGTATTTTTTGACATACAGTGTCTTGAAAAAGTATTAATGCACCTTAAATTTTCCACATTTTGTCATGTTACAACCAAAAACGTAAATGTATTTTATTGTGATTTTATGTGATAGACCAACACAGAGTGGCACATAATTGTGAAGTGGAAGGAAAATGATAAATGGTTTTCAAAAGTGTGGCGTGCATTTATATTCAGCCACCTTGAGTCATAACTTTGTAAAACCACCTTTCGTGACGGCTCCATGTCAGCACAGCTGGGGGAGGCCCCGCCCACCCCCTACGTAATCAGGACTTTTAACAATACATTTTTTGCTCACCGCAGCCTCAGCGTTCCTTTTTCTTCCTCCTAGGTCAGGACTAGCGGTGTCTCCCCTCCTAGCTGGTATAAAGTACTGGCGGTCCATCCGGATGTGTCTGCTGCCGGATGCAGTCCCTGCGGTATAAGGTACCAACGGAAGCTTGGTCAGGGAACCCCGCTGCTGATCCTCGGGGTGGCTTCATGCGGCCTTAAACAGGTGGCTTGTGGGAGCTTGTGGTGTGATGTGTCTCTCCCCTTGGATCGTTTGGTGTGTCTGTTAAGGGCGGGCCACGCTCTCTCTCTGCCTTTTATAGAGCAGCCTACTCTGAATGTGTGCGGGAATGAAGGAATGAAAGGGCGGGGTAAGCTCTTAGAGAAACCAAACTGGCACTATGATTTAATGGGCCTTTCCGTATTCTGCATAGGATCAACCCAGTGGCTTACGCATTAGACCTTCCTTCTAACATGTGTATTTCAAATGTTTTTCATGTCTCCTTATTAAAGTGGTTGTAAAACCTCCTAAATTTTTTTATTTTTTTAACTAGCTGTAAGAGAAAGGCATAATGAGCTATTATGACTAGCATAATTGCTCATTATGCATCACTTACCTTAGATCGGGGCCCCCGAAGCCGTCCTCGTCTCCCTCTTCAGCCGCATCCATCGCTGCGGCGATAGCCGGAAGGTTACTTCCGGGTATCGCCGCTGCAGCCAATCACAGCGGCGCTCCGGCGCTGTGATTGGCCGGAGCGGCAAAGACGTGACTCCGCGCATGCGCGCGTGAGTCGTCGAATTCGGCTACGTCGTCGAATGTTGCGACCTAGCCAAATTTGTGAATGGGGTTAACCCCATGCGCATGCGCGTGACGTCAGCGTCGCCGCATTTAAATGCAAATATCTCCTTAACCGTGTAGGTTAAGGAGATATTTCATGCACCTACAGGTAAGCCTTAATCTAGGCTTACCTGTAGGTCTTTGTTTATAAAGTGGGTTTACAACCACTTTAAAGCCTTTGGTGTGCAACCGCTTCACCACCCGGTACCACGTTCTCTCGTTCGGTTGCAGGTCGAGAACCATGAGGAGTATGAGATACAATCGATCATTGACTACCATAGGTTCAGTGGCGCATACAGTACCTGGTTCATTGGAAAGGGTACGGTCCGGAGGATTGCTCTTGGGTCTCATGCTCAGACGTTCATGCTCCTGTCCTCCTCCGTGCTTTCCATTGACGTTTTCCCCTCAAACCTGGTGGTCCTCTGAGGGGGAGGGGTTCTTGAGGGGAGGGGGGGGGTAATGTCAGGGCTAGGCTGTTGGTTAATTGCCAGTACTCATCGTTCCACAGTGGCTGACCTGTTGATCATCTCCTACTCATCAGTCAAGCCCACAGCCAGCCCATTTTGTCTATTTAAACAACCTTGTTCTTCAATTGCCTTTGCCTTGATCAACATATCTAGAGACTCTCTGCTGTTTTCCTATTGAAGACTTGCCTGGCTGATGTCCCTTCTGGTTATTGATCATGTCTGCTGCCTCTGACTACGCTGATCTCTGATGCCTGATTTGGCAGTCAGAAGTAGGCAGGGCTTGTGGGACTGTGATTGGCCTTAGCAGTGGCAGTGCTCCTCCTGGAAACAGGGACCCACCCACCAGCATTATACCTGAGCCCAATCTTCTCCCCCATTACAAGCACTCAAGGGATCTTTGCTGAAGCTGAATGACTATGGCAGCTGCAGCAAAAACAGACCACAAAATGGTGACTCTTCATTGTTGTGCAATGTGCGAAGGGCCCCCCCTCTCCTGGAACTTCTACACATGTGCCACAACTACTCCTGATCCCTACATTTTGTGTTACAATCATTCCTGGACTCCTGGGTCCTGTACTCTCTGCATTATGTACTCCTGAACTGTGCACTCTCTGAGTTATGCACTTTTGAGCCATCTTGAGCGTTATGTACTTCCAACTCCTGCACTCCGTACATTATGCACTTCTGAGTTCTGCATTATACACTCCTTTGTTCTGTCTTTACACACTTCTTCCCCCTGCATTCTCTACATTACACACTTCTGGCCCCCGCACCCTATGGGTAACACACTCTTGGATTCTGCACTCTGTGTAATATGCACTCCTGAGCCCCTGATCATTGTAAGCACCCCTGTCAGTGGTAAATGGTTTGTCTCAACACTCTAAACTGATACATTTTGCAGGACAGTTTGTTCTAAAAAATACAGACTTACTGGCTGGATCACCAGGTGAAATTAAAGGACAGAAAGCCAAAAAATAAAATAAATGAAGCCATCACATCTAAGAATTGATAAGCTGCAATATAACATATATTTGCTTTTCCGTTTAATACAGCTTTATTCTCACTCTTATGCCGCGTACACACGACCGTTTTTCATGACGAGAAAAATTAATTTTTTTTATTTGGTCATTAAAAACGATCGTGTGTAGGCTCCAGAGCATTTTTCACGACGTGAAAAATGGCCATTAAAAATTTGGAACATGCTCTAATTTTTCTCGTCGCTTTTACGACGTGAAAAAAACGCGCATGCTCAGAAGCAAGTGATGAGACGGGAGCGCTCGTTCTGGTAAAACTAGCGTTCGTAATGGAGATAACACATTCGTCACGCTGTAACGGACTGAAGAGCACGAGGCTGAAAAGCGCGAATCGTCTCTCACCAAACTTTACTAATACGAGGATCAGCAAAAGCAGCCCAAAGGGTGGCACCATCCGAATGGAACTTCCCCTTTATAGTGCCGTCGTACATTTCGTACGTCACAGCACTTTGCTCGAGCATTTTTTTATGATAGTGTGTAGGCAAGGCAGGCTTGAGAAGAATCACGTTGAGGAAAACGTTGTTTTTATCAATGACATTAAAAACCGCCGTGTGTACGCGGCATAACTCTAATCATGGTTTATAGAGAGTTTTGTTATTTTTGATTTTTCACCAGAAAATATCCTTCTATCCTTCTCCTTTAGGAGCTCCCCAAGAATCATGGGGCAGTTTTATTATCAGCATTTATTTCCATATCATGACTTTCTTGTTGAATATAAGAGGATTTACAGCAGTCTACAGTGTTAGCAGTTATTCCCTAGATGTGCTGCAAGCACCTGTGGTGGATTCTAGCTGAGAATCACTTTGATGGGAACAATTTAATAATTGCATAGAGCTAGTGCGAAAATTGGTAAATAACTAGCAGGTATGGCATTCTGATGCCGCGTACACACGATCATTATTCACGGCGGTTAAAAAACCGCCGTGAATAATGACAGGAAAAACGAGGGAACCGCTTGGTTCCCTACACACGGTCGTTTTTCCCGTCATTTTTTCTCTTGACGAGAAAAACGACCATCTGTGGGCTCCGCGGCAGTGTTTCCCTATGGGAAAACTGCCGCGGAAAAAAATGCTGGAAAAAACGATGAGAAAATTTAGAACATGTTCTAATTTTTCTCGTCGTTTTTTATGCCGTTTTTCTCGACGAGAAAAACGACATAAAGCCCACAGACGATCGTTTTTCTCGGCGAAAAAAAAAATGCAGTTTTTCTCGTCGAGAAAAGCGGTCGTGTGTACGCGGCATTACAGTCTTTTGAGAAAAAGCCTGCTGACACAAGCCCCAAAGAAAGAGGGGCTTTAAAAGAGAAATAGGGCTAAAGTTTTTTTGGACATACTTCTTTTTTTTTTTTTTTTCACAATAAGGTTTTTATTGAAAAATGTAGTTCAGTTTTACAATATGCAAGGTGTAACGTACAGGCATTTATAATATGTAATTACATTCACAACTGTGTTGCCTGGTAAAAAGGATCAATAGAATGATTTATAACAATTTGGCTAATCACATACAGGTCATAGATCAGTCGTATAGTATTCACTATGTGACTACAGAGGGGTAAAGGGGGTAGGAGAGGAGGGGGTGTTAGAGGAGGGGGCAAGGGGGGGGGAATTGGTATTGGGGGGGAGGGAGGATAGGGGGTAACAGGATATCCGCAAATACATTTCACAAATATGTTTATATGCATAGCATATCATGAGTATTAGCATAAAGTTGACAGGTAGTGTTAAAGAAAGGATATATCTAGACTGATTTATTTTTTAGTAGTAAGGGCTCGGTAGTCTTCTGAGAGGGTGAACAGTAGCCAGGGTTGCCACACCCCATTGAAGTCTGTACTGTTTTCTTTTTTCATCGCAATGATTTCCTCCATTTTGAATATATATTGGACCCTGTCTAGCCATTCCCTGATGGTTGGTGTCAGGGTTGTTTTCCAATGCAGGGGGATGAGTGTTTTGGCAGCTACTAGGAGATGTTTGGTTAATGTTTTTTTATATTTACCGATGGTCAGGTCATTGATGTGTAGCAAACATGCTGCAGCGTCAAGGGAGATTGTTGTTTCTGTGATGAATCTAATCCATGTGATAATGTGTTCCCAGTATCTCTTTATTGGTAGGCAGTCCCACCATATGTGTAGGAAGGAACCTATCTCTGATTTACATCTCCAGCAAATGTCAGATTCGTTACGGAACCATCTCCTGGCCTTCTGTGGTGTAATATACCACTGGGTAAGTAATTTATAGGAGACCTCCTGGTATCTAGTGCTTAGAGAGCACTTATGGGCAAGGATGCAAGCCTTCTCCCACTGAGTTTTGCTTATATTTATGTTCAGATCATTTTCCCATTTCTCTCTGTGTTTGTTGCTGTCTAGGTGTGAAGCCTGGCATAGCCATGAATACGCCAGAGAGGTAGTCTTGGGTGTCTGAGATCCATTTAGGCAAATGGTTTCAAGGTTGGTGAGTGGCAGAGTGAAGGCTGATTTCATTTTGTTGTTTACCAGGAAATCTGTTAATTGGATATAGAACCAACGGCCAGGAAATGATTCCCCGAATTCCTCTCGTAATGTGTTATAAGGCTTAACTTTAGGGCCTGTCATACAATGGGTTACCAGGATCTTCGGAGTCGCCGTCAGGTCGAGACCCGGGAGGAAGTCAGGGTTCATGGTGATAGGTGTCAGGGGTCCTGGTATTGATGCTAGTTTATGGGGTCCTGCAACCTTATGCCAGGTTCTAAGCGTGTTTGCAACCAGTGGGTGCTCTGTCGCTGTGATGTTTTTGGAGTGTAATGACCATGGGCGGAAGGGGGCGCAATTGGCTGCTAAATGTTGTTCTAGTTGAACCCAGTCTTTTTCTGCAGTGTGGCAATGCCAGTCAATGAGTCTGGTGATATGGGAGGCCTGGTGATATTTCCTAAAGTCTGGAAGACCTATACCCCCCAAGACTTTTGGGAGGAAGAGCAGTTTGAGACTGAGTCTGGGTTTTTTATTTGCCCAGAGGAAGTTTCTTTGCAATTTCAGTAGGTTGGTGAAGAAAGATTCTGGAATTCGGGTGGGTAGTGCGTTAAATATGTATAATAGTCTAGGAAGCACTGTCATTTTCAGTATCGAGGCTCTTCCGAACCACGAAAACAGTTTGGGTGTCCAGTTCTGTAAATCTTTAGTAATTGCCTGTAAGAGGGGTATGTGATTGGCTTTGTAGATGTCCTCTATATTGTTAGTTAGGTTAATCCCCAGGTATTTGAGTCTATATGTTTCCCATCTATATTTGCAGTTTTTCTTTAACAGGTCAATCTGTTTCAGGTCTAAGGAGAGATTCAGTGCTTCAGATTTGTTCTGGTTTATCTTAAAATTCGAGATGTACCGGAACAGATCAATGGTCTTCTGTAGGTTAGGTATAGAGATGTGTGGCTGGGTTAGGAAAAGCAGTAGGTCGTCTGCATAGGCGGCTGTTTTATATTCTCTACCGTTTACCGTCAGACCATGTATATCGGTGGATAAGTTTATGGTTCTAATTAAGGGTTCAAGCGTGATAATGAAAAGGAGCGGAGAAAGTGGGCATCCTTGGCGTGTACCGTTTTGGATAGTTAGGGGGTTGGATAAGATATTGTTACTTTTTATCTTAGCTTGTGGATTTATGTATAGGGCTTCTATCCATGAGAGCATTGAATCTCCCAGTCCTACATGTCTGCATGTGGCAAACATATAGTTCCATGACACTCTATCAAACGCCTTTTCGGCATCTGTAGATAGTAGCATTCCATTGGTTTTAGAAATTTGTGTGTAGTGGATCAGGTTTAACGCTTTGATTATGTTATCTCTTGCCTCTCTGCCCGGCATGAAGCCAACTTGCTCTGGGCCTATGATTCTAGAAAGCAGGGGTTTCATCCTGTTTGCCAGGATTTTTGCCATGAGTTTCAAGTCGGTATTTAGAAGCGATATAGGTCTGAAGTTGGCACAGTCTGTGTGGTCTTTGTCGGGCTTAGGAATTACAGCTATGTGTGCTTGAAGGAAGGATGGTGAGTTATGTTTGTGTGACGCTAAGTAGTTAAAGGAGTCCAGTAGAGGTTTGCCTAGTATATCAGTAAATGTCCTGTAATATTGAGAGGTAAAACCATCAGGGCCAGGGCTTTTCCCGGTCTTTAGGTCTTTGATAGCGTTTTGGAGTTCAAGTATAGTCATGGGTTCGTCCAGTCTGTCTGATTCTTCAGGAGTCAGGGATGGTATCTGACTGTCTGTCAGGAAATCTCGAATGCTGTTATGTATTGAATCAGTCGCCTGGGGTGGTCTGTGTTGTTCTGGGAGATTGTACAGTTTGTTGTAGAAGGAGTGGAATAGGCCTGCTATTTTTTCAGAATTGTGCTCTAACTTGCCTGACTTATCTCTGATTGCATGGATATGGCTAGGTACAGAAGCGTCTTTAAGTGCTCTTGCCAGTTGTTTCCCGCTTTTGTCTCCATGTTCGTAATAAATGTTTTTTTTGAAAAATAGGGATTTTCTAACTTTAAGGTCTAATATGTTTTTGAGCGAAATCCTGCATTTAGTCAATTCCTCCTCTACAGTGATTGAGAGGGATTGTTTATGTTGCGTCTCTAGTTTGGCGATCTGTTTGGAAAGTAGGATCAGTTCATGTTCTCTTTCCCTCTTCTTCCTTGCTCCCCATTTGATTAAATCACCTCTGACGACACATTTGTGGGCTTCCCAGTTGTTTAAGGGGTCTGTCTGTTCTGCTAAATTTTCTTTGAAGTAGGAGGTAATGGAGTTATGTATGTCATCTTTTATGGGTTGATCTGTTAATAGTAATGCGTTGAGTCTCCAGTTAAAGCTAGGTCTGTTGGGCGAGTTGATTTGTAATGTGGCAGAGATTGGGGCATGGTCCGATATAGTGATGATTCCTATGTTAGCTTCGAGTACAATGTTTAGGTCCCTTTGAGATATGAATATGAGATCAATTCTTGAATATCTTTTGTGTGGGGGGGAATAATATGAGAAATCTTTGTCTGATGGGTGCATCAGTCTCCAGGTATCAACAAGAGAGAGTGATTGTAGCAGTGTCTTGATCTTCTTTAAGATCCTATAAGAAACGTGAGAGTAGCCTGTGGAGGTGTCTTTGAGAGGTGAGAGGGGTATGTTAAAGTCTCCGCCCAACACAATGCAACCCTCGGCAAACCATTTCAGTTCGTCTACGATTGTTCTGCAGAACGTTATGTGTGCAGAATTGGGAAAGTAAACGTTCGCTATAGTAATTGGTGAACCCTTCCATGTGCCTTTGATCATTATGAAGCGCCCCTCAGGATCTGCTAATTTGTGTTTTAAAACGAATGGAGCATCCCTGTTAAGTAAGATGGAGACCCCCTTCGTCTTAGCATGTGGGTTTGTAGCATGATATGCTACTGTAAATGTATTGTCCGTAATTTTGGGAATATCCTGGTTTTTAAAATGGGTTTCCTGCAGGAGGACAATAGATGGGTGAGCTTTTTTGAGTTCTTTCAAGAGTTTCGACCTTTTTTCGGGAATATTTAAACCATTAACATTGTGTGAGATGATGGTCGGTGCCTTGCCTAGGCATGCAAAAGCCATGATGTGCTTTTGAGTGTAGTAATGTATCAACGGATGGGAGGGGTGGGAGGTAAAGGAGGAATGTGGAGGGATGGGGGAGGATGGGGTGTGTTGAAGATGGTGGGGGGGTGTATGAGATTCTGGGGGGGAAGAGGTGGTAGGAAAAGATGTGAGCGCTGCTCTTAAATCCACCTATGGGGTGGAGAGCTAGGCAGTGTCTAGTGATAGTTGAGTAGGAGGCGCGTTTGTGGATGGTTGTTATTGTAATTCTGTATAATACAGAACAAATATCACCGAGTGATGCGGTGAGTATCTAGGACTACGTTGGTGTGATTGGGTGTTTCCAGTGGCGGACGAGAGACCTGGGGTTCCAGTTATCGTAGTTCGTGTCTAATACTGGGACCTTAGGACCTTACGGGTCAAGAGAACAAACTATAACAGGCATGACAAACAAAAGTATAAAGGTAACAAGTGATAACAGGAAGTACAACGCAAAAATGGTAAACTGCACACCTGCTGAGATCCTTCGTGAGAGTTCCTTCCCCATAAACAACAAAAGTGTTGCCTATGCAACAGGGTAAAAGGAGGGTAGGTGGATATGGGGGGAAGTGCAGCAGGTTCATTAATTTTAGACAAAACCATTTCCACAGCACATACTGATAAAGGGTACACTGAGCGGGCATGGGCTGTGTGAGATGTTGAGGCAATCATAGACTAAGCATCGAGTACAGTCTTCCGTTAACCCCCCGTGAGTAAGTCCTTTCCCTTCTGGTTGTGCTATAAAAATGTGCATATTCGTTCATGGGGGTCTGTGTGCACTGCATGTTTTCCATTACTCACAGTTGCACCATCATTAGAATGCGGAAAGGGAGTAGATGCTTCACGAACGCTTCTCCATCTGGTGTCGATCCGGTCTGCAGGGTGGGTGAAGGAAGTCCGTGTGACATAGAAATGCAACCTGTGGAACAAAAAATGTTAGTGTTCAGCAGTTCAGGAGAGTGTATAGGTAGGGTGATGGATAGTCCCTCATCGTCCCTCCGGATGTGGTAGATTTTGCATTAAGTCATTTCCTGCTAGTATATGTAAGAATGGGATGCTGTGATGGGTTCTGCGAGGCTATTTGATCCTAGAGCTCCCTCCAGTGGTGCAATTTAGAATAACAATCCTGAGGATGTAAAGTTGTAGCATGCTAGACCGTGATGTTTTGAGAGGTGGAACGGTCCTGAATAAAACATAAGAATGATGTGAGATATATCTCGGGTAGGCAAGGGTGTTGTCTTCCTATGTGAAGGGTAGAAGCCGATTATCCTGCCTGTTACCAGTGAGGCGCAGAGAGGATTTGTAATGATCCTGTTCAATAATGACCTGCTTCCCTGGCTCTCGGGCTTTTATAACTCTTGGAGCTGGTTGGGGAGTCATGTGCATCTCTGTCAGTCTTCCTGCGTTGGTTCCGTTGCTGAGATGGCGTGTGCGCTGAGGAGTGACCTGGGACAAACTGTGGGTTATTGATGGGTGGAGGTAAGCAGAACTCCGCGTACCAATCTGGCAGGTCTACCTGATCTATCTGTAAATTCTCACAAAATTTGGGTAGCTCATCCGGAACTCTGAGCACATGTTGTTTCCCTGAGAAGGTCGTTTGCAGGGCAAAGGGGAATTTCCAGCGGTATACTATTCCCTTTTCTCTAAGTACCGCAAGCAAAGGTTTCAAGGCCCTTCTGTTATTTAAAGTGATGGGGGATAGATCCTGGAATAATTGAATCTTTGTGCCCTCAAACATGATCTGATCATTTCTTCTGGCTTTTTGGAGGATTTCTTCTTTTAGGCAATAGTTCGGGAGGCAGCAAATTATGTCTCTGGGCGGATTATCCTCTGGAGCTCTGGGTCTTAGTGCCCTGTGCGCGCGGTCGAATTCAATGGGGGATTGCTCTGGCCTCTCGACTAGGCCATTAAAAATGGTGGTCAGCGCGGCTTTTATTTGTTCTGGTGCAATTGTCTCAGGGACCCCCCGGACCCTAATATTATTTCTCCTCCCCCTATTGTCCAAATCCTCCACTTGTCGATTAATAACGATCAAATGTTGTGAGTGGGCCGTCGTGATGTCGTCTAGTCTGATGAGGGCCCTGTCCCTCCTTTTCCCTGCCCTCTCAGCGACCGCCATCTGTTCTGAAAGTTTTAGCAGCTCAGTTTTGATGTCTGTTATGGCGGCCGAAAATGAGTTCTTTATGTCCGCTGCTATATCGGTCATTACTGCATAGGTCAGTGGGATGTCAGGGGCATTACCTCTGGATGAGTCCTCTGATGCTGGTATAGAGATCTCATCATCGTCTATGTCCTCCTCCATGTTCGTCTTGTTAGTCGGCGCCATCTTGGGAGCTGTGCCTCTGCCACAGAAGCTGAATTTGCTGAGGTTTGTCGGCGTGAGTTTCCCCCTCGGGGTGGCCGGCGAACGCAGGGAACGATTGTGGATTCCTCTCCTTGTTCGAGTGGACATAATCCCCTCAGAATAGGTCTGTTTTTAGGGCCCAGGTCTCTCAGGTGCCGGGAGCTCCTTCACACCGCTGCCATCCGCGTTGCGCGCCAAGCCACGCCCCACTTCTTATGTAGGTCACAGAAGTGCATTCAGTCAACAGCGGGCTAAAGTCCTCTGCTGTCAGCTGACGGTCCAGGCTCTGCAGGGATCCCGACAATAATGTCAAAATCAGCCCACATTCCTGACTAACAGCTGGCTCAGCTTCTCAGCATGGTACTGAGAGGCTGAGGCTGCCGCTCCCACCCCCTCCACAGCCCAGCACTCCCATGAGAGAGGCAAAGCACATAGCCTGTGACTGACAGTCACCGCTCTCTACTCAGTGAAGCCCGAGAACTGAGCGATCACCGGTCATGTGGTCACTCAGTCTTAGAGGCAGTGGGGGACAATGGTGGCATTGGATCAATGCTGCAGCCACATAGGTGAGAAAGATTGTATATTAAAATACTAGACTTGTGCACAACGGAAAAATTTGTTTAGTTTCGGTTCGTTTCTTGTGCACAACGGAAAAATTTGTTTAGTTTCAGTTTGTTTCTTTTCGGTCCTGTTGATTCGTAATCGTTCGTAATTTTGCTAGACGGGATTTTTCGTGTTCGGACTAATTCGTATTTTCTCAAGTGACATTTTTCGTTGAATCTGAATGATTCGTATTAATGTAAGCCTTATTTTTCGTTGATTTATAATTCGTACTTTCGGTAGAGTACATTGTTTTTTGTTGATTCTGGACACAACTCCTACTTTCGTAACTTTTTTTGGGTTCGTTGATTCGTAATTTTCCGTGTCTCTCTCACAACGACGCTGCCTATTATGCCTAATGTGCTTCGAATGGATTTGTACTTTTCTAAATACATAGCGGTTATTTGTAACGATTAGAAATCTCGTATTTTACTTTCGTTTTTTACATGCGGCTATAGCCTCCACCCCCGTACACCATTTTGAGAGGGTTCAGCACGGTGAGTGAGAAGCAGAGAGCAGAGCAGAGTGTTATTGTGCTTCGAATTGATTCGTGCATTCGTAACTTTTTTCATAACGAATTATGCCAAAGACATTCGGGCATTCGCTATTTGCGATATAATTTATTTTGGATTCGGTTTTATTCGTAATTGCTTTGTTCGGAAATTCGAATGCTTCCGAATGAAAGAAAGTTTCTAAATTCGGACGAATTTCGATTCGTTACGAAACGAATTGCACAAGCCTATAAAATACCATGAGTTTCATTAAAATAGAAGCATCTGTTTTTTATTTTCATCAATGACAGGAAGTATGAATAATATACACTTCTATTATTAGAAAAAAACGATGCAAAAATACAGCCATATAGGCGTCAGAGTGCAACGAAGGGGGGGGGAAAGGTTGGGACTTTAAATGAGGCTCTTGGTAACAAATTGATAGAGTGGTGGGTGGTAAAGCATTTATTAGTACAAGGATGCATGTTAGAATACATTGATTACATATAAATAAAACGCACATTCAATAGCGCCAATTCCTGAAACGGTAATTTCAGGTAGTAACGCATTACAGACATCAATCACATTGTAGGTTAAGAGGGTTCCACCACTATTCCATAATAAGGTATGCATGATTAGCAATTGTGGTCTGCACGATCTGGGGTCTTTGTGGTCCCTGTAAAATGATAAGTGATAGGCACATAACTAGGGAAGCGTGTAATGTATACACAGCAGGTAATAGCTCTACGCGTTTCGCGGTTTTAAGCCGCTCGTCAGGAGCATGTATATGAAGGATCTGCAATAAGAAAAATTTGGGGGTACACTAGCGGGGACCGTGAGCCGATGGTAACAGGACCGGGAGCTGAGAGGGCATGACCAGCGGCAGCGCCCCAGCAGGATCCGGACGCACCAGGCACTCCTATGTGAACAATGCAAAATAAAATGTGTATAATTGGGGCAATGATAGAAATGAAACTATGAGAGGCGATAGTGTGAGTGCCTATTAAAGGGGTGTGAAGGTGCTGGATGAGGGTGCAGGTGGAAGACCACAAACAAGGACAACACCAAGACACCCATTACCTGGAAAAGGGGAAGTGAGGAAGATGAAAGAATGAGAAAGGGGGGGGGGAACAAGGGGGAAAAAAGAAAAGGAAAGTAGGAGAAAAGGGGAAGGAAGGGGGGTGTGTGGAGGGGTATAGTGATACCTGGTGCTTGGTAAGCAAAGAAATCCAGTCCAAATGAAGAGACATGAGGTAGGTGTGAGAGAGCCAGAAACATCCAGACCCCACCACGGCAGCCTCCCATATAAGCACGCCGCCGCCCACCAGCCCCCAACACCACACCCGCAGGCAACGATGGGGAGGTGGTGGGGCCGCTGACAGCCGGGCGATGATTCGTCCGACAGGCAGCACTTCCCCACCCCCACCCCCTAGCACGTGGAGATGTACAAAAAACGCCGGTATACCAGCGTCAGAGGGACGCCGCATGTGTGTGATGTCAATGCGCAGTGACGGTGCACCCAACCCCCCAGGGAAGGGGGGGAAGGGAAACACCTGCAGTGCGCATTGCAGCTCCCGACCATGCAAAACAGGGCAATTCATCGTGTCCCCTGTGTGGCCAAGGCACATTGTTACAAGATGTACTAGTATAAAGAAAAAGGCTGATGATTGGATAAATGAATAACCAGGGTAAAATATGATAAACAAGTAAAAAGGGTAAATTATGTATAAGAGGTACAAAGGTAAACAACTTATCCAGGCAAAGCTACCATAGATCAAAATTACTAGCGCAGACAATTGGTTAAAGAGGTAAAACCATGGATGTCACCAAGACCTTCCATCCCTGATTCATTATAGAAAAATGGGGGGGGGGGGGGAGTTGGGACTTTAAATGAGGCCATAGGCCTTGTAAGGCCAATGCCTCCATCACGGGCGCTGCCTGTGGGGGGCGCCGCCGCTGGTCATGCCCTCTCAGCTCCCGGTCCTGTTACCCTCGGCTCACGGTCCCCACTAGTGTACCCCCAAGTGCACATACAATTGTAAGGGACCCCTCTCTGTTTCAGGGATGGCTATATTGTCATTTATATTTTCTTTGCATTAGTCTACCAAGATTTTTTACCATTCATTATTTTTCTTATTGCAGATCCTTCATTTACATGCTCCTGACGAGCGGCTTAAAGCCGCGAAACGCGTAGAGCTATTACCTGCCGTGTATACATTACACGCTTCCCTAGTTATGTGCCTATCACTTATCATTTTACAGGGACCACAAAGACCCCAGATCGTGCAGACCACAATTGCTAATCATGCATACCTTATTATGAATAGTGGTCGAACCCTCTTAACCTACAATGTGATTGATGTCTGTAATGCGTTACTACCTGAAATTACCGTTTCAGGAATTGGCACTATTGAATGTGCGTTTTATGTATATGTAATCAATGTATTCTAACATGCATCCTTGTACTAATAAATGCTTTACCACCCACCACTCTATCAATTTGTTACCAAGAGCCTCATTTAAAGTCCCAACTTTTTCCCCCCCTTCGTTGCACTCTGACGCCTATTTGGCTGTTTTTTTTTCTAATTAACAGGGATGGAGGCACATGGCCTTACCAGGCCTATGGCCTCATTCAAAGTCCCAATGGGATGGAGGCATTGGCCTTACCAGGCCTATGGCCTCATTTAAAGTCCCAACTCCCCCCCCCCCATTTTTCTACACTTCTATTATTGTTCTATATAACAGCAGTAATATGAAGGCTACCTGGTAAGCAGATTAAATGTTCCATGCAATGGAAATTTAATTCTCACCTACAGTAGTGGGTGCTTGATCTTTGTAAACACATTATTGTAGCCAATGTTTACACTGGACGCCATCTGCTTCCTTGAAAACTCATATCTCAGTATCATGGAAGTGGGATGAAATTGTCACAGTGTGATTAATTTGTTTGGAAATATTTGTCACCAATCTGACTGTTCATCTGGAAGTGTGGACTTTACAAATGGCTTTTCCAGCAATGTTTTGGAACATGTTTGCTTTTTCTCCACTAGGTGGCAGCACCAGCACAGGCTTAAAAATGTATTTTTTTGCTTAAATGGGAAATGCTGTATGAACAATACCCTTTTCATGGCAAATTGCTTCACTATCTTACCTGGGAATTAAATTAACCTCACTGACCCTCTATAAAACATACTATGCACCTTTTTTTAATAAACTCTTGGAGGAGGTGAAGATATGGTCATCTATTTCTTTTCCTGTGTGGGTAGGGTCGCCTTGGTTAAAATGACAAATTTTACCTAAATAATTATACTATTTTGGGACTCTGCCTATTCTGATATCTGCAAGTACCCTACTTAAATTCCAAGTAAAGATTTTCAAATTCATCTGGGGCCCTAAAGGTTGTAGACTGGCTCGATGTACACTATATATGCGCTCAAAGAATCGGGTGGCTTGGGAGTCTCCCAGACATAAAGAAGTATTACACAGCATGCCAATTGCTCCAACTCCATCCTGCCCATTATAGTTCATACTGGGTCTCACTCGAGGTCCAAGCCTGTGCTCTGTTGCCAATTGACCTAGTTCTGTGGGTCACGTCATAATATCATAAGGCAATTTTATGCCTCATTCTTTATGTCTATGGGACTCCTCAGGGGCGTAACTAGAAATCACAGGGCCCCATAGCAAAATGTTGTATGGGCCCCCCCCACAAAAAAATGGCAGACTTAAATTAAATAGTGGGCGTGGTTTAAAGGGCGTGTGGTTCGAGTCTGAGATGAAAGAAAGAAAGAAAGAACCCAGATCCTACACCACAATAGCAATATATGTATTCCAGAAAGTTTAATCAACAAATAAAGATACTCCAAACACCTGGTGTTAGCGCTTCAATAATCCTCACCTGTGCCCAATGCAGCGTGGTCTGCCCGTGCCCAATACTGCCTCACCTGTGCCCACTTGTGCCCAATGCAGCGTGGCCTGTGCCCAATGCAGCGTGTCCAGTGCCCAATGCAGCCTCACCTGTGCCCAATGCAGTGTGGCCTGTGCCCAATGCAGCGTGTCCAGTGCCCAATGCAGCCTCACCTGTGCCCAATGCAGTGTGGCCTGTGCCCAACACAGCCTCACCTGTGCCCAATGCAGCGTAGCCTGCCCATGCCCAATACAGCCTCACCTGTGCCCAATGCAGCCTCACCTGTGCCCAATGCAGCGTGACCCGTGCCCAATGCAGCCTCACCCATGCCCAATGCAGCCTCACCCGTGCCCAATGCAGCCTCACCTGTGCCCAATACAGCGTGACCCATGCCCAATGCAGCCTCACCTGTGCCCAATGCAGCGTGACCCGTGCCCAATGCAGCATGACCCGTGCCCAATACAGCCTCACCTGTGCCCAATACAGCCTCACCTGTGCCCAATGCAGCCTCACCTGTGCCCAATACAGCATGACCTGTGCCCAATACAGCCTCACCTGTGCCCAATGCAGCATGACCCGTGCACAATGTAGCCTCACCTGTGCAGTGGAAGAGGCGAGCCAGTGGCGGAACTACCGGGGAGGATGAGGAATGCATACTGCAGCCCTCAAATGGCTATTGGCGAGCATGGGGCTGCCTCAAAGTGGGGGGGGGCGAGCACCGCCCGCACGGTCCCCCAGCCAGGTGAAGTGAGGAGAGGAAGAGGCGCGCTGTGCGTACAAGCAGAGAGCTGTAATAGCTTTCATTTGAATGTCCTGCGTTCATGGGGCTCACCGTCACATAGCCCCACCTCTTGGCCCGGCGCCTTTGATGACGTCACATGTCCCGCATTGGACCGGCGTTCTGTCTATCAAAGGCGCCGGGCCAAGAGGTGGGGCTATGTGACGGTGAGCCCCGGGAACACAGGACAAGGACATTCAAATGAAAGCTATTACAGCTCTCTGCTTGTACGCACAGCTCGCCTCTTCCTCTCCTCACTTCCCCTGGCTGGGCGACCGTGCGGGCGGTGCCCGCCCCCCTGCAGTATGCATTTCACCTCCTCCCCACGGGCCCCTCTCGGTTGCGGGCCACATATCGGCCGCGTGTGTCGCTATGGCGGTAGTTCCGCCAATGGGACTCCTGCAGAAGATGGTTTCTCTGATCCCCTCACATTCCCGTAGCTCTTCGATTTAAAGCAGAGTTGAATTATTTTTTTTTAAAGTCAGCAGCTACAAATACTGCAGCTGCTGACTTTTAATATATGGACACTTACCTTGCTTCCGGAGCGGCTGCGCTGCGCAGGATCACATATATTTATATATATACGTGATCCTGTACTTCTGGGTATCGGGCACGAGTGCGTGCCAGCAGCGGCTCGCTCCTGATGTCCGCCGGCACCCGCTGATCGTTCTGTACACAGGCAGAACAGCCAGCTGCCTATGTAAACAAGGCAGATTACCGTACTGTCAATACAGAAGGCATGGATCCTGTGTTCCTGTAAAGCAGGAACACTATTCCTTGCCTTCCAGTTGTAAAAGCCCCTCCCACACTATACTTAAACACCAGCTAGGCACACAGTTAATCCTTTGATCGCCCCTGATTTTAATGCCTTCCCTGCCAGTGTCCTTAGTACAGTGACAGTGCATATTTTTAAGGACTGATCACTGTATTAGTGTCACTGGTCCCCAAAAGTGTCAGTCAGTGTCCAGTTTGTCCACCGCAATATCGCAATACTGCTAAGAGTCGCTGATCTACGCCATTACTAGTAGAAAAAAAATAAATAAAAAAAAATCCATAACTATATCCCATAGTTTGTAGGCGCTATAGCTTTTGCACAAACCAATCAACATACGCTTATTGGGATTTATTTATCAAAAATATGTAGAAGCTCTATTTGTGGGAAAAAAATGACATCAATTTTATTTGGGGACTGCACAATTGTCAGTTAAAGTAATGCAGCGCTGTATCACAAAAAATGGTCTGGTCAGGAAGGAGGGTAAATCTTCCAGAGCTGAAGTAGATAGAGACAGTACTGTGACTAAGCATTGTCATCCTACAACAGAAAGTGTGTTGCTGGCAGAATCATCATGTGAAAATAAAGGAAAAAAGACAATAAAAAGAAATAATAAATCCATCCATTACATTTTAAGTGTATCTGTGTCAAAATGTAAAATCATATATTTATTTGCACATTGTATTTCAATTATTTCCAGCCTACTCCTATTACTGATCTCAAAGTTTTTAAACTTACTTTGTAAAGATGCTCACACATTTACCTCCCTGTGAGTAGACACTGCTGTGTCACAGAATTCACAGAGCCTGCCTTCTGAACTACAGAGGAGCTGAGAGGAGGAGTTTTAGGAGGCAGAGTCAGTACAGGAATCACAGCTTGCAGGCAGCAAGATACCATGGGATATGTAGTCCTTAGAAATTGAAAATAAATAGCAGAGGAGACACTGAAAAGCATGCTGGGAATCCAGGAAGTTGTGGAAAGTGATAGCCAGCAGACAGGCAGAACTCACAGCCTGAAAGGAGATTTTTAAAGTTAGGTTATATTGGATTGTCAAAAATAACTATTGTTTTCATCAATGCTGATGCTATAACATGAAAGTGTCTGATAAGCTGTAAAATTATATTTTGTTCTTGGGTTTACCCATAAAAGCGGTATTAAACCCAAAAAGAAAACATTTATTATATTGCAGCTTACCTGTTCTTAGATGTGATGGCTGCATTATTTTTCGTTTTTAGACTTTCTTTACTTTATTTTCACCTGATGATCTGGCTAGTAAGTCTGTTGTTTTTTCTTTGCCACATTATTTTATGTTTTTTAGTTACAAAAAGAACAAAACAGACACTGAAAAAACTTAAATGAATTAAACTACGCTAAATACACCCAAAAGATCCTCTAATAAAGAAAAAAGAGCATATTTCACAAAAGAAGCTCAATTAGAGTTTCTGCTTCTGTAAAATTGACAATTTCTTACTAAAATCACTTATTTAGCCAAAAGGCCCCTTATGCAGCCACCAGCCTCTTTCAAACCACCTTGTGTAGCCCCCAGGCTTTTGTATGCACCTTCCCCTTTATGCCAGCTCTCCTAGGTAAACCACTAGCAAACCTCATTCAACCCCACTTTTTTATCAACCAGCTCCCTTCACGCCTCCTCCTCAGGAAGGCATTGGATTCCCTCAGACCTAAATATGCAGAGCAGAGCCCTTTAAAACTCCATATGCCCCGATATGCACCCAAGAGACAGCCATGTACAGCCAAAGTTCCCCAATGTAGTAGGTAGGCACCTTATATCACCACATAGACCCAGGATAAATGGTCAAACTGGGCTGCAAACTACCTATAGCAAAGAGGAGATCTTCCTTTTCTGGGAAAGTTGTGGGAGGCAGGGTGAAGAAGAAGCACACCCCAAAGGAATACGAGAATACGAGGTAGCTAAACTAGAGAAGGGGAAGTCAGGTTGGAATACTCCATGATGATACGCAGCTTCCATCACATGCCGCCTAAATCTCTGTAGGGACCATGAGAGGCAGGCTGGCTTAACAATAAGTCAAGGTGTATAACAAAGTAGTCATGGCATCAGCACCCAGGACTTCAAGCAGGAGCCAGGTGCCCAGGTCTAGTTACTCCACTTAGTGCAGGTCAATGACTTCCTACGTAGTGAAGTCAGGAGGATGATAGCATGCAAAGGTGTCCCTTTGAAATCAGCATTTTCCAACTTTCTCATTAAAGTGCTAAACTGTAGTGTTGTCCTGCAATTTGCCTTATTATTTCCAAAAGAAGCCAAGAGTGAGAAAAATATTTAAGCTTACATTTTTACTTTTCCTGCAAAAGCTACTTGCCTGGTTGTCATAAGTATTCAATACTTTGAAATAAAAAAGAAAATCGCGCTAAAAAAGTCCTCATGAAAATTTATATATATGAATAAAGTCCAATGTGGCAGGCTGGTGTAAACGCAAAGATGTGCAAATACTAGAAGGACCTTGAGAAATTCATGCTTACCAAATGAGTAAGCCAATACCGCAGATGGCTATAGCCCAGCCAAGGCCTTGAGTTGGCACCAAGATAGGGGGTACGTGCTGACATCACCGCGTTCGCAGGACGGGAGTTTTTCATTGTAGCCGGCCGGCTTCGTTTTTCTGCTTGTAATTTATCTACTTCATGTAAGTGTAATTCCCCTTTTTTATTAAATGTATTGATGGTAATACACTATGGAGTCTTTTCATTCCTCTTGGGTACCCGATGTCAATACAGTACACGGAATACGGTCCCAGCTGGGAGAGTCTGTCTTCATCCCTTCACCATCTGAGCCTGCAGTTACTTATAGGATCCTGATTTATTCACCCATAATATCAAGCCTTAAAGTTGTTTACATCTGGTAAGAAGACTGTTTGAAAGGTGGCGGATCACAATCATTGTGTGTGGTGTTCCTTTTTAATTTGTTTAAGCTTTTTATCAGCGTCATCTGGTAAGGAGATCGATTGTGAGGTGGTGGTTCACTCCTGCACGTTTTTCACTGGGTGTTGTCCATAATACTGATCCCTACAAGATCATTTATTGTGGCAGGATTACGCTATGTGCTTTTCTTTTTCTTTTTTGGGCTGATCAATACCATATGTCGTGGAGTCATAGTTCCAGCTATCGCAATCATAATTTCCTGGTGAAGCGGGTATCTTGGTGCCAACTCAAGGCCTTGGCTGGGCTATAGCCATCTGCGGTATTGGCTTACTCATTTGGTAAGCATGAATTTCTCAAGGTCCTTCTAGTATTTGGACATCTTTGCTTTTACACCAGCCTGCCACATTGGACTTTTTTCATATATATAAATTTTCATGAGGACTTTTTTAGCGCGATTTTCTTTTTTATTTCTATTTGTGTTTATCCCACTTTTATTGCTGCTATAAGGAGTCCCTTTTTTTAAATTTTATTTTTATTTTATTTTATTTTTACAGCAAGCGCATTTTTTTTTTCCTTTATTCAATACTTTGAGCCAATGATTGCTCAAAATATGCATATCTTGCATGTACACAGTTACTCTAGACACCAGTAATACTCCAGTCATAAAACAGGACCTCCGTTACCCATTAAGGAGCAGATGGAGTAAATGGGTCAATAATCAGTAACCCCCCTTACACACTGTCTGGCTAGTTTACATGCATACGGCACTCAATAGAGTCAGAATCAAATTAAAATGCTGTACTTAAAGTGTTTGTAAATCCCCCCCCCCAAAAAAAAAAAAAACTGATCCTGTTCCCTTAAACCATTTTATACAGCACAGCGCTTGTGCTGTTTCATTTGGTCCCCTGTATCACCTGTAATACCTGTCTGATCCTGCCTGGCTATGCCCTCCTCCCTGTACGCTGACCACGATATATCAGGGCTGCTGAGTACTGACACCGTTATCAGCGTACGTGCCTCCGTCAGCCACAGCCCTGCTCTCTGTCTCCTGCATCACCCCACTCCTGCTGCTCTCATACTTAAAATTAAAAGCTCCCATCCCCTCTGTATTAGAATAATAAGTTCCCCTGTGTCTGTGTTATATCATAAATATGCTTATCTGTACTGATAACACAGTGTCTTCCTGGGATCATGTGACTCCTCGGCTCTCTCTTTCCTCTCCTCCCTGGCTGATGTCAGAGGCAGTGCTCGGCCCCGCCCACTGGAACTGTGAGCCGGGCAGAGGAGAGGAGAGAGGAGGCACCTGATCGCAGGAAGACAGTGGGGGGTAATTT
This sequence comes from Rana muscosa, assembly GCA_029206835.1. Taxonomy (NCBI): domain Eukaryota; kingdom Metazoa; phylum Chordata; class Amphibia; order Anura; family Ranidae; genus Rana; species Rana muscosa. Next base: position 200,734,045 of record CM055118.1, read on the forward strand.
ACAAAAGGCAAATCCACTTTGCACTACAAGTGCACTTGGAAGTGCAGTCGCTGTAGATCTGAGGGGGACATGCAAGGAAAATAAAAAACATAATTTTAGCTTGCACATCATTGGATGATAAAATCAGCATAGCTTCCCCTCATTTCAGATCTTCCCCTCAGATCTACAGTGACTGCACTTCCAAGTGCACTTGCAGTGCACTTGTAGTGCAAAGTGGATTTGCCTTTTGTAAATAACCCCCAATGTGTTATCAGTACAGATAAGTATATTTCCGATATAACACAGACACAGGGGAAATTATTGTTCTAATACAGAGGGGATAGGAGCTTTTTATACAAGTGGCTTAACAACCACTTTAATCCTAATATTTAACACAAAATTATGAGCAGAATAGAAGGAAGCAAGTACAGAACATTACATACATGAAATGAACAAACATTCATGACTAGGGCTGAGTTATGATCCCCAATATTATAAAGTGCAGTTTCCTAAGTACCAAATTCTTTTCATTTCCTTTCCTGTATCAGTTTATTAAACTGCCACTAGGTGACGCTATAAGACTTAAAATAGATCAGTTTTCTTTCGCAAATTGCATGCTGTCGTACTTTTCACTTACTGTCATACATACACAACACGTTGTTTGCTATTTTCATGAGACACCACATCAATGTATATGCCTAGACGAGTGTCTTTTGCTGCATTTTGTCCAACATCTGGCACATTGTTCAGTTGGAAAAAATGTGGGTCTCATGACTATTTGTTGTATGTGTAATGCAGACACTGTTACATTGACTAACATGATCATTTTGCAGAAGAAGAAGAAGAGCGGAAGAAGAAGCAGGGGGAGAAGGAGAAGACCGGGGGATGAAGATGCGGTAGAAGATGGAGGAAGATCGGAGGAAGAAGCAGAGAAGAAGAAGAAGATATTTTTAATAAAAAACTGTCTACTGTATTTTTTGACACTACACTACTTTTTTTGGGGTGAATGGGTAGGGGCACAATATACCCCATACTCATTCACATGGAGGGGGCGGGATCTGGGGGCATCCTTGTTAAAGGGGGCTTCCAGATTCCGATAAGCCCCCCGCCCGCAGACCCTGACAACCACCAGGCAAGGGTTGCCGGGAAGAGGCCCTTGTTCCCATCAACATGGGGGCAAGGTGTTTTTTGGGTGGGGGGGGGGGGCGCAGAGCCCCCCCTGCCCCAAAGCACCCATCTCCCCATGTTGAGGGAATGTAGCCTGGTACGGTTCAGGAGGGGGGGGGGGGGGCGCTCGCTCGTCCGCTCCCTTTCCTGACCTGGCAAGGCTGCATGCTCGGATAAGGGTCTGGTATGGAATCCATACTAGACCCAAGGGCCTGGTATGGACCTGGGGGGGACCCGACGCTGTTTTTTTTTCTCTATTTTTTTTTAGCCGGCAATTCTTTTTTTTTACATTTAGCGGGAAGCCCGCTGACAGCTGATGACTCATTGGTTGTTAACCACTTGGAGCCAAGAGGCCGTCATATGACGTCCTGGGCTTTGTGGTGGTATATCTGAATGATGCCTGCAGCTACAGGCATCATTCAGATATTGCAGTTTTCAGCCGGCGATTCCCTGCACCATAAGAATGATCATAGCGACTGTTCCACCGCTTGATCGTTCTTACGAGCGGCGAAAGGGGACGTCCCCCCCCTCCCGCGGCCCTCTGGTGCTTCTCCCGACTCACTGACTCACCGATGCGATCGGTGAGTCGGAGAACGGATCCGCCGGCCCCGGATGCTGATCATAGAGTCTCTATGATCTTTGGAGGCCTGGCGCAATGTTATGACGTCACGCCCGGCCTCTGCATTCAAAAAACGACGCCGCCTCGGCTGGGAAGCGGTGATCGTTTTTTTTATTTTATTTTTATTTTAGGCTTCCCAGCCTAGTGGTGAGATGTGGGGTCTTATTGACCCCATATCTCACTGTAAAGAGGTCCTGTCATGTCATATTCCTATTACAAGGGATGTTTACATTCCTTGTAATAGAAATAAAAGTGATAAAAATATATTTTTTTTAAAGTGTCAAAATAAAAACTGCCCCTCTCCCTGTGTGCCCGCATGCAGAAGCAAACGCATACGTAAGTCCCGCCCACATATGAAAACGGTGTTTAAACCACACATGTGAGGTGTCGCCACGAACATTAGAGCGAGAGCAATAATTATAGCCCTAGAACTCCTCTGTAACTCAAAACATGTAACTAACCAGTAAAAAAAATGAAAGCGTCGCCTATGGGGATTTTTAAATACCGAAGTTTGGCGCCATTCCACGAGCGTATGCAATTTTGAAGCGTGACATGTTAGGTATCTAGTTACTCAGCGTAACTACATCTTTCACAATATGCAAAAAAATTGGGCTAACTTTACTGTTTTCTTTTTTTTTAAAGCATGAAACTTTTTTTTTTCCAAATAAAATGCGTTTGAAAAATTGCTGCACAAATACCGTGCTAGATAAAAAGTTGCAATGACTGCCATTGTATTTTCTCTGCTAAAAAAACATATATAGTTTTTGGGGGTTCTATGTAATTTTCGAGCAAGAAAAATGATGATTTTTACACGTAGGAGCGAAGAAGGAGCGAAGTGTCAGAATTGGCCTGGGCCAGAAGTGGTTAAGGACGCGGCGGCCGGCTTCCCGGCCCCCTCCTTAGCAGCCGGCTATATAAAGTGTATAAAAAATACTATTTGCGGCAAAATCGCTGTAAAAACGCGGTACTTGCGTTTTGGATGCGGGTCCATCGAAGTCTATTACATGGAAAACGCTGCATTTTGCGGGAAAAAAAGTCCCTGACCCTTTCCAAAAATGCAGAGGCACAAAAATGCATTGATTTGAACATGTTCCATAGGAACCCATGTTAAACAATTTCCCTGCATTGCTGTAAAATGCACAAAAAAACGCATTAGTGTAAATAGAGCCTAAATGATGGTATGCTGCATTGGCCATGCTGGCTACGCATGGAAAAGGACATCAGCACCAGGTTAAAAGGGGCCAATATGTAGTGCCCTGGAAACCTTGAGGTTTGCATTATCCATTGGAAGGCAACATGTTTATTGCATGTCCAATAGAGGTTTGTGTGGCATATGCAAATGCCAAAGAGGGCTTGTTACCCGTGAAAATATTAAGCAAAAAAAGGAAAAGGTAGGTGTGCAGCAGAAGTTGTTCTGTGGCCTTTGGCAGGAGCTGGATAATAGTGGATAATTATTGCAAACAATTAGGACTGCAGCAAAGTAAAAAGCCTGGGAGGTTAGATCCTCTGCCACTTCTAGTGAGCCCGACGCTACCTTCTATAGGTCTGTATATTATATTCAGAGCGAGAGGTGAGCATAGTGCCCATATGGAGTCTGTGCAAGGATCATTTTTTGGCCACCACATCCAACTACAGCTCAAGTATAATATTTCTTCAATCTGCATATATAGATAAATAGATAAACACATACATTTAAAAAGTAGCCCTAGTGATACCCTGAACTTAATATGCATCCTTGGTCAGACAGTAAACACTCCTTTACTTCCTGTCCAAATGGAGTAAAGAAAAATAGGAAAAGCATTACAAACACTGGGTGAAGAATACTTCATGCTTCTCACCTGCCCCAGAAGTAAGCAGTGTTCAGGTCTATATGACAGCAGAAAGGGTCCCAGCACCTGCCCAGCCAACATCTAACAAAAATAGACCCTTTATTCCCAAAGGCCTCTTATGCAACTGCACAGTCTGCACAAATGTTATATCAAAGCGTCCTTAATGGACCTTGTACTTTGGAGAGTAGCACTGTTTTCCCACATGGGTCTACTAGGCTCATATAAGTGCAAATCCTCCAATTGCAGGGTGGATAAAATCTATGATTTAAAAAAAAAAACAGATTCTTTTGTTTTTTATAAAATTTATTTTAATAAAATGCTTTTGGAGTAAAAATCTATCTAAAAGGTAGGACAGTGAATTGGATGTGACCTGACACACACTATAGGACACATGGCGACCTCCATCCCTAAATTCATTTGTAGAAAAGGAGAGCTGTAGGGACAGGTATCTTAGGGCATCTAGTGGCACTCAACGCATTTCCTGGCATTACAGCCATTCATCAGGAGTGTTGTAACGTAATATATGCACAGCCCCAAGGCCAGGCCCGGTGTCCGCCAGGAAAGATGGGGGTGACAGGCATGATGTCTCCCCCAGGGTTGAGACGGGGGAACCCTCCAAGGACGAAGAACAGCGCCCAGAGCATAACACGGTGGTCACAGCCTGATCCAATGGACTATGTGTGCACAAAAAGTGCATAGTGTTCCAAAAAAGGATTGCTGAGCTCCCAATGAAGGTAACCTATGTGTGGATTCAGTGTGTGCTGTCCTTGTGATTGAATCAAGCTGTGGGGCTGTGCATATATTACGTTACAACACTCCTGATGAATGGCTGTAATGCCAGGAAACGCGTTGAGTGCCACTAGATGCCCTAAGTTACCTGTCCCTACAATGTTTTTTAACCCATCTATCTTACTATGTACAGTTATTATGTTGAATTCCTATTTGTATTGTATGCTATATAGCAGCATATGTAGTGTAAGTCATGTGACTACCTATTTATTTGATACAATATTTTTTTACAATGTAACAATAAATCATGTACTGTAAATTTTATGTTTCTGTTTATATCTGACATGGCGGTTGCCACACTCAAAGTCCCACAGCTCTCCTTTTCTACTATCTAAAGGTAGTTTTCTATTTAGGATACATTAATAGTTTAGTTTATTCAGCATGAAATGGAGCTTAGTTATGTAGCATGAGGCTATATATTCTGCAATATTTACATTTTTGGTAAACTCATTCAATGAATCCAAGCTCTGCAAGCTGAGTCAACATGCACTGCATTGATGCATTCACACAATTTTACAGTACCCATGAGATAAAACAAAGTTCATGAAAATTCCTTGAATCCCATTGTTTTGCAAATCTATGTACACTACAAACTGTATTAATAAATCAGTTCTGATAATCTCTGTTTTACTAACCTGACAGCTTATTACTCTAAATAGTAAACCTTCATTTTGTTTGCAAAAATTAATGATAACTACCAGCAAGAATGATTCCTCACATTTAAAGAGCACCTGTCATTTCAGATCCATCATGGCAGAGCCTGTTAGCGGGCATCCACTAACTTGCTGCCACCACGTCCCTCACCTTGTTGTGTCACTGCCGCATCACCAGCCGTCCCAATAAAGTGAATGGGACTGTCGATGAGTCAACAGCGGGTCAGCGGAGGAGCCGCTGCAGGACAGAGATGACAGTTGCTCTTCAACCGCTTGCCTACCGCCGGCCGTCATATGACGGCTGGACGGTGCAGCTCTCGTTCTGGGCAGGCGTCATATGATGTCCACGCCTTCCCGGCCCACTAGGGGGGCGCGTGCGCGCCGCCAGCAGTGCGCGCTCTCCCGCCGCGTCACTAGGGACCCAATTCGTGTGTCCACCATCCGCGATGTCCGCCGGGCACCCGCGATTGCCCGTAAACACAGCAGAACCGTGGATCTGTGTGTGTAAACACACAGATCCACGTCCTGTCAGAGGAGAGGAGACCGATGGTGTGTTCCTTGTACAGACGAACACCGATCGGTCTCCTCCCCTTGTGAGTCCTCTCCCCCTACAGTTAGAATCACCCTAGGGAACATATTTAACCCCTTGATCACCCCCTAGTGTTAACCCCTTCCCTGCCAGTCACATTTATACAGTAATCAATGCATTTTTATAGCACGGATCGATGTATAAATGTGAATGGTCCTAAAATAGTGTCAAAAGTGTCCGATATGTCCGCCGCAATATCGCAGTCACGATAAAAATCGCAGATCGCCGCCATTACTAGTAAAAAAATAATAATAATAAAAATGCTATAAATCTATCCCTTATTTTGTAGACGCTATAACTTTTGCGCAAACCAATCAATATACGCTTATTGCGATTTTTTTTTTTTAAACAAAAATATGTAGAATACATATCGGCCTAAACTGAGGAAAAAATTTGTTTTAAAAAAAAAAAATGGGATATTTATTATAGCAAAAAGTAAAAAATATTGTGTTTTTTTTCAAACTTGTCACTCTTCTTTTGTTTATAGCGCAAGAAATAACAACCGCAGAGGTGATCAAATACTACCAAAATAAAGCTTTATTTGTGGGGGGAAAAAAACATAACATTTTTATTTGGGTACAGTGTTGCATGATCGCGCAACTGTCATTCAAAGTGTGACAGCGCTGAAAGCTGAAAAATGGCCTGGGCAGGAAGGGGGTGAAAGTGCCCTGTATTGAGGTGGTTAAAAACTATGATTTAAATCAAGCCTTTTTACTAGTGATTTAAATCATGATTTTAAATCAAATCCGCCCTGTCCAATTGTAATACAAGTATCTGGAATTTTGTAAGAGACTGAGCTGTATTAGCAGACATACAATTTGGTCTGTCGCCTGCTTGAGTTCAGTGGACGTTATTCTGGTGCATGTCCCACATGTGGCTTATATGTTCAATGCCGCCTTTCCAGTAATCCCTGTGCACTATTTAGGATAGGGGATTCTAGCAGAACCAAGAAACTGCTATACAAAGAAAGGAAAGGTTTTGAAGACAAGCAGTGGGAATTTTACCGACTTAAAAAATAGTTTTTTTCGTTTTTGACCAGAGGCCCTATTTTAATCTCTTCAAACATTTCTTTCATTCTCCAGCTGTTACGCTTTCAGTGACTGGGTCATGATTTTCTGTAAATCAACTTTTTACATCAGCATAATAATGTCCATAATCCACAAAGTCTCCCGCATCATCCATAAACAAAATGCATTTCCATTTCCCCATTTCTTTTTTACGCACATTTAAATAGCAGGCATGCAAAACACATGATAAATCTTTCATTTGCTGTTATCAAGGCTAGTTTTTTGAGCGGTTGCATTTTTAGAAAGCACCATTTGTTTCGGAATATACATAACTGAAGGCCTTTCTAATGGCTCCTGTGTTCTGATTACACTGATTATTTTCATCCTGGCTTCCTCTGAGTTTGTTGCACTTCTTCGGTGGATTATATATGGTTGTTCTGCTTATTAATATTAAATAGTGTAGTGCCAGAGGCCAGAGGCCATTGCTAGAGCAAGAAGGAAGGTAATGCTGTCTTTCCTTGCAGAGACAGGTAAAAAAATGGAGACTCTAGCAACTATAGGCTGGATCTAGTGCCAAACTGTGATTTTCCTTGTCTGTTTGGTCTGTCTGCATTGTCTGTTCCTCTTTTTGACCATCCTTTTTGATTTGAATCAGATAATGATGTTATTATCAAAGCTGATGTTATACCATACCATATCATAATTTTTCGAAAAATGTTGATGCAGCGTCTTAACCACTTCAGGACCGGAAGGATTTACTCCCTCCATTTTGTGCGATACGGCACTGCGTCGCTTTAACTGACAATTACACGGTTGTGCAACGCTGTACCCATAACAAATGTATGTCCTTTTTTCCCCCACAAATAGAGCTTTCTTTTAGTGGTATTTGATCACCTATGCGTTTTTTTTTTTTTGTGCTATAAAAAAAAAAAGACAGACAATTTTGAAAAAAAAACAATATTTTTTACTTTTTGCTATAATAAATATCCCCCAAAAAATGTAAAAAAACGAATTTCTTCATCAGTTTAGGCCGATATGTATTCTTCTACATATTTTTGGCACAAAAAAATCGCAATAAGCGTAGATTAATTGGTTTGCGCAAAAGTTATAGCGTCTACAAAATAGGGGATAGATTTATGGCATTTTTATTATTATTATTTTTTTACTAGTAATGGCGGCGATCTGTGATTTTTAGCACGACTGCGACAATGTGGCGGACAGATCGGACACTTTTGACACTTTTTTGGGACCAGTGACATTTATACAGCGATCGGTGCTAAATATAGCCACTGATTACTGTATAAATGTCACTGGCAGGAAAGGGGTTAACACTAGGGGGCGATCAAGGGCGATCAAGGGAGGTGTTTCTAACACCTAGTTTTTGCGCTATAAACAAAAAAAGCCTGACAGTTTTGAAAAAATATATATATATTTTTTACTTTCTGCTATAAAACACATCCAATAAAAAAATATAATATATCAAATTTCTTTATAACATTAGGCCAATATGTATTCTGATAAATATTTTTGGTAAAAAAAAATCCCAATAAGCGTATATTAATTGGTTTGCGCAAAATATATAGTGTCTACAAATTAAGGTGTATATATGCTGTAATTTTTTATTTATTTCTCTTTATACTAGAAATGTCTGCAATCAGCGACTTATAGTATACTGTATGTGCTGCTTTTACTGCCCTTCTTAGCAGGGAAAGAAAACCCATTACTTTTTCCCTGTCAGAACGCAGCTCTGTCTTGTTTACATAGACAGAGCTCCGCTCTGCGTCTCTGCCCGACGATTGGCGGGTGCAGGTGGACATCCATTACCCGACAACCGCTGATCGGCTTCTGCTGTGAGTAATCACAGCAGAAGCAGCTCGCTGGCAGCGGGCACGTGCGCCCCCTTGGTGGAAGTGCAAAATCACATGTATACAGTATCTCACAAAAGTGAGTACACCATCACATTTTTGAAAATATTTTATTATATCTGTTCTGAAGAAATTACACTTTGCTACAATGTAAAGTATTGAGTGTACAGCTTGTATAACAGTGTATATTTGCTGTCCCCTCAAAATAACTCAACACACAGCCATTAATGTCTAAACCGCTGGCAACAAAAGTGAGTACACCCCTAAGTGAAAATTTCCAAATTGGGCCCAATTAGCCATTTTCCGTCCCCGGTGTCATGTGACTCGTTAGTGTTGCAAGGTCTCAGGTGTGAATGGGGAGCAGGTGTGTTAAATTTGGTGTTATCAGAAATAAACTATAAGATTCTAAGTTGATGGTATAAAACTACAGAAAAACTGAATAAAGCCTTTCCGGAACGTTCAGATTTGTGCTGGAGATGCCAAGGAAGCAAAGGTACTACTCTCCATATAATTTGGAATTGTCCTAAACTAAAACACTTTTGGACAGTAGTGGGACACACGCTTCAGAGATTTACTGGCCATATGCTACCAGAGGATCCGGCCTTTTTCCTTTTTCATAAATCATATATACCAGAAGAAATATATAAAAAATCAATTATAGGCCCCCTCTTGGAAGCAGCAAGGGCATGTATTCCTCTGAGGTGGAAATCAGTACTGCCACCAACGGTAAGAATGTGGCTAGATAAGGTTAAAGAAATTAGTAGATTGGAAGACTTGGTATTTTCAGCACGACATCAACAGGAATTATACGATAGAAGGTGGTCAGAATGGAATGATTTTGTAATATCAGAAGAAGGGAAAATTCTCTATGATAATAATTAGGAGGATCCTTCTTTTTTTTTGTGTTTTTTTTTGGTGGGGGGGGGGGGGGTTTGGGGTAAAATGGAATAATACTTTTTGGTCAATGATGAGAAATAGAGATTGTATTTTTGGAAAATGAGATAATTTTTGTTTTTAGTTATTTATAAGTTATCTCATGGACTTTAAACTAAACTGTTAAAGTTGAGTAAATGATACATGTATATCTTGAAAATGTCCAATGACCAAATAAATAAAAATAAAGAAATGAAAAAAAAAAAATTGGTGTTATCGCTCTCACTCTCTAATACTGGTCACTGGAAGTTCAACATGGCACCTCTTGGCAAAGAACTCTCTGAGAATCTGAAGAAAATAATTGTTGTTCTACATAAAGATGGCCTAGGCTATAAGAAGATTGCCAAGACCCTGAAACTGAGCTGCAGCACGGTGGCCAAGACAATACAGCAGTTTAACAGGACAGGTTCCACTCAGAACAGGCCTTGCCATGGTTGACCAAAGAAGTTGAGTGCACATGCTCAGCGTCATATCCAGAGGTTTTCTTTGGGAAATAGACGTATGAGTGCTGCCAGCATTGCTGCAGAAGTTGAAGGGGTGGGGGGTCAGCCTGTCATTGCTCAGACCATATGCCACACACTGCATCAAATTGGTCTGCATGGCTGTCATCCCAGAAGAAAGCCTCTTCTAAAGATGATGCACAAGAAAGCCCGCAAAAAGTTTGCTGAAGACAAGCAGACTAAGGACATGGATTACTGTCCTATGGTCTGATGAAACCAAGATAAACTTATTTGGTTTAGATGGTGTCAAGCACGTGGCGGCAACCAGGTGAGGAGTCCAAAGACAAGTGTGTCTTGCCTACAGTCAAGCATGGTGGTGGGAGTGTCATGGTCTGGGGCTGCATGAGTGCTACCGGCACTGAGGAGCTACAGTTCATTGAGGGAACCATGAATGCCAACATGTACTGTGACATACTGAAGCAGAGCATGATCCCCTTCCTTTGGAGACTGGGCCGCAGGGCAGTATTCCAACATAACGACCCCAAACACACCTCCAAGACGACCCCTGCCTTGCTAAAGAAGCTGAGGGTAAAGGTGATGGACTGACCAAGCATGTCTCCAGACCTAAACCCTATTGAGCATCTGTGTGGCATCCTCAAACAGAAGGTGGAGGAGCGCAAGGTCTCTAACATCCACCAGCTCTGTGATGTCTTCATGGAGGAGTGGAAGAGGACTACAGTGGCAACCTGTGAAGCTTTGGTGGACTCCATGCCTTACAGCACAGGTGTCAAACAAAAGGCCCGTGGGCCAAATCTGGCACTTTAGGCCATTTTATGTGGCCCTTGCACCTCTCCTTAAGCTGCAGGAGAGCTCCAGCCCCCCTCTGTTCCTCCTCCAGACCCTTACTTTCTGGTTTCAAGCAATGCATCCAGCTTCTTCCCAGCAGCAGCATAAGGAAAGTGGGGTGCACTGTGATGTAAGGGAGAGTGGGGGACTGAACTTCTGATGGTGGGGTGGCTCTTGACATCTAATGTAAGGGGAGGGGATGCGCTAGACATTTAATCTTACAGATATACCAGGCCCTTTTGAGGGCAATCATAATGCTGATGCGGCCCACAATGAAATTGAGTTTGACACCCCTGCCTTAGAGGGTTAAGGCAGTGCTGGAATATAATCACTTTGGGCCCAATTTGGACATTTTTACTTAGGGGTGTACTCACTTTTGTTGCCAGTGGTTTAGACATTAATGGCAGTGTGTTGTTATTTTGAGGGGACAGAACATGTACACTGTTATACAAGCTGTACACTCACTACTTCACATTGTAGCAAAGTGTCATTTATTTCAGTGTTCAGTGTCGTCACATAAAAAATTTACAAAAATGTGAGGGGTGTACTCACACGATTTGCTCACTATTCTCGCAGCGTAACATCATCTTTCACATTATACAAAAAAACTGGGTTAACAGTTTTTTTTTTAATTCATTGAAGTGTATTTTTGTTCCAAAAAATTGTGTTTGAAAGACCACTGCGCAAATACAATGTGACATAAAATATTGCAACAACCACCATTTTATTCTCTAGGGTCTCTGCTAAATATATGTGTAGCGGGGTGTTGCTTTAAGGACCCAGAGACTACCGTACCCAGGGTACAGCGGGACACCCAGGGTGCATTGCCCCGTGCAAGGACTGCTAGGGTGGGCTATAAAAAGGGGGGCGGGCCGGCAATCGGTCTCTTTGGACATCGCCCGCCCATCAAGTGGAACTCTGTACTGAGTCTGTTGTTCCTGATAGGGCCTGAAGTTTGGGCCCTGTGTTTCCAAAGAGCCTTCCGTTTTCCACTGAGGAGCCTGAGGGACCTCTCATCCTGCCGCCTATCTACTACTTCTAGGAGGACCGAAGACCCCAGGTGTCGTGGGATCTGTGTACCGAGACACAGCTACGGAAGATACTGACATTGACTGGTCCGGTTGGGTGAGAGAGCACCTGCTCAAAGATTATTACAGGATCTCTAAGCCCTGTGTATCAGGGAATTAATTGACCAGACTGTGTGGACTGCACAGAGATAACCAAAACGCATGTAGAGTGAAATATAATGGGGTTTATTGAGAAGGTGATATGGATAAATACAAACAGTGCAAACTAACAAAACAACCCACAAACAACAAATCATATATACAGCAAAGGGCAGTACCAGAATCTTGAACCTAAGTCATACACAGCAAATCAGGAGATTGACAGAGGAGTGTTCCAGGGGCATAAACGTAGCCAGGCCAAGGTCATACACGGGGAGTCAGCAGATGGGAATAGGGAACAAAACCAGGCAGGGAGAAGATGGATGGATAGGCTCAGGATTGGGATCAGGTCAGGACGGGACGGGACAGGACAGGTACAGGCTCAAGGACAGGTACAGGCTCAAAGTCCAGATACAGGCTACAAGGTCAAGGCTCCAGGAGAAAGATACCAAGGTGAGCATGTAAGGGCTCGCCGGGTATTTATAGGACTGCTATAATTGCCCTCATGTCACAGCTGATCGAAGGAAGTACTGCCTGCCCCACACTGCGGGAATACCCCCGCTGGTGGACGCGGTACTACGGCCCATGGATCAGGCATTACCACCAGCAGGTGAGATCCTCTGTCAAAGATACAGGCTGCGGGAGAACACCTACTGGTGGACACTAGTACTGCGATCCATAGGACCGACAGCGCCACCAGTGGGTAAAGCCTTCCCTGACACTGTGTCTGTTGTTCAGGACCCACCGTTTATAGTTTGCATTTTCACGCCGGAGGGACAGTGCATTGAGTAGCTTAGTCACTTTCTGTTATCCATCGAGTTACCTTACCAGTACCTATTCCTGTGGATTACAATTTGTCTTCAAAAAGTGCACCACCATTTGCTAGCAAAGATCCTTCACTACGGAACTTGCATATAGGACAGTCAGGCCTGACACCTAAGTTTAGATATTGCTGGGCGCCATCTTGCCCATGAGGGAGGGACGCTGCAAGCGGGGTCCGTTAGTTGAATGTGTACAGGATTGTATATTTGTTTACTTGCTAAATACCCTTTTATTGCAGGGCTCTGCATACCTTAATGTGTACTGTTTATCTGCTTATCCATTTCACTCAAGTAAAAGTATCAGGATTAAGCAGACAAGTTGTTTGGTGTGTTACTGTGTAGAAGAGATGGTTAATGTCAGTTACACATATCATCACTAGACTTGTGCACAACGGAAAAATTTGTTTAGTTTTGGTTTGTTTCTTTTCGGTCCTGTTGATTCGTAATCATTCGTAATTTTGCTAGACGATATTTTTCGTGTTCGGACTAATTCGTATTTTCGCAAGCAACATTTTTCGTTGAATTTTTAGTTGATTTATAATTTGTACTTTCGGTAGGGTACATTGTTTTTCGTTGATTCTGGACACAACTCCTACTTTCGTAACTTTTTTTGGGTTCCTTGATTCGTAATTTTCCGTGTCTCTCTCACAACGACGCTGCCTATTATGCCTAATGTGCTTCGAATGGATTTGTACTTTTCTAAATACATAGCGGTTATTTCTAAGGATTCTAAATCTCGTATTTTACTTTCGTTTTTTACATGCGGCTATAGCCTCCGCCCCTGTACACCATTTTGAGAGGGTTCAGCACGGTGAGGGAGAAGCAGAGAGCAGAGCAGAGTGTTTATTGTGCTTCGAATGGATTAGAAATCCCGTATTTTACTTTCGTTTTTTCATGCGGCTATAGCCTCTGCCCCTGTACACCATTTTGAGAGGGAGTTCAGCACGGTGAGGGAGAAGCAGAGAGCAGAGTGAGTGTTATTGTGCTTCGTATGGATTCGTACATTCGTAACTTTTTTCATAAAGAATTATGCCGAAGACATTCGGGCATTCGCTATTTGCGGTATAATTTATTTCGGATTCGGTTTTATTCGTAATTGCTTTGTTCGGAAATTCGAATGCTTCCGAATGTCTGAAATTTGCTAAATTCGGACGAATTTCGATTCGTTACGAAACGAATTGCACAAGCCTAATCATCACTGTGTGCCCTTTGTTGCCGGATTGTGTTACCTAAAGCTACGGGTCTCACAATCCTATCATCCCCTACTAGCTGTGCCAAAGGAGGGTAGAGCAGATTACTGGGGGTTGACAGCGTGCGTTACAGGCCCGAAAATCATACCAGCGGCTCTCTTAACTGGGGGTATTGCTACATACATATATATATATATATATATATATATATATATATAATGTTTGGGGGTTATAAGTAATTTTCTAGCACAAAATACAGATTTTAACTTGTAAGCAACAAGTGTCAGAAAAAGGTTTAGTCTTTAAGTGGTTAAACTGACCTCATTTACAGACCGAAGTTCATTCCTTTGATCTAAAAGAACTAAAAGATACTTTGTTTATAGTAATCTCTCAACGCGGACAATGTTGATAAATGTTGAGTGAGCAGAGAACTTTTTACATGAATGAATCGTGAAAATGCTGTATTAGGCCCCTTTCACACGGTCGGACCGTTCAGGTCCACCTGTCAGTTTTTTTGGCGGACCTGATCGGCCGCTCCATACATCTCTATGGAGTGTCGGATGTCAGCAGGGACATGTCCGCTGACATCCGACCCCATCCGATCCGCTAAAATCAGACGTTTGGCGACACTTCGCCATCCGTCCATGGCGGATCGGATCGGGTGAGATCTGATGAAAACGGACATGCTGTCCGTTTTCGTCCGATCTCTCCATAAGAGACAGCGGCGCCGAACAAGCTCCTCCCCGCTTAGTGAGCAGAGAGGGACCTGTCATCCGCCGGCTCAGCGGAGATCAGCGGAGAGATCTCCCGCTGAGCTGGCGGGAGCTGGCGGACTCTGTAGCGACGACGAATCCGTCTCGTCTGAATGAAGCCTTAAGATTGTGACGGGGGTTGAATCGAGATCGAGATTTTCTAACGATTAATCGTGCAGCTCTGGTATCTAGTGCTATTTTTTTGAGGCAGGGCCTATCATAGTCAGCAAAGAGAAAGAACCCCTATTGTATTCACTTTATACTAATTTTACTGTACTGCCAGGATTGCCTATCTATTAATTATCATTGTAGGGGTTATCCTTGTGTTAATAAACTCTAGATATCTGCTATTGATGCGTCAGTGTGCTATTGAGTCCGGTTACAGGGCAGGCCATCACTGGAAGTGGCAGGAGCACACAACAGTTCCAGCAGTTCCTTTAGAAGTCATCACTACTAGTGTCTGTCCAAATATAGTCAATCACATCTATTTGTGGTAGGGTTGCCTCCTCATCCCTTTAAACCCAAACACATATGAATTACACAGGTTCTGAGGCTACTTTAATGCAGATAAGACACTGAGACCCCGTTCACACCTATGCGAATTGGTTGCGGCTTACACCGCATCCAATTCGCATAACATTATAAAATACATTGATTCCAATGAGGCTGGTTCACATATGTGCGATGCATTCGCACTGCGCATTGCCAAAAAAATGTTCTCTAGGCATTGCGGTGCGGCTCAGGTGCGAATTCAGGCCCATTATGTTCTATGGGCACGCATCTGATTCGCACATGTTGCGTTCTGAACAGGGATCTTGAGGGGGAAATCCACGCCAAATTTTAAATAAAAAAACGGCATGGGTTCCCCTCCAGGAGCATACCAGGCCCTTAGGTCTGGTATGGACTTTAACCACTTGACAACTGGGCACATAACCCCCTTCCTGCCCAGGCGAAATTTCAGGTTTCAGCGCCGTCACGCTTTGAATGACAATTGCGCGGTCGTGCGACGTGGCTCCCAAACAAAATTGACGTCCTTTTTTCCCCACAAATAGAGCTTTCTTTTGGTGGTCTTTGATCATTTCTGCGGTTTTTATTTTTTGCGCTATAAACAAAAATAGAGCGACAATTTTGAAAAAAACACAATATTTTTTAATTTTTGCTATAATTAATATCCCATTTTTTAAAAAAAAAAACTATTTTTTTCCTCAGTTTAGGCCGATACGTATTCTACATATTTTAGGTAAAAAAAAAAATCGCAATAGGCGTATAGTGATTGGTTTGCGCAAAAGTTTTAGCGCCTACAAAATAGGGAATAGAATTATGATTTATTTATTTTTTTTTTTTTATTTATTTTTTTTACTAGTAATGGCGTCGATCTGCGATTTTTTTTTTGTGACTGTGACATTACGGCGGACACATCGGACACTTTTGACACATTTTTTGGACCATTCACATTTATACAGCGAACAGTGCTAAAAATATGCACTGATTACTGTATAAATGTGACTGGCAGGGAAGGGGTTAACCACTAGGGGGCGATCAAGGGGTTAATATGTTCCCTGCTAGATGTTCTTACTGTGGGGGGGAGGGGACTGACTGGGGGAGGTGACTGATGGTTGTCCCTATGTATAAGGGACACAGCATCGGTCTCCTCTCCCCGACAGGACGTGGATCTCTGTGTTTACACACAGAGATCCTCGTCCCTGGCTCTGTGACAGCCGATCGCTCGTACCTGGCGGACATCGCGGCCGCCAGGCACGCGCATCGGCACTCGCCTGACACGGCGGGCACAGTTTTTCCCCGATGCGCGCCCGCGGTGGCGCGCATCGCGGAAGTAAACAAGAGGACATCCATGGACGTCCTATCAGCAATTGACGACCGCTTTGCGGACGTCTTTTGCTTATAGCCCGGGCGCAAAGTGGTTAACGGGAACCCCTATGCCGAAAAAAAACGGTGTGGGGGTCCCCCCAAAGTCCATAACAGACCCTTATCCGAGCACGCAACCTGGTAGGCCGCAGGAAAAGAGGGGGGACGAGAGAGCGCCCCATATGATGTCACAGTCCCATCATTTCCCGGGACTGTGACGTCATATGGGGGCGGGGTCACTGGGTGGCATCACCCGGTGACAACGCCCATGCCTATATAAGTGAATGCGCTCCGCTCACACGGCATTACAGCCAGAGACAGCGACGAGTCAACATCTCCAGGAGAGAAGAGGAAAGAAGGCGACAAAGAAGACCTGGTCCCCGCTAGCAAAAGAGCTGGAAGAAGATAGCGGAGGCCCGGCAGAAGGAAGAAAGAACCAGAGAGCGAGAGAAGAACCGGAGAGTGCGGAGACGAGACCGGAGACCCCCGAAGTCAGAAGAGACCCCCGAAGTTGGAAGAAGACCCCCGAAGTTGGAAGAAGACCCCCGAAGTCGGAAGAAGACCCCCGGAGCTGACTAATAAATTACTTAAAAAACCTGTGTAGTGTTTTTATTGCCATTTTTTTTTCCACCAGGTGAATGGGTAGGGGTACGATGTACCCCATACTCATTCACATAGGGTGGGGGGCCGGGATCTGGGGGCCCCCTAATTAAAAGGGGCTCCTGGATTCCGATAAGCCCCCGACAACCAACGGCCAGGGTTGTCGGGAAGAGGCTCTGTCCTCATCAACATGGGGGCAGGGTGCTTTGGGGTAGGGGGGCCCGCAGGGCGCCCCCCTGCCCCAAAGCACCCACCCCCCATGTTGAGGGCATGCAGCCTGGTATTGTTCAGGAGGGAAGGGGGGCCGCTCTCTCGTCCCCCCCTCTTTTTCTGCGGCCTGCCAGGTTGCGTGCTCAGATAAGGGTCTGCTATGGACTTTGGGGGGACCCCCACACCGTTTTTTTTCGGCGTAGGGGTTCCCGTTAAAGTCCATACCAGACCCAAGGGCCTGATATGCTCCTGGAGGGGAACCCATGCCGGTTTTTTATTTAAAATTTGACATGGAGTTCCCCCTCATGATAACAGCGGCGAGACTTCCCAGGTCAGCAAGTCCGCAGATAAAAACGCAATGGAACCGCTGAACGACTGATTGCGAACTTGGCAAAGACTCCAAGCTCAAAAACGCAACGCATAGGTGTGAACCCAGCCTAAGTGAGTTGAATTACCACTTTAATCAGCCACGGAACCTGTGTACTTAGTATGTGTTTGGTTTTAAAGGGATGTGGTGGCAACCCTAATTTGTGGATGGACCAAGAGTTTTGCACTGTGCTATGGTTATTCTACTATCAGAAACCCACAGTAGCAGGAAAACAGATAACTAGCTTTTCACTTTGCATATCAATCTATCCTAGCCCTGGTTCACACTGATGCGATTTGACATGTCAAATCGCATGTCAAATCGGCGAAATTTGACGCAAATTGCGAGCAATGGCACCGTCCTAATCGGTGAGACGCCGCATCTGCGGCGCTGCACCGATTACAAAAAGTAGTTTCTGTACTACTTTTGCGATTTCAGCCACGATTTACATTGACATCTGTTTCAGATGTCTTTGAAATCGTGGCCGAAATCGGGACTGCCAGCAGGAGTGAAATCGTGCGAGTTCAGCTGAACTCGCAGGCTTCACTCCCGCAGCCCCAGTGTGAACGTGGGCCTAAACTGCTAGCTTTGCGGACTCTGCTGATGGACAGATGAGCTTAATAAGAAAAGGAGCTCTCCTGTAAATGATTATGTCACATGTCTAAAGCACAGGGGAGAGCGGGTTAATGAAGAGTATATGAGGAGGGAGATAGATGGATTAGTGATGATTAAAACAGGCTGACCAAACAGATTTGTAGACTCATTATTTAAATAAACCTGAACAAGCCAGACTGAGCATATGATGAAATAATACATAGAAGCAGAGGTTACCTTCACTGAAAAGTGCATGTGAAAAAGATCAGAAGATTCAAAACTATAAGGAGCTGAAGTCAGGTGCAGATATCAGATATTGAGAATTACACTCGGCATATAAAATGAGAGAGGTACTACTATGCAGAGTCCATTAAAAGAACAGATAGAGTACTGAGATTTTCATCCAGCATACAAAACAACAGAGGGGTTACTGTGCAGAATTCATACACACATGTAGCACTGCCCCGTAGGGTTTGCAGGTGACAGGGTTCCCCAGTGCTGCACAGCCAGGTACACAACATTTTCAGCTTGCATCCGAACACAGTGAACAGTCCTTGAGCTTCTGTTTTTGTGTTTTTATTGGGGGATAATAACTTGGATGGGGATATGGGGATGGGAATTATTGGATGCCCAATTTGACAATAACAAAACCAGGGACAACTCCCCCACCCCCCCCCCCCTTTGTACACAAGCTCTTCTACTTCTAACTTGTACAACTCCAATTGATTCCTCCTCCTTGGATTGTACAGCTCTGATTTGCCAACAGTCTTTGTTTGATCAGCAACAGCCCCTTACAGGCTAGGAACTCTCAGTCCCTTCAGAATGTGTAGCACAATGTGGTGTAAATTCCATCTGGGAGTACCTCCACTCTCTTGTAGCCACTGGTGCCAGCAATGCAATACCACTGCTGGAAATGCTAACCCACCAGGCTGCCTCTTTACCAGCTCACCTGTCTGCTTCTTCATTAGTCTACCTGACTGACCCATCACTAGCCCACCTGGCTGCCTCTTCACTAGCCCACCTGTCTGCCTCTTCAACAGTTTACCTGACTAATTCTTCACCAGCCCACCTGGCTGCTTCTTCACCAGTCTACCCGGCTGACTCTTTACCAGCCCACCCGGCTGCCTTTTCACCAGCCCACCTGGCTGCCTTTTCACCAGCCCACCTGGCTGCTTCTTAACCAGTCTACCCGTCTGACTCTTTACCAGCCCACCTGGCTGTCTCTTCACCAGCCCACCTGGCTGCTTCTTCACCCTTCTACCATACTGACTCATCACCAGCCCACCTGGCTGCCTCTTCACTAGCCCACCTGGCTGCCTCTTCAACAGTTTACCTGACTTATTCTTCACCAGCCCATCTGGCTGCTTCTTCACCAGTCTACCCTACTGACTCTTTACCAGCCCACCTGGCTGCCTCTTCACCAGCCCACCTGGCTGCCTCTTCACTAGCCCATCTGGCTGCCTCTTCACCAGTCTACCCGACTGACTCTTCACCAGCCCACCCAGCTGCCTCTTCACCAGCCCATCCAGCTGCCTCTTCACCAGCCCACCTGGCTGCCTCTTCACTAGCCCATCTGGCTGCCTCTTCACCAGTCTACCCGACTGACTCTTCACCAGCCCACCCAGCTGCCTCTTCACCAGCCCACCCAGCTGCCTCTTCACCAGCCCACCTGGCTGCCTCTTCACTAGCCCATCTGGCTGCCTCTTCACCAGTCTACTCGACTGACTCTTCACCAGCCCACCCCGCTGCCTCTTCACCAGCCCACCCAGCTGCCTCTTCACCAGCCCACCCAGCTGCCTCTTCACCAGCCCACCCGGCTGCCTCTTCACTAGCCCACCTGGCTGCTTCTTCACCAGTCTACCTAGCTGTCTCCTCACCAGCCCACCTGGCTGCCTCTTCACTAGCCCACCTGTCTGCCTCTTCAACAGTTTACCTGACTAATTCTTCACCAGCCCACCTGGCTGCTTCTTCACCAGTCTACCCGGCTGACTCTTTACCAGCCCACCCGGCTGCCTTTTCACCAGCCCACCTGGCTGCTTCTTCACCAGTCTACCCGTCTGACTCTTTACCAGCCCACCTGGCTGCCTCTTCACCAGCCCACCTGGCTGCTTCTTCACCCTTCTACCATACTGACTCATCACCAGCCCACCTGGCTGCCTCTTCACTAGCCCACCTGGCTGCCTCTTCAACAGTTTACCTGACTTATTCTTCACCAGCCCATCTGGCTGCTTCTTCACCAGTCTACCATACTGACTCTTTACCAGCCCACCTGGCTGCCTCTTCACCAGCCCACCTGGCTGCCTCTTCACTAGCCCATCTGGCTGCCTCTTCACCAGTCTACCCGACTGACTCTTCACCAGCCCACCCAGCTGCCTCTTCACCAGCCCATCCAGCTGCCTCTTCACCAGCCCACCTGGCTGCCTCTTCACTAGCCCATCTGGCTGCCTCTTCACCAGTCTACCTGACTGACTCTTCACCAGCCCACCCAGCTACCTCTTCACCAGCCCACCCAGCTGCCTCTTCACCAGCCCACCCAGCTGCCTCTTCACCAGCCCACCTGGCTGCCTCTTCACTAGCCCACCTGGCTGCTTCTTCACCAGTCTACCTAGCTGTCTCCTCACCAGCCCACCTGGCTGCCTCTTCAACAGTTTACCTGACTAATTCTTCACCAGCCCACCTGGCTGCCTCTTCACCAGCCCACCTGGCTGCTTCTTCACCAGTCTACCCGTCTGACTCTTTACTAGCCCACCTGGCTGCCTCTTCACCATCCCACCTGGCTGCTTCTTCACCAGTCTACCCAACTGACTCTGGAGATTCTCCCAGGGCAAGGTAAGGAATATTTAAGCACACCGCTATCTTCCTGAGAGCCCTGCTACATGTGGCAGTCTCTTCCCTTGTAAGTCCCTGCACCATACTGTAATACTTACACTGTCCTCTCCTTACTTCCACTGCCTCTAAGGAAAAACTCCTTTCAACTTCTCCTGTGGTAGGATCCTTACAGGCCAGCACCTGAGCCCTGGCCCGAGTTAGAGCCCCTCCCAGCAGGGCTCCCTTGAGGGTCACGAACAGTCTCCTCAGCACTGCATTTCCATCTTCCACCCGACTTCCTTCCCACTCATTCCTATTTAAGGGCTCACTTAGTCCCCTGCCAGGCCCCCCAGCCTGGGGATCGGCTAAGGGCCCTTAAATATGCAGAACAGCCCCTCCTAGCCTCCCGCCTCTAGTCTCTAGTATGTTCTCCAGCTTTCTAGAACCAGGGGAAGGCACCAGAGAGCTGTCTGTATGAGTTGTGCTGCTCTGAATGAATGAATGAATGAATGAACTCTAATAACTGTGACCCAGTTACCAGGGCCGCCATCAGGAATTTTGGGGCCCCTTACACAGCTTGCTTCAGGCATGGGCCCCGAGAATTAGGGTCGGGGGGGCTTTGGGGTTTTTTTTAAAAAGGGGGGTTGCCATCCGGGCCCCTTACAAGAAAAAAAAAGGGGAGTTGCCATCCGAGCCCCTGGGGACCTCCGGGCCCCTTACAAGAAAAATAAATAAAGGGGGGGTTGCCATCCGGGCCCCTTACATGTGTACTGCCTGTACTCCCCTGATGGCGGCCCTGCCAGTTACAGAATCTCTGGTTAACTATGAGTCAGGATATGGTTTACCTACTCTCACATTAGCGCACTAGAGGGTGCTACATACAGAAAAAGAACCAATACTTTCTTATCTACAGAATTACACACAGCATACAGAGGACATGAAGTGGTACTGTGTCACCCTTTAGAAACAGTAACCAAAACAGCAAGACACATATTAACCACTTAACGACCGCCCACTGTAAATATACGTCGGCAGAATGGCACCGACAGGCAGAATCACGTATATGTACGTGACTGCCTTTGTATAGTTTGGGGGTCTGATCGGACCCCCCTTCTTTACAGTGAGTGTCCGTTATTCCTTTGGGAGCGATCAGGGATGAGAGGACAGCCGTTCGATTCCAGCCACCCCCTCTTGATTGCTCCCAGCGAATCGAATAATTCCCCTGCCTGTGTAATGTAAACACAGGCAGAGGAAGTGATGTCATCTCTCTTGCGGCGCTCACATATACCGAGCGCCGTACAGGAGAAGATGCAGGTTAGTGCACAAAACACTACACTGACACCAGGACACATAGGCACATAAATCGCCCCCCCCAGACACCCCAGATCACCCCCCAGATCACCCCCCAGCCCCCAGTCACAGTGTCACCATTTATTTACTGATCACTGCAATCAGTGACATTTGTGACTGTAAAAGTGTCACTAAAGTTAGTTTTAGGTCCAGTGTAGCCCCCTAACCCCCCCTAATAAAGGTTTAACCCCCTGATCGCCCCCCAGATAACCCTTTCACCCCCTAGCACCGCCGTCGCTAAGCGATCATTTTTCTGATCGCTGTCTTAGCGTCGGTGATGCCGATCGGTAGCCAGTTATTTTTTTTAGGTTCGCCGCAGGTTTTTATAGCGTCAGGTACCCCCATATATTATCTAATAAAGGTTTAACCCCCTTGATCACCCCCAGGTAACCCTTTCACCCCCTATCACCACTGTCGCTAAGCAATCGTTTTTCTGATCGCTGTCTTAGTGTCAGTTATTTTTTTTAGGTTCGCCGCAGGTTTTTATAGCGTCGGGTACCCCCATATATTACCTAATAAAGGTTTAACCCCCTTGATCGCCCCCCAGATAACCCTTTCTCCCCCTATCACCACTGTTGCTAAGCAATCATTTTTCTGATCGCTGTCTTAGCGTCGGTGATGCAGATCGGTAGCCAGTTATTTTTTTTAGGTTCGCCGCAGGTTTTTATAGCGTCAGGTACCCCCATATATTACCTAATAAAGGCTTAACCCCCTTGATCGCCCCCCAGGTAACCCTTTCATCCCCTATCACCACTGTCGCTTAGCGATCGTTTTTCTGAGCGCTGTCTTAGCGTTGGTGATGCCGATCGGTAGCCAGTAATTTTTTTTAGGTTCGCCGCAGGTTTTTATAGCGTTGGGTACCCCCATATATTACCTAATAAAGGTTTAACCCCCTTGATCGCCCCCCAGGTAACCCTTTCACCCCCTATCACCACTGTCGCTAAGCGATAGTTTTTCTGATCGCTGTCTTAGTGTCGGTGATGCCGATCGGTAGCCAGTAATTTTTTTTAGGTTCGCCACAGGTTTTTATAGCGTCAGGTACCCCCATATATTATCTAATAAAGGTTTAACCCCCTTGATTGCCCCCCAGGTAACCCTTTCACCCCCTATCACCACTGTCGCTAAGCGATCGTTTTTCTGATCGCTGTCTTAGTGTTGGTGATGCCGATCGGTAGCCAGTAATTTTTTTTAGGTTCGCCGCAGGTTTTTATAGCGTCAGGTACCCCCATATATTATCTAATAAAGGTTTAACCCCCTTGATCGCCCCCCAGGTAACCCTTTCACCCCCTATCACCACTGTCGCTAAGCGATCGTTTTTCTGATCGCTGTCTTAGTGTCGGTGATGCCAATAGGTAGCCAGTAATTTTTTTTTAGGTTCGCCGTCAGGTTTTTATATAGCGTCAGGTACCCCCATATATTACCTAATAAAGGTTTTAACACCCCAGGCAGCGTCAGGTTAGTGCCAGTAACGCTAACACCCACGCGTGAAGCATACACCTCCCTTAGTGGTATAGTATCTGAACAGATCAATATCTGATCTGATCAGATCTATACTAGCGTCCCCAGCAGTTTAGGGTTCCCAAAAACGCAGTGTTAGCGGGATCAGCCCAGATACCTGCTAGCACCTGCGTTTTGCCCCTCCGTCCAGCCCAGGCCACCCAAGTGCAGTATCGATCGATCACTGTCACTTGCAAAACACAACACACATAACTGCAGCGTTCGCAGAGACAGGCCTGATCCCTGCGACTCCAGTGCTGTAGGAGGTGATTTCACCACCACAGTTAAAAAAAAAAAGCATATATGCCGAAGCATTGGGGCAGCAGGGGCGGAGGAGCAATTTTGCTCCTAATGCCGCGTACATATGGTTGAAATTCCAACGGAGGCTTGCCCGTGGAAAAGTCTGACCATGTGTACGCGGCATAACTTTTGCGGGAGGATGCCCCCATGCTTCGGCATATATAAATGGTGCATGTATGCCCATCATTAGAAGTGGGTGGATGAAGGGCGGTATTCTAATGGTGGGCATACCCACCGATCAATCTTTTTTTTTCAATCAGCCAACAGGCTGCATGAAAAAAAAAGATTACAATACATGTCCAACAAGGACCAGCAACGTACTGGTATGTTGCTGGACTTTGAATGTTTATACCAGAATGATGCCTGTGGGTTTAGGTATCATCTTGGTATCATTCTTTTCAGCCAGCGGCCGGCTTTCATGTAAAAGCAATCCTAGTGGCTAATTAGCCTCTGGACTGCTTTTACAAGCAGTGGGAGGGAATGTCCCCCCCGGATATAAAAAGCGCCATTGGGAAATTGGGAAAGCATTTTATCACACCGATCTTGGTGTGGTCAGATGCTTTGAGGGCAGAGGAAAGATCTAGGGTCCAATAGACCCCAGTTTTTTCAAAAAAAGAGTACCTGTCACTACCTATTGCTATCATAGGGGATATTTATATTCCCTGAGATAACAATAAAAATGATTAAAAAAAAAATATGGAAGCAACAGTTTAAAAATAAAATAAAAAAGCAAAATTAATAATAAAAAAAAAAAAAAAAAAAAAAAAAAGCACCCCTGTCCTGCCCTGCTCTTGCCCAATGGCGAACGCAAGCATCGGTCTGGCGTCATATGTAAACAGCAATTGCACCATGCATGTGAGGTATCACCGCAAAGGTCAGATCGAGGGCAGTAATTTTAGCAGTAGACCTCCTCTGTAAATCTAACGTGATAACCTGTAAAGGCCTTTAAAGGCTTTTAAAAATGTATGTAGTTTGTCGCCAATGCGCGTTTGTGCGAAATTTTAAAGCTTGTCGTGTTTGGTATCTATGTACTCGGCCTAAGATCATCTTTTTTATTTCATCAAACATTTGGGCAATATAGTGTGTTTTAGTGCATTAAAATTAACAAAAGTGTATTTTTTCCCCAAAAAATGCATTTGAAAAATCGCTGCGCAAATACTGTGTAGAAAAAAAAAATGTAACACCCACCATTTTAATCTGTAGGGCCTTTGCTTTAAAAATATATATAATGTTTGGGGGTTCAACATAATTTTCTTGCAAAAAAAAAAAATGTTTTCATGTAAACAAAAAGTGTCAAAAAGGGCTTTGTCTTCAAGTGGTTAGAAGAGTGGATGTAAGCTTCCTAATGTTGTGTATAAAATGCCAGAACAGTTCAAAACCCCCCAAATGACACCATTTTGGAAAGTAGACACCCCAAGCTATATACTGAGAGGCATGTCGAGTCCATGGAATATTTTATATGTTGACACAAGTTGCGGAAAAAAGACAATTTATTTTTTATTTTTTATTTTTTTGCACAAAGTTGTCACTAAATGATATATTGCTCAAACATGTCATGGGCATATGTGGAATTACACCCCAAAAAACATTCTGTTGCTTCTCCTGAGTACGGGGATACCACATGTGTGAGACTTTTTGGGAGCCTAGCCGCGTACGGGACCCCAAAACCAAGCACCGCCTTTAGGCTTTCTAAGGGTGTAAATTTTTGATTTCACTTCTCACTGCCTATCACAGTTTCAGAGGCCATGGAATGCCCAGATGGCACAAAACCCCCCCAAATGACCCCATTTTGGAAAGTAGACACCCCAAGCTATTTGCTGAGAGGTATGGTGAGTATTTTGCAGATCTCGCTTTTTGTCACAAAGTTTTGAAAATTGCAAAAAAAAAAATATATATATTTTTTCTTTCTTCATTTTCAAAAACAAATGAGAGCTGTAAAATACTCACCATGCATCTCAGCAAATAGCTTGGGGTGTCTACTTTCCAAAATAGGGTCATTTGGGGGGTTTTGTGCTATTTTGGCATTTTATGGCCTTCGAAACTGTGATAGGTAGTGAGGAGTGAAATCAAAAATTTGTGCCTAGAAATCCTGAAGGCGGTGCTTGGTTTTCGGGGTCCCGTACGCGGCTAGGCTCCCAAAAAGTCCCACACATGTGGTATCCCCGTACTCAGGAGAAGCAGCAAAATGTATTTTGGGGTGTAATTCCATATATAACCATGGCATGTGTGAGCAATATATCATTTAGTGACAACTTTTTGTAATTTTTTTAATTTTTTTGTCATTATTCAATCACTTGGGACAAAAAAAAAATATTCAATGGGCTCAACAGGCCTCTCAGCAATTTCCTTGGGGTGTCTACTTTCTAAAATGGGGTCATTTGGGGGGGTTTTGTGCTATTTTGGCATTTTATGGCCTACGAAACTGTGATAGGTAGTGAGGAGTGAAATCCAAAATTTGCGCCCTTAGAAATCCTGAAGGCGGTGATTGGTTTTCGGGGTCCCGTACGCGGCTAGGCTCCCAAAAAGTCCCACACATGTGGTATCCCCGTACTCAGGAGAAGCAGCAAAATGTATTTTGGGGTGCAATTCCACATATAACCATGGCATGTGTGAGCAATATATCATTTAGTGACAACTTTTTGTAATTTTTTTTAATTTATTTTTTTTCAGTCGTTATTCAATCACTTGAGACAAAAAAAAATATTCAATGGGCTCAACATGCCTCTCAGCAATTTCCTTGGGGTGTCTTCTTTCCAAAATGGGGTCATTTGGGGGGGTTTTGTACTGCCCTGCCATTTTAGCACCTCAAGAAATGAGATAGGCAGTCATAAATTAAAAGCTGTGTAAATTCCAGAAAATGTACCCTAGTTTGTAGACGCTATAACTTTTGCGCAAACCAATAAATATACGCTTATTGACATTTTTTTTACTAAAGACATGTGGCTGAATACATTTTGGCCTAAATGTATGACTAAAATTGAGTTTATTCGATTTTTCTTATAACAAAAAGTAGAAAATATCATTTTTTTTTCCAAAAAAGCAATCAAATACCATTAAAAGAAAGCTCTATTTGTGGGAAGAAAAGGACGCAAATTTTGTTTCGGTACAACATTGCATGTCCGCACAATTTACAGTTAAAGCAGCGCAGTGCAAAATTCTGAAAACAGCTCTGGTCCTTTAGCTACAAAATGGTCCGGGGCTTAAGTGGTTAAGAAAACATTAGAGATGAGTCGAACAAACCAGGCTTCGCTTCAAGGTAGGTTCGGCCTGTGCCAAATTTAAACCCTATTGAAGTCGATGGGAGCCAAATGTCAAAAACAGTTGTGGTAATTTTCTAGGCTAATAGTCAATCGAATGTCAGACAAATGATATCGGGGCTGGGCACTGCTCTGGGGGGACATGTACCAAAGCAAAAGCAATTTTACCCGTTTTACTTACCTGAAAGCTGTCATGTTCCGGCTGGGAACGAGCACACCATATCTAGCTGGTGTCTCTTGTCCTGATTGGATAGATTAATAGCAGGCAGCACAGCCATTGGCTCCCGCTGCTGTCAATCAAATCAAATGACGCAGCGCCGGGGGGCGGGACTGAGTCCTGCATTCTGTGTGAATGGACACAGATGTAGGACTCGGGTGCCCGCACGGGTTTCCACCAAGGAGAGCGCTTCTCCATACGTGGACACTCGATGCGGGTAGGAGCCACCAGCGCCACTGAGGGACCCCAGAAGAGGAGGACTGGGGCCACTCTGTAAAAAATTAACTGCACAGTGGAGTTGTATGACATGTTTGTTATTTAACCACTTTAGCCCCGGACCATTTGTCAGCCTAAGGACCAGAGGTCTTTTCACAATTTTGCACTGCACTGCTTTAACTGGTAATTGCGCGGTCATGCAATGTTGTACCCAAATGAAATTTGCGTCCTTTTTTTTCCTACAAATAGAGCTTTCTCTTGGAGGTATTTGATCACCTCTGCGGTTTTTATTTTTTGCGCTATAAACAAAAATAGAGCGCCAATTTTAAAAAAAATTCAATATTTTTTGCTATAATAAATATCCCAAAAAATATATAAAAAAACTTTTTTTTTCCACAGTTTAGGCCGATACGTATTCTTCTACATATATTTTTGGTAAAAAAATAGCAAAAAGCATTTATTGATTGGTTTGCGCAAAAGTTATAGCTTCTACAAAATAGGGGACTGTTTTATGGCATTTTTATAAATCATTTTTTTTTATACTAGTTATAGCGGCGATCAGCGATTTTTATCATGACTGCGAAAATATGGCGGACACATCGGACACTCTTGACACATTTTTGGGACCATTTTCATTTTTACAGCGATCAGTGCTATAAAAATGCACTGATACTGTAAAAATGACACTGGCGGTGAAGGGGTTAACCAGTAGATGGCGCTGTAGGGGTTAAGTGTGCCCTGATGAGTGTTTCTAACTGTAGGGGGGATTGGCTGTGTGTGACATGACACTGATCTCCGCTCCGACTACACAGAGCGGAGATCAGTGTCATTGTCACTAGGCAGAGCAGGAAGATGCTTGTTTACATAAGCATCTCCCTGCTGTATCTCTCTGTGAGACGATCGCAGGTGTCCCCATGGCGATCGAGTCCGCGGGACCCACGGTCAGGCTCACGGAGAAGGCGGCAGGGTCGTGAGCCCGCTGCCACCGGCAGATGCTACGCATCTTAAAGTGGATGTACAGGTACATGGTTATGCCTGTCTGTGCCACTCTGCTGACGTATATGTACAGGCGGCGGTCCTTAAGCGGTTCAAAAAAACAAAAAAACAAGGGTTTACAACCCTTTTAAAAATGCAAAATTCCTTTACATAACATGCGTGTGGGATGCCTGCGAAGTGGTGCATCTGTACTATGTATACAACCTACTACAGCAAAACTGACTAATACCGCGTACACACGACCGTTTTTCATGACGAGAAAAATGCAATTTTTTAGATTGGTCGTGAAAAACGGTAGTGTGTATGCTCCATAGCATTTTTCTCGACGAAAAAACTGCCCGAAAAAAAATTAGAACATGCTCTACTTTTTCGCGTAGTTTTTCACGTTGCTCTTTTTCACGTCGTCGTGTGTACGCTTTTACGAGGGGAAAAAAAAGGTTCATGTTTAGAATCAAGTATGAGACGGGAGCGCTCGTTCTGGTAAAACTAGCGTTCAGAATAGAGATAGCACATTCGTCACGCTGTAACAGACTGAAGAGCATGAGGCTGAAAAGCGTGAATCGTCTCTCACCAAACTTTACTAACACGAGGATCAGCAAATGCAGCCCAAAGGGTGGTGCCATTCGAATGGAACTTCCCCTTTATAGTGCCAGCATACGTGTTGTACGTCACCGCGCTTTGCTCAAGCGGTTTTTTATCATGAACGTGTGTATGCAAGGTAGGCTTGAGAGGAATCACGACGAGAAAAACTTTGTTTTTTTGCATGACATGACAAATGGTTGTGTGTTTGCAGCATTACAAAGAAAAAAAAAATGCTATTTAAATTGCTCGTAATTGAGAGCTTTGGTTGCTTTACTTCTATTTGTAAACAGCTGGGGAGACCCTTCATTGAGGCTCTATTCACACTCGTGCGACTTGTTATGCGACTTTGGACATCAAAGTCGCATGACAAGTCACAGCCCATGGGACAGCACAAAGTACTTATTACTAATTTAAATAAATAAAACACACACCAAGCTTTATTTTGGCTAATAATTGGCCACGACGTTTATTAAGGGGTTACCCAAATATAAACAATCACCAGTAACATAAAATATAATCTTAAAGCTTATAACCAATAAATTATTTAATTTATTAATAACACGTAGTCCATCCAGAACTGAACTGGATGACAAACCCCACTAACAAACGTCATGACAGTACAAAACATTTTATTCATAAGGGAGGGAGGGTGGGAGCAGCACGGTTCTTGCTTCTGCGGCGTCCCCTCAGGCTGTGACACAAAGCGGGAAAGCTGCCGGCTTTTAAAACCACTGCCCAGCTCAATCCCGCCCGAATCAGCCAATCAGGAGCCGTTGCTATGCCGCTCCGAATCCTGCCATCACCCGGAGCAACCCAATTCACCATAAACAGGGGGGGGCCCGGAAGATGGCAGGAACCACAGCAGCACTCTGTACTGTCCCATGTAGCCCCGCATGAACGCTAGGGGCTTGTTCATGGGACAGCACAAAGTACTTATTACTAATTTAAATAAATAAAACACACACCAAGCTTTATTTTGGCTAATAATTGGCCACAACGTTTATTAAGGGGTTACCCAAATATAAACAATCACCAGTAACATAAAATATAATCTTAAAATTTATAACCAATAAATTATTTAATTTATTAATAACACGTAGTCCATCCAGAACTGAACTGGATGACAAACCCCACCAGCTGAAAGCCACTCAGCAACTGAGCGGCTGAAGCCCCCCAAACGCCGTGGCCTGCTCAATCATATTTTGTAGACCCAGGATGAAAATGTCTAAACCAACATCCGAAAGGTGTACAAAATCCACTCTATAAAAACCAGGAAGAAAACCTTCCAAATCTGAGTGGCGGTAAACAAAACCACCTTGTGAAATCACTAAATTACATATGGTTCTGTTTACCCGTTTCCTAATTTTATCTAAATAATGCAAATTACTGGACGCTGACCAAAGGAGTCTCGGTATCATCTCCGAGAAAACTATCACCGTAAAAGGAAACAATAACTTGAAAGAAGATAAATCTCTCTTCATTTCACAAATCAAATCCCAAGTGTTAACCCTGCCCAGGTCATTAGCCCCGACATGAATGATAAGAACATCCGGCGAAGGCCATTGTCCTGTCAAGAAAATCAACTGTTCCTTTAAATTCCCCCATTTTAAACCTCTTACACCCCACCATAAAACCTGAAAACGTCCTTTATCCAAACCAAGATTGGTTTCGAAATTCTTGATGGAAGTTCTCCTTTTGGCCCAAAAAATAAAGGAATGTCCTATTATCCAAACGACATGCTTGGAAAGACCTAGAAAAATCAAATAATAATACGATCAGGGCGGACATACAACTTAAATCTATCACTATCCCAACGCCCCAATTGTTTAAGACCTTCATTAGAAAAACCAAGAAGACTGGCCTCAGTAGCCGCACCTATCCTAAAGGAATGCGAGGAAAAGTGAAAACCAGAAAGATTACGTTTTTTTAAGGCAAGAAGACAGGACAGATGAAAACTGGAATCTTGTCAGAGGAGACAAATTATTGTGAACAAAAAACGAACCTGGATAAACGGGGCGAATGGAAAGATATTGCGAGACTCTGAAAACTGGACAAATGCTCTGAACAGGAGCTCTATGAAGGGTTATCCAGCGACCCTTCCCTAATTGGTCCATCTTAGATCTACGGAGAAAAATCTTAATCGAGCCTTTTTTAACAGAAATATCCGAAAACTCTAAAAAAGATGATGAAAGCTTATTAGGTGCTGTAAGCTCACCCACTCTAAAAGCACCAAAGAATGCTATAACAAAAACCGCTCTGAACAAAGAAATCTCATATGGAGAAAAACACACTAATTCCAACGTGGACATCAGTTTAAGCAATAATTCAGAAGAAATGGGCCGTCTATTGTCAACAGCTGGCACAGACCTTCTGAAACCCTTCATTGCTTGCTCAACTGGAAAAAAGGAAGAGAGAGCAGGCAAACCAGACATTTTTAGAAAAAATTAAACACCGGCTAAAATCTTATGCACTGTAGCCGGGCTAAGATTATCCTTAAAGCGGTTGTACACCGCAAAACTTTTTTTTTTGTTGGGTTAACCTGCAAGGCAAAGGTATAATGAGCTAGTATGACTAGCATACTAGCTCATTATCAATCACTTACCTTAGATCGAAGCCCCCGCAGCGGTCCTCGGACGCGTCCTCCGTAGAATCCATGATACCCGGAGTGACTTCCGGGTATCGCCGCTCCGGCGCTGTGATTGGCCGGAGTGGCGATGACGTCACTCCCGCACATGCGCGGGGAACGGCACGATCCCCGCGCATGCGCGAACTACCGGCAGTGTACGGCAGGCTCCCATTCAAGAGCCGCCGCGCTCAGTGCGCCTGCGCCGTTATCTACAGCGCGCATGCGCCGTAGTTAGCGGTACAGTTTTTTTTGCAAATATCTCCGAGACTGTGTAGGTCTCGGAGATATTACAAGCACCTACAGGTAAGCCTTAATGTAGGCTTACCTGTAGGTGCTTGTACAAAATTTGGGTATACAACCACTTTAAGCCCTTCCTTACTGGGCACATATACCCCCTTCCTGCCCAGGCGAAATTTCAGCTTTCAGCACTGTCACGCTTTGAATGACAATTGCGCGGTCGTGCGACGTGGCTCCCAAACAAAATTGACGTCCTTTTTTTCGCACAAATAGAGCTTTCTTTTGGTGGTATTTGATCACCTCGGCGGCTTTTATTTTTTGCGCTATAAACAAAAATAGAGCGACAATTTTGAAAAAAAAGCAATATTTTTTGATTTTTGCTATAATAAATATCCCAATTTTTTTTTTTTATATTTTTTTCCTCAGTTTAGGCCGATACGTATTCTTCTACATATTTTTGGTAAAAAAAAATTTATTAGTAATGGCGGCGATCAGTGATTTTTTTTGTGACTGCGACAATATGGCGGACACATCGGACACTTTTGACACTAATTTGGGACCATTCACATTTATACAGCGAACAGTGCTATAAATATGCACTGATTACTGTATAAATGTGACTAGCAGGGAAGGGGTTAACACTAGGGGGCGAGGAAGGGGTTAAATGTGTTCCCTGGGAGTGATTGTTACTGTGGGGGGAGGGGACTGACTGGGGGAGGTGACCGATCTGTGTCCCTATGTACAAGGGACACAGCATCGGTCTCCTCTCCCTGACAGGACATGGATCTCTGTGTTTACACACACAGATCCATGTCCTTGTCTCTGTAACCGCCGATCGGGGGTGCCTGGCGGACATCGCGGCCGCCAGGCGCGCGCATCGGCATTGCAGTGAAGCGCCGGGCACGTGCGCGCGCCACCGGCGGCGCTCGCGCGCCCCCCAGTGGCCAAATAGCGGAGGCCGTATAATAACGGCCTCCCGGCATTTGACAACCACCTTGCGGCCGTATATTCTCGTACGGCGGGTGCGAGGTGGTTAATTAAGGAAGAAACAAAGCATAGAGCAGTATATGCATCCACCGAACCAACTGAACAATCAGCTTCTGTACAGAAGTTACACCACCTAGACCATGATTGAGAATATTCTTCCCAAGTCTTAGGGGCAACAGAATTCCTTATGTTCACCTCAATTAATTCCAGATCAGGTCCCAGAGAGAAACTGGGCATGGCAATCCTACTTGATCCGCATCTGGAGCGAGTAACCAAAACCTCTGGAACTGCGAATGAGATAAAGAATCGGCAATCTCATTAGTAAGACCAGAAATATGTTTTGTCTTTAGCCAGATATTAAAAATCATGCATTGCAACACCAAAAAACGAAGTAACTTTATAACTAATTCAGATTTTGATGAAAGGCAATTAATAGCAAAAAACACACCTTTATTATCCGTGTGAAGGATTACCCGCCTATTCTCCAAATGTTTATGCCAAATAGTAATAGCCACCACCATTGGGAATAATTCCAGCAAGACTAGGTTATGGATAATATCTGGCGACCTCCAGGATTCCGGCCATTTATCAGCGCACCAATGACCGTCCAAAAAAGCGCCAAAACCAACCAAACCTGATGCATCAGTAAACAAGCGGATATCTAGGTCTTCCACAAAATCACTCTGCCAAACCATACTACCATTAAAATGTAACAGGAATTGGTCCCAAACCTTCAAATCTTCCTTAATAGGACGTGTAATAGAAACATGTGAAAGAGGATTTTTTAACCCTTTAGTGGCCAGAGCGAATCTACGAGAAAAAACTCTGGCCACTGGGATTACCCTAGACGCAAAAGCGAAAAGTCCCAGTAAAGACTGAACCTCGCGCAAAAGCACTTTTCTCCTAGTCAAAAAAATAGCAATGAGTACTCTCATTCTCAAAATTTTTGACATTGGAAGACGGAATTCCATAGCAACTGAATCAATTGTTATGCCCAGGAATTCAATCACTGTCACCAGGCCCATTGTTTTTTCATGGGCTATAGGGATCCTGAATGATCTGCAGATGTTGAAAAAACAAACCATCATTTCAGAACAAACTTGAACTCCAGGTGGGCCAATAAACAAAAAATCATCCAAATAGTGGATGACTCCACCTTGAGGGGAATTTTGTGATAAAACCCACTGTATAAATGTTGAAAAAGCCTCAAAATTACTACATTACTTGGAAAACCCCATGGGCAAACACTTATCAAAATAAAAGTGATCTTCAAAATAAAAGCCCAGAGAGTTAAAACCTGTTGGATGGACCGGTAAAAGACGAAATGCAGATTTTATGTCTGCCTTTGCCATAAGAGATGCCTTGCCAAATTGTTTCAACAAAGCTAAAGCTTCATTAAAAGATGAATAAGACACAGAAGACTCCAAATCTGATATTTCGTCGTTCAAGGAATTACCATGAGGAAAGGATAAATGGTGGATTAAACAAAAAGAGCCTGTCTCTTTTTTGGGGACCAGGCCTAACAGGGATAAACGGAAATTCAAAAATGGGGGGGATGAAAAAGGACTGGCTATTCTATCTTCATGCAGCTCCTTCAAAAAAATTTCCCTCACTATATCTGGGTTTAACAGAACTGAACGAAGATTTCTAACCGGGGTGCAACCTTGACCTAAAAAGGAAGGGACCAAAAAAACAAATTTGAACCCTTCATATAGAAGGACCGCCATCTTGCGGTCTGGGTATTGATCTAGCCAAAACTGCATTTCTGACAGTCTCACTGGCGTCCATGCCCTTTGCATTAGTGTCCCTTGACTGGACTGCAGCAGCTGATTTTTTGAAACAACGGGATGCTGAGTGTGCTCCCGCGCAGAATGAGCATTCGTGCTTATACCTGCAATTGGATAAGAATCTACATTGGGAGTCATTAAATGCGAAACATACTCCTTTACGAAAATTAGCCTGAAAACTATTTGTAGTTTGAGGCCTCTGAGTGTATTGCTGCCTTTGTGGCAGCATCAAATTTAGCCACAAACCTACATCTTTGACCCCCCAACGGAGGGAAGGATGGACTGAAAGCTTCTGCCTGAAGCTCTCATCATAGCTGAACCAGGAGATGCCTCCAAAATGACGGTAAGCCTCCGCTAGTGATGAGCCGAACACCCCCGGGTTCGGTTCGCACCAGAACCCGCGAACGGACCGAAAGTTCGCACGAACTTTAGAACCCTATTAAATACAATGGATGCGAACGTTCGAAATCTAAAGTGCTAATTATAACGACTATTATGCATGTTATTGTCCTAAAAAGGGTTTGGGAACCCGGGTTCTGCACCAGGGGACATGTATCAATGCAAAAAGAAGTTTTAAAAACTGCCGTTTTTCTGGAGCAGTCATTTTAATGATGCATAAAGTGAAAAAAAAAAGTCAAATATTCCTTTAAATATCGTACCTGGGGGGTGTCTAAAGTATGCCTGTGAAGTGCCATGTGTTTCCCGTGTTTAGAACTGTCCCTGCACAAAATTACATTTTTAAAGGAAAAAAAGCCATTTAAAACTGCTTGCGGCTTTAATGTAATGTCTGGTCCCGGTAATATGGATGAAAATCTTTAAGAAAAATGGCATAGCTACCCCATCACACACCCCCCCTACCCCAGCCCATTACCAGCCCCTTTGGGTCTTGTATGGATATTAAGGGGAACCCTGCACACAAAATAAAAAAGGCCCTATATACTCTGAACAGCCGTATACAGGCGGTGCATACAAGACAGGGACTGTAGGTTTGTTCTTATGTAGAATCTGTTTGTAATTTTGAACAGCTACATTGTTTAAGTGTAGCTCCAGCCCAAATACCTATTTTTAAGCTTTTTGGAAAACATAGGGAAGGGTTATCACCCCTGTAACATTTGTTTTGCTGTCTGTGCAGTGTGCACCTGTTCAGAACAGTTCACCTCACTTTCCGTCCTAATGACAAATGTTTTTTGAAAATTTGGGGTTTTTATTGAAACAAGAATTGGTGATAAAGAATCAGTGGAGAGGAGACACTTTTTTTCCCATATTAACTCTTACAGGAGAGAATTTGCCTTCCTAGGGGTAGATTTCCTCTCACTTCCTGTTGTATCCTTCCGTTTGCAAGGAGGAGTCGTTTGTAAGTTGGATGTTTGAAAGTAGGGGCCTGCCGTATATACTCAGCTGAAATTTGCCCCTTACATGTTGGTGTTGCCACAACACTGTGAGCCCTCACAGTTACTCTTGGTGGGCGCATGAATGGGCCCTGCTGTGAATTATTAGATCAAGAATTGTAATTGCATGCCCCTGTTGAACAGGGGCTTAAAAATTGGGCCTTTGGTGGTGGTGGTGTTGACACAACACTGTAAGGCCTCACAGTTAGTCTTGGTGGGCGCAGGAATGGGCCCTGCTGTGAATTATTAGATCAAGAATTGTAATTACATGCCCCTGTTAAACAGGGGCAGAAAAATTGAGCCTTAGGCACTGGTGTCACAACACTGCAACCCCTCACAGATACTGTACTTGGAGCACAGCAATGAGCCCTGTTGCAAAGTATTGCATCAAAAATTGTAATTACACGCTCCTGTTAAACAGGGGCTGAAAAATTGGGCCTTAGCCACTGGTGCTGGTGCCACGACACTGCAACCACTCCCAGATACTCTAGCTGGAGTGCAGGAATGAGCCCTGCTGCAAAGCATTGCATAAAAAATTGTAATAACACACCCCTGTTAAACAGGGGCTGAAAAATTGGGCCTTAGCCACTGGTGGCGGCACCCAGAAACAAAAATGTTCTTCCAAGCTATCATCGTCAATCGGATCATTGAGGAGGAGGAGGATAGTCAGTCAACATAACAGGACAGTCTCTCAGCATCAGCATCAGTCTTGAAGGGATATGACATTTGAAAATATATTAGTCTGTTATATCAGCTTCAGGTGTTTGGTAGCTGGTGGTGATCCAAGACTGGTTCATCTTTATGAAGGTCAGTTGATCAACAGAGTCGGTGGACAGGCGCACCCTGTGATCCGTGACAAATCCTCCAGCAGCACTGAATGTGCGTTCTGAAAGAACGCTGGATGCAGGACAGGCCAGTAGCTCAATTGCATACTGTGCAAGCTCTGGCCAGTGATCCATCCTCAAGACCCAGTAAGCCAGAGGATTTTCGGTGGGGAAGGTGTCCAAGTCTGACCTTGCCCCTAGGTATTCCTGCACTATGTATATCAGACGCTGGCGATGGTTGCTGGAACCGATCATACCTTGGGGCTGCGGACTAAAGAATTGTCTGAACGCTTCGGTCAGACGGCCACCTTCCCCACCGCTCCTTCTTTGACTGACCGAAGCCTCAGCAACTCGTTGTCCAGGACCAGGAGTTTGTAACCTCCCAGTCTCTGGGAACACGTTGCACAGACCTTTCTGCAAGGCCTCCCGGAGTTGTCTCATCCTCTGCTCCCTCTGCGATGGTAAGATAAGGTCCGCAACCTTACCCTTGTACCGTGGATCAAGGAGAGTGGCCAGCCAGTAATGGTCCCTCTCCTTGATCCGAAGAATACGAGGATCCTTCCGCAGACTTTGCAGGATCAGGGAGGCCATGCAGTGTAGGTTAGCTGAGGCATTCAGTCCGGAGTCCTCTGGGTCACTAAGGACGACATGATCCGCAGCCACCTCCTCCCAGCCACGTACAAGTCCACTGGTTTCTTGGGACTGTAAATCATCCCTAAAAGACTGCTGCTGATGATGCTGAGTGCCAGGCTCCACCTCCATGCTGACACAATCCTCCTCCTCCTCCTCTTCTTCCTGTGCGATGGGTGGGACAGAAGGAACACTGTCTGGGTAAAGGGGGCCTTGAGAGGCAAGGAAGTCCTCCTCTTCCTGCCTCTGTTCTGCCTAAAGTGCCCTGTCCATTATTCCACGCAGCGTATGTTCCAACAGGTGGACAAGAGGTACAGTGTCACTGATGCATGCACTGTCACTGCTCACCATCCTCGTGGCCTCCTCAAATGGTGCCAGGACAGTGCATGCATCCCTGATCATGCCCCACTGGCGTGGTGAAAAAAACCCGAGCTCCCCTGACCCTGTCCTGGTGCCGTAGTCGCACAGGTACTCATTGATGGCCCTCTGCTGCGTGCGCAGCCGCTGCAGCATGGCCAACGTTGAGTTCCACCTGGTGGGCATGTCACATATAAGGCGGTTCTTGGGCAGGTTCAACTCCTTTTGCAGCTCAGCCAGGCGAGCACTGGCATTATAAGATCTGCGGAAATGCACACAGACTTTCCTAGCCTGCCTCAGGACATCCTGTAAGCCCGGGTACCTGCCCAAGAACCGCTGCACCACCAGGTTAAGGACGTGAGCCACACAGGGCACATGGGTCAGTTGTCCCTGTCAGAGAGCGGAGAGGAGTTTGGTGCCATTGTCGCAAACTATCATTCCTGGCTTAAGCTGGCGCGGCGTCAACCACCTCTCGGCCTGCCCCTGCAGAGCAGACAGAACCTCTGCCCCAGTGTGGCTCCTGTCCCCCAAACACACCAGCGCAAGCATGGCATGGCATCTTTTTTCCTGCGTACTTGCGTAGCCCCTTGAACGCCTACGGAGCACCGCTGGTTCCGAGGACAAAGCACAGGAAGAGGCCAAGGAGGAAGAAGAGGAGGGGGTGGAGGACAGAGGTGTGTCACAACCAGTAGTAGCATTTTGGAGGCGTGGCGGTGGAACAACCTCCAACACTACTGCACCTTGTCCTGCATCCTTCCCAGCTGCCAAAAGAGTGACCCAATGGGCCGTGAAAGAAAGGTCCATGCCTGCTGGACCATGAGTCAGCGGTAATATGCACCTTACCACTGACCGCCCTGTCCAGCGAGGCCAAGACATTGCCTTCCACATGCCGGTAGAGAGCCGGAATCGCCTTCCGTGAGAAAAAGTGGCGTTTGGGAACCTGCCACTGAGGAACCGCACATTGCACAAACTCACGGAAGGGGGCCGAGTCTACCAACTGAAAAGGCAGCAGTTGAAGCGCTAGCAATTTAGCCAAGCTAGCATTCAACCAATGGGCATGTGGATGGCTGGGAGTGAACTTCTTTCGACGGTCCAGCAGTTGGGGCAGGGAAATTTGCCTGCTAGAATCGGACGTTGGTGTACTGCTAGCAGAGTGCCAACAAGTACTTGGCTGTGACACACCCAATTCTACACCTTCATTCCTCTCAGAGCAGGTTTCAGAGAGGACTGAAGGTATAGTGGGGTTGGAGATCCCAGCTGATGCGGTGCAAGAAGAAGTCAGCTTTGTTCTTTGGTGTGGGTCTTTAAGGTAGGCTTGCCAACGAGCTGCATGGCAGGTCAACATATGTCTGGTCAAGCATGTGGTGCCCAAGCGGGTGATGTTTTGGCCACGCGATATACGCTTGAGA
Source organism: Rana muscosa (assembly GCA_029206835.1). NCBI lineage: Eukaryota > Metazoa > Chordata > Amphibia > Anura > Ranidae > Rana > Rana muscosa. The sequence goes on from CM055118.1 coordinate 200,773,795, forward strand.
CATATGTTGCAAACAGCAGCTGTGCGATCTGATGCACTTGACTCAAAAAAGGCCCACACCAAAGAACTTTTTGAATAACGGGCAGAGGCAGCGCCCTGCACAGGCGGAGCTCTGCGGTGTGATTCCGTCAGTGTGCTGCCCTTACGCTGGCCCCCCGAGGGCATCCTGCCTCGTTGGAGATGTGCCTCCTGCTCATCCTCCTCCTCCTCCTCTCTCCTATTAGGCACCCACGTGGAGTCAGTGACCTCATCATCCCCTCCCTCCTCATCACTGGAGCCAATCTGGCAGTATGCTGCAGCTGCTGGAACATGACTGCCAGATTGGTGTCCTTCTTGAGCATCCCCTCTTTCTGCTCTCACGCTACTGCCTTCTTCTAGCTGGGTATCATCATCAGACCCTTCGAAACGCTGGGCATCCTCCTGGAGCATGTACCCAACACTGTGCTCAAACAGTTCGGGGGACTCCTCAGGAGGACATGGTTGGTCTAGGGAAGGAGTGACTGATGATGACATTGATACCAGGGAAGAGGACGCTTTGGCAGCTGCTTTGCCAGTACCCTGAGCCTGGGTGAGAGAGAATGAGGAGGATGAGGAGGGCTTGGTCATCCACTCTACCAAGTCTTCAGCATGATGCGGCTCAACACGTCCAGCTGCCGAAAAGAAGGACAAGCGTGTCCCATGGCCACGTGCTGATGGCGATGCACCGCGTCCACGACCAGCACTGTTGTCTCTAGACACAGAGCCTGCTTGCCCTCTTTTTTTGGCTCCTGACTGTCTGCCTCTCCTTGTTTGCCTTCCAGACATTCTAATGGCCTGCAGGGAAATGGGAAAGCAGCAATACAGGCTAAGTTAAGGTGTAATATGGTCAGGAGGCACACTCCGCCCGCTGTAAGTGCCGCAAAATCCTGTTGGTGTAACACACCAGGAAAAAGCAGCAATACAGGCTAAGTTAAGGTGTAATATGGTCAGGAGGCACACTCCGCCCGCTGTAAGTGCCGCAAAATCCTGTTGGTGTAACACACCAGGAAAAAGCAGCAATACAGGCTAAGTTAAGGTGTAATATGGTCAGGAGGCACAATCCGCCCGCTGTAAGTGCCGCAAAATCCTGTTTGTGTAACACACCAGGAAAAAGCAGCAATACAGGCTAAGTTAAGGTGTAATATGGTCAGGAGGTACACTCCGCCCGCTGTAAGTGCCGCAAAATCCTGTTGGTGTAACACACCAGTAGGGATGAGCTTCGTGTTCGAGTCGAACATACATTCGACTCGAACATCGGCTGTTCGATCGTTCGACGAAGATCGGACGATTTGGGCCGTTCGCGCCTAATTCGAGTGACGCGAATGGCCCACAATGCACTACGCCATCGCAGTGTCATCCAGGCGCTGTGATTGGCCAAGCATGCACTGTGACCCCGCATGCTTGGCCAATCACAGCGCTGGCAGCGAGGAGAGCAATGATTGGCCACAGGCAGGATGCCTGTGGCCAATTATTGCTGAGGGGGTTTAGTACACGCCACACACTTTAAAAGGCCGCCAGCGCGGCGGCCTTGTGTAGTGTGTTCCGGAGCAGGGAAAGAGAAGCATAGGCAGGGACAGTGTCATTTTTTTTCCTTTACTAATCCTGGATTCCTTGTGTTTAGGGACAAATAAGGATAGGTAGGGAGAGTGTCAGTGTGTTATTCTGTGCTAAACCTTGTTTGTAGGGACAGAGAGGTACAGTGAGGGAAAGTGTCAGTGTGCTATTCTGTTCTAAGCCAATCTTGCTGAACCATATTTGAAATCCTTGAGTTTAGGGACAGAGAGGTACAGTGAGGGAAAGTGTCAGTGTGCTATTCTGTGCTAAATCTTGTTTGTAGGGACAGAGTAGGACAGTGAGTGAAACTGACAGTGTGCTATTCTGTTCTAAACCAATCTTGCTGAACCATATTTGAAATCCTTGAGTTTAGGGACAGAGAGGTACAGTGAGGGAAAGTGTCAGTGTGCTATTCTGTGCTAAATCTTGTTTGTAGGGACAGAGAGGTACAGTGAGTGAAACTGACAGTGTGCTATTCTGTCCTAAACCAATCTTGCTGAACCATATTTGAAATCCTTGAGTTTAGGGACAGAGAGGTACAGTGAGGGAAAGTGTCAGTGAGCTATTCTGTTCTAAACCAATCTTGCTGAACCATATTTGAAATCCTTGAGTTTAGGGACAGAGAAGGACACTTGTGGAAACTATCAGTGTGCTATTCTGTGCTAAATCTTGTTTGTAGGGACAGAGAAGGACAGTGAGTGAAACTGACAGTGTGCTATTCTGTTCTAAACCAATCTTGCTGAACCATATTTGAAATCCTTGAGTTTAGGGACAGAGAGGTACAGTGAGGGAAAGTGTCAGTGTGCTATTCTGTGCTAAACCAATCTTGCTGAACCATATTTGAAATCCTTGAGTTTAGGGACAGAGAAGGACACTCGTGGAAACCATCAGTGTGCTATTCTGTGCTAAATCTTGTTTGTAAGGACAGAGAGGTACAGTGAGTGAAACTGACAGTGTGCTATTCTGTTCTAAACCAATCTTGCTGAACCATATTTGAAATCCTTGAGTTTAGGGACAGAGAGGTACAGTGAGGGAAAGTGTCAGTGTGCTATTCTGTGCTAAATCTTGTTTGTAGGGACAGAGAGGTACAGTGAGTGAAACTGACAGTGTGCTATTCTGTGCTAAACCAATCTTGCTGAAGCATATTGCAAATCCTTGTGTTTAGGGACAGAGAAGGATAGGCAGGGGACAGTGTCAGTGTCATTGTTGCTAAGCCTCCTGCACAGTATACACCTGAAGGTAGCCCTTATTGCTGTTTTTCCCATCTCCCTGCAGGCCATCCATTAAAATGTCTGGAAGGCAAACAAGGAGAGGCAGACAGTCAGGAGGCAAAAAAAGAGGGCAAGCAGGCTCTGTGTCTGGGGGCAACAGTGCTGGTCGTGGACGCGGTGCATTGTCATCAGCACATGGCCATGGGACACGCTTGTCCTTCTTTTCGGCAGCTGGACATGTTGAGCCACATCATGCCGAAGACTTGGTAGAGTGGATGACCAAGCCCACCTCATCCTCCTCATCCTCTCTCACCCAGGCTCAGGGTACTGGCAAAGCAGCTGCCAAAGCGTCCTCTTCTCTGGTATCATTATCTTCATTAGTCAATCCTTCCCTAGACCCACCATGTCCTCCTCCTGAGGAGTCCCCCGAACTGTTTGAGCACAGTGTTGGGTACATGCTCCAGGAGGATGCCCAGCGTTTCGAAGGATCTGATGATGATACCCAGCTAGAGGAAGGCAGTAGCGTGAGAGCAGAGAGAGGGGATGCTCAAGAAGGACACCAATCTGGCAGTCATGCTCCAGCAGCTGCAGCATACTGCCAGATTGGCTCCAGTGATGAGGAGGGAGGGGATGATGAGGTCACTGACTCCACGTGGGTGCCTAATAGGAGAGAGGAGGAGGATGAGGAGGAGGCACATCTCCAACGAGGCAGGATGCCCTTGAGTGGCCAGCGTATGGGCAGCACACTGACGGAATCACACCGCAGAGCTCCGCCTGTGCAGGGCGCTGCCTCTGCCCGTCATTCAAAAAGTTCTTTGGTGTGGGCCTTTTTTGAGGCGAGTGCATCAGATCGCACAGCTGCTGTTTGCAACATATGTCTCAAGCGTATATCGCGTGGCCAAAACATCAGCCGCTTGGGCACCACATGCTTGATCAGACATATGCTGACCTGCCATGCAGCTCGTTGGCAAGCCTACCTTAAAGACCCACACCAAAGAACAAAGCGGACCTCTCCTTGCACCGCATCAGCTGGGATCTCAAAACCCACTATACCTTCAGTCCTCTCTGAAACCTGCACTGAGAGGAATGAAGGTGTAGAATTAGGTGTGTCACAGCCCAGTTCTTGCGGCCACTCTGCTAGCAGTACACCGACGTCCGATTCTAGCAGGCACATTTCCCTGCCCCAGCTGCTGGACCGTCGAAAGAAGTTCACTCCCAGCCATCCACATGCCCAGCGGTTGAATGCTAGCTTGGCTAAATTGCTAGCGCTTCAACTGCTGCCTTTTCAGTTGGTAGACTCGGCCCCCTTCCGTGAGTTTGTGCAATGTGCGGTTCCTCAGTGGCAGGTTCCCAAACGCCACTTTTTCTCACGAAAGGCGATTCCGTCTCTCTACAGGCATGTGGAAGGCAATGTCTTGGCCTCGCTGGACAGGGCGGTCAGCGGTAAGGTGCATATTACCGCTGACTCATGGTCCAGCAGGCATGGACAGGGACGTTACCTTTCTTTCACGGCCCATTGGGTCACTCTTTTGGCAGCTGGGAAGGATGCAGGACAAGGTGCAGTAGTGTTGGAGGTTGTTCCACCGCCACGCCTCCAAAATGCTACTACTGGTTGTGACACACCTCTCTCCTCCACCCCCTCCTCTTCTTCTTCCTCCATGGCCTCTTCCTGTGGTTTGTCCTCGGAACCAGCGGTGCTCCGTAGGCGTTCAAGGGGCTACGCAAGTACGCAGGCAAAAAGATGCCATGCCATGCTTGCGCTGGTGTGTTTGGGGGACAGGAGCCACACTGGGGCAGAGGTCCTGTCTGCTCTGCAGGGGCAGGCCGAGAGGTGGTTGACGCCACGCCAGCTTAAGCCAGGAATGGTGGTTTGCGACAATGGCACCAACCTCCTCTCCGCCCTCCGACAGGGACAACTGACCCATGTGCCCTGTATGGCTCACGTCCTTAACCTGGTGGTGCAGCGGTTCTTGGGCAGGTACCCGGGCTTACAGGATGTCCTGAGGCAGGCCAGGAAAGTCTGTGTGCATTTCCGCAGATCTTATAATGCCAGTGCTCGCCTGGCTGAGCTGCAAAAGGAGTTGAACCTGCCCAAGAACCGCCTTATATGTGACATGCCCACCAGGTGGAACTCAACGTTGACCATGCTGCAGCGGCTGCACACGCAGCAGAGGGCCATCAATGAGTACCTGTGCGACTACGGCACCAGGACAGGGTCAGGGGAGCTCGGGTTTTTTTCACCACGCCAGTGGGGCATGATCAGGGATGCATGCACTGTCCTGGCACCATTTGAGGAGGCCACGAGGATGGTGAGCAGTGACAGTGCATGCATCAGTGACACTGTACCTCTTGTCCACCTGTTGGAGCACACGCTGCGTGGAATAATGGACAGGGCACTTGAGGCAGAACAGAGGCAGGAAGAGGAGGACTTCCTTGCCTCTCAAGGCCCCCTTTACCCAGACAGTGTTCCTTCTGTCCCACCCATCGCACAGGAAGAGGAGGAGGAGGAGGAGGAGGAGGAGGATTGTGTCAGCATGGAGGTGGAGGCTGGCACTCAGCATCATCAGCAGCAGTCTTTTAGGGATGATTTACAGTCCCAAGAAACCAGTGGACTTGTACGTGGCTGGGAGGAGGTGGCTGCGGATCATGTCGTCCTTAGTGACCCAGAGGACTCCGGACTGAATGCCTCAGCTAACCTACGCTGCATGGCCTCCCTGATCCTGCAAAGTCTGCGGAAGGATCCTCGTATTCTTCGGATCAAGGAGAGGGACCATTACTGGCTGGCCACTCTCCTTGATCCACGGTACAAGGGTAAGGATGCGGACCTTATGTTACCGTCGTAGAGGGAGCAGAGGATGAGACAACTCCGGGAGGCCTTGCAGAAAGGTCTGTGCAACGCGTTCCCAGAGACTGGGAGGTTACAAACTCCTGGTCCTGGACAACGAGTTGCTGAGGCTTCGGGCAGTCAAAGAAGGAGCGGTGGGGAAGGTGGCCGTCTGACCGATGCGTTCAGACAATTCTTTAGTCCGCAGCCCCAAAGTATGATCGGTTCCAGCAACCATCGCCAGCTTCTGATATACATGGTGCAGGAATACCTAGGGGCAAGGTCAGACTTGGACACCTTCCCCACCGAAAATCCTCTGGCTTACTGGGTCTTGAGGATGGATCACTGGCCAGAGCTTGCACAGTCTGCAATTGAGCTACTGGCCTGTCCTGCATCCAGCGTTCTTTCAGAACGCACATTCAGTGCTGCTGGAGGATTTGTCATGGATCACAGGGTGCACCTGTCCACCGACTCGGTTGATCGACTGACTTTTATCAAGATGAACCAGTCTTGGATCACCACCAGCTACCACACACCTGATGCTGATATAACAGACTAATTGATTTTAAAATGTCACATCCCTTCAAGACTGATGCTGATGCTGAGTGCCTGTGCTGTTATGTTGACTGGCTATCCTCCTCCTCCTCCTCAATGATACGATTAATGATGATAGCTTGGAAGATCATTTTGGTTTATGGGTGCCGCCACCAGTGGCTAAGGCCCAATTTTTCAGCCCCTGTTTAACAGGGGCGTGTAATTACAATTTTTCATGCAATACTTTGCAACAGGCCTCATTGCTGTGCTCCAAGTACAGTATCTGTGAGGGGTTGCAGTGTTGTGCCACCAGTGCCTAAGGCCCAATTTTTCAGCCCCTGTTCAACAGGGGCATGCAATTATAATTATTGATCTAATAATTCACAGCAGGGCCCATTGCTGCGCCCACCACGAGTAACTGTCAGGCCTTACAGTGTTGTGGCACCAGCACCACCATCACCACCACCACCAAAGGCCCAATTTTTCAGCCCCTGTTCAACAGGGGCATGCAATTATAATTATTGATCCAATAATTCACAGCAGGGCCCATTGCTGCGCCCACCAAGAGTAACTGTCAGGCCTTACAGTGTTTTGGCACCAGCACCACCATCAAAGGCCCAATTTTTACTACCACTGATCAACATATATATGTTATTACAATTCCTGATATAATAGTTGACAGCAGGGCGTTCCAGCACCCACCAAGAGTAACTGTGAGTGCTTACAGTGTTGTGCCAACACCAACACCTAAGGGGCCAATTTCTGCAGAGTATATACGGCAGGTCCCTACTTTCAAACATCCAACTTACAAACGACTACTACTTGCAAACGGAAGAAGACAACAGGAAGTGAGAGGAAATCTACCCCTTGGAAGGAAAATTCTCTCCTGTAAGAATTAATATGGGAGAAAGGTGTCTCCTCTCTACTGATGCTTTATCACCAATCCTTGTTTCAATAAAAACACCACATTTCAAAAACAGTTGTCATTGGGACGCAAAGTGAGGTGAAATGTTCTGAACAGGGGCACAGAAAGCAAAACAAATGTTACAGGGGTGATAACCCTTCCCTATGTTTTGCAAAAAGCTAAAAAATAGGTATTTGGGCTGGAGCTACACTTAAACAATATAGCTGATCAAAATTACAAACAGATTCTACATAAGAACAAACCTACAGTCCCTGTCTTGTATGCACCGCCTGTATACGGCTGTTCAGAGTATATAGGGCCTTTTTTATTTTGTGTGCGGGGTTCCCCTTAATATCCATACAAGACCCAAAAGGGGCTGGTAATGGGCTGGGGTGGGGGGGGGGGGGGTTGATGGGGTAGCTATGCCATTTTTCTTAAAGATTTTCATCCTTATTACCGGGACCAGACATTACATTAAAGCCGCAAGCAGTTTTAAATGGCTTTTTTTTCCTTTAGAAATGTTATTTTGTGCAGGGACAGTTCTAAACACGGGAAACATGTGGCACTTCACAGGCATACTTTAGACACCCCCCAGGTACAATATTTAAAGGAATATTTGACTTTTTTTTTTTCACTTTATGCATCATTAAAATGACTGCTCCCGGAAAACGTCCGTTTTTAAAACTTCTTTTTGCATTGATACATGTCCCCTGGTGCAGAACCCGGGTTCCCAAACTCTGTTTAGGACAATAACATGGATAATAGTCGTTATAATTAGCACTTTAGAATCCGAACGTTCGCATCCATTGTATTTAATAGGGTTCTAATGTTCGTGCGAACTTTCGGTCCGTTCGCGGGTTCTGGTGCGAACCGAACCCGGGGGTGTACGGCTCATCACTACACACCAGGAAAAAGCAGCAATACAGGCTAAGTTAAGGTGTAATATGGTCAGGAGGCACACTCCGCCCGCTGTAAGTGCCGCAAAATCCTGTTTGTGTAACACACCAGGAAAAAGCAGCAATACAGGCTAAGTTAAGGTGTAATATGGTCAGGAGGCACACTCCGCCCGCTGTAAGTGGCGCAAAATCCTGTTTGTGTAACACACCAGGAAAAAGCAGCAATACAGGCTATGTTAAGGTGTAATATGGTCAGGAGGTACACTACGCCCGCTGTGAGTGCCGCAAAATCCTGTTGGTGTAACACACCAGGAAAAAGCAGCAATACAGGCTAAGTTAAGGTGTAATATGGTCAGGAGGTACACTCCGCCCGCTGTAAGTGCCGCAAAATCCTGTTGGTGTAACACACCAGGAAAAAGCAGCAATACGGGCTAACTTCAGGTGTATAATGTGCAGGAGGCTTAGCAACAATGACACTGACACTGTCCCCTGCCTATCCTTCTCTCTCCCTGCACACAAGGTTTATCAAAGTATATGACACTGACACTCTCCCTGCCTATCCTTCTCTCTCCCTGCACACAAGGTTTAGCAAAGAATATGACACTGACACTGTCCCCTGCCTATCCTTCTCTCTCCCTGCAAACAAGGTTTATCAAAGTATATGACACTGACACTCTCCCTGCCTATCCTTCTCTCTCCCTACACACAAGGTTTAGCAAAGAATATGACACTGACACTCTCCCTGCCTATCCTTCTCTGTCCCTACACACAAGGTTTAGCAAAGAATAGATTTGACAAGATTTGACACTGTCCCTGCCTATCCTTCACTTTCCCTGCTCCGGAACACACTACACAAGGCCGCCACGCTGGCGGCCTTTTATAGTGTGGGGCGTGTACTAAACCCCCTCAGCTATAATTGGCCACAGGCATCCTGCCTGTGGCCAATCATTGCTCTCCTCGCTGCCGGCGCTGTGATTGGCCAAGCATGCAGGGTCACAGTGCATGCTTGGCCAATCACAGCACCGGGATTACACTGCGATGGCGCAGTGTATTGTGGGCCGTTCGCGTCACTCGAATTTGGCGCGAACGGCCCAAATCGTTCGTTGTTCGCCGAACGCGGCGAACAGCCAATGTTCGAGTCGAACCTATGTTCGACTCGAACACCGAGCTCATCCCTAGCCTCCGCCACTATATCCAGATGTTGGAATAATCCTGAGCACTTGTCAGGGAAACGCTCACCCATTACTGAGGAAAAAATACAAAAGGCTTGAAGCTAATTCTGAAAAGTCCTAGGAATTGCCCTTCTCCTATCTTCCTCAAACCTATCATCTAATCTTTTCTCAGATTTCAATAAGAATTCTTTAGAGGAAGGAAGCAATGATAGTATATCTATAAAATCCCCCCGCCAAATTTTTTCCTTCACAGCCACAGTCAAATGAAAACCCAGGGGGGACAGTTCACAAGGAAGGGCCTCTTTAAGGCATGTTTCAGACACTAAAGATTTTACAGGTAAAGTGTTCAGTGAAGAAGAAGAAGGCAAAGAAAAAACTGTATTAAAGTCATTCACAGGTAATTTCTCAATCATAGAGACCCTTGTATTCAAAGGGTTAACACTTACTGGAATTGCGGGGTTACCCTGTAAAAAAACAGGGAGAAATTGAAAATAATACCTGTCACCTGTATCTCATAGGCACCACATCCCTTCATTACGAAGCTATATAGAAATATGAAGGTATTGGGACTTTTAAGGTGCAACAACTACACAATATTCAATATAAAAAATATAATTTTATTACAAAAAAATATGTATGAAAATTCATATGTACAAATATACATGAACCATCAAAATAAACATAATAGAGTTTCCAAAGTGCATACAGACAAAATTCTCTACATGTTTCGCCATTTTGTAGGCTTCCTCAGGAGTTTGTCATGCAAATACTGGAAACAAAAAAAGAAAAATAATAAATACATAATATTATTTACTCAAATTTCAAACTCAAAATTACAAAACAGAATATTATTAAGAAAAAAAGGATAACTGAAAACCATAACCAGCCCAATGGTTGCTCAAAAGTTCATCTCAAAATTAGATCTATTTATTCAAGGTATATGACCTTATTAGTATCAGTTGTAAGTACATTACCTGTAAATTTTGATGGTACAATCTAAAATGAAGAATGACCAGATAGCCAATGAGCTATCCCACACGGGGGCGCCCGTAAGGAGGGGATCATATGGTGTATCATAGAGGGGGAGAAATACTGGCACAAATAACCACCCGGATATTACTAGCACAGGAACAGAGGGCCATCTGGGGGAAATTACAAAGAAAATTCGAATGAAGTCAAATAACAATCTATGTATAAGAGTAAAGGCGTCTAATCTAGTTATACGGCACATACCCCATCAGTATTTACCTGTTTATGGCTGTTGATAGTAAAAAATATAAATTAGAATAGGCAAAAAAGGGGGCAGTATCTCCAAAGTACCCCAATCAGTGTCCACTCTAAAGGAAACAGAAATAGTGGAAATTACTATAAATATATGTAATAATCCCCTCTAGTTGGTAATCAGAATTTTAATTTTTAGCCATATACTTGCTAGCTGATATATACCTGGTTAATCCAATTGGATAAAGTGTGTCCACATTAGGGCATCTCTGCCGAAAAACTTGTTTTACAAAACCGATCAATCAGTTTACTGAAAAAATATAAAATATAAAAACCATTTGGGATTAAAGACCAAAGTAAACCAGACAACAGGATAAAAACCAATGTTGCCCATAAAGAGATCTAGTGCCTAAGTAATTTACCTTTTACTGATATCTAAGAACGTCTTCTCCCCAGAGTGTTGGTCATGCTACTGATTTACAAGGCTGCGATCCGGACTATATACCCCCCCTCCCCCTTCCCATTGGACGCACAATGGCGCCAAATCAATGGGCGGAGCGGGCACGTCAGTTCCGACATCACCCATCGTCAGATCCGACCCGGAAGTGACAATTCCACCACTGAAAAACCGGAGACGTCCGCCGGAAGCACCACCCCGCTCATCAGGAGAAAACATCCTGACGAGCTGGACGCACCATAAGACGGATCCGGAAGGGGAAAAAAAATGCCTAAAGTATAGAAAAGGGCAGACTTCCTTTTAAAATCACGGCAGAAAGGGCACATTGGATGTTAAAAAATGGGGCCAGGATATCCGGTGGGCTTAGTCAGATGGCGCTCAGATTGTCTCCCAAAGGAGAACAAAGAGAAACGCCCTGGGCGCCCATATGATCACCAAATCCCCCCCAAAAAAGAAAAGGGAAACGCCACCCTAAAAAATGTGGTAAACTCAATTGAAATCAATTACATATAATGCAGATTTATCAATGATTAAAGAGAGCCCCTATGGAATATAGAAATGGTACATTCAGTCACCTGTACATAAAGACAAATTTAATAAACAAAAATAAAAATAACAAAACAAAATTTAATTTGTTTTAAACAGAGTCTACATATACAGCATAACGATTTTTTTCCTACAAAAAGGGTTTGAAACTGATGGACTCATTTAACCCGGGATACATAGTAGCTCTCAAGGTATGTATCCATCTGGTTTCTCGTTGTAGGAGATTTTTGTCCACATCCCCACCTCTTTCATTAAGAGGTATGTATTCTAAAGCAAAGAATTTAATCTTTGACAGATCGAAGGAGTGGAAAAGACCACTATGTCTACTAATAGGAGTCTCCATTTTTTTCTTTTGAATGAGAGATACATGGTCTCTCATTCTGTGAAAGAAAGGCCTCTTCGTTTTACCAACATAGAAGGCCTTACAATCACAGATCATCAAATAAATTACGCCAATTGACTGGCAATTGCTAAAGAAATTTGGTCTATACGTAACTCCATTAGGGAGAACTATTTCAGTAGAATCATATATAAACCTGCAAAATTCACAATGACCACATGGGGCCGAACCCTTTCTACTCTCAACCCTCTTGATTTGGAGATGGCTATGAACTAGTTGATCTTTTAAAGACCTAGATTTTCTATAGGTAATTTGGGGAAATGGCTTAATATATTTGGAGATAATCTCATCTGTTGCTAGCAAAGGCCAGAATTTTTCAATAATTTTTCTTACTTTCTGATGTTCACCAGAGAACCTGGTAATTAATCGTACCGTTTGGTCAGTAGTTTGAGGTTTCTTAGGATGTATTAGCTCTTTCCTGTTTTTATTTTTTGCTCGTTTATAGGCTTTTTTGAGGGTTGAACGACTATACCCTCTAGCAATTAGTCGAGATTGGAGGGCAGAGGCCTCCGTCTCGAAATCTACTTCCTTACTACAATTTCTTCGAATTCGTAAATACTGACTGTATGGGATACTTTGTACCAGAGTCCTGGGATGAGAACTTGTGGCATGCAGGATGGTATTGCCTGAAGAGGGCTTTCTATATAATGAAGAGCCCAAGGTGCCATCAGAGTTTAAGTAGATAGAAATATCCAGAAAATTTATCACATTCTGGTCACAAATCATCGTAAATTTGAGATTAAAGGAATTTACAGCTAATGAAGACATAAAAGATGTCAATTCCTCTAAGGAGCCAGTCCACACAACAAAAATGTCATCGATAAAGCGTCGCCATATCAAGACTTTATCAAAAAACATTTCAAATGATTCTAAAGAAAAAATCTCCCGTTCCCACCCCCCCAGGTACAGGTTGGCGTACGACGGGGCACACTTGGTCCCCATCGCAACACCCTGCACCTGGAGGTAGTGGGAACGGTCGAAAACAAAAATATTGTTGGTAAGTATGAACAGCAACAATTCCAAAATGAAATTGTTGTAGGGCCTGGCTCCAGGTCCTCTCTCCGAGAGGAAGCCGTCTATAACTTTAATACCCCTAGTGTGGGGGATAGAGTTATAGAGGGCTTCAACGTCTATAGCTACTAGCCATGACCCCGGTGGTACACATAGACCATCCAAAGATCTCAGTAGATCGGCGGTGTCTTGAATGTAGGAACTTAAAGAACCTACATGGGGCCTCAAATAGTCGTCTACCAGCTTACTAGCTGGTTCTGTAAGGCAACCAATCCCTGACACAATCGGACGGCCAGGGGGATTTTCCAAATTTTTGTGCACCTTTGGCAGAGCATAAAACGTGGGAAGTCTCGGCTTATCAATAACCAAGAATTCACACGTCTTTTTGTCTATAAGGTTATCACAAAATGCCCGATTAATGAGAATACGGTATTTTGTCTCCGCATATTTTACCTGTGCAAAAGGAATAGAGCGATACCAACTTTTATTTGAAAGGAGGTTCATGACCATCTGCTTATATTTGTTTAAATCCATTACCACTATGTTACCTCCTTTATCCGAGGGTTTTATCACTAATTGTTCGTTCTGTTTTAAAGATAACACGGCTTTTTGTTGGGGTGGCTTAAGGTTGGTATTTCTTCTAAACCTTTTCCAATTGGTACTCTGTAGTTCCTTTGTAACTTGTTGGGTGAATGCCCAAATGTTGGGGTTTCCTTGGAGAGTAGGAAAGGTCCTGGATTTCGGTTTATATAGATTAGGTGGAGGAAAAATTCTCTCCGTGGAAATCTCATCTACGAGGCCAGACTGGGGTTCCTCAAGGGGGTCATCTAGTGGATTACCTTCTTCCCATAATTCCATTAATTCATTTATTGCCTGAATCTCCTTAATTGTTTTATTTTGCCAAAGATCTTCCCCCATGGAATCCATGGGAGAACGTTGATAATCCCTGTCAAACATAATCTTAAAAGTAAGTTTTCTCGCAAAGAGGTTGACGTCCTTTATAATTTCAAAGGCATCAACCTCCTGATCAGGACAAAAAGTCAGGCCAAGGCCCAAAACCTCCGTCTGATCCGGTGTAAGTAAATGTGAAGACAAATTAATTACTTGGAAATTACTTTGGAAGTTGCTTTGAGTGCCTGTGAAGGAATGGGTGTCTTTTTGTTGTCCACAATTGGGGGTGGTGAAAAGATTGGCGCAGTGCGAAGATCCCCTATATTGGGGATTTGAAAGTCCCCCGAAGGGGTAACTATTGATTGATTTAACTTCGGTGCATTAAGAATATTAGAAAAACTGGGTGTGGATAAATTAAGGTGACCATCACCTGTGGGATGAGTGGGAGGGGGTACATTTTTGGACTGTGAACGTAAACCCTGACGATTCATGTCCTGTTGAGTACGTTTAGAAAGCGCTGACATCGAAGGTGCTCGATCAGTCTTTCTTTTATTAGAACTAGCTGACATGTTTGAGGCATTACCTGGTAGGGACGAGGAAGATAAAGATGATTCATCAGAATCAGTGGCTTCCTGATTTTTATTTGTTTGCTTACGAGCTGAGGATTTGGATTTCCTCCATTGGTTTTCAGTAGTCCACCGATAGGCTGTGTTTGATTCATATGCCAGACGATCCCTATAGTATTTTTTATCCTTAGTTTTAAGGATATTGGAGACAAAAGACTCCAAATGTTTTTCTAAGAGAGCCTCTCTATTAGAGAAGGTTTCCTCCGTAGTCAAGTTGGAATTTTCAACATACAATTTTTCTATGTCGTTATTGACTATCTCTAAATCTTTAGCATAGTTTTGGCAAAGAGCCTCCATCATCTTAAATGAACATGACTGTAAGTTTGATTCCCAGTCTAATTTGAATTCTGTCTCCACTTTAAATATATTAGGAAAAATCTGTATACGTAATCCCCACGGTACAATTTTATCCTCTAAATATTTCAAGAAATACCTGCGATTCCAAAAAATACGTGCTTTCTTTTCCAATAAACGTTGAAGGCTATTGAAAAAGCGTTCAAGGGTAATCCCACCAAATGTAGACCCTTGGGCTAGATGGATTTTAGTCATAAGGCCATCAAATGCCGACCCTCTATAGGTAGCCATGCTGATTGAAAAGACTCTGTTATACAAAATAGAAACTATAAAAGGATTAATCTTTAAACCCAATTCAAAAGAATAATCTAATGAACTACAAAAATGATATAGAGGTGACAGGTAGAAAATGAGCGTTTGCCACCCGGTATAATCACAAGGAGAAATTGAAAATAATACCTGTCACCTGTATCTCATAGGCACCACATCCCTTCATTACGAAGCTATATAGAAATATGAAGGTATTGGGACTTTTAAGGTGCAACAACTACACAATATTCAATATAAAAAATATAATTTTATTACAAAAAAATATATATGAAAATTCATATGTACAAATATACATGAACCATCAAAATAAACATAATAGAGTTTCCAAAGTGCATACAGACAAAATTCTCTACATGTTTCGCCATTTTGTAGGCTTCCTCAGGAGTTTGTCATGCAAATACTGGAAACAAAAAAAGAAAAATAATAAATACATAATATTATTTACTCAAATTTCAAACTCAAAATTACAAAACAGAATATTATTAAGAAAAAAAGGATAACTGAAAACCATAACCAGCCCAATGGTTGCTCAAAAGTTCATCTCAAAATTAGATCTATTTATTCAAGGTATATGACCTTATTAGTATCAGTTGTAAGTACATTACCTGTAAATTTTGATGGTACAATCTAAAATGAAGAATGACCAGATAGCCAATGAGCTATCCCACACGGGGGCGCCCGTAAGGAGGGGATCATATGGTGTATCATAGAGGGGGAGAAATACTGGCACAAATAACCACCCGGATATTACTAGCACAGGAACAGAGGGCCATCTGGGGGAAATTACAAAGAAAATTCGAATGAAGTCAAATAACAATCTATGTATAAGAGTAAAGGCGTCTAATCTAGTTATACGGCACATACCCCATCAGTATTTACCTGTTTATGGCTGTTGATAGTAAAAAATATAAATTAGAATAGGCAAAAAAGGGGGCAGTATCTCCAAAGTACCCCAATCAGTGTCCACTCTAAAGGAAACAGAAATAGTGGAAATTACTATAAATATATGTAATAATCCCCTCTAGTTGGTAATCAGAATTTTAATTTTTAGCCATATACTTGCTAGCTGATATATACCTGGTTAATCCAATTGGATAAAGTGTGTCCACATTAGGGCATCTCTGCCGAAAAACTTGTTTTACAAAACCGATCAATCAGTTTACTGAAAAAATATAAAATATAAAAACCATTTGGGATTAAAGACCAAAGTAAACCAGACAACAGGATAAAAACCAATGTTGCCCATAAAGAGATCTAGTGCCTAAGTAATTTACCTTTGACTGATATCTAAGAACGTCTTCTCCCCAGAGTGTTGGTCATGCTACTGATTTACAAGGCTGCGATCCGGACTATATACCCCCCCTCCCCCTTCCCATTGGACGCACAATGGCGCCAAATCAATGGGCGGAGCGGGCACGTCAGTTCCGACATCACCCATCGTCAGATCCGACCCGGAAGTGACAATTCCACCACTGAAAAACCGGAGACGTCCGCCGGAAGCACCACCCCGCTCATCAGGAGAAAACATCCTGACGAGCTGGACGCACCATAAGACGGATCCGGAAGGGGAAAAAAAATGCCTAAAGTATAGAAAAGGGCAGACTTCCTTTTAAAATCACGGCAGAAAGGGCACATTGGATGTTAAAAAATGGGGCCAGGATATCCGGTGGGCTTAGTCAGATGGCGCTCAGATTGTCTCCCAAAGGAGAACAAAGAGAAACGCCCTGGGCGCCCATATGATCACCAAATCCCCCCCAAAAAAGAAAAGGGAAACGCCACCCTAAAAAATGTGGTAAACTCAATTGAAATCAATTACATATAATGCAGATTTATCAATGATTAAAGAGAGCCCCTATGGAATATAGAAATGGTACATTCAGTCACCTGTACATAAAGACAAATTTAATAAACAAAAATAAAAATAACAAAACAAAATTTAATTTGTTTTAAACAGAGTCTACATATACAGCATAACGATTTTTTTCCTACAAAAAGGGTTTGAAACTGATGGACTCATTTAACCCGGGATACATAGTAGCTCTCAAGGTATGTATCCATCTGGTTTCTCGTTGTAGGAGATTTTTGTCCACATCCCCACCTCTTTCATTAAGAGGTATGTATTCTAAAGCAAAGAATTTAATCTTTGACAGATCGAAGGAGTGGAAAAGACCACTATGTCTACTAATAGGAGTCTCCATTTTTTTCTTTTGAATGAGAGATACATGGTCTCTCATTCTGTGAAAGAAAGGCCTCTTCGTTTTACCAACATAGAAGGCCTTACAATCACAGATCATCAAATAAATTACGCCAATTGACTGGCAATTGCTAAAGAAATTTGGTCTATACGTAACTCCATTAGGGAGAACTATTTCAGTAGAATCATATATAAACCTGCAAAATTCACAATGACCACATGGGGCCGAACCCTTTCTACTCTCAACCCTCTTGATTTGGAGATGGCTATGAACTAGTTGATCTTTTAAAGACCTAGATTTTCTATAGGTAATTTGGGGAAATGGCTTAATATATTTGGAGATAATCTCATCTGTTGCTAGCAAAGGCCAGAATTTTTCAATAATTTTTCTTACTTTCTGATGTTCACCAGAGAACCTGGTAATTAATCGTACCGTTTGGTCAGTAGTTTGAGGTTTCTTAGGATGTATTAGCTCTTTCCTGTTTTTATTTTTTGCTCGTTTATAGGCTTTTTTGAGGGTTGAACGACTATACCCTCTAGCAATTAGTCGAGATTGGAGGGCAGAGGCCTCCGTCTCGAAATCTACTTCCTTACTACAATTTCTTCGAATTCGTAAATACTGACTGTATGGGATACTTTGTACCAGAGTCCTGGGATGAGAACTTGTGGCATGCAGGATGGTATTGCCTGAAGAGGGCTTTCTATATAATGAAGAGCCCAAGGTGCCATCAGAGTTTAAGTAGATAGAAATATCCAGAAAATTTATCACATTCTGGTCACAAATCATCGTAAATTTGAGATTAAAGGAATTTACAGCTAATGAAGACATAAAAGATGTCAATTCCTCTAAGGAGCCAGTCCACACAACAAAAATGTCATCGATAAAGCGTCGCCATATCAAGACTTTATCAAAAAACATTTCAAATGATTCTAAAGAAAAAATCTCCCGTTCCCACCCCCCCAGGTACAGGTTGGCGTACGACGGGGCACACTTGGTCCCCATCGCAACACCCTGCACCTGGAGGTAGTGGGAACGGTCGAAAACAAAAATATTGTTGGTAAGTATGAACAGCAACAATTCCAAAATGAAATTGTTGTAGGGCCTGGCTCCAGGTCCTCTCTCCGAGAGGAAGCCGTCTATAACTTTAATACCCCTAGTGTGGGGGATAGAGTTATAGAGGGCTTCAACGTCTATAGCTACTAGCCATGACCCCGGTGGTACACATAGACCATCCAAAGATCTCAGTAGATCGGCGGTGTCTTGAATGTAGGAACTTAAAGAACCTACATGGGGCCTCAAATAGTCGTCTACCAGCTTACTAGCTGGTTCTGTAAGGCAACCAATCCCTGACACAATCGGACGGCCAGGGGGATTTTCCAAATTTTTGTGCACCTTTGGCAGAGCATAAAACGTGGGAAGTCTCGGCTTATCAATAACCAAGAATTCACACGTCTTTTTGTCTATAAGGTTATCACAAAATGCCCGATTAATGAGAATACGGTATTTTGTCTCCGCATATTTTACCTGTGCAAAAGGAATAGAGCGATACCAACTTTTATTTGAAAGGAGGTTCATGACCATCTGCTTATATTTGTTTAAATCCATTACCACTATGTTACCTCCTTTATCCGAGGGTTTTATCACTAATTGTTCGTTCTGTTTTAAAGATAACACGGCTTTTTGTTGGGGTGGCTTAAGGTTGGTATTTCTTCTAAACCTTTTCCAATTGGTACTCTGTAGTTCCTTTGTAACTTGTTGGGTGAATGCCCAAATGTTGGGGTTTCCTTGGAGAGTAGGAAAGGTCCTGGATTTCGGTTTATATAGATTAGGTGGAGGAAAAATTCTCTCCGTGGAAATCTCATCTACGAGGCCAGACTGGGGTTCCTCAAGGGGGTCATCTAGTGGATTACCTTCTTCCCATAATTCCATTAATTCATTTATTGCCTGAATCTCCTTAATTGTTTTATTTTGCCAAAGATCTTCCCCCATGGAATCCATGGGAGAACGTTGATAATCCCTGTCAAACATAATCTTAAAAGTAAGTTTTCTCGCAAAGAGGTTGACGTCCTTTATAATTTCAAAGGCATCAACCTCCTGATCAGGACAAAAAGTCAGGCCAAGGCCCAAAACCTCCGTCTGATCCGGTGTAAGTAAATGTGAAGACAAATTAATTACTTGGAAATTACTTTGGAAGTTTCTAAACGTACTCAACAGGACATGAATCGTCAGGGTTTACGTTCACAGTCCAAAAATGTACCCCCTCCCACTCATCCCACAGGTGATGGTCACCTTAATTTATCCACACCCAGTTTTTCTAATATTCTTAATGCACCGAAGTTAAATCAATCAATAGTTACCCCTTCGGGGGACTTTCAAATCCCCAATATAGGGGATCTTCACACTGCGCCAATCTTTTCACCACCCCCAATTGTGGACAACAAAAAGACACCCATTCCTTCACAGGCACTCAAAGCAACTTCCAAAGTAATTTCCAAGTAATTAATTTGTCTTCACATTTACTTACACCGGATCAGACGGAGGTTTTGGGCCTTGGCCTGACTTTTTGTCCTGATCAGGAGGTTGATGCCTTTGAAATTATAAAGGACGTCAACCTCTTTGCGAGAAAACTTACTTTTAAGATTATGTTTGACAGGGATTATCAACGTTCTCCCATGGATTCCATGGGGGAAGATCTTTGGCAAAATAAAACAATTAAGGAGATTCAGGCAATAAATGAATTAATGGAATTATGGGAAGAAGGTAATCCACTAGATGACCCCCTTGAGGAACCCCAGTCTGGCCTCGTAGATGAGATTTCCACGGAGAGAATTTTTCCTCCACCTAATCTATATAAACCGAAATCCAGGACCTTTCCTACTCTCCAAGGAAACCCCAACATTTGGGCATTCACCCAACAAGTTACAAAGGAACTACAGAGTACCAATTGGAAAAGGTTAGAAGAAATACCAACCTTAAGCCACCCCAACAAAAAGCCGTGTTATCTTTAAAACAGAACGAACAATTAGTGATAAAACCCTCGGATAAAGGAGGTAACATAGTGGTAATGGATTTAAACAAATATAAGCAGATGGTCATGAACCTCCTTTCAAATAAAAGTTGGTATCGCTCTATTCCTTTTGCACAGGTAAAATATGCGGAGACAAAATACCGTATTCTCATTAATCGGGCATTTTGTGATAACCTTATAGACAAAAAGACGTGTGAATTCTTGGTTATTGATAAGCCGAGACTTCCCACGTTTTATGCTCTGCCAAAGGTGCACAAAAATTTGGAAAATCCCCCTGGCCGTCCGATTGTGTCAGGGATTGGTTGCCTTACAGAACCAGCTAGTAAGCTGGTAGACGACTATTTGAGGCCCCATGTAGGTTCTTTAAGTTCCTACATTCAAGACACCGCCGATCTACTGAGATCTTTGGATGGTCTATGTGTACCACCGGGGTCATGGCTAGTAGCTATAGACGTTGAAGCCCTCTATAACTCTATCCCCCACACTAGGGGTATTAAAGTTATAGACGGCTTCCTCTCGGAGAGAGGACCTGGAGCCAGGCCCTACAACAATTTCATTTTGGAATTGTTGCTGTTCATACTTACCAACAATATTTTTGTTTTCGACCGTTCCCACTACCTCCAGGTGCAGGGTGTTGCGATGGGGACCAAGTGTGCCCCGTCGTACGCCAACCTGTACCTGGGGGGGTGGGAACGGGAGATTTTTTCTTTAGAATCATTTGAAATGTTTTTTGATAAAGTCTTGATATGGCGACGCTTTATCGATGACATTTTTGTTGTGTGGACTGGCTCCTTAGAGGAATTGACATCTTTTATGTCTTCATTAGCTGTAAATTCCTTTAATCTCAAATTTACGATGATTTGTGACCAGAATGTGATAAATTTTCTGGATATTTCTATCTACTTAAACTCTGATGGCACCTTGGGCTCTTCATTATATAGAAAGCCCTCTTCAGGCAATACCATCCTGCATGCCACAAGTTCTCATCCCAGGACTCTGGTACAAAGTATCCCATACAGTCAGTATTTACGAATTCGAAGAAATTGTAGTAAGGAAGTAGATTTCGAGACGGAGGCCTCTGCCCTCCAATCTCGACTAATTGCTAGAGGGTATAGTCGTTCAACCCTCAAAAAAGCCTATAAACGAGCAAAAAATAAAAACAGGAAAGAGCTAATACATCCTAAGAAACCTCAAACTACTGACCAAACGGTACGATTAATTACCAGGTTCTCTGGTGAACATCAGAAAGTAAGAAAAATTATTGAAAAATTCTGGCCTTTGCTAGCAACAGATGAGATTATCTCCAAATATATTAAGCCATTTCCCCAAATTACCTATAGAAAATCTAGGTCTTTAAAAGATCAACTAGTTCATAGCCATCTCCAAATCAAGAGGGTTGAGAGTAGAAAGGGTTCGGCCCCATGTGGTCATTGTGAATTTTGCAGGTTTATATATGATTCTACTGAAATAGTTCTCCCTAATGGAGTTACGTATAGACCAAATTTCTTTAGCAATTGCCAGTCAATTGGCGTAATTTATTTGATGATCTGTGATTGTAAGGCCTTCTATGTTGGTAAAACGAAGAGGCCTTTCTTTCACAGAATGAGAGACCATGTATCTCTCATTCAAAAGAAAAAAATGGAGACTCCTATTAGTAGACATAGTGGTCTTTTCCACTCCTTCGATCTGTCAAAGATTAAATTCTTTGCTTTAGAATACATACCTCTTAATGAAAGAGGTGGGGATGTGGACAAAAATCTCCTACAACGAGAAACCAGATGGATACATACCTTGAGAGCTACTATGTATCCCGGGTTAAATGAGTCCATCAGTTTCAAACCCTTTTTGTAGGAAAAAAATCGTTATGCTGTATATGTAGACTCTGTTTAAAACAAATTAAATTTTGTTTTGTTATTTTTATTTTTGTTTATTAAATTTGTCTTTATGTACAGGTGACTGAATGTACCATTTCTATATTCCATAGGGGCTCTCTTTAATCATTGATAAATCTGCATTATATGTAATTGATTTCAATTGAGTTTACCACATTTTTTAGGGTGGCGTTTCCCTTTTCTTTTTTGGGGGGGATTTGGTGATCATATGGGCGCCCAGGGCGTTTCTCTTTGTTCTCCTTTGGGAGACAATCTGAGCGCCATCTGACTAAGCCCACCGGATATCCTGGCCCCATTTTTTAACATCCAATGTGCCCTTTCTGCCGTGATTTTAAAAGGAAGTCTGCCCTTTTCTATACTTTAGGCATTTTTTTTCCCCTTCCGGATCCGTCTTATGGTGCGTCCAGCTCGTCAGGATGTTTTCTCCTGATGAGCGGGGTGGTGCTTCCGGCGGACGTCTCCGGTTTTTCAGTGGTGGAATTGTCACTTCCGGGTCGGATCTGACGATGGGTGATGTCGGAACTGACGTGCCCGCTCCGCCCATTGATTTGGCGCCATTGTGCGTCCAATGGGAAGGGGGAGGGGGGGTATATAGTCCGGATCGCAGCCTTGTAAATCAGTAGCATGACCAACACTCTGGGGAGAAGACGTTCTTAGATATCAGTCAAAGGTAAATTACTTAGGCACTAGATCTCTTTATGGGCAACATTGGTTTTTATCCTGTTGTCTGGTTTACTTTGGTCTTTAATCCCAAATGGTTTTTATATTTTATATTTTTTCAGTAAACTGATTGATCGGTTTTGTAAAACAAGTTTTTCGGCAGAGATGCCCTAATGTGGACACACTTTATCCAATTGGATTAACCAGGTATATATCAGCTAGCAAGTATATGGCTAAAAATTAAAATTCTGATTACCAACTAGAGGGGATTATTACATATATTTATAGTAATTTCCACTATTTCTGTTTCCTTTAGAGTGGACACTGATTGGGGTACTTTGGAGATACTGCCCCCTTTTTTGCCTATTCTAATTTATATTTTTTACTATCAACAGCCATAAACAGGTAAATACTGATGGGGTATGTGCCGTATAACTAGATTAGACGCCTTTACTCTTATACATAGATTGTTATTTGACTTCATTCGAATTTTCTTTGTAATTTCCCCCAGATGGCCCTCTGTTCCTGTGCTAGTAATATCCGGGTGGTTATTTGTGCCAGTATTTCTCCCCCTCTATGATACACCATATGATCCCCTCCTTACGGGCGCCCCCGTGTGGGATAGCTCATTGGCTATCTGGTCATTCTTCATTTTAGATTGTACCATCAAAATTTACAGGTAATGTACTTACAACTGATACTAATAAGGTCATATACCTTGAATAAATAGATCTAATTTTGAGATGAACTTTTGAGCAACCATTGGGCTGGTTATGGTTTTCAGTTATCCTTTTTTTCTTAATAATATTCTGTTTTGTAATTTTGAGTTTGAAATTTGAGTAAATAATATTATGTATTTATTATTTTTCTTTTTTTGTTTCCAGTATTTGCATGACAAACTCCTGAGGAAGCCTACAAAATGGCGAAACATGTAGAGAATTTTGTCTGTATGCACTTTGGAAACTCTATTATGTTTATTTTGATGGTTCATGTATATTTGTACATATGAATTTTCATATATATTTTTTTGTAATAAAATTATATTTTTTATATTGAATATTGTGTAGTCACTGTAAAAAAACAGTATTATCAGACATATGCATACCGCTAGAGCCACCGCTATTCCATACAGTACCAATATTGGATTCATTTATCTTAGCAAGTACATTGGCTAAAGGACCAACTACTTTACCTAATTCAATTAAGTTTAAATAATTTCTCTCACCATGGCTGCGGTCCACGCTGACAGGCTGCCCAGACACTGTCACCTCACTAGAACAGCCCGCACCTGCTGGCTGAGGTGATCCACTTCTGGCTCTGTTACAGGAGCGTGACCTTGCCCGCTTCACATTCACCTTTTCAGGAGAAGAGGGAGAATCTTCACTTCTCAACCTCTTTCCCCTGTTACCTTTCTGAACTCTTTTTTGAACAGCAGGGGGAGCAGCTCCTGGCTCAGACTGAGCCTGCTCTACCCCCGCAGACACCGCCAATGGAGGGACAGCTTTATCCTCCAAACACCTCCGCAGCCACTCCGCCCCTCCATGGCTCTCAGCTTTAGCAATGAGGCGACGCAGCAGTTCTTCCATAATGAAAAGCAAGGGAGAGGCGCCTCTGAGTGCAGACGTTTTAAAACAATTTAATAAAAGATAGTGCTACAAGCAACTCACATTTTGTATGGTTAAAAACGTGCATTGTACGAAATCCAGTTAGAAGAGGAAGATGTCATCAGGTCTGTCATGGAGTATCTCCTCCTGCTGGGGCGCTGTGCTGCTGATAGTCAGTTCACTGCTGTAGATGGTATGGATACGGCCGTCAGCGGTGAAGAAAAACAGTGCAGGGCCTTGGAGATGTTGATCGAATAGCAGGCGAGGGCCGATGACGTCACTGGCGTGTGACGCGTTTCCCGAGCCGGCGTACTGCGTGTAGTGTGGCAGTCGTGCTCCTTTGTCAAGCTCTTGACAAAGCTTGACAAAGGAGCGCGACTGCCACACTACACGCAGTACGCCGGCTCGGGAAACGCGTCGCACGCCAGTGACGTCATCGGCCCTCGCCTGCTATTCGATCAACATCTCCAAGGCCCTGCACTGTTTTTCTTCACCGCTGACGGCCGTATCCATACCATCTACAGCAGTGAACTGACTATCAGCAGCACAGCACCCCAGCAGGAGGAGATACTCCATGACAGATCTGATGACATCTTCCTCTTCTAACTGGATTTCGTACAATGCACGTTTTTAACCATACAAAATGTGAGTTGCTTGTAGCACTATCTTTTATTAAATTGTTTTAAAACGTCTGCACTCAGAGGCGCCTCTCCCTTGCTTTTCTTTACAGTACCCTGGAACATGGTTTCTGTTTCACTTTGAATGGCAGCCCTGAGCTTGCACATGTGACTTCTCCTATCATTATTATTATTCTTCCAGCCTCCGCTTCATCCCCCTCCCCCCGGAGCCTGGACCCCATGTTCACTGACTGTACATCTTTTTGTACATGCGCCATTTGATTATATACCTTTGAGATATTAGTGACTTTGGACTCATGCACATTTTTTACTTGTGTTATATGTTCTTCCATAATGGCAGGTAACTTCAGTAGCACGGTTCCTGCTTCTGCGGCGTCCCCTCAGGCTGTGACACATCGCGGGAAAGCTGTCGGCTTTTAAAACCACTGCCCAGCTCAATCCCGCCCGAATCAGCCAATCAGGAGCCGTTGCTATGCCACTCCGAATCCTGCCATCACCCGGAGCAACCCAATTCACCATAAACAGGGGGGGGGCCCGGAAGATGATAGGAACCACAGCAGCACTCTGTACTGTCCCATGTAGCCCCGCATGAACGCTAGGGGCTTGTTTTTTCTCTTCAATGGCACCCGTTCAAATCGGTGTGACTTAAAATCACAGCAATTTTGAAAAGGTGCCTGCAACTACTGAGGTGTAACTTTTGATGTGACTTTGGTCCAGTGAATGTTAAGGTTGGATCAAAGTCGTGCTCCAAAGTCACACTCCAAAGGCGCACTGGAAATAATGCAACTTTGGAGAAGCACTAATGTGAATGGAGCCTTAGAAGCATAGAAACATGTAAGACGTGGGGTTCCCCCCATAATACTTTTCAGACCTTTTAGGTCTGATATGAATTTTAAGGGGGACCCTACGCAAAAGAACAAAACAACACCAACAAAAAAAACAGGTGTGATCTGATATGGATTTTAAAGGGGAACTGCATGCAAAAATCTACACCAAGCCCTTATTCGAGCATACAGCCTGACAGACTGTGATGTCTTTCCACCATCAATCTTATCACCCAGCAATAGAGATCCACGTTAATTATGATGAACGACACCTGCTGACCCGCTGAAAAAATAAAAGACAACATGATTCTTACCAGATAACAGCTTTCTCTCAAATGATAGCTAAATATAAACAAAGGGGAAGAATCTCCCAAGTGATGCAAGTGACCAAATCTGGACATGAGTGTATTGGTGGTCAGTATGTTTTTTTTTCTCGGTGGGTTGACGCATGTCGTTCATCATGATTGACATGGATCTACATCACTGTAATGTAATTGATGACGGATTTAGATCGTGGGACTTTTTTTCCCTTATTAAAGGACGTGTCAAAAAATGCATGTGTTTTTATTTACTTTTCACTTTTTTTGTAAATGAGATATTATGTACCCTTTACTTATTCACAAGGGGGACAGGTATCTGGGTGCCCTCTTATTGTTAAAAGCCAGGCTCAACTAATCCCAGGTGCCAGGTTGCCATTGCGACTAGAATTTGCATCCTGGTTCCTGGGCTTTTGTCAGCCCATTCCCAGGTGTAGCAATTCCTATTGCCCAATGCCCCGGACATGCATTTCCAAGCGCCGGGCAGCAGGTTGCCGACAGTGTGGTCGGCTAATTCTAAGAGGGCTTTTATTGATATCCTGCCAGAACCACACCCCCCTGTGCGCCCCCAGGGTGTGCATCGGGTATGCTCTGTGATCACTGTGTCATTCGCCAGGCAACACGCATTTCCAACTTTTATCCAGACACAAGAATTTAGTCCATGGGCTTATCTTTGTTGTTTTATTGGGGAAAACAACTTTGATAGGGTACAGAGGCGTAGCTTGAAGCTTATGGGCCTCAATGCAAAAGTTGACCTGGACCAAAACCAGGACCTCTATGATAATATTGGTCATTATTACCATGACCAAAAGGTTTATGAACTCTCTGTATTTGTTTACGGGGTCCCCCATTATTTCCATAATGGGTTCCAGCCTGAGATTGGTTGTAGCTAAACTCTTCTCCTCCCTAGGGGACAAATCTATTAATAACAGGGACATTAAATTGTTGACTGACATCTCCTCTAAATGGAAAGGATTGTCCTCCGTTATCCCATGGGGTAAATGGGGATCTAGGTGGGAAATTTCTAGATTGTAATCTTCTCTTCCTAGAGTGTGAGTAAAAGAAATGTGAGTTTAATCTATTTCCAACAATAGGAGACCTCTGATTGGATCCAACCTTCTGCCTCGGAGGAACCTGGATCCAATCAGTCTGAGGAAAACGCTTGGACAGCCGCACTCCAAAAAAGGTTCTTTTATTTAAAACAAAAGCACAAACAACATGCCACAGCAAAAAAACAGCAAGTATGAGCTGACGTTTCGCACTGCGATTCAGTGCTTAATCATAGCTATGATTTTTTGGAGTGCGGCTGTCCGAGTGTTTTCCTCAAATTTTTTGCATTGTCATATGCATTGCCTGCACCCACGGCTCTGGATCTTGTGAATGAGTCACCAGTCACATCTGAGCGGTAACTCTCTCCTTCTGGATCCAATCAGCTTGATCACCATTCCTATTATGGCCACCTACTAATATGGGGTTGTCATCCACAGCTTGTTCAAATGCAATCTTATTTTGCCACTTGAACACTATCCCTGTTTGGTAGTCCCCCATATCTCTATTGTATTTTTTCTTCTTTTTAATTTTCTGATCATTTTCTTCCTTTTCAAAGATTTTCTTATAATTGGTAGAACCTTCCTTGTACTCCTCACTATCCTTAAAGGGAATTATTTTCTACTTTATCTCTTTAATCTAGGTATCTAAATTGGATACTTTCTGCATTTTCTTATCCTTTAAAAATTTCAAACAGCCCAAACCGACCTCATTAAAATATTTGAACCATTCATCCAATTGCATCTCTCCCTTTTGGAGACCAACCTCCCATCGGAGGCTCCTGGGAACAATACTATCTGAGAGGTATTGTTAGAAAAAAACAATATCCCCTTGAGCATGAGTTTCAGAAACTGTTAGATTTTTAAGCCTCATAAAAAGGCCCCCTAAGTCACTATCTTGCCCGTTCGAGATGACAAAATCCCTTCAGTAATGACTTTACATGAAGCTCTATAGTCAAAGACATCCATTGTCAATAATAATAAAGTCACAGCTGCAGTAAATGTAATATCAAACAATACAAATAAAAAAATTAAAAAATAAACTACGCTTATGATAACAAATACAAAATAAACAGCAGCACCACTCTAGTGAGATACTGTCACAAATAAGAATGTATAAATAATGTGTTGCGCTTAAATTCAAATAATGTATTTTTATAGCGTAACTCCACTTTTGTTGAGAAAAAAACATTCCAGATTCCATTGCAGATTCCTACCTTTTGTTATTCTGAAGAAATCCAAGTGTGTTTGTCTGTGCCTCTGGGCTTAGTAGGTCTAATGGGAGTGGTTTCATAATTAACTGTCAGGTGTGCAGCTGCAGGGCACTAATGAGGAAAGCTGCTGGGCCTGCATCCCTTTAGACGTGCTCCTATTGAAAGTATCTCTCCAAAAAATGTAATTTTTGTTGCAGGGGATGCCTGAAATCTGACGTCTATCTAATGGCCTGTACACACGATCCGAAAATCAGACGACAGATTGTCCGACTTTTTTCGCTTAATAGTTGCAAGTAGAAATTGAAATTGAATAGGTTACTAAAGTCACGAAAATTCTCGTACGACAGGAAAAAAAATGCCTAAGGCCCAATTTTTCAGCCCCTGTTTAACAGGCGTATGTAATTACAATTTTTGATGCAATACTGTGCAGCAGGGCTAATTTCTGCGCTCCAACTAGAGTATCTGTGATGGGTTGCAGTGTTGTGGCACCAGCACCAGTGCCTAAGGCCCAATTTTTTAACCCCTGTTCAACAGGGGCATGTAATTACAATTCTTGATCTAATATTTCACAGCAGGGCCCATTCCTGCGCCCACCAAGAGTAACTGTGAGGGCTTACAGTGTTGTGGCAACACCACCACCATCACCAAAGGCCCAATTTTTCTACCACTGTTCAACAATGGCATGTAATTACAATTCTTGATATAATAGTTCACAGCAGGGCCTGTTCCAGCGCCCACCAAGAGTAACCGTGAGGGCTTACAGTGTTGTGGCAACACTAACACCTAAGGGCCAAATTTCTGCAGAGTATATAGGGCAGGCCCCTACTTTCAAACATCCAACTTACACCATGTCCTCTCTATGACTGTCGGAGGCCCGGGCGCGATGTGATGACGTTCTCAGATGTAAACAAAGCCGCCATTGCGGCTAGTAAACATGAGATTGGTGAATTTTTTTTCACAATCTCATGCTTTCCAGCCTTATTGACCCCACATCTCTCCATAAACAGGACCTGTCACACACCATTCCTATTACAAGGGATGTTTACATTCCTTGTAATAGGAATAAAAGTGATAAAAAAAAAAAAATGAAAAAAAAGTGTAAAAATAAAAAAAATTAAGTAAAAAAATAAATAAATAAATAAAATAAAAAAAATTTAAACGCCCCTGTCCCCGGTAGCTCGCGATCAGAAGCTAACGCACACGTAAGTCCCGCCCACATATGTAAACGCCGTTCAAACCACATATGTGAGGTATCGCCGCATGCGTTAGAGCGCGTGCAACAACTCTAGCACTAGACCTCCTCTGTAACTCTAACCTGGTAACCTGTAAAAAAAATTAAAGCGTCACCTATGGTGATTTTTAAGTACCGAAGTTTGGTGCCATTCCATGAGTGTGCGCAATTTTAAAGCGTGACATGTTAGGTATCTATTTACTCTGCGTAACATCATCTTTCATATTTTACAAAAAAATTGGGCTAACTTTACTGTTTTGTTATTTATTAAATCATTAAACCATTTTTTTCCAAAAAAAGGCGTTTGAAAAATTATTGTGTAAATACCGTGCAAGAAAAAAAGTTGCAATGACCGTCATTTTATTCTCTAGGGTGTCTGCTAAAAAAACATATATAATGTTCGGGGGTTCTGAGTAATTTTCTAGCAAAAGAATGATGATTTGTACATATAGGAGAGAAGTGCCAGAATAGGCCCAGTATTGAGGTGGTAAAAAAAAGCCCGGTGTTGAAGTGGTTAAAATCACTGCTCCCGAAAAAACGTCCATTTGTAAAACGTTTTTTTGCATTGATACATGTCCCCTGGGACAAGACCCGGGTCCCCAAACCCTTTTTAGGATAATAACTTGCATATTAGCCTTTATAATTAGCACTTTTGATTTTGAACGTTCGAGTCCCATAGACTTTAACAGGGTTCTAAAGTTCGCGCAAACTTTCGGTCCGTTCGCAGGTTCTGGTGCGAACCGAACCGGGGAGTGTTCGGCTCATCCCTACTTGTGTGTAATGGGCACATTAGCATCCGTGTGCTCTCATCCAAACGACACCTCAGCCTGACCGGTTTCGCCACTACAAGGACTTGTTCCGGGGAGTGGGCATCTTTCCCCGTAATCACTCATAATCCTGGTACCCGCCTGAGCCTCGTTCCCATCTCCTACTCCATGCGGTTCATTACAATAAACCAAGCCTCGTCTGAACAGATACGTTGTTCGAACCTCATTTGGAGTGTACCCCCGCTCAGATCAAATGTCTCCACTCTAGGCTAACTCAGAATTAATACACAGTAACATGACCTGAATTCCCGGAAGACCAGAAATCACGGCCCCAATCCAGATTACATGGCCTCACTTAGCAGTGACACAGCGGGGCTGATTTATGAAACGTTTGCGCCATGAGTATCAACGCATCTGCGTGCGCAACGGCTGTTTTGGCATTTACAAAACATTAGCGTGGGTAGCGCAGCGCTATTTCCCATTTACTATAGTGTTCTCGACGGACGGGAGGAGGCGCTCAGTGCGCCACTATGGACCTGACACACAGCATCAATATAAAGAAGCTGGAAGTGCCAATATAATGGGGGTGACATGGGGTGATGTGAGGAAGTTTAGTGACACCTGCCCAAGTAACAAATATGCCCAAAATAGAGTGGTGAAGTAACTTTTTCAGAACCAGCCCGATGCGCCGGCAATTACGTCTAGAACTGCAAAGATTTTTTTTGTGCTCAGCGCGGGAATTTTACTTGTTCAAACGCGCCGGTTCACTGCGCCGGCAAAATCTTCGTAAATGTCAAGTCACGTAAATCAATTTGCATAAGTTGAACAGGCGCAGCTCTGAACTTTCCATTATATAGCAGTGCGCCAGCAAAATGACATTTCTAAAGGAAAAAAAAAGGCATTTAAAAGCACCCGCGGCTATAATGAATTGTCGGCTCCCGGCAATATAGAGAAAAGTCATTGAAAGTCTTTGATTAAAAAAAAAAAAAATGTGTGGGGTCCCCCCAAATTCCATTACCAGGCCCTTCAGGTCTGGTAAGGATATTAAGGGGAACTCCACGCCAATTAAAAAAAAAAAATGACGTGCGGGTCCCCCTCAAAATCCGTACCAGGCCCTTCAGGTCTGGTATGGATTTTAAGGGGAACCCCCGGGCCAAACTTAAATAAAAATAGCGTGGGGGTCCCCCTAAAAATCCACACCAGACCCTTTATCCGAGCACGCAACCTGGCAGGCCGCAGGAAAAGAGGGGGGGACGAGAGAGCGGCCCCTCCTCCCTCCTGAACCGTACCAGGCCACATGCCCTCAACATGGGGAGGATGTCCCCATGTTGATGGGGACAAGGGCCTCATCCCCACGACCCTTGCCCGGTGGTTGTGGGGGTCTGCGGGCAGGGGGCTTATCCGAATCTGGAAGACCCCTTTAACAAAGGGGACCCCCAGATCCCGCCCCCCCCTGTGTGAAATGGTAATGGGGTACATTGTACCCCTACCATTTCACAAAGAAAAATTTCAAAAATGTAAAAAATTACAATAGCCGGTTTTTGACAATTCCTTTATTAATGTCTTCTCTTTTCTTCCATCTTCTTCCTTCTTCTTCTTCCATCTTCTTCTTTTCTCCATTCGGGTTTCTTCCTCCATCTTGTTCTTCCTCTTCCTCTTCCTCTTCATCTTCATCTACACCCCAAATCATTGGGTAGTTTGGGGTTTAGTAAAGACAAATCCACTCTGCAGTAAAAGTGTAGCTGCTTAAAATCTGAGGGGAAGCACTGGTGATTGTAACATCCAATCATGTAAAAGCAAAGATGGTATTTTTTTTATTTGCTTGCATGTCCCCCTCGGATATTCAGCAAGTGCACTTGTAGTGCAAAGTAGATTTGCCTTTAGTAAATAAACCCCAAAGTCCAAAATACCTAATAATTTGGGGTGTACCCTGCAAAATGCTGGAGTGCAATGTACATAATGGGGAAAGTATTTAGATTGACCTGTGTGTCCCCAAGGAAA
The DNA here is from genome assembly GCA_029206835.1 of Rana muscosa. Classification (NCBI taxonomy): domain Eukaryota; kingdom Metazoa; phylum Chordata; class Amphibia; order Anura; family Ranidae; genus Rana; species Rana muscosa. Next base: position 200,806,100 of record CM055118.1, read on the forward strand.
GACATTGGTAGGGATTTACCCTCACTTCCTGTGTGGCTATGTGACAGGAAGTGAATTATTTGGAAGGATAAAGTGGCCAAATTTGGGAGTTGTCTTCACCCTATCAGGGGTGCAGACATCCCCAAAAACTGTCTAGACTTCTAATCCCTCTGCACTCTATCCCCAAGCAAAAATAAGAAAGGATTTAATTTAGTTTAACTTTGCAAAGGCACATTCCTAAGTACAACTGTGATGCATGTCAATGGCCCATTTAGACCCTCTTTAATCACTCGAGATCAGCGCTACAACTGATCGATGGCCACAGCACGGCCCTCAATTGCCGGGAGTCCGTCAATAGACGTCCTCCCGTTTGCGCGTGCGCTGTGGTCACCGAGTCACTGAGACTCGGGTGATGACAGATCCGAGTAAGGGGCCGATCCCTGCACCTTACCATGTGATCAGCTGTCAGCTGATCACGTGATGTAAACAAAAGCTGGGTAATGGTTTTTGTTTTCTCTTTGTGCTGACAGCGTGAGCACAAAAAAAGGCAATTACCGGCTTATGTGCAAGGGACATCGGGCCCGAAGAGGAAGAGGCAATTCTTCGTCATCTGTGACAGCCCCTGCCAGTGCCACCTATCAATGCCCACCACTGGTGCCAATCAGTGGCACCTAGCAGTGCTGCCTATCAGTGCCCATTACTGCCAACTATCGTTGCCACCTAGCAGTGCCACTTCTCAATGCCCACCAGTGCCAACTAGCAATGCCACCTCTCAGTGCCCACCCTTGCCACCTTATCGGTGCCCATCAGTGCAGCCCATCAGTGCAGTCTCATCAGTGTACATCAATGAAGGAGAAAAATTACCTTTTTTCGAAATTTTCGAAATATTAACCACTTCCCTACCGCCCACCGTCAAATGACGTCCTTGGCTTTGTGCGGTGACATCTGAATGATGCCTGCAGTTGCAGGCATGATTCAGATATCATTCTTTTCAGCCGGCGATTCTGTGCACGATAAAAACATTCCGCCGCTTGATCGTTCTTATAGGACGTCCCCCCCCCCCTCCCGCCCCCATCCGGTGCTTCTCCGGGCTCTCCCGTGCCATCTGGGGCTCGGAGAACGAATTGGCCGGCGCCGGATGGGAAGCATAGAGATGACTGGGGACCAGATGGTCCCCAGTCATCTCTATGACCGTCGGAGGCCCGGGCGCGACGTTATGACATCAAGCCGGGTTCCCGTATGTAAACAAAGCCGCGATCTCGGCTGCGGAGAGCGCGGAGACGACACCGGAGTACAGAACAAGAGACCCCCGAAGTCGGAAGAAGACGATGAAGACCAGGACACCGCTAGCAAAAGAGCTGGAAGAAGATAGCGGGCGGTATTACCGCGGTGTCCCATTCATTTCAATGGGAAGGAGCGGTAAAGGAGTGGTATACACACCGCTCCTTCACCGCTCCAAAGATGCGGCTTTCAGGAGATTTTTTCTCCTGCCGGCAGAAGGCAGAAAGAACCGGAGATCGTGGAGAAGGCACCGGAGAGTGGGAGAAGAACCGGAGAGCGCGGAGACGACACCGGAGAACAGAATAAGAGACCCCCGAAGTCGGAAGAAGACGACGATGAAGACCGGGACCCCCGCTAGTAAAAGAGCTGGAAGAAGATAGCAGGGCGCCTGGCAGAAAGACCCCCGAAGTTGGAAGAAGACGGCGATGAAGACCGGGACCCCGCTAGCAAAAGAGCTGGAAGAAGATAGCGGGTGCCCGGCAGAAAGACCCCCGAAGTCGGAAGAAGACCCCTGGAGCTGCCTAATAAAATACTTTAAAAACCTGTGTTGTGTTTTTTATTGACTTTTTTTCCACCAGGTGAATGGGTAGGGGTACGATGTACCCCATACTCATTCACATAGGGTGGGGGTGCCGGTATCTGGGGGCCCCCTTATTAAAGGGGGTTCCCGGATTCCGAAAAGCCCACCACCCGCAGACCCCGACAACCAACGGCCAGGGTTGTCGGGAAGAGGCCCTTGTCCCCATCAACATAGGGGCAAGTTGCTTTGGGGTGGGGGAGCGCAGGGCGCCCCCTGCCCCAAAGCACCCACCCCCCATGTTGAGGGCATGCGGCCTGGTACGGTTCAGGAGGGGGGCGCGCTCGCTCGCCCCCCTTTCCTGACCCGCCGGGCTGCGTGCTTGGATAAGGGTCTGGTTTGGATTTTGGGGGGACCCCCACGCCGTTTTTCAGCGTAGGGGGTTTCCCTTAAAATCCATACCAGACCTAAGGGCCTGGTATGCTCCTGAAGGGGAACCCATGCCGTTTTTTTTATAAAAAATTGCCGTGGAGTTCCCCTTCATGATTCATACCAAACACGGGACAGCGAGCGCGAGGCTGCCTAGAACCAGCGCGATGGCATCGCGCTGGAGACATTCTCGGCCAGGTAGTCGCCTCTAGGACACGACTTGAGTGGCTGCTTCACGCTCAAGTCGTGTCCAAGTTGCCTTGCAAAGTCGCGCTATCCCTGTGTCAGCCGGCACACGAGTCGCCCCGTGAGTCGGATCATCTTCATCCGACTTCCCGGGCGACCTCTATTTAAATGAATGGGCTCCCATAGGGAACCATTCATTTTCAATAGAGTGCCGCTCAAATTTTTATTTACTATAGCAGTGCGCCGCCGGTTCCTGTGCTCAATTAAGGATTTATTAAGGTATGAACCGGCGCAGCGCACTGTTTATAGTAAATCACCCCCAGCATCTCAAACTCCCACAACACGGATGGAAATGAGATCAGGCTCAAGACACACACACACTACAAAACCTACACAAACCCGCACTTAATGTGTCAGTATATGGACAAAAAAAAACAACACACTATAATAATCAGTGACACCAGTCTGTGTCCATTAGTAATGCCGATTTGTGCTCATCAGTGAGACTAATCTGTGCACATCAGTGATGCCAATCAGTGCTGCCTTTCAGTACCCATCAGTGCCCATCACTACCTATCAGTGCTGCCTATCTGTGCCACCTATCATTGCCCATAAGTGCTGCCTATCAGTGCTTATCAGTGCTGCATATCAGTGCCCATCAGTGCTGCATATTAGTGCCCATCAGTGTGTAGCCTCATCAGCTCACATGAGTGAAGTAGGAAAAATGACTTATTTACAAAATTTTATGACAGAAAGTAAGAAACTTTATTTTTTTTAATTTTCAGTCTTTTTAGCAAAAAATAAAAACCCAGCAGTGATTAAATACCACCAAAAGACAGCTCTTTGGCTGGTTTCACACTGGGGCGGTGGGTGCGGTGGCGGTATAGCGCCGCTATTTTTAGCGGCGCTATACCGTCGGAATTGCGGAGGTATTCGTCCGCTAGCGGTGCGGTTTTAACCCCCGCTAGCGGCCGAAAAAGGGTTAATACCACCCGCAAACTGTGGCTACAGCCGCAGTTTGCGAGCGGTATTACCGCGGTGTCCCATTAATTTCAATGGGAAGGAGCGGTAAAGGAGCGGTATACACACCGCTCCTTCACCGCTCCAAAGATGCAGCTTGCAGGAGATTTTTTCTCCTCCCGCCAGCGCATCGCCCCAGTGTGAAAGCCCTCAGGCTTTCACATTGAGCATACTGGGGCAGGAGTTTTTCAGGCGTTATTTATGCGCTATTTTTAGCGCAAAACGCCTGAAAAACTCCTCAGTGTGAAAGGGGCCTTTTTGTGGGAAGAAAATGATAAAAAATGAATTTGGATACAGTGTTGCGTGACCGCGCTATTGTCATTCATAGTGTGACACCGCTGAAAGCTGAAAATTGGCCTGGGCAGGAAGGGGGTGAAAGTGCCTGGTTATTGAGGTGGTTAAATAACTTTTCTGACTGTAGCACTACCCCGCAGGGGCCGCTGAGTATAGTTTTCCCTGGGCCTCCCTTTGGTCATCCTGCAGCCAGACACCTGGGTGTTTTCAAACTATCACTCTTACATTCTTCCGCTCGTTATCCAATGATCAGTTTACTGTATTTGTTTTTTTGTTGGTATTTATCAGTAGAACTTGGATAGGAGAAGGGATTAGTGGGATATTCCAACTTGAACTATGCACAGACCAGGACAACTCTCACTTGACCCTTTTCAATTGAATCGGATAGCAGATTCCCTGCTGTACCACTCTATAGCTGTGTGGGAGGATAAGTCCTTTGCTTGCTCTGGGAGCAAACTCAATGCCCCACTTTTCTGTAGGGATGGCCCTCACAAAACCGGCCCCTAGATGCAGGTCTACCAAGAACAGATCCTTCTAAACGTGTCTCCCTCCTAGTCAGCTCTACAGGACATCTGGGTTGGAGCTTCTGCAGAAACTTCTCAGACCAATTCTGCACAATTTTGCATCATTTTGTGTTCTGTAAAACACAATTTTTTTGGAGCCTGGTTTGTGTTCCTATTGACTTTAATACAATTCTGAATTTCTGAGGTTCATAGATTTTTAAAAAGTTCATCTCTAGCCACTCGATTATCACTAGTGGATGGGACTGTGGAGCACACAAACAGAACGCTGACTCCTAGTGAAGGCATCTTGCCAATAGATAAGTATGATATATATTCAGACTGCTAGGGGAAGAGATGAGAGAGGGCGAGGAACGAATAAGTGAGTTTAAAAAATTCACTTATTATTCAATTAAAGTTTTCACCTTCTTTTTATTCTAAAGTAATTAAGTTAAAAAGTTCTTCAAAATTTATAAGAAGTCTACAAAAATCCTTTTCATTTGGGCATCTGATGCAGTACCATAGGTGGCTATGTATTTAATTACGCCTGTCAAATTTCCAGACAGGTGTAATTGCTAAAGGTCTTTGTAGCTCAAATAAAAAGGTCTAAAAATAGCATTAGAGCAGGCACTTTGCTGGAATTGACTTTTAAAACTTTATTTAATAAGGTTAGAGATGCAAAGTTCGTCCTGTACACATTTTGCTTTGTGTATGTTTTGCCTCTTTGCCGCTTTTTCCATTTTGTGCAGTTGCTGTTTGGAACATCTTTGATTATTCTGCAGTGTTGGGTTGGCATGCATTCTTTTTATAGCTATTGTGATAATTACTTTGGGCTATACTCTTATAGCAGCAAATCTGACATTGACCAAACATTCACTGCAGGTGAATCTTCCTGTGCATGTGTTTTAAAAAGGCAGTGATTGATTCATTAAATATATGGTAAAAGTGACATTCACTACTTTATAAATATACTACAGTATATCTGTCTGGTACAGTTAGTGCTACTAGGTATATTTTTTCCATTTATTGCTGCCATTTCTATATGACATCATTTTTGAGCCATACTTTTTTCTTTACTTTGCATAATTTTCAGCTTCTACTCCCTTCCAGGTTGTTGAAGTCCTTATTATCAGACCTTTATATAATTATTTCCATGTACCAACACCTTACGTTATGTTTTTGTTGATGCTCGTTACCTTGGGATCTATGCAAATTCACTACTTTTAGGCTGGGTTCACACTTATGCAAATTGGATGCGGTTTTCCTGGCGCATCCAATTCGCATAGCAGGAGATTGTGACTGGCTCTCCAAGGAGTCGGTTTACGTATCTCTGGAGTGGCTCCTATGCGAACTGCACAGGAGCCCTGTGCGTCTTTTGGTCTGTTTCAGGTCCGAATTCAGCCCAAAATTGGAAAATGGAGATGCACCAGACCCCCTGCTGTGAGCCGCTGCGTGTTTTAGTGTGAACCCAGCCTTAATAAAATTCTGTGGCCAAACGGTTTTACACTATGTGGAGGTCTCTTGTTTTTTATGGATGTTGGCGTTCATAATTTGACAAGTGGCTCGGCTGGTTTGGAGAACCTTGCGGTCTGCTCCTGGATACTCTTCCGGTGACTACCATCCTGATCATCATTACCACATGTTTTGTTAAAACTGCCTTATGGTAAGCGTATTTAATCTTCTCTTCTGGGTGGTGGATGCACTTGCCGCAGTGACTCTGTAAGTCAGCTTTTGGATTTTACTTTCACAAACATCACTGAATGCAAATTTTTGTCTTTTGACTATTGTTGGACTATTTAATAGGGATGACATTATGCCATTTATATTTTTTTATTTTGCACTGTGCACTTTGTTATGATCTTATGTCATTATTATTGGCTGTTTAGATTTATTTAGCGCTGCACTTTTTGTACCGTATATATTTATACAATTTCTGTTGGATTGTAGTGCTGGCTGCTATTGGTTTTTAGTATAGTGCAGTAATTTTTAACAACCATTCACCAACACCTTATAGCATAGTAATATTTATTATTTATGAATTTAATGTTGGATCCATGTTCTGAATGTACTTAAAGTGGTTCTTCAGTCAGAATTATAAAAATCAAAAGTTAGCAGCTACAAATACTTTAGCTGCTGAGTTTTATTAAAAGGACACTTACCTATACAGGGGTCCAGCCGTCTTCACCTGGGCCAGTTCTTCACTGGTCTTCTGGTCCCTGGCGCTGGCATGTTTGGTGTGGAAGGCCGGGTTTTGACCTCTTGCCCTGTACAACCGGCTTCCCACTGCACATGCGTGAGCCATGCTGTGTGAATGGTCCTGCATGTCCCTTGTGGGACATGTGACGTGTCACAGAAGGGTAAGGGCAGGGAGAAAGGGTTTCCACCTGTCCGGGATTCACCAGACAGTTCGGGTTTGGAGTCATGCTGTCCGGGTTTCAGACCGCCTGAAATCCAGACACATTATTCAGACCGGACTATGGCTTCCCAGCAGGGTTGCTGGCTGCAGTTGTGCAGGCCGAGAGTGTCTGTTACACTCTCTTTTACACTGCCTAAAAGTCAGCACTAGGGATGAGCTCGGTGTTCGAGTCGAACATACGTTCGACTCGAACATCGGCTGTTCGATCGTTCGCCGAACAACGAACGATTTGGGCCGTTCGCGCCTAATTCGTGGCCCACAATGCACTACGCCATCGCAGTGTCATCCAGGCGCTGTGATTGGCCAAGCATGCACTGTGACCCCGCATGCTTGGCCAATCACAGCGCCGGCAGCGAGGAGAGCAATGATTGGCCACAGGCAGGATGCCTGTGGCCAATTATTGCTGAGGGTGTTTAGTACACGCCCCACACTATAAAAGGCCGCCAGCACGGCGGCCTAGTGTAGTGTGTTCCGGAGCAGGGAAAGAGAAGCATAGGCAGGGACAGTGACATTTTTTTTTCTTGCTTAACCTGGATTCCTTTAGTTTAGGGAAAGAGAAGGATAGGTAGGGAGAGTGTCAGTGTGTTTTACTGTGCTAATCCTTGTTTGTAGGGACAGGGAAGGACAGTGAGGGAAATTCTCATTGTGCTATACTGTGCTAAAGCATTCATCATCAACCATCTTTAAAAAAACATTTTTTATAGGGACAGAAAACTATAGGTAGGGAGAGTGTCAGTGTGTTTTACTGTGCTAATCCTTGTTTGTAGGGACAGGGAAGGACAGTGAGGGAAATTCTCATTGTGCTATACTGTGCTAAAGCATTCATCATCAACCATCTTTAAAAAAACATTTTTTATAGGGACAGAAAACTATAGGTAGGGAGAGTGTCAGTGTGTTTTACTGTGCTAATCCTTGTTTGTAGGGACAGGGAAGGACAGTGAGGGAAATTCTCATTGTGCTATACTGTGCTAAAGCATTCATCATCAACCATCTTTAAAAAAACATTTTTTATAGGGACAGAAAACTATAGGTAGGGAGAGTGTCAGTGTGTTTTACTGTGCTAATCCTTGTTTGTAGGGACAGGGAAGGACAGTGAGGGAAATTCTCATTGTGCTATACTGTGCTAAAGCATTCATCATCAACCATCTTTAAAAAAACATTTTTTATAGGGACAGAAAACTATAGGTAGGGAGAGTGTCAGTGTGTTTTACTGTGCTAATCCTTGTTTGTAGGGACAGGGAAGGACAGTGAGGGAAATTCTCATTGTGCTATACTGTGCTAAAGCATTCATCATCAACCATCTTTAAAAAAACATTTTTTATAGGGACAGAAAACTATAGGTAGGGAGAGTGTCAGTGTGTTTTACTGTGCTAATCCTTGTTTGTAGGGACAGGGAAGGACAGTGAGGGAAATTCTCATTGTGCTATACTGTGCTAAAGCATTCATCATCAACCATCTTTAAAAAAACATTTTTTATAGGGACAGAAAACTATAGGTAGGGAGAGTGTCAGTGTGTTTTACTGTGCTAATCCTTGTTTGTAGGGACAGGGAAGGACAGTGAGGGAAATTCTCATTGTGCTATACTGTGCTAAAGCATTCATCATCAACCATCTTTAAAAAAACATTTTTTATAGGGACAGAAAACTATAGGTAGGGAGAGTGTCAGTGTGTTTTACTGTGCTAATCCTTGTTTGTAGGGACAGGGAAGGACAGTGAGGGAAATTCTCATTGTGCTATACTGTGCTAAAGCATTCATCATCAACCATCTTTAAAAAAAAAATTTTTTATAGGGACAGAAAACTATAGGTAGGGAGAGTGTCAGTGTGTTTTACTGTGCTAATCCTTGTTTGTAGGGACAGGAAAGGACAGTGAGGGAAATTCTCATTGTGCTATACTGTGCTAAAGCATTCATCATCAACCATCTTTAAAAAAACATTTTTTATAGGGACAGAAAACTATAGGTAGGGAGAGTGTCAGTGTGTTTTACTGTGCTAATCCTTGTTTGTAGGGACAGGGAAGGACAGTGAGGGAAATTCTCATTGTGCTATACTGTGCTAAAGCATTCCTCATCAACCATCTTTGAAATCCTTGTTTTTTGGACAGTCAGGGAAATTGTCATTGTGCTATTCTGTGCGAAAGCAATCATCCTCAACCATATTTAGAAATTCTTAAGTAAAGGGACAGAGAAGGACACCTGAAGGTAGCCCTTATTGCTTTTTTCCCATCTCCCTGCAGGCCATCCATTAGAATGTCTGGAAGGCAAACAAGGAGAGGCAGACAGTCAGGAGGCAATAAAAGAGGGCAAGCAGGCTCTGTGTCTGGGGGCAACAGTGCTGGTCGTGGACGCGGTGCATTGTCATCAGCACATGGCCATGGGACACGCTTGTCCTTCTTTTCGGCAGCTGGACATGTTGAGCCACATCATGCCGAAGACTTGGTAGAGTGGATGACCAAGCCCTCCTCCTCCTCCTCATCCTCTCTCACCCAGGCTCAGGGTACTGGCAAAGCAGCTGCCAAAGCGTCCTCTTCCCTGGTATCAATGTCAGACTCATCATCAGTCACTCCTTCCCTAGACCCACCATGTCCTCCTCCTGAGGAGTCCCCCGAACTGTTTGAGCACAGTGTTGGGTACATGCTCCAGGAGGATGCCCAGCGTTTCGAAGGGTCTGATGATGAAACCCAGCTAGAGGAAGGCAGTAGCGTGAGAGCAGACAGAGGGGATGCTCAAGAAGGACACCAATCTGGCAGTCATGTTCCAGCAGCTGCAGCATACTGCCAGATTGGCTCCAGTGATGAGGAGGGAGGGGATGATGAGGTCACTGACTCCACGTGGGTGCCTAATAGGAGAGAGGAGGAGGAGGAGGATGAGGAGGAGGCACATCTCCAACGAGGCAGGATGCCCTTTGGTGGCCAGCGTAAGGGCAGTACACCGACGGAATCACACCGCAGAGCTCCGCCTGTGCAGGGCGCTGCCTCTGCCCGTCATTCAAAAAGTTCTTTGGTGTGGGCCTTTTTTGAGGCTAGTGCATCAGATCGCACAGCTGCTGTTTGCAACATATGTCTCAAGCGTATATCGCGTGGCCAAAACATCAGCCGCTTGGGTACCACATGCCTGACCAGACATATGTTGACCTGCCATGCAGCTCGTTGGCAAGCCTACCTCAAAGACCCACACCAAAGAACAAAGCGGACCTCTCCTTGCACCGCATCAGCTGGGATCTCCAACCCCACTATAACTTCAGTCCTCTCTGAAACATGCACTGAGAGGAATGAAGGTGTAGAATTAGGTGTGTCACAGCCAAGTACTTGCGGCCACTCTGCTAGCAGTACACCGACGTCCGATTCTAGCAGGCAAATTTCCCTGCCCCAGCTGCTGGACCGTCGAAAGAAGTTCACTCCCAGCCATCCACATGCCCAGCGGTTGAATGCTAGCTTGGCTAAATTGCTAGCGCTTCAACTGCTGCCTTTTCAGTTGGTAGACTCGGCCCCCTTCCGTGAGTTTGTGCAATGTGCGGTTCCTCAGTGGCAGGTTCCCAAACGCCACTTTTTCTCACGGAAGGCTATTCCGGCTCTCTACCGGCATGTGGAAGGCAATGTCTTGGCCTCGCTGGACAGGGCGGTCAGCGGTAAGGTGCATATTACCGCTGACTCATGGTCCAGCAGGCATGGACAGGGACGTTACCTTTCTTTCACGGCCCATTGGGTCACTCTTTTGGCAGCTGGGAAGGATGCAGGACAAGGTGCAGTAGTGTTGGAGGTTGTTCCACCGCCACGCCTCCAAAATGCTACTACTGGTTGTGACACACCTCTCTCCTCCACCCCCTCCTCTTCTTCTTCCTCCATGGCCTCTTCCTGTGCTTTGTCCTCTGAACCAGCGGTGCTCCGTAGCCGTTCAAGGGGCTACGCAAGTACGCAGGCAAAAAGATGCCATGCCGTGCTTGCGCTGGTGTGTTTGGGGGACAGAAGCCACACTGGGGCAGAGGTCCTGTCTGCTCTGCAGGGCCAGGCCGAGAGGTGGTTGACGCCACGCCAGCGTAAGCTAGGAATGGTGGTTTGCGACAATGGCACCAACCTCCTCTCCGCCCTCCGACAGGGACAACTGACCCATGTGCCCTGTGTGGCTCACGTCCTTAACCTGGTGGTGCAGCGGTTCTTGGGCAGGTACCCGGGCTTACAGGATGTCCTGAGGCAGGCCAGGAAAGTCTGTGTGCATTTCCGCAGATCTTATAATGCCAGTGCTCGCCTGGCTGAGCTGCAAAAGGAGTTGAACCTGCCCAAGAACCGCCTTATATGTGACATGCCCACCAGGTGGAACTCAACGTTGGCCATGCTGCAGCGGCTGCACACGCAGCAGAGGGCCATCAATGAGTACCTGTGCGACTACGGCACCAGGACAGGGTCAGGGGAGCTTGGTTTTTTTTCTCCACGCCAGTGGGGCATGATCAGGGATGCATGCACTGTCCTGGCACCATTTGAGGAGGCCACGAGGATGGTGAGCAGTGACAGTGCATGCATCAGTGACACTGTACCTCTTGTCCACCTGTTGGAGCACACGCTGCGTGGAATAATGGACAGGGCACTTGAGGCAGAACAGAGGCAGGAAGAGGAGGACTTCCTTGCCTCTCAAGGCCCCCTTTACCCAGACAGTGTTCCTTCTGTCCCACCCATCGCACAGGAAGAGGAGGAGGAGGAGGAGGAGGAGGATTGTGTCAGCATGGAGGTGGAGGCTGGCACTCAGCATCATCAGCAGCAGTCTTTTAGGGATGATTTACAGTCCCAAGAAACCAGTGGACTTGTACGTGGCTGGGAGGAGGTGGCTGCGGATCATGTCGTCCTTAGTGACCCAGAGGACTCCGGACCGAATGCCTCAGCTAACCTACGCTGCATGGCCTCCCTGATCCTGCAAAGTCTGCGGAAGGATCCTCGTATTCTTCGGATCAAGGAGAGGGACCATTACTGGCGGACCTTATGTTACCGTCGCAGAGGGAGCAGAGGATGAGACAACTCCGGGAGGCCTTGCAGAAAGGTCTGTGCAACGCATTCCCAGAGACTGGGAGGTTACAAACTCCTGGTCCTGGACAACGAGTTGCTGAGGCTTCGGCCAGTCAAAGAAGGAGCGGTGGGGAAGGTGGCCGTCTGACCGATGCGTTCAGACAATTCTTTAGTCCGCAGCCCCAAAGTATGATCGGTTCCAGCAACCATCGCCAGCGTCTGATAAACATGGTGCAGGAATATCTAGGGGCAAGGTCAGACTTGGACACCTTCCCCACCGAAAATCCTCTGGCTTACTGGGTCTTGAGGATGGATCACTGGCCAGAGCTTGCACAGTATCCAATTGAGCTACTGGCCTGTCCTGCATCCAGCGTTCTTTCGGAACGCACATTCAGTGCTGCTGGAGGATTTGTCACGGATCACAGGGTGCGCCTGTCCACCGACTCGGTTGATCGACTGACTTTCATCAAGATGAACCAGTCTTGGATCACCACCAGCTACCACACACCTGATGCTGATATAACAGACTAATTGATTTTAACATGTCACATCCCTTCAAGACTGATGCTGATGCTGAGTGCCTGTGCTGTTATGTTGACTGGCTATCCTCCTCCTCCGAGTCCTCAATGATACGATTGATGATGATAGCTTGGAAGATCATTTTTGTTTATGGGTGCCGCCACCAGTGGCTAAGGCCCAATTTTTCAGCCCCTGTTTAACAGGGGCGTGCAATTACAATTTTTGAAGCAATACTTTGCAACAGGGCTCATTGCTGTGCTCCAAGTACAGTATCTGTGAGGGGTTGGAGTGTTGTGCCACCAGTGCCTAAGGCCCAATTTTTCAGCCCCTGTTTAACAGGGGCGTGTCATTACAATTTTTGAAGCAATACTTTGCAACAGGGCTCATTGCTGTGCTCCAAGTACAGTATCTGTGAGGGGTTGCAGTGTTGTGCCACCAGTGCCTAAGGCCCAATTTTTCAGCCCCTGTTCAACAGGGGCATGTAATTACAATTCTTGATCTAATAATTCACAGCAGGGCCCATTGCTGCACCCACCAAGAGTAACTCTGAGGGCTTACAGTGTTGTGGCAACGCCACCACCACCACCACCACGAAAGGCCCAATTTTTCAGCCCCTGTTCAAAAGGGGCATGTAATTACAATTCTTGATCTAATAATTCACAGCAGGGCCCATTCCTGCACCCACCAAGAGTAACTCTGAGGGCTTACAGTGTTGTGGCAACACCACCACCACCACCACCACCACGAAAGGCCCAATTTTTCAGCCCCTGTTCAACAGGGGCATGCAATTACAATTCTTGATCTAATAATTCACAGCAGGGCCCATTGCTGCACCCACCAAGAGTAACTGTCAGGGCTTACAGTGTTGTGGCACCAGCACCACCATCAAAGGCCCAATTTTTACTACCACTGTTCAACAATTATATGTAATTACAATTCCTGATATAATAGTTGACAGCAGGGCGTTCCAGCACCAACCAAGAGTAACTGTGAGTGCTTACAGTGTTGTGCCAACACCAACAACTAAGGGGCCTATTTCTGCAGAGTATATACGGCAGGTCCCTACTTTCAAACATCCAACTTACAAACGACTCCTACTTGCAAACGCAAGGAGACAACAGGAAGTGAGAGGAAATCTACCCCTAGGAAGGAAAATTCTCTCCTGTAAGAATTAATATGGGAGAAAGGTGTCTCCTCTGTACTGATGCTTTATCACCAATCCTTGTTTCAAGAAAAACACCACATTTCAAAAACAGTTGTCATTGGGACGGAAAGTGAGGTGAAATGTTCTGAACAGGGGCACAGACAGCAAAACAAATGTTACAGGGGTGATAACCCTTACCTATGTTTTCCAAAAAGTTTAAAAATAGATTTTTGGGCTGGAGCTACACTTAAACAATGTACCTGTTCAAAATTACAAACAGATTCTACATAAGAACAAACCTACAGTCCCTGTCTTGTATGCACCGCCTGTATACGGCTGTTCAGAGTATATAGGGCCTTTTTTATTTTATGTGCGGGGTTCCCCTTAATATCCATACAAGACCCAAAGGGGCTGGTAATGGGCTGGGGTAGGGGGGGGGGGGTCATGGGGTAGCTATGCCATTTTTCTTAAAGATTTTCATCCATATTACCGGGACCAGACATTACATTAAAGCCGCAAGCAGTTTTAAATGGCTTTTTTTTCCTTTAGAAGTGTCATTTTGTGCAGGGACAGTTCTAAACACGGGAAACACGTGGCACTTCACAGGCATACTTTAGACACCCCCCAGGTACGATATTTAAAGGAATATTTGACTTTTTTTTTTTTCACTTTATGCATCATTAAAATGACTGCTCCCGAAAAACGACCGTTTTTTAAAACTTCTTTTTGCATTGATACATGTCTCCTGGTGCAGAACCCGGGTTCCCAAACCCTTTTTAGGACAATAACATGCATAATAGTCGTTATAATTAGCACTTTAGAATTCGAACGTTCGCATCCATTGTATTTAATAGGGTTCTAATGTTCGTATGAACTTTCGGTCCGTTCGCGGGTTCTGGTGCGAACCGAACCCGGGGGTGTTCGGCTCATCACTAGTCAGCACTAACAATTCCCCCTCCCACACACACGGGAGAGGAGAGAGGGCTCGATCTGATCCTCTTCCTCCCGCCCCTACCCTTCTGTGTCTGCCCACACTCCAATACCTGGCACTGTGCCTCATAGGACAAGCCCCCTGTCATGCCCCCTTAAAGGAGAATTACCCCCAAAAAAAGATTAGTTAAATCCACAAGGGCTTTTTTTTTTTTTTTTTTACCACTACTATTCCTTTACATTGGCTTTTAAAATTTGAAAAAGCAGCAATTTAGAATTTGGATGAAAGGTTTAGCACTGGGAAAAACTTTTTGAAAGATAAGTAGTGCATTTTATATACAACTATAAGGACTATGAGGGACAAATGAGGAGGAAAAAGGGACAGAGGGACATTTCTCCAAATCAGGGACAGTTGGGAGCTATGTTAAAGCGGACCTTCAGTAATTTTTTCAACTTTCCATCTATTCAATCTTCTGCCCTTGTTGTTTTAACTTAGGATAGTAAAACAATTTTTTCTGCCAGTAAATACCTTTTACAGCCCACTTCCTGTTTCTGGTCTAGTAAAAAGCCTAGGCTTATGACATCAAGCACAGCTCTCTTTCTTACGCTTGTGAGAGTTTTCCGGAAAGGGAGGGGGGATGAGTCATAAGAGGGTCAATGAAAGCTGCAGAGCTGGAGGCGTGCCTCTGTGTGTCTGTGTAAATCCAGGAAGTGAACAGGCAGCAGCTTCAGCTGTCCACAGTTAAAATGGTTGCAGCCAGACTCAGTGGAGGGAGATTTCTGCAGCATATTTGTCAAGTGCAGAATCACATGATATATAAAAAATATGCAAAGTGGTTGGAGAGAAGCTTCAGAATGGCAGAGATGTTTTTATTACAAATTATGTGAGCAGACTGCAGTTCCTCTTTAAGGTGTTACTAAACCCACAACAGTAAAATCGGTCTGTATATGCAGTAAAGCATGCTTGGTATACTCACTGTGGAACCTAAGGGGTAATCCTCCACATTGTGTAAAAAGGCTGTTTGATCCTGTATGCACAGATCCTACCCTCCTTCCACTGACTCCTGATCATTTCCTGAAAACACAGAGTCTATGGAGTCAGGCTGCACATGCTCAGTTTGGTGTGTATTGCCAGATAGTTTTTTTTGGGGAGGATGCATGTGATCACTCAGCACAGGGCCAACCAGGACTGTCCAGACAGAGGGGCTTAAAGTCTCATAGGATAGTCAAAAAACTCCTACTACGAGCTTTAACCAGTGCTTGGCTGGAGACTGATAGAAGCCACAAGACTGCTCTAACTGCTGATGAGAAAAAGTATTTAGCAGTTTATATGTACTAAAATAATTGCATTTCCATGTTCTGTGTACTGTGGGAGACCAAATATAGTGAATGCAGGGTCCTGGGTTTAGTGACACTTTAACTGAACAAGCTGAAGTTAGAAGCTGATTGGCTACCATGCATAGATGCACCAGATTTTGCACTCTCCCGTTTTATTAACCACTTAAGCCCCGGACCATTTGGTAGCTAAAGGACCAGAGGTGAATTCAGAATTTTGCACTGCGCTGCTTTAACTGTAAATTGTGCGGACATGCAATGTTGTACCCAAACGAAATTTGCGTCCTTTTCTTCCCACAAATAGAGCTTTCTTTTAATGGTATTTGATTGCCTCTGCGATTTTTATTTTTTGCGATATAAACGGAAAAAGACCGAAAATTTTGAAAAAAAATGATATTTTCTACTTTTTGTTATAAGAAAAATCGAATAAACTCAATTTTAGTCATACATTTAGGCCAAAATGTATTCAGCCACATGTCTTTAGTAAAAAAAATGTCAATAAGCGTATATTTATCGGTTTGCGCAAAAGTTATAGCGTTTACAAACTAGGGTACATTTTCTGGAATTTACACAGCTTTTAATTTATGACTGCCTATCTCATTTCTTGAGGTGCTAAAATGACAGGGCAGTACAAAACCCCCCCAAATGACCCCATTTTAGAAAGTAGACACCCCAAGGAAATTGCTGAGAGGCATGTTGAGCCCATTGAATATTTTTTTTTTTGTCCCAAGTGATTGAATAATGACAAAAAAAAAAAAAAATTACAAAAAGTTGTCACTAAATGATATATTTCTCACACATGCCATGGTTATATGTGGAATTGCACCCCAAAATACATTCTGCTGCTTCTCCTGAGTACGGGGATACCACATGTGTGGGACTTTTTAGGAGCCTAGCCACGTACGGGACCCCGGAAACCAAGCACCGCCTTCAGGATTTCTAAGGGCGCAAATTTTTGATTTCACTCCTCACTACCTATCACAGTTTTGAAGGCCATAAAATGCCAAAATAGCACAAAACCCCCCCAAATGACCCCATTTTAGAAAGTAGACACCCCAAGGAAATTGCTGAGAGGCCTGTTGAGCCCATTGAATATTTTTTTTTTGTCCCAAGTGATTGAATAATGACAACAAAAAAAAAAAAAATTACAAAAAGTTGTCACTAAATGATATATTGCTCACACATGCCATGGTTATATGTGGAATTGCACCCCAAAATACATTCTACTGCTTCTCCTGAGTACGGGGATACCACATGTGTGGGACTTTTTAGGAGCCTAGCCACGTACGGGACCCCGGAAACCAAGCACCGCCTCCAGGATTTCTAAGGGCGCAAATTTTTGATTTCACTCCTCACTACCTATCACAGTTTTGAAGGCCATAAAATGCCAAAATAGCACAAAACCCCCCCAAATGACCCCATTTTGGAAAGTAGACACCCCAAGCTGTTTGCTGAGAGGCATGGTGAGTATTTTACAGCTCTCATTTGTTTTTGAAAATGAAGAAAGAACATTTTTTTTTTTCTTTTTTTTTTCAATTTTCAAAACTTTGTGACAAAAAGCGAGATCTGCAAAATACTCACAATACCTCTCAGCAAATAGCTTGGGGTGTCTACTTTCCAAAATGGGGTCATTTGGGGGGGTTTTGTGCCATCTGGGCATTCCATGGCCTCCGAAACTGTGATAGGCAGTGAGAAGTGAAATCAAAAATTGACACCCTTAGAAAGCCTGAAGGCGGTGATTGGTTTTTGGGGTCCCGTACGCGGCTAGGCTCCCAAAATGTCTCACACATGTGGTATCCCCGTACTCAGGAGAAGCAACAGAATGTATTTTGGGGTGTAATTCCACATATGCCCATGGCATGTTTGAGCAATATATCATTTAGTGACAACTTTGTGGAAAAAAAAAAATATATATATTTTTTCCGCAACTTGTGTCAACATATAAAATATTCCATGGACTCGACATGCCTCTCAGTATATAGCTTGGGGTGTCTACTTTCCAAAATGGGGTCATTTGGGGGGGGTTTTGAACTGTTCTGGCATTTTATACACAACATTAGGAAGCTTACATCCACTCTTCTAACCACTTGAAGACAAAGCCCTTTTTGACACTTTTTGTTTACATGAAAACATATTTTTTTTTGCAAGAAAATTATGTTGAACCCCCAAACATTATATATATTTTTAAAGCAAAGGCCCTACAGAATAAAATGGTGGGTGTTGCATTTTTTTTTTCTACACAGTATTTGCGCAGCGATTTTTCAAACGCATTTTTTTGGGAAAAAATACACTTTTTTTTTTATTTTAATGCACTAAAACACACTATATTGCCCAAATGTTTGATGAAATAAAAAAGATGATCTTAGGCCGAGTACATAGATACCAAACACGACATGCTTTAAAATTTCGCACAAACGCGCATTGGCGAAAAACTACATACATTTTTAAAAGCCTTTAAAAGCATTTACAGGTTACCCCGTTAGATTTACAGAGGAGGTCTACTGCTAAAATTACTGCCCTCGATCTGACCTTTGCGGTGATACCTCACATGCATGGTGCAATTGCTGTTTACATATGACGCCAGACCGACGCTTGCGTTCGCCATTGGGCAAGAGCAGGGCAGGACAGGGGTGCTTTTTTTTTTTTTTTTTTTTTTTTTTTATTATTAATTTTGCATTTTTATTTTATTTTTAAACTGTTGCTTTCAGATTTATTTATTTTTATCACTTTTATTGTTATCTCAGGGAATGTAAATATCCCCTATGATAGCAATAGGTAATGACAGGTACTCTTTTTTGAAAAAACTGGGGTCTATTGGACCCTAGATCTTTCCTCTGCCCTCAAAGCATCTGACCACACCAAGATCGGTGTGATAAAATGCTTTCCCAATTTCCCAATGGCGCTTTTTATATCCGGGGGGGGACATTCCCTCCCACTGCTTGTAAAAGCAGTCCAGAGGCTAATTAGCCACTAGGATTGCTTTTACATGAAAGCCGGCCGCTGGCTGAAAAGAATGATACCAAGATGATACCTAAACCCGCAGGCATCATTCTGGTATAAACATTCAAAGTCCAGCAACATACCAGTACGTTGCTGGTCCTTGTTGGACATGTATTGTAATCTTTTTTTTCATGCAGCCTGTTGGCTGAACGAAAAAAAAAGATTGATCGGTGGGTATGCCCACCATTAGAATACCGCCCTTCATCCACCCACTTCTAATGATGGGCATACATGCACCATTTATATATGCCGAAGCATGGGGGCATCTTCTCGCAAAAGTTATGCCGCGTATACATGGTCAGACTTTTCCACGGGCAAGCCTCCGTCGGAATTTCGACCGTATATACGCGGCATTAGGAGCAAAATCGCTCCTCCGCTCCTGCTGCCCCAATGCTTCGGCATATATGCTTTTTTTTTTAACTGTGGTGGTGAAATCACCTCCTACAGCACTGGAGTCGCAGGGATCAGGCCTGTCTCTGCAAACACTGCAGTTATGTGTGTTGTGTTTTGCAAGTGACAGTGATCGATCGATACTGCACTTCGGTGGCCTGGGCTGGACGGAGGGGCAAAACGCAGGTGCTAGCAGGTATCTGGGCTGATCCCACTAACAGTGCGTTTTTGGGAACCCTAAACTGCTGGGGACGCTAGTATAGATCTGATCAGATCAGATATTGAGCTGATCAGATACTATACCACTAAGGGGGGTGTATGCTTCACGTGTGGGTGTTAGCGCTACTGGCACTAACCTGACGCTGCCTGGGGTGTGACGCAGACCCTCTCTGACGCTAAAACCTAACTGATATCACCCGCCGGGCGATCAGGGGGTTAAACCTTTATTGGGTTATATACGGCGGGTGCCCTGACACTATAAAAAGCAAACTAACTAACCAGCGTCACCTGTAACACTTATATGGTGATTACTGGTGAAAGGGTTAACTAGGGGCAATTAGGGGGTTAAAACCTTTATTAGGTAATATATGGGGGTACCTGACGCTATATAAAAACCTGACGGCGAACCTAAAAAAAATTTACTGGCTACCTATCGGCATCACCGACACTAAGACAACGATCATAAAAACGATTGCTTAGCGACAGTGGTGATAGGGGGTGAAAGGGTTACCTGGGGGGTGATCAAGGGGGTTAAACCTTTATTAGGTAATATATGGGGGTACCCGACGCTATAAAAACCTGCGGCGAACCTAAAAAAAATTACTGGCTACCGATCAGCATCGCCGACGCTAAGACATCGATCAGAAAAATTATAACTTAGTGACAGTGGTGATAGGGGGTGAAAGGGTTACCTGGGGGGCGATCAAGGGGGTTAAACCTTCATTAGGTAATATATGGGGGTACCCGACGCTATAAAAACCTGCGGCGAACCTAAAAAAAATTACTGGCTACCGATCAGCATCACCGACGCTAAGACATCGATCAGAAAAATGATTGCTTAGTGACGGCGGTGCTAGGGGGTGAAAGGGTTATCTGGGGGGTGATCAGGGGGTTAAACCTTTATTAGGGGGGGTTAGGGGGCTACACTGGACCTAAAACTAAATGTAGTGACACTTTTACAGTCACAAATGTCACTGATTGCAGTGATCACTAAATAAATGGTCACTGCAATCAGTGACACTGTGACTGGGGGCTGGGGGGGCTGGGGGTGATCTGGGGATGTCTGGGGGGGCCTGGGGGGGCGATTTATGTGCCTATGTGTCCTGGTGTCAGTGTGCTGTTTTGTGTACTAACCTGCATCTTCTCCTGTACGGCGCTCGGTATATGTGAGCACCCCAGGAGAGATGACATCACTTCCTCCTTCCTGGCAGGCAGGGGAAGCTCTCTCATTCGCCGGGAGCGATCGAGAGGGGGTGGCCGGAATCGAACGGCCGTCCCCTCATGCCGGATCGCTCCCGAAGGTAAAACGACCACCCACTGTAAAGAAGGGGGGTCCGATCGGACCCCCCAACTATACAAAGGCAATCACGTATATGTTTGTGATTCTGCCTGTCGGTGCCATTCTGCTGACGTATATTTACAGTGGGCGGTCGTTAAGTGGTTAAATCAACCCCAATGAGTTGCCATGCTGACACACACTACAGACATCCACTGTTGTCATCATGAAGAGGTCTGTCCACGGCAATGATGTGCAGCCTATGCTGGAGCCAGTGCATGTAGACAGGAAGTAACTGAAAGAGATGGAGGGAACCCTGAGTACTGAGCAATCACATGACCACTGATCACTCAGTTCTCTGTCAACTCTATCATTATTATTATTATTATTATTATTATTAATTTACAGGATTTATATAGCGCCAACAGTTTGCTCAGCACGTTACAACATGAGGACATGGAGGAAATTAAAATACAGTTGTTAGGTGTGGGTAGGTTAGGCTTCTCTGAAGAGGAAGATTTTCAGGGTAGGAGATATTCGGACAGATTGGGAGTTCCATAGGATTGGAGAGGCTCTGGAAAAGTCCTGGAGGGGAGCATGGGAAGAGGTGACGAGGGACCTAGAGAGCAGGAAGTCTTGACAGGAACGAAGAAAACGATTAGGTTGAAATTTTGAGACTAGGCTAGTGATGTAGTTGTGGATGGCTTTGTAAGTAGTTGTTAGTATTTTGAATTTAATTAGTTGGGTGAGCGGAAGCCAGTGGAGGGATTGAAAGAGAGGAGTAGCAGATACTGAGCGGTTGGTAAGGTGGATGAGTCTGGCAGCAGCATTCATGATGGATTGAAGGGGTGACAGACTATTTAGAGGTAAGCCAATGAGAAGGGAGTTGCAGTAATCGAGGCGAGAGATGACCAGGGAGAAAATTAAGAGCTTTGTTGTGTCATTGGTTAGAAAGGGGCGTATTTTGAGGATTTCTCCAGAGCCTCTCCCATCCTCTGGAACTCACTACCTCAACCTGTCCGGCTATCCCCTACTCTTGCTACCTTCAGGCGATCCCTGAAAACTCACCTCTTCAGGGAAACCTATCACGTCTCCAACTAATCTTTTACTACTTCCATCAGCTCATTCCCCACAGTTACAACCTTTTCTACCACCTGCCCCACTTTATTATATTGTAAGCTTTTCTGAGCAGGGCCCTCTTAATCCTCTTGTATTTTATTGTATTGTAACTGTATTTTCTTCCTTTTTTATTGTAAAGCGCTGCGTAAACTGTTGGCGCTATATAAATCAGGTATAATAATAATAATAATAGTTTTGGTGATGTTGTGGAGGTTGAGGCAGCAAGGATTGGAAAGTGATTGAACGTGGAGCTTAAAGGAGAGTTCAGAGTCCAGGACTACACCTAGAACCTTGGCATCGATTTTAACAGAGATCAGGGGAAGGGGCACGTGGGGGAGGAAAAAGTATAAGTTTGGTTTTGGATAGATTGACTTTGAGGAAGTGGTGTGACATCCAGACTGATATGTCTCTTAGTAAATTAATGATACGTGAGGAGACGGAAGGAGTGAGCTGAGGGGTAGAGAAATAGATTTGGGTGTCGTCAGCGTAGAGGTGGTATTGGAAGCCATGGGAGGCTGTCAGCTGACCCAGGGAGGAGGTTACATAGTTACGTAGCGCGGCTTCCAGTTTCTTCTATGTAGATATAGACTACAGTTGACAAACTAGAAGGAACTTGGCTCCCTCCGGTGTTCAATCTTTTATATTGCATCTACTTATTGTTCTAATGATATCAAAGCAAGGCATGCTGGAACTCGTAGTACAGGGAGAAAGAGACTCCATTTGCCATGGATAATAAATAGACTATAGTACCCACAGTGCAACTGTACTCCCAACATGCATTGCCTCGTCGCTTGGCTTTCTGGGACTGCTTACTTAAAGGAGGGGAGGAGCTACGGAAACTCTCTCTGAACTCCGCGCTCAACCAATCAGGAGGTGTGTGAGGCCTGCTGCCAGAGTGACTAGGCCCAAAGCCTGGGCCTACAACCTCGCGGAGGATCATCAAGCCAGAGAGGGACCTCTTCCAGTGTGACCAGTCCGCGCTATCTTCGGATCAGAGTTGTTCTGTCAAACCGGCATCTACAGCTGCTGTGAGAGGAACCTGAGATCGTGTATCGCAGAAAGGTCGGGGATCGAGGTACTGACCGCAGTGCGTGTCAGGCGGACTAGGCCTGTCCGGGTGAGCGAGTTTTGTTTTCTGTAGCTTGTAGTGCTGTCCTAATTTTAATAAAGGCAACCATTGTTCAAGAGTGCAGCTGTCCAGAAATACATCCTTGCTATTCCTGCTCTGCTGATTGCATTGTCTGCACCTGAGATCTCTGTGGGGTGGATCACCATCAAGGTTCCTACCTGGAGCGGCTATTTTCCTTTCTCTTCATCAGCTGATAGTTAGCAATAGCCAACCTTGCATCCTGGCCTAGGCAAACAAGGCCCAGGCCTAGGGCAGCACTTTGCAGGGGGGCAGCACGGAAAGAGTCCCCGCCAGCTTGCGCTACACTGTTAGTGTAACGCAAGCTGCTTCTAATTTTGACTGTCCTATCATCCTGGACCACAAACCTTCCTCACTGTGCTATATGTTTTCTGCTGCACCATTGGCTGGTTATATCTTGTTAGTCCTCTCCATAAAATTATCAGAAATGTGTGCTTAAAGTAGAACTATAGGCAACAGGGAGGGTTATAGCCCCTGTCGGTTTATTCTTTACCATCCTTGTCCCATTGCAGATTTCCCTTCACTTCCTACCCCATAGCCAAACAGGAAGTGAGAGGAAATCTATGCAAATTAAGGGAATCCATTGCCCCCCCCCAGTCTCTAAGAACTAGTGTCCCCACTCAAATTTCAGGGTGGGTCTTAAACAGAAAGGGGTGTGGCCTTGACAGGAAGGGTGGTCATATTTTTATTAGGGGGTGCACGAGTTTAGTCAGGCCTAGGACAGCACAAAACCTAAATGCACTACTGGCAATAGCCACCTATTGTCTGATTCTGAGAAATAGGAGAGCAAAAGTAAATGCATTTTTGTTACCCACAGGAGAAGTATCATCAAAAAAGCTTTGGCCATACTTCTCTTTTAAAACAAATGCAGCTATGTATTCATTAATTCAACATTAAATGCATCTTTTTATTAATGCAAGCTGTGTGAGTACCTGAAATGGACTTGTTATCAGCCTCTTGCAGTTCCTGTACAGCAGACTGAGAGATCTAGAATAGACTAATTGTACTGCAGTGCAAAGAACATGTTAATAGGAGGAGAGAGCAGAGTGAGAGATGAACTTATCAGTCTGCTGTTTCTTCTTTTGCTGGCCAGTCACAGGCTGGGGGAGGAACAAGCCCTGCATGTTACTCAACTGCAGCAGAAAACAAAGGTCTCATGCCCTGGAAAACAGGGCTGTGTGATAGAGATGAGTAACTCTCAAGCCTCGTACACACGGCCGGTTTTCCACCGTGCGTGTGTACGAGGCTTTCAGGTTTCTCGTCGGGAAATCTGCCCAGAACCTCGATGAGAAAAATAGAGATCCTGCTCTCAATTTTCTCGTCGGGATTCTTGTCGGCCTGTTTCCCGACGAAAAACCAGAGTATGTGTATACCGTATTTATCGGCGTATAACACGCACCGGCGTATAACACGCACCCCAAGTTTAGGAGGAAATTTTAGGGGAAAAAACTTTTTGGAGGGAAGTTTAAGGAAAAATTTAAATACATTTAAATGCAGCCTTGTCAGTGTCCATTGCAGCCTTGTCACAGTGCAGCCTTGTCAGTGTCCATTGCAGCCTTGTCACAGTGCAGCCTTGTCAGTGTCCATTGCAGCCTTGTCACAGTGCAGCCTTGTCAGTGTCCATTGCAGCCTTGCCCCAGAGTCGCCGTGCAGCCTTGCCCCAGAGTCACCGTGCAGCCTTGCCCCAGAGTCGCCGTGCAGCCTTGCCCCAGAGTCGCCGTGCAGCATTTTAAAATTGGCGCCGAGACTGTGCGGACGCCGCCGAGAACGCCGAGAACGCAGGGACTGGGCGGAGCCGCCGCCGAGATACACATAGCCGAGTGTACTCGGCTATACTTGGCTTTTCTCGGCTCCGCTCACAGTCACGCCGAGTCCCGCCCTATGATGGACATAACACAGGTCCAATGGCGGGACTGGGCGTGACTGTGAGCGGAGCCGAGAAAAGCCGAGTATAGCCGAGTACATTCGGCTATGTGTATCTCGCTCCGCTCACAGACAGGGGAGACAGCTCAGGGATGTGGGTATCAGCGTATAACACGCACCCACGATTTCCCCCTGATTTTCAGGGGAAAAAAGTGCGTGTTATACGCCGATAAATACGGTACTTACCTGCCTCCATGGAAACCCGCGCATGCTCGAAATGACTTTGACGCATGCGCGGTAGCTTCCAAGGCATAGGTAGGATGAAGCAAGATGGCGGCGACGGCATTGAATGTGACGAGCGCATGCTCAACGTAGTCGATTACGTCACCGCGTTCGTGCCATTCAAAAGAATGGTGGTTCTTTTGAATCGTACGTGTGTACACTCGGCCGGCACAAGATTCTTGTCAAGAATCTCATCAGGAAAAACGACGGGTTTTTTCCTGACAAGATTCTCGGCCGTGTGTACTAGGCTTCAGGGTTGGATGGACAGAAATACAAATCCTTTGGCAGGTAAAACCTCTTTCATACATATGTAGCGGGGTGCTATATTTAGGCGGAGCATCTGAGTGGTAACTAGGCTCAGATGTACTAATTGTTAGGTTTCATGGACCATTTCTGTCCCTGGGAGATAGTACTGATGTGCAGTTCCCTGGGGCCTATAGGTGGCGCTGTTGCCATAGGCCCGTGTTGAACTGTGGTACAAGGTTGTGCCTTTTCTTGTCCCCTCTCGGCAGCAGTACGGCGGGGCGGGGAACCTGCTGTGCCTGTCAGGAGAGGGTATAAAAAGGGGCGGCCATCTTCCAGCGGGGTCCACGCCCAGGCACCTTAGGCCTGGGTGTGTGTGTGTGTGTAGCCTCCGGGTGCCTAGGCCCAGAGGTCTGGGTCGTCGTCATGGGTTCAATGCCCAGGCACCTTAGGCCTGGGCGGGTGTGTTGTCTCCGGGTGCCTTAGGCCCGGAGACGGAGCTGCTGTTTCCATCCCAGACACCTTCAGTCTGGGGTGAGGTACTTTGGCGAGGGCCTGGAACCCAGCAACCTTCGGCTGGGGTCCGTTAAGGATCGAGGCTCCCAGGGATCTGCCTTGCGAGGGGACCCGTATCCAGGATCGAGGAGGCCAGGTAGGTGACCCTTTCTGAAGACCCAGCGCAGAGTCGTGGTGACAGAAGGGGCCTCTGGTCACTCTCCGGAGGGATGTTCTTATCCTAAAAAGGGGCCAAGTTACTCAAAGAAGGAAGTGCGGGTTCTTTATGTCATAGTGGCTCTACACACATCAGGTCAGTGGCAGTGACTTGCAACTATTCACCAGGTCAGTGGCAGTGACCAACCTCATGGTCCGTGGCAGGGACCATGCACCAAGCCTGTTCGTGCAAACCAGAACAAGAGAAAACTTAAATTAAGTTTGTGCCTGGACCTCCTCCCACCTTATCTGACCCGTGTTTGTCTCAACCTGTCTGCTCTCAAAGAGACTATTTATTGCCCTTATGAATGAATAAGAAGTTGGACATTTTCAGTTGGAGTGGACAGTTGCTTACTGGGGAGAACTAAGGACTTGTTTCTGGCTACCCCAGAAACAAGATCAGCTCTGGAGGTTTTAAATACTGGCTGCAGGCAAGCCAGAGAAACTAACACTGCTCAACCTCCCCATCCAGGAGGGTACGGGCTTGTGGTGCGGTGTGCCTCAGTCTTTTCCTGCAAAGGAGCCAACTATAAGAAAAGCAGGTAAAGGCTGGGGTGGGTGCGCTACACGTGGGGGGCTCGAGTCCGGGATGTGTTTGTGGCCACAAAGTGAAAAAAAAACCCCCAGAAGCTGAACTTTGATTCCCCAGTGAAGTTCCGTGGAGGTCAGCCATGTTTAGAACTGCGCCATGAGGAGAACCCTGACTGCGCAGTTCGTGGGCGTGCCTACTCAGAAAGCCCGCGAACGATGCAGGAGATGGGAGGAGTCTGACCATGTATGGAGTTACACGTGGGGACTTTGGCGCGAAAAGGTCAGTGCGCGATGGAGCAGCAGATGGTCAGCATGGCGTCGCATGACTCATGGGTTCCAGCTACTACAACCGTGAAAATTACTTAATTCGCTGCTTCCCTAACAGATACAGGGATTCGGCTCAAGCCCCGGGGAAGATTTGCCCTCTACGTGAGTAAAGACGTGGAGGCCCTCGGTGTGATTTGTCCCGGCTGCTCGGGACTGGTGGTTCATCTAAAGCCATTCGGGCGATGCGAGAGCTGTAGGGAATTTATTTTCGAGGTGGAGCAACCTACAGAGAGGCCTCGGGCCTTCCACCTCAATAGCCTTACGGGCGCCACCACTCTGGAAGGAGGAATCGAAGCTTGCACAGCCACCCCTGCGCGCACTGACGAGACTTCGGAGGAAGTCACAGAGGAGATCGCTTCAGCGAGTGAGAAACCGGAGGATGCTGCTTCAGTTACAACAGAGTCTTTTCTCCCACCGCCCAAGAGGAAGATGGGTCTTGTGAAAGCTTCCTGCGGCCATGGTGGAGCAACGCCCCAGCGCTTACCCGGAACGGATGCATCCAAAGGGAAAAGTCCCGGATGTCTGTGTTCTTCTGCAAGCCGAGGTAAGTCGGGGGGAGAGACTTTGTTAAAGGCCCCTAGCCCTGGGGATTCACATGCTAGTGAGTTAGCCAGAGGGGGTGAATCATCCTTCACCAGGAATTACTTCCCTGCGGAAGAGTACGATACCTCTGACCTATAGTGCATCTCTGATGCGGGTGATGACGCCGCAATTGATGAACTGTTTGAGAAGAAGGGATGGGACAAGATGCCCCTGTCCTTGTTCTGTAGGCCTAGGGACCCATCCATGTCTATGGGGGGAAGTACACCCCAGGTGGTGGCTTCCGAGCCTGAGGAGGGATCTGTCCCCTTGTCTGCCCTTCCACCGTCTGAGGCACCTGCTTCCACTACTGCTACAAGACGGGTGTCACTGCGGGCCCCTGCAACTAGCCCAGAGGCAGTTAAAGTGCCTCGGAACCCAGATGCCATTGTCTTGCCTGGTGCAGGAGACCGCGTTACCATGCCACCGCTGTCCCGCTTGCAAAGACTTTTAAACCAAAGGGTTGCCAGCGAGTATGGGTGGGAATACCCGTACCTGCCGAAGGAAATGTTGTTTGAGGTTGAGGCCTGCAGACATCGGTGGTACGAAGAGTTCGTGTGGGCACACATCAAAGTACCCCAGGCCAGAAGGTACTTTTCTTGTTCACCCGGAGCCACTTAGCGGTTCAAGGACTGCACAGCTGCTTGGATGTTGGGTCGGCACATCTATGCGGACAAGGTACTTATTTGTAGAAAAGACAAGGACAATGTGGAGTACCATATAGACACATTCGACAAGAATTGGAAGCCGCTGGTGTTGCCTGACCCACATTACTACTTGTAAGAGACCAGACTCTTGTGTTTTTTTTTGTGTTTGAACGTTTTTCTTCAAGCACAGGAACTTCGCCCTAGTTTAAAGGGTACTCTACTCTTGGAGGAGCGGGAGCTGTTGCTCTTGTTGTTCTCCCTTTTCTTCCCACCGCAAAGATAACAAGGACTTTGGGGTAGTAGACAGTTTAGGGCCATAGATCAAGGAGAAGAATAAAAGTTTTGGTTGGCATGAATGTTCTGACGTTGGCACTACCACTAGGTGGCGGTGTTACGTAACTATTGCAAGGACAATAAGTCATTATGCGGTTACTTGCTGGAAGGAAGGGATTCTTCTCTAGGAGAGAGCCTCTTCATTCTAACTACTGCTATTTCTGGTGTGTTTTCTCTCCCCTGCAGGTGAACGGCAAGCAAGACTGCTGAGAATGGGGCGGGTCTTAGCTAGTGCTGCGGGAGGGAAATGTAAATTTTATTGTAAAAGTTTGTATGACTTCAAATGTTTTATACACTTATGTATTCCTTTTCCCGTTGTTTCCTTTCCCATTTTAGGTTCAGGCACAAACAAGAAATTTTTAAATTGTCATTTCATTTTTTTCTTTTGATAGTTTGTCTCTGGATCGGGCTTATGCTGACTCTGGTTGAGAGGCATAGGTTGGTTCCAGACACTGGGGACCAGTGTCCAACAAGTGAGGGGGATGTGTAGCGGGGTGCTATATTTAGGGGGAGCATCTGAGTGGTAACTAGGCTCAGATGTACTAATTGTTAGGTTTCATGCACCATTTCTGTCCCTGGGAGATAGTACTGATGTGCAGTACCCTGGGGCCTATAGGTGGCGCTGTTGCCATATGCCCGGGTTGAACCGTGGTACAAGGTTGTGCCTTTTCTTGTCCCCTCTCGGCAGCAGTACGGTGGGGCGGGAAACCTGCTGTGCCTGTCGGGAGAGGGTATAAAAAGGGGCGGCCATCTTCCAGCGGGGTCCACGCCCAGGCACCTTAGGCCTGGGTGTGTGTGTGTGTCGCCTCCGGGTGCCCTAGGCCCAGGGGCCTGGGTCGTCATTGTGGGTTCCACGTCCAGGCACCTTAGGCCTGGGCGGGTGTGTTGTCTCCGGGTGCCTTAGGCCCGGAGACGGAGCTGCTGTTTCCATCCCAGACACCTTCAGTCTGGGGTGAGGTACTTTGGCGAGGGCCTGGAACCCAGCAACCTTCGGCTGGGGTCCGTTAAGGATCGAGGCTCCCAGGGATCTGCCTTGCGAGGGGACCTGTATCCAGGATCGAGGAGGCCAGGGAGGTGACCCTTTCTGAAGACCCAGCGCAGACTCGTGGTGACAGAGGGGGCCTCTGGTCACTCTCCGGAGGGATGTTTTTATCCTAAAAAGGGGCCAAGTTACTCAAAGAAGGAAGTGCGGGTTCTTTATGTCATAGTGGCAGTGACTCTACGCATATCAGGTCAGTGACTTGCAACTATTTACCAGGTCAGTGGCAGTGACCAACCTCATGGTCCTTGGCAGGGACCATGCGCCAAGCCTGTTCGTGCAAATCAGAATAGGAGAAACCTTAAATTAAGTTTGTGCCTGGACCTCCTCCCACCTTATCTGACCCGTGTTTGTCTCAACCTGTCTGCTCTCAAAGAGACTATTTATTGCCCTTATGAATAAATAAGAAGTTGGACTTTTCAGTTGGTGTGGACAGTTGCTTACTGGGGAGAACTAAGGACTTGTTTCTGGCTACCCCAGAAACAAGATCAGCTCTGGAGGTTTTAAACACTGGCTGCAGACAGGCCTGAGAAACTAACACCGCTCAACCTCCCCATCCAGGAGGGTACGGGCTTGTGGTGCGGTGTGCCTCAGTCTTTTCCTGCGAAGGAGCCAACTATAAGAAAAGCAGGTAAAGGCTGGGGTGGGTGCGTTACACATATAAATTTCATGTGTATTTCATGTGTATTTAGCAGTTTGCCTGGAGTCCAGCTTTAATGCAAGGTGATGCCAATAAATAAATGCAGACCAACAGTTCATCTAGCTCACTGCGTAGCCAATTTTCTCTACCTTATCCCAGCTCACAAAGAAGCCTACATAATGCAATTATAGAATATTAACCAAATTAAATTACTTCCAATGTAAGAACATATTCCATTATAAGCCGCGGCAGGTAGAACAATGACGCGGCTTTCCCCTTCCTTCCCATTAATTTAATGCACCTTACCGCATTTTATAATTGTCTAATTCACTCCCTGCCTGTTTGTAATTCCATTATTTCTACATCGATTTGTGTTAGGTTTAATCAATTCTAATAACTACCCATTAAAACATCTCCTAAAGCGCATTTATTTCACCCTGCTACAGCGCAAAAAAAAAAAAGGAGGTTTTGAAATTGAATTTTTTTTTAATTACCTGTAGGGAATATTTGGCGTAGTAAAGTTTTAAGATAAATATGGACTTTCATTGCGACTCCCTTAGCTCAATTATTGTTTTACTTCAAAGGGTCATTTTACGCAAAAGTAATATTTCAGTTATAGGTGGGGTCTGTTGGGCTGAGTCAGTTCCTGGCTTCCTATATGTCTGATAATGTTCACCTGGAAATTTTACGTGGACGGTGAGTCTTGTGTGTTGTGGCTTCTCCTGTTACATCCAGCAGGGATGGTGGCAACCCCTCCTAATAGGGAAAGCAGGTGTATAGATTGAGGAACTCAATGTAGGGATGGTGGGACCCCTCATAATTGGCACAGCAGGTGTGCAGATGTGGGCATTTAGTTTAGGGATGAGTGTAGGCCCTCATAATAGGCACAACTGGTTTGTAGATCCAGGAACTCATCACAGGAATGGTGGGAATCTCTCAAAATGAGCAGAGCAGGTATACAGAACCAAGAACTCAGAACAGGGATGGTAGGAACCCTTCATAGTGGGCACAGCAGGTGTGCAGATGTGGGCATTTAGTTCAGGAATGGGTTTAGGCCATTGATGGCCAACCTTGGCACCTTAGATGTTTTGGAACTATATTTCCCATGATGCTCATGCTCTCTGCAGTGTAGTTGAGCATCATGGTAAATGTAGTTCCAAAACATCTGGGGTGCCAAGGTTTGCCATCACTGGTGTAGACCCTCATAATAGGCACATTAGGAACTCAGCACAGGAATGGTGGGGGAGTCCCTCAAAACGGGCCTAGCAGGTATACAAAACCAAGAACCCAGAGCAGGGATAGTAGGAACCCCTCATAATGGGCACAGGAGGTGTTCAGAATCTAGAACCCAGCACAGGGATGGGGGGGGACCCCTAATAATTGTAAAAGTGTACGAACCTGGGAACCCAGGACAGGGATAGTTTAAACCCCTGATAATGGGCACAGTAGGCGTACAGATCTGGGGACCCAGCACAGGAGTGTTTGAGCCCCTGATAATGGGCACAGCCGGTGTACAGACCAAGGAACTCAGCACAGTGATCTCACTAGCAGTGTCCCTGAGGGACAGGAGAAACTGTCAGAGTGTTAGCTCTGCAACATCTACCAAATAATGAAATATAAATAATTGGTGCTCTGACGCTTTAAAAGGAGACTCCAGTCAAATTTGAAACTTTACCATCTAAGAAAATGTATACAGAGGATACAGACTAACTTCTCAAGGCTTTTGATTGTGGTTACCTGGGATTTTGAGAACATCTGATCCTGAAAATAACATTCAGCTAGAAAGGGATTCCCAGCTCCTCCCACAGTTCATTCAGCAGTCTATTGAAACCCATAATGCAGTCCAATTATACAAAGTCTTAAAGGGGTTGTAAAGGTTTGTTTTTTATTTTCTAAATAGGTTCCTTTAAGCTAGTGCATTGTTGGTTCACTTACCTTTTCCTTCGATTTCCCTTCTAAATGTTTTTTTTCTTTGTCTGAATTTCTCACTTCCTGTTCCTCCTCAGTAAGCTTGCACCCCTCATCCAAGCCGTTCTGGCTGAGGGTTAGTCAGCGTGCTTGCCCCCTCCCTTGGGACTACATGAACGTTCACAGTGTCTCCCTGCAGGGATGTAGTCCCAAGGGAGGGGGCGAGCAGGCTGACTAACCCCCATCCAGAACAGCTCGGATGATGGGGGCAAGCTTACTGAGGAGGAACAGGAAGTAAGAAATTCAGACATAGAAAAAAAACATTTAGAAGGGAAATCGAAGGAAGAGGTAAGTGAACCAACAATGCACAAGCTTGAAGGAACCTATTTAGAAAATAAAAAACTAACCTTTACAACCCTTTAAAAAAGTATTTGTGAACTCTTGACACACACAAGTACCAGTAGGTTCTGAAGCATAAGTTTGCACAGCAAAAACTGGCAATTGGCACTCCCATAGCCCTACACAAACAGGCTACAAGGCATCATAGTGTAGCGGGGTGCTAAATTTAGGGGAAGTGTTTGGGTGGTAGTTATACCCAAACACCCTAATTGTTAGAGATCTTCCAACCATTTTGTCTGCGGGGAGAGTATTGGTGTACAGTTCCCTGTGGCTTGCAGGTGGTGCTGCCATAGTAGACCAGGGTCGAACCGCTAATCCAGTGCTGTACCTTGTGTGTCCCCTCTCGGCAGCCGTATGGTGGGTGTGGTAGGCCTGCTGTGCATGCTGGGGGAGGATATAAAAGGGGCAGACGCTGCCTGTTCAGGGTTCGTTTGTTGTCGGGGGTCATACCCCAGGATGTGTGTTCCTGTCCGTCCTGGGCACCTTTGGCCCAGGGGCGGAGGTCGGTGGATCAGTCCCAGGCACCTTTAGTCCTGGGGCTGCAACAAAGGCCTGGGCCCAGCATCTTAGGCTGGAGCCCACCAAGGATCGAGGAGTCTCAGGGTGCCGCCTTGCGAGGGGACCCGTATCCTAGATGAGGAGGCCCGGGGGAGGAACCATTCCGAGGGACTGGTGCGGAAGTCACGGTGAAGGAAGGGTCCCGGTAACTCTCTGGAGGGATGTCTTCTCCTTAACAGAGGCCAAGTTCACCAGGTCTGTGGCAGAGACCAAGTTCACCGGGTCTGTGGCAGAGACCAAGTTCACCGGGTCTGTGGCAGAGACCAAGTTCACCGGGTCTGTGACAGAGACCAAGTTCACCGGGTCTGTGGCAGAGACCAAGTTCACCGGGTCTGTGGCAGAGACCAAGTTCACCGGGTCTGTGGCAGAGACCAAGTTCACCGGGTCTGTGGCAGAGACCAAGTTCACCGGGTCTGTGGCAGAGACCAAGTTCACCGGGTCTGTGGCAGAGACTTTGGGTAAAGTTCGAGCACCATATCGGCTGCTAGTCCCAAGCTACGGAGACTATCTGAATGGGCTGAGTCTGCTTGAGAATCGGAGCAGTGAATTGGGTTACGTTTGTGCCTGGACCTCATCCACGTCTTAAGCTGCCCTGTCCTCCCTCCAACCTTTCCTGTCAGAGACTGTGTTTTACAAGAAAATAAACTCTACGTTGGAGTTTCAGCTGGTGTGGACATTCAAGTTACTGTGGGGATACAAGGACTTGTCTTTATTCAATATAGAGGTGAGAAACATTCTCCGGCTGTCTGACTGTGGAGGACCCATCAACAACACCGCTCAACCTCTTCACACAGGAGGGTACGGGCTTGTGGTGCGGTGTGCCCCTCTATTCCTGCGAGGAGCCGAACAAGGCAGGTAAAGAGAGGGGTGGGTGCGCTATAATAGGAACATATAAAATGTAGGTTAGCACAGTGAATTCTTGTCTGAATAGAAATATAGTAATTTACTAAATCAATTTCTCTATTGCTCTGACTTTTTATTGAAATCAGACTTTAATTTTTTTTAAAGCGACATTAAAAGTTACTAAAAAAAAAAATCAATAAACAACCATTTCATACTTACCTGTTTTGCAGAGGTGGGGGACTCGAGTCACATGACTTGACTCGAGTCAGACTCAAGTCACCTCTTTGAGGACTTGCGACTTGCTTGATAGTATTAGAGAAATGACTCGACTTGACTTTGACTTGGGCTATATGACTTGGCAAGTCCAAGTCAAAGTCAGTCACCTCCGCGGCCGCCTCCCTTCACTGTAAATTTTAGTATTTTACTGTCTCCTCCTACGGAGGAGTGTCATAGACTAGTCCCGGCCAGCGGCGTGACGTCACTCCACTTACGGCCGGAGGCGAGGTGGGAGCGGGAGAGGTGCACTGCGCACAGGGAGGGAGCTGTGTCGGCTGTGCTGTGACTCACAGCCTGTGAGCTAGAGGAGCTGAGGACTCGTCTCGAGGAGCCTGCCTGGCTCTATCTGCCTGGATTGGAAGCCGTGCACTGTGCTACAGAGGAGAGCAGATGGACTACTAAGTTCAAGTTGTAAAGTAAGAAGTTACTTCAACTTAGGAGATAAATAAATGGCTGTATGGGGGGGAGGGGAGGAGGCTGACTGAGGCAAGGTTATTAATAATGACCAGTGGCAAGCATCGCTCATTTAAAATAATGCAAAACCATATTTTATCTGCTGTTTTTTGTTAATACACACAGTGGTCATTGACCACTGTGTGTATTAACAAAAAACAGCAGATAAAATATGGTTTTGCATTATTTTAAATAACCTAGCTTGCCACTGGTCATTATTAATAACCTTGCCTCAGTCAGCCTCAGTGAGCCTCCTCCCCCCCCCCCCATCCAGCCATTTATTTTATTTATCCCAATGACCACTGTGTGTATTAACAAAAAACAGCAGATAAAATATGGTTTTGCATTATTTTAAATGAGCCATGCTTGCCATCTCTGTTCCCAAAGTGTCACCCCCACTGTGAAAATGCATAGATAAAATAGGACTATGAACTGTATGTGAATTAAACAAGTGCTCACTCCATAAAGGAATGTGCAAAAAGATGTGGGACTTCAATAGTACCTCTTAGGCCTCCTTCACACTGGGATGGGGGCGGCATCAGCGGTAAAGCGCTGCTATTTTTAGTGGTGCCTTACCACCGTTTTTGTGGAGGTTTTCGACCGCTAGCGGGACGCTTTTAACCCCCGCTAGCGGACAAAAAAGGGTTAAAACCACCCACAAAGCCCCCCTGTATTGGCGCTTTGCCGGCGGTATAGCCGCGGTGTCCCATTGATTTCAATGGCCAGGAGCGGTGGAGGAGCGGTATACACACCACTCCTTCACCGCACCAAAGATGTGGCTAGCAGGACTTTTTTTACCGTCCTGCTAGCGCACAGATCCAGTGTGAAAGCCCTCGGGGCTTTCACACTGGAGGGACAGCAGCCGCTGTTTCAGGTCACTTTGCAGGCGCTATTTTTAGCGCTATAGCGCCTGCAAAGCGACCCAGTGTGAAAGGGGTCTAAGAAGATTATTAACATACCGTACAGACAACTGATAAAAATATATTAATTACGGAAAACTTTTAGACCCCTTTCACACTGGAGCGTTTTGCAGGCGCTATAGCGTTAATAATAGCGCCTGCAAAACGCCCTTAAGAAGCTGCTCCATTGTCTCCAGTGTGAAAGCCCGAGGGGCTTTCACACTGGAACCTTGTGCTAGCAGGTAGTTAGAAAAAGTCCTGCTAGCCGCACCTTTGCAGCAGTGAAGGAGCGGTGTGTTTACCGCTCCTCCACCGCTGCTGCCCATTGAAATCAATGGGACAGCGCGGCTATACTGCCCACAATGTGCTCCTTCAGCAACGCATTGCGGGCAGTTTTACCCTTTCTCGGCCACTAGCGGGGGGTAAAACCGCCCCGCTAGTGGCCGAATTGCGCCGCAAATCCCCCCCCATAGGACACAGTGAGGCATGCAGATGGACACCCTAGACTTATGCCGCGTACACACGATCGTGATTCACGGCGGTGAAAACACCGCCGTGAATCACGGCATGAAAAAAAATGAAAAACGAGGGAACGGCATGTTCCCCCACACACGACCGTTTTTCCCGTCATTTTTTTCTTTGTCGAGAAAAACTAGCGTGTGTGGGCTCCGTGGCAGTGATTCCCTATGGGAAAACTGCCGCGGAAAAAAATGCTGGAAAAAACGATGAGAAAAATTAGAACATGTTCTAATTTTTCTCATCGTGATTAATGCCGTTTTTCCCGTCGGGAAAAACTGCAAAAAGCCCACAGACGATCGTTTTTCTCGTCCAAAGGAAAAAATGTCATTTTTCCCGATGGGAAAAATGATCGTGTGTATGCGGCATTGTACTCGAGTCAATACGTTTTCCCAGTTTATTGTGGTAAAAGTTAGGTGCCTCGGCTTATATTCGGGTCGGCTTATACTCGAGTATATACGGTATATAAATATTTTGTATTGGGGCACTGACTATCTTTTAGTAAAGATTACAGTTGAATGTTATGTTTCAGTGAGAAATGGTGTAATCCCTTGATTTTGCACTTTTATATATTAATATTTTGTATTGAGGATTCCTTTTTTGCTGAAGGCCATGTATGTTGTTTGAGAAATGTTTGTTTGTTGTTATTTTCTTGCACTTTTCATATTTACATGAATATTTTGTCTTGGGGCACGGACTACCTCAGGAAAGATTACAGTTGAATGTTAGATATGTTTCAGTGAGAAATTAGTGTAATCCCTTGATTTTGCACTTTTATATACTGTATTTATTGGCGTATAACACTCACTTTTTTACCCTGAAAATAGAGGGTAAACTGTGCCTGCGTGTTATACGCAGGGGGCTGTGGAAAGTTTTTTTTCTGAAACTTCCCTCTTAAAGTTAGGGCGCGTCTTATACGCCTGTGTGTGTTATACGCCGATAAATACAGGTATTAATATTTTGTATTGAGGATTTTTTTTTGCTGAATGTTGGTTGAGAAGTTTGTGATATTTTTTGATTTTGCATTTTTCCTATTTATGTGAATATTTGGTATTGGGGCACTACCTTACACAAAATAATGCAAAACTGAAAATTTTAGTATGTTCACATGGGCCTTGACAGAAAAAAGCAGTTAACAGGCCTTTCTACAAGCACATGAACTAAGCATGGGCACAGTGAGACACGGGCACAGTAAAACACGGGCACAGTGAGACACGGGCACAGTGAGGCATTGGGCACAGTGAAGTCTGCTCTGTTCCCTGCGGTTTGTTTACATACCATCACCCCCGCTTGTTCTCGAGACCGGAGCGGCTGTGAGTCTGTGACAGTGAGTGATGTAGAGACGGCTCTCTGTGATGTCCCTGTCCCCCCTCCCCCTTCTCCGGTCAGCAGCATAAGAACGATGATCCGACAGGGCTGTGTGCATTCTTATTAAGATACATTACTGAGTCTGCTCACCATTCGGTTGCTAGGGGTTACTGCACAGTGATTGCCTGCCACTCAGTGTCCCCCTCTGTAAATTGCTCAGTCCTGAGCAGTAATGTATAGCAAACCCTAGCAACCGAATGGTGAGTGAGCGGTAATGTGTAGCAACCCCTAGACAACCGAATGCTTTGCCGCTCACACCTACTGTTTTTTCACGAGCTAATGAGCAGAGGGCTGGAGAGGTGGGGCGGTATTAGGAGCATTTGCATTCGTGAGGAACAGTAGGAGGGAGCGGCAATGTACAGGGCTGGGGGGGGGGGCAGAGTTCCGATAGAAGCCGAGAGCCAGGGGAACAGAATCCGGCAGGGTGAAACGAATCCGGCGGGGGGGGGAACAGAATCCGGCGGGGGGAACCATTCTCGGCACAACAGGTATGTTTTTGCTTTAAGGTAAAACAGATATTATACTTACCTGCTGATCTCCTGTAGCATGTCCGCAGTCTCTCTGACCATCTCCTGTAGCATGTCCGCAGTCTCTGGCCATCTCCTGTAGCATGTCCGCAGTCTCTGGCCATCTCCTGTAGCATGTCCGCAGTCACTGGCCATCTCCTGTAGCATGTCCGCAGTCTCTGGCCATCTCCTGTAGCATGTCCGCAGTCACTGGCCATCTCCTGTAGCATTTCCGCAGTCACTGGCCATCTCCTGTAGCATTTCCGCAGTCACTGGCCATCTCCTGTAGCATTTCCGCAGTCACTGGCCATCTCCTGTAGCATTTCCGCAGTCACTGGCCATCTCCTGTAGCATTTCCGCAGTCACTGGCCATCTCCTGTAGCATTTCCGCAGTCACTGGCCATCTCCTGTAGCATTTCCGCAGTCTCTGATCATCTCCTGTACTAGGTCTGCACTCTCTGACCATCTCCTGTACTATGTACAAGATGTTGTCTGCTTTGTTTAGACTTTGCTACATGCAGGGAGTGTTGTCTTTTTTTTTAAAAGAACAGATATAATTAAAAAAAATGGAGTTCTCCTGACTGCTTAAATTTTTTTGATGAAAACCATGCGCACTTGCGCTGTAATCGTGATGCATCGCGGAATCTAATCGAATCGTTAACCTGATAATCGTAATCGAATCGAATCGTGAGGCCAGTGAAGATGTGCACCTCTATTTGAACTTAATTATTTTCCCCCTCAGCAAGGACTACATTTTTTCAGGCTTGTTGGCCATTTAATTGCTGATGTTCTGCTCCTTGTCTGCTGTTTGGGCATTCAAAGTGTTTCTTTAATATGCCAAGAAAAAAGCACTAAGCACTTTGTTAATGTTGAAATTAAAACAAAACCTTTCCTGAACACTGACTTTTAACTCATTTAAAGGTGGAAATGGGGTGGATCAGTATTTTGACTTGATTTGTGACTTGACCAAAATAAATGACTTGACTTGACTTGCTTGACTTCTAGCAGGGACTCGACTTGACTTGCTTGCTTTTCTCCACAATAACTTGGGACTTGCTTATGACTTGAAGGTTAAGACTTGAGACTTGCTTATGACTTGCACATGTGTGACTTACTCCCATGTCTGCTGTTTTGTGCAGTGGTTTTGCACAAAGCAGCCCGGATCTTCTTTTCGGGTCCCCCGTCAGCACTCCTGATGCCTCCTCTTCAGCCCCTAGCAGAAAGCCGCTCTGGGGGCACTGGTGTGTGCTCGCTCCTGACTTCCAAAGGACACACAGAGCCGCGGCCAGTCACCACCCCCTGCTCCCTCCTCATTGGCTCACTGGCTGTGATTGAAAGTAGCTTCAGCCAATGGCTGCTGCTGCTGTCTTAGCCAATGAGGAATAAGAGACCCGGGAGAAGCTCAGCTCTCATGCACATCGCCGGATAGAGAGGGAGTTCAGGTGAGTATTAGGGGGGCTGGGAGGCCGCTACACACAAAAGGTTTTAAAGGCTCAAGGTTTTTTACCTTCATGCATTCTGTGCATGAAGGTAAAAAACTTAAAGCCTTTAAAACCACTTTAAGATAAAATTTATATGAAGCACTTACCACCGAACTAGCTGCTGTTTTTTCAGGTCCTCTGTTCCCAGAACCTACAACTTTGTAAGTCGGACCACACTCTTTGACAAACCCAGGCTGAAGAGGGGATATTTATTGCAGACATTTACTGTATATAATACTACAATAACAAAAGAAAAAAAAAATGGAAATGGCAATGACCCCTCAAACAAATGAGCAAAACAGTAGCAAAATAAACTGTACAGTTGATAATAAACAAACAGACCTCAGAATGACCCCAAAAATCCTATTCTTGGTCCTGTCTAAGGGCAATGCTAAGGTAAGTAAGTTGTCCTCACCAAATCTGCCTCAAGTCTAGAAACAGAACGAGCCATGCTGGGATTTGTAGTTTCATTGCCAAACTGACACACATGCTCAGCCTGTTTGGGGACTACATCCCCCACAAGTCTCAGTTCCTCCTAGCAGGTGTTTGTCACTCCCAGGATGCACTGTAATCCATTTCCCTTTCCTTTGTGTTGTCCTGGTGGTGGGCAGGGCTTCCCTCTTGCTCCCCCTTACTATCTCTCCCCACAGAATTGAATGTAGTGGGCAGGGTTTTAACATCAAAAACCTGACTTTTTTTTTTTCGCCAACAATCTTTTTCACCAACATGTATTGATTTCTAAAGTTAAAAATGGACATGTACTTAGAAAGAAATGTTTAACTACTTGCCTACAGGACACTTTTACACCCATCCTGCCCAGGCCAATTTTCAGCATTCAGTGGTGTTGCACTTTGAATGACAATTGCGCAGTCATACAACACTGTACCCAAACAAAATATTTATTGAGACAGATAGAGCTTTCTTTTAGTGGTATTTAATCACTGCTGTGTTTTAAAAAAAAAAAAAAAAGAAAAAAAAAAAAAAAGAACATTTTGAAAAAATAATGTTTTTCTTAGTTTCTGTTATAAAATGTTGTAAATAATAAATTTTGCCCTTCCCCTGCCACTTATGAGTGGCACTGACTGGCATCACTGATGGCCACTTAATGGTATCACTGATGGGCACTGAATGGCATCACTGCTGCGCACTGTTGGGGCTGACTGATAATCAGTGCCTTGATTATCTGTGCAGATCTCCCCTGTGAGGAAATGCCTCTGATCGGCTCTCCTCTCCTCTCCTCACATGCTGTCGGTGTGAGGAAAGGAATGCCGATGAACGGCATTTCCTTGTTTACATGTGATCAGCTGTGATTGGACACAGCTAATCACATGGGTAAAGAGCCGCCTCATCGGCTCTTTACCGAGGTCGGTGATGCGCCGTGTCCCAGGGACAGAGCGCACCATCGATCACCACGCTGCGCAGCGAGAGTGGAATGACGTCTTATGACATTGTCTCACAACAAGAGAGTCGCTGCCAC
Source organism: Rana muscosa (assembly GCA_029206835.1). Classification (NCBI taxonomy): domain Eukaryota; kingdom Metazoa; phylum Chordata; class Amphibia; order Anura; family Ranidae; genus Rana; species Rana muscosa. The sequence goes on from CM055118.1 coordinate 200,846,672, forward strand.
CCATCATTTGTCAATACAGAGGGCGGGAGGTGATTAACCAGTTCCCTACCGAGCCATTGTCAAATGACGTCGGCAGGAACCTTGTTTCCCTCTGGGTGGACGTCATATAACGTCCTGGGCTTACCGGCCGCTAGGGGGCGCCCGCGGCATCGCTCAGGACCCAGTGCGCGTGCCTGGCGGCCGCGATGTCCAACGGGCATCCGCGATTGCCCGTGATCAAGGCAGGACCGTGGATCTGTGTGTGTAAACACACAGATCCACCTCCTGTCAGAGGTGAGGAGACTGATGTGTGTTCCCAGTACAGAGGAACACAGATCGGTCTCCTCCCGTTGTCAGTCCCCTCCCCCTACAGTTAGAATCACTCACTAGGGAACATATGTAACCCCTTTAGCGCCCCCTAGTGTTAACCCCTTCCCTGCCAGTCACATTTACACAGTAATCAGTGAAGTTTTATAGCACTAATCGCTGTATAAATGTGAATGGTCCCAAAAATGTGTCAAAAGTGTCCGATATGTCCGTCGCAATGTCACTGTCACAATAAAAATCGCAGATCACCGCCATTACTAGTAAAAAAATAAAAATAAATAAAAATGCAATAAAACTCTCCCCTTTTTTGTAGATGCTATAACTTTTGCGCAAACCAATCAGTATACGCTTATTGCGATTTTTTTTTTTTACCAAAAATATGTAGAACACATATCGGCCTAAACTGAGGAAAAAATCGTTTTAAAAAAAAAAAAAATGTGATGTTTATTAAATCAAAAAGTAAAAAATATTGTGTTTTTTTTCAAAATTGTCGCTCTTCTTTTGTTTATAGCGCAAAAAATAAAAACCTGCAGAAGTGATCAAATACCACTAAACGAAAGCTCTATTTGTGGGAAAAAAAACCCCATAAAGATTTCATTTGGGTACAGTGTTGCATGACGGCGCAATTGTCATTCAAAGTGCGACAGCGCTGAAAACTAAAAATTGGTCTGGGCAGGAAGGGGGTGAAAATGCCCTGAATTGAAGTGGTTAAATACACAGATAAAACTCTGTACATACATGAGCAGTGCATGAGCATGTTTACTTGCCAAAAGACTTCTATTTCTGTATATCCAGTCCTGTCAGCCTTGTCTGGCATGGCAGGAGATCCAATTTTTCTTTGTTGTAGTTTAAACCCCTTTATAGGTCTTGTCCTGCCACCATCGTGTACTGCACAATGAAAGGAAAAACAGCAGACTGATGAGTTCATCTCTCTGTCGATCTCTTCTCTACTTCTATCAGCATGATCCTTGTTAGCACATGCGCGCACTGCAGCACAGCTGACTGTGCTGCTTCTCCCGCTCCCAGTCAGAGCTCTGCTGTACAGAGATTGCAAGCGTTTGATACCAAGTTAAATTTTGTATTTAAAAATACATTTAATGATGTATTAATGAATACAGAGATGCATTCATTTGCATCCTTTATATCTGCGTAAAGTTCAGCTTTAAAGAGCCATTTACACAATCCAGACAGACTGTTTTGCTGGACAGGTAGCCATGTGTTTAAATTATTTTGATGAATTGGCTACACTGTGGCCTCCTTCAGGGAGCGCATTAGATTTATTATGAGGGTACGGCAGGTGCACCTCCGCAGCCATCTGCCAGCCCAAGTTTCCTTGATTAGGTCGGGGAAATTGCACTCCGGCCAGGCTCAGCTGCACTGTCTTCTGGCCTGATTCACTGAGAGTTCTGTCACATTACACAGAGTAGTCAGAGACCCCCCGGGATGAAGAGATGCATGGTGTCACAGACCTGATCTAATTACCCCGTGTCTCCAGCCATGCCATTCATATAATTATACATATACTCCTCATAAAGGGATTTTTTTTTGTGCTAAAGAAATGTAAAGATGACATTTAATTAAAACATATCTCCAGGCAGACAAAAAAAAAAAACGTTCACTCTTTCCCTATATACTTTTTTGAAATTCCCTGGATACGTACCTAAATTCATGACCCTTTTGGCTGGTCACATGACATCTCTGGGTCCTCTTCTCTATGTGGCAGCGGTGGGCGGGCTTCAGTCTCTGCAGTATTGTACAGAGGGTAGGGTTGCCACCTGTCCGGGATTCACCCGGACAGTTTGGGTTTTGAATCATGTGTCCGGGTTTCAGTCCGCCTGAAACCCGGACACAATATTCAGACAGGAATGTGGCTCGGAGCAGGGCCTGACGGGAGGGTAAGGGGGCTCTATGCACGCTGCATAGCACTATTCTCTTTGGAGTGCCCAACTGTCTCCCAGGTCTGTTACAATCCTATAGTGTATGCTGGAAAAAAAAACGTACTGTGTGCTGCTAAATTGTTCGGGTTTAGCTTGAAGAAAAAGTGGCAATCCTAACAGAGGGTGTGTCTAGGGCTGCCATCTCATCCCTTTAAGGCTGGATTCACACTTGTGCAAAAAGATAAGAGAGCTGTTCAGCGTTTTTGTGTGCGGTGTAGCTGCGGACTTGCTGACCTGGGAGAGGGGAGGGGGAGGGGGGAGTGTCCTGGGAAAAAAGTCCTGTTCTGAATGGAAGACATCTGCGAATCAGATGCGTACCCATAGATGATAATGGGCCTGAATTCGCACCTGAGCTGCACCGCAATGCCTGGAAAATGCACACTTTTTTTTTCGGCACTGCGCAGTGAGAATGCATTGCACATTTGTGAACTAGCCTCATAAATATGTATGTATTTTCTAATGAAATGCGAATTGGATGCATTTTAAGCCGCATCCAATTCGCATAGGTGTGAACCCGGCCTAAAACCAAACACATATTAATTACACAGGTTCTAAGGCTAATTTAAAGCATATAAGGCACTAAGTGCGTTTAATTACCACCTTAATCAACCGCAGAACCTGTGTAATTAATATGTGCTCGGTTTTAAAGGGATGAGGTGGCAACCCTAGATGTGTCCATGACAGCCTGGGCTCACAGGACCAGCACTTGAGCCCATAGTGATGAGTCTACAAAGGACAGAACCAGTAAATTACCGTATTTTTCCGTGTATAAGACGCTACTTTTTGCTAAAATAATTCGACGGAAAATCAAGCAGCGTCTTATACACGGTCAGTCAGCCTTGGAGAGAGACGCGCGGGTGCGTAGCGGGTCATAGGTCGTCGAACGGCCGTCGAACGGCTTCCTCCAATCACGAGCTTTGTGTTAGTGACGTCAGCTGGAGTTGGAGGAGGAGGTGGAGAGTGTGGATAGTGTGCAGATGCGATCCTATTGGACGTGGAGAGTGGGCAGATCAGGGACCGGAGCATATTGAGCCCAAGATGTCACAGAATAATAAAAGTACCGGTAAGCGATTGTCTTATTCTGCAAAATTCAAACTGAATGTTGTCAGCTATGCAAAAGAGCATGGAAATAGAGCTGCAGAGAGACAGTTTGGACCTCCCCCCACTGAGAGTATGATCAGACAGTGGAGAAAACAGGAAGAACAACTCCTTAAGATGCCAAAAAAGAAGAAGGCCCTAAGAGGAAAACCAGCAAAATGGCCAAATTTGGAGCAGAGGCTTAAGACTTGGATTTTGGAGCAGCGCCAGAGTGGCTTATGTGTGTCAACCAAGCTTATTCAATGTCAGGCAAGAATGTTTGCAAGCGAAATGAACATTGTTGATTTTACAGGAAAGGCAAAATGGTGCTTCAATTTCATGAGGAGAGAAGGGTTGGCCATGAGAACACGAACAAAGTTAGCTCAGAAAATGCCACCAGTTTATGAGGATAAAATCCAACAGTTTCACTCCTATGTCATACAACTTAGGAAAAAATATGATTTTGAACCAAGTCAGATTGCAAACATGGATGAGGTCCCTCTCAATTTTGATGTGCCTTCCAACAGAACTGTTGATGTGAAAGGAATAAAAACAGTGGCAATCAAAACAAGTGGCCATGAAAAGACACACTATACTGCTGTGCTTGCATGCTGTGCAGATGGTACTAAACTGCCTCCTATGCTTATTTTTAAGAGGAAAACCTTTCCTAAAGAGACCATACCACCTGGCATTATTGTGCAAGTTCAAGAGAAGGGATGGATGAATGAAGACATTATGGCCATTTGGTTTGCAAAGGTTTGGTCCAGAAGACCTGGAGGGCTCTTAAAGAAGCCAGCTCTGCTTGTCTATGATCAATTCCGAGCACATTTAACAGAAAAGACTAAAAGGGTTGCATCGGATTTGCGAACATACCTAGCAGTTATTCCTGGTGGCCTTACAGGGCAGCTACAGCCACTAGATGTTTCAATAAATAAGCCATTTAAGGTCCTGATGAGAGAAGAATGGAGTAGATGGATGCAAAAAGCAGGTGATAACTTGACACCGGCAGGAAGAGTGAAAAAACCAAGAGGTCTGCAATTGGGTCCTAAACTCATGGCATGGCGTCAAACAAGAGGTGATTGTGAAGTCCTTCAAGAAATGTGGAATCAGCAATGCCATGGACGGAACTGAGGATGATCTCACATATATAAACAGTGATTCAGAAGACAGCAGTGATGCAAAAGAAGTTGAAGAAATTCTGTCTGCAACTAGTGATGAAGAAGAGAACATTGATGCAACAGAGGCTGAATAAAGTGATATTCTGCATAATATACTGGTATGTAAACATTACTAAATAAAAATGTGTTCTGTTTTACCTATGTTTAAAACATTGATTTCTTGATTTTGGGTAGGAAAAGTGGGGGGCGTCTTATACATGTGGGCGTCTTATACACGGAAAAATACGGTAGTATTGCTGCAAAGCAAAGCAATTTTTTTTTAAAGCGGAATTCCGGGTTAAGCAAATATTTTCTAAATATGAGAGTCATGTGGTGAGCTTTGTAATTCTTCCAGATCTGTGCAGTAATGCAGTGTGATACTTCTCCTCTGGACAGGATCTTCCTGTAATAAAGACCAGTCACTGCTGCTCTCTCTCCTTGTGCAGGGTGACTGGTCTTGTATCCGCCCCTCCCGTAGTTTTCTGCAGGCAGGCTGTAGTGGGTGGGGCCCGCTGGATCCCCCCACTGGTCTGCATTTGGTGCACACAAAGTGGGTTTATGTCCTTTGTGGCTACTGAGAAATATTTTTAAATAAAAGTTTTTTTTGCTTGGAGTCCAGCTTTATATTTTAAACATGCTGTGCTATAAATTAAATAATAATGCTGGAGTTCAAATTTAACCACTTCCCGACCAGCCGCCGCAGATACACTGCGGTAGGTTGGCTCCCCTGCGTGAATCAACGTACCGGTACGTTGGTCCGTGCACTAGCTTTTGCGTCCGCCGACCACCTGTGATCACAGGAAAGTGGCAGAACGGGGATCTGCCTTTGCAAACAAGGCGTATCCCCGTTCTGACAGGGAAGGAGAGGGAGATTAGCTGTTCCTAGTGATCAGTAACAGTGATCTCTCTCTTCTCCCAGTCAGTCTGTCCCCCATACAGTTAGAAACACCTCCCAGGGAACACATTTAGCCCCTTGATCGCCCCCTAGTGTTAACCCTTTCCCTGCCAGTGTCATTTATACAGTGACAGTGCATTTTTTAAGCACTGATTTCTCTATTGGTGTCACTGGTCACCAAAAAGTGTCACTTAGGGTCAAATGTGTCCGCCGCAATGTCGCAGTCCCGCTAAAAATCGCAGATCGCTGCCATTACTAGTAAAAACAATAAAAAAATAAAAAGTCCCTAAATCTTTCCCCTATTTTGTAAACGCAAACCAATCAATATACGCTTAGACCCCTTTCACACTGGGGCGCTTTGCAGGTGCTATAACGCTAAAAATAGCGCCTGTAAAGCGCCCTGAAACAGCCGCTGCTGTGTCTCCAGTGTGAAAGCCCCAAGGGCTTTCACACTGGAGCGGTGCGCTAGAAGGACGGTAAAAAAAGTCCTGTTAGCAGCATCTTTGGAGCTCCTCCACCGCTCCTGCCCATTGAAATCAATGGGCACCCCGGCTATACCGCCGGGAAAAGCGCTGCTGCAGCGGCGCTTTGCAGAGGTTTTAACCCTTTCTCGGCCGCTAGCGGGGGGTTAAAAGTGCCCCGCTAGCAGCCGAATACCCCCGCAAATACGACGGTAAAGCACCGCTAAAAATAGCGGCGCTTTACCGCCTATGCTGCGGACGCCCCAGTGTGAAAGGGGCCTTATTGTGATTTTTATTACCAAAAATATGTAGAAGAAAACATATTGGTCTAAATTGACAAATAAATAATTTTTTTATAATTTTTTTGGATGTGTATTATAGCAGAAAGTAAACAATATTGTTTTTTATTCAAAATTGTTGCTCTTTTTTGTTTATAGCGCAAAAAAAAATAAAAATAAATGCAGAGGTGATCAAATACCACCAAAAGAAAGCTCTGTTTGTGGGAAAAAAAGGACGTCAATTTTGTTTAAGTACAGCGTTGCATGCCCGCGCAATTGTCAGTTAAAGCGACACAGTGCAGTATCACAAAAAATGGCCTGGTCATTAAGGGGGTAAATTCTTCCAGGACTGAAGTGGTTAAAGCAGTATTAAACTCAAAATAAAAAAATGTAATATAGTGCAGCTTACCAATCATCAGATGTGGTGGCTGCATTCAGTGATGCTATTGCTTCACTGGTTTCATCACTAATCGGACTTCTTCCAGATGCTCTGGATGAAGTCCGATTAGTGACAAAACTGGTAGAACGATAGCGTCTATTCCTTTCATCGCGTTTGGAGAATCTACCTCTAAAACCACTGTGTCCAGTACATGCTGTTTTAATCGTCTTTTCATGTTACCTTCATTAAATCCTGGTAAAAAAGGTTTTACACTATTGTGGCATTTGTCCCTCATTTGGGGTATATGACCTGATGTCACGGTTGGAGTAAAAGAAACCTGATATTTTCCCCCGGTGGTGGCTTGAAATTTCTGTTGAGTTGACCTCTTTACAGACGTTGAGTGTTTCCAGATATACAAGCCTATAGAGAAACAGGAGGTGATGGGGACAAAGGGACAAAGGGACAGTGGCTTATGCTGCTGACCCTATAGCATTCGAGGCCCCATGAATTGATGGACTATCTCGGTACTGATAAACAACGACATACATAGTATATAAAAAGAGGGTTTATTACATATAGAAAAATATATAGTGTACATTTTAAAATTGAAAAAACAGATACTCAGGATTCCCCCAAAGGGATATCTGTTATTACAAAATATAGAATGGTCTGGGTCTCGACTAGTTTTGCGGTATTATCGCTTCCTCAGGAGGACCAATCTATGAAACAAATAATACAGTAAAACACAAACATTTCGACAATCGTAATACTGCAGCGTATATAAAAAGATAATAATAATGAGGAAATAGCTTACCCAATGAATAGGTGGTCATGTGCGGCACCAAGCCGCCCAAATAAGCCTATGTTGACCCTCCCGTAACAGGGGGTCAACGCTCTTTGGTAAGGGCACATCCTATTTTTTTGGTGGTGGTCGCACGAGATGGAGGAAGTTGGTGACACAACATTCAAACTTTCCCTATCGGGACTCTTGGACTCACTTGTTTATATTATTTATTTACTGACTAAAATAGTGTATAAAAAGAAATCAACTGCCCTCTTCTTCTCTTATACACTCCACTGCGCTTCGGGAGCAGGTCTGCTGAATGCAGACCAGAAAAACCTTACTAGCTGCTACTTTATAAAAAACATATAATAAAAAAAGTATTTTGAATAAACAAAATTAGTAGCGCTTCTGTGTATCACAGCACAAATCTAAATACTATAGAAAATATATATATGTCCCGTAAAGAAATACATATATGTGAAAAACTATAAAACATATACGGTACTCTAAAAATATATATGTGCACTGTGACAGCAGGAAGGTAAAGTCACCTGGTTGCATCCAGGGGGGTAGATATATTTCGCCCAGATTCAGGCTTTACGCCGATTTGTACAACTAGGTGGAGAGTTGTATAAGGCTAGTGTGCTCAATGATGACTCATACCTCTAGGGAGAGGGCTGGGCGTCGTGCAGACAGGGAGTTGATGAGTCCAGCTGAACCTTGTCAGCTCATTTAGGCCTCTATAAGAAAGCCCAGCTTCATTAGATGTTAGCTCATGCCTGGAACCAGACCTGTGTGGACTGTCTAGGGAGAGTGAACCCCTGTGCGGTGAGGCAAAGCCTGTGTGGCTATTTGTTTGGACTTTTACTAAACCAGGGACTTAGGGACTAGGACAGCACTAGGCTGATCCCAGTTGTTAGTTTAGGAAACCTGCATGTTTAGTCAGAGGTCAAACTGACCAGGATTTATTTTGTTTGTTTCTTTTTGGCTTTGCTGTGTTTTTGTCACTGTACATAGAGAAATAAACCGCACCTTTTGATTTTGAAAACCACAACCTCCGTCTGCTGGCCCTGTTTTTGTGTGGGGAGCCCAACCAGGGGGTCACACACACCCGCTACCGAGTTAACCCCCTCACAGTTGGTGGAGAACCAGTGGCAGTTTTTTTTAAGCCAGCATGGAGGAGATACTGAAACAGCTGGCTCTAGCAAATGCCAATCAACAGCAGACAAATGCAGGTTTGCAAAGGAGCCTTGCAGCCCAGCAGCAAGCTCATCAACAAGCCCAGCAGCAATCTGAGGCCCGCTTCATAGACCTGTTACAGAAGCAAGAGCAGAGACTACAACAAATGGAAGCAGTAATGCAGCAACGTCCGCAGACCAGTGAGGAAAGCCGTCCCACTAATACCGCGTCCTTTGGGGTGAGTCGTTTATTGACAAAAATGACTGGAGAGGATGATCCAGAGGTATTTTTGACCACATTTGAAAGGACTGCTGAAAGAGAAAAGTGGCCTGAGGAGCAGTGGGCTGGACTGGTGGCTCCTCTGTTAACTGGTGAATCGCAGAAGGCTTACTATGACCTAGAGCCTGACCAAGCAAAAGACTATGTGATGCTAAAAGCTGAAATATTGGCAAGGCTGGGTGTCACCCTGGCTGTCCGGGCTCAGCGTGTGCATAACTGGACTTTCCAGCTTGGAAAACCCCCCAGGTCTCAAATGTATGATCTCATTCACCTGAGCAGGAAGTGGCTACAGCCAGAGACTTTGTCCGCACCGGAGATTGTGGAACGTGTTGTGATGGATCGTTTCTTGAGAGCTCTTCCTACCGCCATTCAAAAGTGGGTAAGCCATGGAGACCCAGAAACGGCCGGTAAACTTGTGGATCGTGTAGAGAGATACTTGGCTACAGAGAACCTGACGGCCTCTTCCAGAGACTCTCGGACTTTCCACCCTAAGACCAGACCATCCCCAGGGGCGGATAAGAGGATTCCAAGGGGTGAGGGTGGAGAGAGTGAGAGGGTGGGAGCTCTACCCCAAGTTTGGCGAGAACAGCCTGGGAAATCAGCGGCTCAAGAGGCCGCAAGAAGGATCGTTTGCTACCGCTGCCGGCAAGCGGGACATATTGCAGCCAATTGCCCGGTTGTGGAGGAACCCATGCAGTGTGACTTTCTGACGGGCAGACGTCAGTCGCTGTGTGCGACAGTCGCATGCACTGCCATTCGAGGAACTGAGAAACATTTATGCAAAATGTGTGTTAATGGTAGAAATGTTGTGGTATTGTTGGATTCAGGTAGCCTTGTGACCCTGATAAAGGCTGAGTTAGTTAAAACAGAGGTCTCTGGGAATAGCAAGGTAGCTGTTATTTGTGTGCATGGGGACACCCGAGAGTATCCAGTGACTACAGTGTGTTTCGAGACCCCCAAAGGTACCCTCTCTCATCCAGTGGGCTTAGTATCTCAGTTACCGCATGACGCCATTGTGGGAAGGGATTTTCCGAAGTTCTGGGAACTGTGGGATGATCCTGAGCCCCCCACTGGTGCCCCTATGTACCAGGAATGTGATAGCCAGAACTCCTCTGAGAGTGGTGAGGACTCTCCAGAATTTCCCTTGTCAGTATTGGCAGGGGAGACTCAAGAAACTGGAGAGGAGCCCACCTCCTCAGACGAAAACCTACCGTCTGTGGAGTTTTCTGATCTGGAGGTTCACAGGGAAAATTTTGCCACAGAACAGTTAAAAGACCCCGCCCTAATAAAGGCAGGGGAAAACGTAGTGGAAATAGATGGCGAGTTAGTGAACCCAGATAATACCTGCACTTACCCATACTTCAGCGTAGAGAAGGACCTACTGTATCGGGTGGCAAAAAGGGCAGAAGAAACCGTTGAGCAGCTGGTGGTGCCCAAACCTTACAGGAAGTTGGTGTTGGAGTTGGCCCATGGGCACATTCTTGGAGGTCATCTGGGGACAGAGAAAACCCGAGAGAGGGTATTACAGAGATTCTATTGGCCTGGGGTGATGAAGGACATAGAAAATTATTGTTCCTCCTGCCCTGTGTGTCAGAGGTCGGCCCCGATGCCACATTTCCGTAGCCCGCTGGTCCCTCTACCCATCATTGAGGTCCCGTTTGAGAGAATCGCAATGGATTTGGTAGGTCCTATAATCAAGTCCGCTAGGGGGCACCAGTACATATTGGTTATAATGGACTATGCCACCCGTTATCCAGAAGCGATCCCTCTCAGAAATACCTCGGCCAAAACCATAGCCAAAGAGCTATCTCTTGTTTTTAGCCGGGTGGGTATTTGTAAAGAACTGCTTACGGACCAAGGTACACCCTTTATGTCCCGGGTTATGAAAGAGCTGTGTAAATTGTTCAAAGTGACGCAATTGCGTACATCTGTGTATCACCCCCAAACCGATGGGCTGGTTGAAAGATTCAACAAAACCCTAAAACAAATGTTGAAGAAAGTGGTGGATAGAGATGGAAAGGATTGGGACTGTCTACTTCCTTATTTGATGTTTGCTATTAGGGAGGTGCCCCAATCCTCTACGGGATTCTCCCCCTTTGAGTTACTGTATGGGAGACACCCAAGAGGGCTGTTGGATATTGCCAAGGAAACTTGGGAAAGTGAGAGTTCTCCCCACAGGAGTGTGATTGAGCATGTCGCACTGATGCAAGATCGAATTGCACAGGTAATGCCCATCGTGAAGGAACATTTGGCCCAAGCGCAGTTGGCACAGCAGAGAGTGTACAACCGTGGAGCAAAGACCCGTACCTTTTCCCCGGGGGATAGGATATTGGTACTTGTCCCTACGGTTGAAAGTAAATTCCTTGCCAAATGGCAAGGCCCCTACGAGATAATGGAAAAAGTGAGCGAAGTGAATTACAAGGTCAGACAACCAGGAAGGCGAAAGCCCGAACAGATATATCACGTTAATCTGTTGAAAGCCTGGAGGGATAGAGAGTCCCTAGTCGCAGAAACTTGGTCACCAGCTCAAACTGGTTGCGTGATTCCGGAGGTTGGAATAGCAGCCACCTTGTCACAACCCCAACAACAGGAGGTTAAGGAGTTTGTGCTTCGCAACAAGGAGGTGTTCTCTGAGCTGCCGGGACAAACATCTGGGGTAGAGCATGATATTATTACCCCGCCCGGTGAAAGGGTGAAGTTAAAACCCTATCGGATCCCAGAGGCCCGACGGGAGGCAATACGGGAGGAAGTACAGAAAATGCTGAACTTAGGGGTGATAGAGGAGTCCCAAAGTGATTGGTCTAGTCCCATTGTGTTGGTGCCTAAACCGGATGGGAGCTGGCGATTTTGTAACGATTTTCGTCAGTTGAACAAAGTTACAAAATTTGACACCTACCCCATGCCACGTATAGATGAGTTGATCGACCGGCTGGGAACAGCCCGATACATGACGACTCTTGACCTCACAAAAGGGTATTGGCAAATTCCCCTGGCCAAGTCGGCCAAAGAGAAAACCGCATTTGTAACCCCAGACGGGGCGTTCCAATATAAGAGAATGCCGTTCGGGTTACAGAATGCGCCGGCCACATTCCAGCGGAAAATGGACCAGATGCTGAGGCCCCATCGGAAGTATGCTGCGGCTTACCTGGATGACGTAATTGTCCATAGCACAGATTGGGCCTCACATCTGCCAAAAGTGCAAGCAGTCCTGGACTCTGTTCGGGAAGCGGGGTTTACGGCTAACCCCAAGAAGTGTACCATTGGGCAGGAGGAGGCCAAATATCTTGGGTACACTATTGGCAGGGGAGTAATAAAACCCCAACTCAACAAAGTCGAGGCCATCCAGAGTTGGCCACGTCCCAACAGCAAGAAGCAGGTACGAGCCTTTCTGGGAATCGCGGGTTATTATCGGCGCTTCATTCCCCACTTTGCTTCTAAGGCTGTGCCCCTAACCAACCTGACGAAAGGGAAAGGGTCGGTCATGATTAAATGGACCCCCGAGGCTGAGGCAGCATTCCAATTCTTGAAACAAGCCTTATGTAGCCAGCCAGTGTTGTACTCACCCGACTTCTCTAAAGACTTTGTCGTACAAAGTGATGCGTCAGATGTGGGGTTAGGAGCAGTATTGTCCCAGGTCTGGAACGGGGAAGAGCACCCAGTCATTTACCTCAGCAGGAAGTTGAAGTCCCATGAGGTAAATTACGCCACGGTTGAAAAGGAGTGTTTAGCGGTGAAGTGGGCTCTAGATTCCCTTCGGTACTATCTGCTAGGTAGGCACTTTGACATGGTTACGGATCACGCTCCGTTAAAGTGGATGGCTCAAAACAAGGAAACAAATAGAAGAGTGAATAGGTGGTTCCTGGCCCTCCAGGAATTCAACTTCACAGTAAAGCATCGCCCTGGCGTTCAAATGGGGAATGTGGATGCTTTGTCTCGAGTACATGAATGCCTGATTGCTGGTGTTCCAACCCCGAGGTTAAAACAAGAGGGGGGGGTATGTGACAGCAGGAAGGTAAAGTCACCTGGTTGCATCCAGGGGGGTAGATATATTTCGCCCAGATTCAGGCTTTACGCCGATTTGTACAACTAGGTGGAGAGTTGTATAAGGCTAGTGTGCTCAATGATGACTCATACCTCTAGGGAGAGGGCTGGGCGTCGTGCAGACAGGGAGTTGATGAGTCCAGCTGAACCTTGTCAGCTCATTTAGGCATCTATAAGAAAGCCCAGCTTCATTAGATGTTAGCTCATGCCTGGAACCAGACCTGTGTGGACTGTCTAGGGAGAGTGAACCCCTGTGCGGTGAGGCAAAGCCTGTGTGGCTATTTGTTTGGACTTTTACTAAACCAGGGACTTAGGGACTAGGACAGCACTAGGCTGATCCCAGTTGTTAGTTTAGGAAACCTGCATGTTTAGTCAGAGGTCAAACTGACCAGGATTTATTTTGTTTGTTTCTTTTTGGCTTTGCTGTGTTTTTGTCACTGTACATAGAGAAATAAACCGCACCTTTTGATTTTGAAAACCACAACCTCCGTCTGCTGGCCCTGTTTTTGTGTGGGGAGCCCAACCAGGGGGTCACACACACCCGCTACCGAGTTAACCCCCTCACAGCACATACAATAAATTAATAAGTGTCCATAGCGTTCAAATAATGTTTTCAAACCAGTTGTGAAAAAACATAAAAAAAAAAAAAAAGTCCATCAGTGAGATAAATGTTCCAATAATAGTGACTTCAAATAAAATTTGCATAAAAATCTTCCTGTGTTCTCTTGAATAAACCTTCACCACACCAGCGTGATTAGTGACTCCACTCCCTAAGGACTTGCACTCACCAATAGGATTTGCCTTGCACTCTCATGCTCGGCTTCACAGCTTAAACACCCCTCAGGGTATAAAAGATAGATCCAAACGATGTTGCTAGGTCAGTCAAGTTTTCCCACATGAAAAAGCAAAAAGGTCTCCAATAGTGAAGTACGTAAAAACTTTTATTAAACACAGCACAGGTAACCTTCAATAGTTTCACTCACATCTAGCAAATCAAAGTTAGGCACTTCAGCAAAACCACTTCAAAACGCCAGACAGGCATACGACAGGTAGCCGCGATGTATTGCGGTCTCGGCGGACCAATCAATCATTTGTGTCTCACCCTCCTTCATATATGCCCGTCTCTCCACTCCAATCGAAAACACCGTGATCTTCCGTCCAAACACCGGACTGTAGATTCGATGGGCGGTCGAAAAAACCGAACGCCACACACTATAAAAGAGCGCCGTGTAGCTTCTCCCAGACTAGTTTAGTCGCATAGGACTTCTTCCAATGGGATTGGCTACACGAACTAGCATCTCCCCCTTTATACTCCGTCTGTGATAGGTCACGGACGTGATTCATACTGCGCAAATGTGCGCTAGCTGTCCCCAGGACTACAATACATCGGGCATTGAGGAACTCCCAGTAAAAAAACGGATTAACCCTACCTAAATCCAAGAGGGTATCAAGTCCCTGGAGGAAAGAAAGGGAATTATTATCCGACCAGCAGATAAAGGAGGGGGTGTTGTGCTAATGGAGAAATCCTTCTATCACAACCAATTAATGGAACTTTTAAACGACCAAACTACATATAGGAAATTACCTCAAGATCCTACGGATGCGTATAAGAACCAACTTAACTTATTGGTTGAATGGGGATTTAAACAGGGTGCGATTAATGGAAAGGAAAACCAGTACTTGAACCCAAGCTCCTGCAGAATACCGATAATTTATACTTTGCCCAAGGTCCATAAAAACGTTGAGAACCCTCCAGCACGTCCGATTGTAAATGGGATAGGCTCGATCACTGCAAGATTAGGAGAATATCTTGACCGGTTTCTCCAACCTAGTGTGAAAACAACGAAAGCCTACCTTAAAGATACAAATGATCTTTTGCGACTACTGGAGGAGGTGGAGCTTACACCGGCCGCCACCACCTTTTTGGTGACGGCTGATGTTAGCTCATTATATACCATCATTCAACATGATGATGCCTTATTGGCGCTCAACTGGGCGTTATGTAAACGGAATGATATACCCCATTTACAAAAATGCTTTTTGGGCAAGGTTTTGGACTTCTGCATGGCTCATAATTATTTTTGGTATCTTCTGTCCAAACACCGGACTGTAGATTCGATGAGCGGTCGAAAAAACCGAACGCCACACACTATAAAAGAGCACCGTGTAGCTTCTCCCAGACTAGTTTCGTCACATAGGACTTCTTCCAATGGGATTGGCTACACGGACTAGCATCTCCCCCTTTATACTCCGTCCGTGATAGGTCACGGACATGATTCATACTGCGCAAATGCGCGCTAGCTGTCCCCAGGACTACAATACATCGGGCATGACCCCATCTGCGGCTAGCGCAACAACATTGCAAGATGATAATATCAAATAAAATCTGCATATAATCTAAACTGCAGGTGCTTAAAAAGATAGGAAGATTAAATGCCGTATATTCAGCATAACCTAATATGCATATCAACATAAAATTATCTGGCAATTATCTGGTAATTATCCACAAGAGGCATTATATACAAAATAACAAGTGAGGACAATAAATCACAGAAATTAAAATTAGATAGAATCAAATCACCATAATTAAACATGCAAAAAATATCTAAATGAGCAATAGATCATTGGATCAAAAAGAAAGAGGTCAAATATATATAGTACAGATCTATTAAGGTACATATTTTCTAGAGAGAACTGACCTTTCTTCCGATTGACAAAAAACTATTCCGATCAGTAGGCTTAAAGTAAGCCTTAGTGCTGATCGTGGTATCAGATTTCATAATGGTTAGGTCCAGAAAATTCACTTCTTCCTCACTAATGGCATGATCCAAAACTATATTATTGGTGTTATGATTCAGATGTTTGATGAAATCCTCAACTGATTGTCTGGAACCCTCCCAAACAAACAGGAGGTCATCTATGAATCGCCGGTACAGTTTCAGTTCCGGTCTACATACATTGAAGACATGTCTGTCTTCCCACTCTGCCATAAATAAGTTGGCGAGGCTAGGGGCAAACTTCGCTCCCATAGCCACGCCAACCTGCTGGGAAAAAAACTGATCATGATACCAAAAATAATTATGAGCCATGCAGAAGTCCAAAACCTTGCCCAAAAAGCATTTTTGTAAATGGGGTATATCATTCCGTTTACATAACGCCCAGTTGAGCGCCAATAAGGCATCATCATGTTGAATGATGGTATATAATGAGCTAACATCAGCCGTCACCAAAAAGGTGGCGGCGGCCGGTGTAAGCTCCACCTCCTCCAGTAGTCGCAAAAGATCATTTGTATCTTTAAGGTAGGCTTTCGTTGTTTTCACACTAGGTTGGAGAAACCGGTCAAGATATTCTCCTAATCTTGCAGTGATCGAGCCTATCCCATTTACAATCGGACGTGCTGGAGGGTTCTCAACGTTTTTATGGACCTTGGGCAAAGTATAAATTATCGGTATTCTGCAGGAGCTTGGGTTCAAGTACTGGTTTTCCTTTCCATTAATCGCACCCTGTTTAAATCCCCATTCAACCAATAAGTTAAGTTGGTTCTTATACGCATCCGTAGGATCTTGAGGTAATTTCCTATATGTAGTTTGGTCGTTTAAAAGTTCCATTAATTGGTTGTGATAGAAGGATTTCTCCATTAGCACAACACCCCCTTCTTTATCTGCTGGTCGGATAATAATTCCCTTTCTTTCCTCCAGGGACTTGATACCCTCTTGGATTTAGGTAGGGTTAATCCGTTTTTTTACTGGGAGTTCCTCAATGCCCGATGTATTGTAGTCCTGGGGACAGCTAGCGCACATTTGCGCAGTATGAATCACGTCCGTGACCTATCACAGACGGAGTATAAAGGGGGAGATGCTAGTTCGTGTAGCCAATCCCATTGGAAGAAGTCCTATGCGACTAAACTAGTCTGGGAGAAGCTACACGGCGCTCTTTTATAGTGTGTGGCGTTCGGTTTTTTCGACCGCCCATCGAATCTACAGTCCGGTGTTTGGACGGAAGATCACGGTGTTTTCGATTGGAGTGGAGAGACGGGCATATATGAAGGAGGGTGAGACACAAATGATTGATTGGTCCGCCGAGACCGCAATACATCGCGGCTACCTGTCGTATGCCTGTCTGGCGTTTTGAAGTGGTTTTGCTGAAGTGCCTAACTTTGATTTGCTAGATGTGAGTGAAACTATTGAAGGTTACCTGTGCTGTGTTTAATAAAAGTTTTTACGTACTTCACTATTGGAGACCTTTTTGCTTTTTCATGTGGGAAAACTTGACTGACCTAGCAACATCGTTTGGATCTATCTTTTATACCCTGAGGGGTGTTTAAGCTGTGAAGCCGAGCATGAGAGTGCAAGGCAAATCCTAGTGGTGAGTGCAAGTCCTTAGGGAGTGGAGTCACTAATCACGCTGGTGTGGTGAAGGTTTCTTCAAGAGAACACAGAAAGATTTTTATGCAAATTTTAGTTGAAGTCACTATTATTGGAACACTTACCTCACTAATGAACTTTTTTTATTTTTTAAATGTTTTTTCACAACTGGTTTGAAAACATTATTTGAACGCTACGGACACTTATTAATTTATTGTATGTGCACATATATTTTTAGAGTATATGTTTTATAGTTTTTCATATACCGTATATGTATTTCTTTACAGGACATATATATATTTTCTATAGTATTTCGATTTGTGCTGTGATACACAGAAGCGTTACTAATTTTGTTTATTCAAAATACTTTTTTTATTATTTATTTACTGTTTATTTCATTAAAGCGCAACATACTTGTTCACCTATTTCATTTTTGTGATAGTATCTCACTTGATTGTTGTAACTGCGATTTTTGTTTATGTTTATCATAAGCGCAGTTTATTATTGATTTTTTTACATCACACCAGGGATCAACAGCGGGTGCACTACATCATATGGCGCTGACCTCAACCTACGCGCAACAGACCTCTTCAGGAGAAAAAGAATAATGATAAATTAAACAATTTGTGTTTAGTGTCACTTTCAAGCCTTAGGCCTCGTACACACGGCCGAGATTCTCGTTGAGAAAAACATGTCGTTTTTTTCGACGAGATTCTTGGACAAGAAACTTGTCCCGGCCGAGTGTACACACGCTCGTTTCAAAGAACCCGCGGTTCTTTGAAAGGAGTGTACGCGGTGACGTCATCGACTACGTCGAGCATGCGCTCGTCACATTCGATGCCGTCGCCGCCATCTTGGTATACCCTACGTATGCCTAGGAAGCTACCGCGCATGCGTCAAATTCATTTCGAACATGCGCGGGCTTCCGGGCGGACAGGTAAGTGTACACACACTCACTTTTCTCGTCGAGAAACACGCCGAGGAGAATCTCGACGAGAAAATAGAGAGCAGGTTCTCTATTTTCTCGTCGAGGTTTCTTGTCGGTTTTCTCGACGAGAAACACGCTAGCAGCGTACACACGACCGATTTACTCGGCAAGACCTCTCTGCCAGCAAGTTTCTTGCTGGTTCTTGCCGAGAAAATCGGTCGTGTGTACGAGGCCTAACTCTAGGCTGCACAGTGGCGCCAGTGGGAGGGCTCAGAGCCATGACTCCCTGGGCTTACAAAAAATGGGTTAAATAATGTTGTGTATTATTCAACCTTGAAGAGAAGCAGTGCTGGATTAGTGAGATGCTAAGTCTACAGGGGACAGCGTTGTAGAGGAGGTGAGTAAAGCAGTCAGAGCTACATTTTTGTTTTCTTAAGAGTCTGGGAACTAAAATTTCTACTGTTTTGTCCAAGTTGGAGTTGAGTTTTAACTTTTCACTGGACTCCCAACCTATAAAGAGCTAATGAGTCATTCACCAAACTAAATGATCAATTTTGGGTCATCCTGCCCTTTAAATAAAAGCCTCAGCATTACTTAAAGTGGAAGTAAACCCTCCTATCATTTTCAGGCAAGGAAGCTGCCATCTTGGCCTCTGTTTAATCCTCAACTGCCATGATTCTGCACATGTGATCAGTTATGACACCAGCCATTGGATGGTTTGACAGTTTGGTTGAGAGCACAACCAATGTGACAGTTAGCATTCCCGGCATGCCGGGAATGTAACTGCTTTTTGAAACTGTTAAATCGATGGGTTTACTTCCGCTTTAAAGCAGAACTTCAGTAATTTTTTTCTTCTTTCCATCTATTGAATCTCCTGCCCTTGTTGTTTTAACTTTGGATAGTAAAACATATTTTTTTCTGCCAGTAAATACCTTATACAGCCCACTTCTTGTTTCTTGTCCGGTAAAAAGCCTAGGCTTATGACATCATGCACAGATCTCTCTCTCTCTTACTCTTGTGAGAGTTTGCCAGGAAGGGAGGGGGGGATGAGTCATAAGAGGGCCAATGAGAGCTGCAGAGCTGGATGTGTGCCTCTGTGTGTCTGTGTAAATCCAGGAAGTGAACAGGCATCAGCTTCAGCTGCCCACAGTTAAAATGGTTGCAGCCAGACTCAGTGGAGGGAGATTTCTGCAGCATATTTGGCAAGTACAGAATCACAGTGTATATAAAATAATATGCAAAGTGGTTGGAGGGAAGCTTCAGAATGGCAAAGATGTTTTTATTACAAATTATGTGAGGAGACTGCAGTTCCTCTTTAAGCATTTATTTCAGCCTATGAACATCCACCAAACTAAAAGCCTTTTTTATGGAAGACGCAAGGTTTTCATGAGCTTTAAAAGCAGAATTATTCTACTGTGCAAACAGGGCAATATAAAGTGTTACTTAATGCTTTCCTAGCTTTCAAAAGAAGGAGCACAATTGCTGAAAATTCCAATCCCAGCAGCATTTTCAAACACTTGTTTCACAATATGCTAAATGAGACATCTTACAATTACAGTTTAATGATACTTCTGGGAAATCGGCATCAGCAGCTGGGCTGAAAGAGACAGTTTGCCCACCCTGTGTCAGTACACCAGAAACAAAATGCAGGGCAAACTGTCACCCTACTGTGCTATTAATATAAAAAAGAAGGGGATTTTGCGCTAAAGAAAACCAGTATCACACACAAAGCACGCTTCTATATCACATAAATCTAATAGTGAATAAATATTCATATAATGTGCATTTATAATACATACTATAGTGCAATCACCAAAGTAAAGTGCAAGTGCATATGTAAACACAATAGTGCAGAAAGTTCAATATTGCAATGGTTGCTGTTCAGGATGGTTCAAATGGGTATTTAGTCAATGGTCAATTCCAAGATTCTAGATGTTCCAAAATTGTAGATGTCATCAAATGGTTCAAATAATAAACAAATTGAAGTATTGACCCTGCGGTGAATCCTACACCTGTCTCCCAATGTTCTCACCTCAATAACATGGATCACTGGCATGTAGTTTCACTGGCATGGACTATGGTCTTATATCTCCTCTATTCCTCTTATTTCTTCTCCACTCTTAAATAATATTTTAGATAGTGTCCTCTACCAATCACGCCCTCTATGAAAGAGACAAGCGGGTGGGAGGGAAGGGGAGGGGGAGAGAGAGAGGGGGAGACCAAGCTCCAATCGATGCAGCCGGGAGAGGGACAGGAAATGAAGCCTCCAATAGTGTAGTATTTCAATAAAATATAGGCTTTATTAACTTAAAAAATGGACTCTTACATCAATTTAAAAATAGTCAGCATGTAGGAGATATTCGGCGTGTAACCGCTATCTTACTGTTATCCTGCTGTCTTACGATCCGTCCATATGATGCCGCTATCCTCGCTATCCCCCCATACGGACGGATCGTAAGACAGCAGGATAACAGTAAGATAGCGGTTACACGCCGAATATCTCCTACATGCTGACTATTTTTAAATTGATGTAAGAGTCCATTTGTTAAGTTAATAAAGCCTATATTTTATTGAAATACTACACTATTGGAGGCTTCATTTCCTGTCCCTCTCCCGGCTGCATCGATTGGAGCTTGGTCTCCCCCTCTCTCTCTCCCCCTCCCCTTCCCTCCCACCCGCTTGTCTCTTTCATAGAGAGCGTGATTGGTAGAGGACACTATCTAAAATATTATTTAAGAGTGGAGAAGAAATAAGAGGAATAGAGGAGATATAAGACCATAGTCCATGCCAGTGAAACTACATGCCAGTGATCCATGTTATTGAGGTGAGAACATTGGGAGACAGGTGTAGGATTCACCGCAGGTTTAATACTTCAATTTGTTTATTATTTGAACCATTTGATGACATCTACAATTTTGGAACATCTAGAATCTTGGAATTGACCATTGACTAAATACCCATTTGAACCATCCTGAACAGCAACCATTGCAATATTGAACTTTCTGCACTATTGTGTTTACATATGCACTTGCACTTTACTTTGGTGATTGCACTATAGTATATATTATAAATGCACATTATATGAATATTTATTCACTATTAGATTTATGTGATATAGAAGCGTGCTTTGTGTGTGATACTGGTTTTCTTTAGCGCAAAATCCCCTTCTTTTTTATATTACTGTTTATGTGTTAAGTGAACACAGATTTATTTTGCAGCCATTGATAGGCACTCTAGTCACTGTTTATTACTCTTGAGTAGCGCGAAACACTACCTCACATTCAACTACTGTGCTAGTAGTTTGGTTCTAGGTGTACAGACCCAGTCAGCAAAACAATGTGTGGGTAGCTGTATGCCAGCCCTGGCAGCCATGCCCTCCTAGGCCACAGCTTATGTTGCCTTAGCACAAATACACTCTTCAGGCCGGGATCAATCCATATGCTGGGCTGGCAGTTGAGGGAAAGTCAGAGAACCATATGATTTTTTTACATGTAAAACTTACTGATCCAGCCATGCATGTTTCCAGTTCAATAAGCCTAAGGGTCTTTTATTTCTCTTTCTGTGAGCCAAGGGCAAGGGTAGGCAACCTTAAAGAGGTGGAGATCTACCTGAACAACATAGGAGAAGTCAAGGATCACCGGGCAAAGTGTCGCCCAGTGTTGCCTCCTCGCACCTGATTTAAACCTACCTAAACTACAATGTTGCAATCTTGTGCATTGTACGGCAATCATGGGTTTAAATCAGGTGGAGAGAAGGCAACATATCACCTCCTCACCACCGATCAAACACACTGGGATTGCTTTTCAGAAGAGCAGCAGTGTCTGCTGCATTCGTAAATGAGCCCTAAGTTGCATTCAGTAGTGGCACCCTTAAGGCTCAGTCACACGTAAAGTTGGAGGGGGGGGGGTTGATAAAACCCTGCGGTTAAGTTGCGGTTTTACCACCCTCAATCCCTACTTCCTTTAGCTGCTAAGGCAGCAACCAAAGGTGTACACATGCCGCAGCAGGAATTAAGCCCCTTTTGCTTTTGGTGGGTGCTACCGCCTGTCAATCACGACCCGTTCAAGTAAACGGTGCCTGCAACTGCATGCTTCTGCAGGATCCAAGAGGTTAAAGCAGGTGGTGAGAAAGCAACACAATGCTTCCTGCTTTAGTGCCATGTTTGCTGTACTGCTCAAGGTTGCAGGGCACTTGCAGAGTGGCCTCATTCACTTGATTGGGTCATGCTTGGCAGCTGCTACACCCACCAACCATGACAGAGTGCATAACTCCTGCTGTGGCTGCAACATGTGTACACCCTTGGCCACTGCAGCTAAAGGGGTGTGGTTGGGGTGAGGGTTAAAAAAAAAACACATCTTAACTATGGAGTTTTACCACCCCCAAAACTACAAATGTAAATTAACCCTTACTGTTCTGAGTTCTGCTATGACTAAGCACTGTTGAGAGTGTGAAACGCGTCAGTTTTTTATCCTGTACCCTGCTGTGGTTTGTACTTTTGTCATTTTGCACAATGAAGGTGTTTTTATTGGAGTGCGGCTGTCCAGACCTTCCCTCTTCTAATTGCTATATGCTTAGCTTGCACCTGTTGCTTCCACCTTGAGGAGAGTGCCATTTTCACACATCCACCTGGAGTGGTGCTCCCTTGCCCTTTCAGAAAGTGCACCAAACCCGATATAATTGAAGTCTTTGGCTAAGTGCAGCTAACCCGCAGGAAAGCTGCAGGTACACTCCACTGCACCCATGGTGTGGGTAAACCTCTGGATATCAGTGTGAAAGCAGCCCTATACTAATATGCCCAGTGTATTTCTTCACACTGACCTGATCTCTTCTTTCCTATTGCTGGCACCACTCTGGAGACCGCTAGCCGGGATAAGGTGTGGAGTGCAGTAGGTATCACTCCGCATGGGACAGGAGCCTGCTCCCTACTACAGCTCCAACTTTACAAGTAGTACCTCTGCATTGCACTCCGTTTTATGTTGTGGAATGGTGGGTCAGCAAGCCCAGACCGAGATCTACCAGGTTGATGATCCCTGGCCCAGGGCGTCAGAGCTCCACCCACCACCCTGGACTCACAGGAGGAATGCTGTAGAAAATGATAATGTGTGATGTGAACCCTAAAAATGTTGACCCTATATTCTTTAAGCATAGCCTTATACATAACATATCATTTTATACTTACAATTGCAGCATTTGGCACTACAAGCCAGGACAACATTTTAATTATGAGCAGCCAGATTCATGGCTGCAATCTGAAGTGTATTTTTGCAGTGAGGATCAGAACCAATATTCAGCAAATCTGTGAGTATCTTTATCAAATCAGTTACCGTAGTTGTTTTTTTTAAATACATGATGCAACTGGAAATGTAAGTTTATCTGCCAGAATACCACTTTTGTGATTTGCACAGATTGCCACACTGCATAGACAGGAGGATAACACCACTTTTTCTGTTACATTTAACGAATATGGTGGAATCAATTCCCCACCTTGCTCATTGGATAGTTGAGAAACACTAGCACACTAAGGTCCCTTGAAATCCCTGGAAATACTGGCAAAAATGTAGCTTGTTACTCTGCTGGAGTGATCAAACCCTTTGGGGGGGGGGGGGGTGATGGGAGACCAATTGGAGTTCTTGGTGTGGGTCTTGAGCCTAGAGAACCTCAGGGACGTGTAGTTGCCAATCATGGATGTCTCTTGAGAACTGTACTGTTACCAGCAACTATCTCAGTAAAGGATCTTTGTTTACTTGCTTTGCCTGGTCTGAAGTCTCTTAAAGAGGTGCATGTACAGCATATCAAAAGAACAGGGCTTGCAACACAAGGGGACTGAGTTAGAGGAAGATACAGTACATGGGAGCTAATGTGTTGTTGCTAAGGACTACAGTGTTGTTTCACATGCAAAGCAGCCAATCAGCCAGGAGACGGGTGACATGGCAAAGGAATGTGATAGTCACTTTGGGAGTTGAGGGGGTTACGTGCTTGGCACCTCCACTAGCGGTCGGTCCCCATTCTTGGGAACGGACCACGGCACAGAGTGCCTAAGGACCCAGCCTGGAGTCATGGGTGAGAGAGATGCAGAGGGGCTCCGGGAGAAGAAAGCAAGCACGGAGCATGGGAAGAGTGTTCCTGTATTCCATAGCACCCGTGGGATTAGCCAGTGAGAGAGAGGTGACATGGATTGCTGGATTGGTGGAGATCGGTACAGGCTCTGTGATAGTGGTCCCTAAATGCTGCACATCTGGGAAGTGGGGTCCTCTAACACAGAGGTCTAGGTACCAGGCTGTGGCCTCTCTGCAACCGGGCCGAGTACGGCGGGCGGGAGTGCCAACAGGCGGGCAGCATGAGCGAGACAACGGGCGAGCGGGCAGGCGGCTCGAGACAGACAACGGGCAGGTGGCATGAGACAGACAACGGGCGGGCGGACGAGGGAGCAGAAAGATGACATCATCCATCACCGCCCGCCCTGCATCACCACAGTTCAGCCCTGCATCATGGCAGTTCCACCCCGGAGAGGAGAATTGGGGCCACTTTGTGCAATGCCAATGCACAGAGTAGGTGAGTATAACATGTTTATTGTTTTAATTTAAACAAAGGCTTTAGCAGCACTTTAATGGCATCCCAAATGCGTCTAACAAACACAGTGCCCTTGCAGCCAACAATTTGCATGGTACCACAGTACCATGTGGTTTGGTGCAGGCGTGATGTTAAAAAGTCGCACCTGCCATATTTTTTACGCACTCTTACACATTTGGTAGCCCATTGAAATTAATAGGTTGCTTTTAGAAATACATAAAAAAAAAAAAAATGTTGCTTTGCATGGTGCTTATCTTATACTTGGCTGGAGTTTAGCTTTTAATCACCAATTGGGGGATGATGTTGAATTCATCGCAATCAATTTTAAAATTACTCGCTACAAACCCCATGCAGGTACAATAATTGCATGTATGTAATGAACCTGCTAATCACACACTGCCATTTATTCTTGAATTATCAACATAAAACTTACAGTGAAAGCGTGAAAAGGAAAAAACACAGGAGCTGTCACCAGTGACATCTCGCTACCACCTGGGGATGCCTATTCATCTCTTTCTTTATCCATCGCTTTGTCGCTGCGGGTCCTGAATAGTTCAGAGATAGCAGCGCCAGCACAATTCAGTGCTCAGGTACAATAACTTTGTGAAATGATTACAGCTCTCTATATTTGATGAGTAGCATTGATCATTTCCATTCAGAGATGGAAGCTTGGAGCTGGGGGACCGACCCCTGGGAAGGGTGATCTTTATTTCTGATGATCATTGTATCCAGGTAACGTTTTTCATATTCCGAATGTTAGTCAGATATACCTAAACCTGTCATGGAATCTTGTTGTTTTACTTTTTTTTTGCTCTGCTGTGCTCCAAACTTACGCTAATTATTTTAAACTAGCAAAAGCTTTGAAGTGGAGAATTCTGAAATCCTCATGAATATGAATCTTTTATGCTTTCACTTTAATTATACCATTTCCATATAAACAGCCTTTCTTTTGTAGTATTATCTGATCCAATTTTACAGGTACATGTTTTGTGTGTTATTCTAGGCATTGTTGCATTTTAAAGCGGAGCTTAACTGTATAGGAGCACTACGAATTAAAAATACAATTGTATTAATTTTTAATATCCAAAACAAACTTGACCATCCATGTCTCCATGATTTATTTTGTTGAGAAATCACTTTGAATCCCCCCTTGCATTTCTAGCCATGGTCAACTTGATTAAGGGCAGGTGATTCATGTAGCTTACTGGAATCCATCTGCCCTTAACTCAGGCATACAGGCAGGAAAGTTTGTTTACACTGCTCAGTGCATTCTAAGCCTTGATTGGACAAAGATTTGCCCAATCAGAGCACAGTGAATAGCTGGTTGTTAAGGAGCAGTCCGGGAAGTGTCCTTAACAACGGATGAGTCATCGGCTGCCAACGGGCTTCCCTGCTGACAGCTGAATGAAAAAAAAACCTTGTCGGCAATAGAAAAAAGTAAACAAAATTGGTGTGTGCCCCCCCCCCCAATCCATACCAGACCCTCTGGGTCTGATATGGATTTTAAGGGGAACCCCATGCCAAAAAAAAAAAAAACGGCATGGGGTTCCCCCCAAAATTCATACCAGACCCTTATCCAAGCATGCATACAGGAAAGCCACCCAAAGCACCTTGTCCCAATGTTGATGGGGACAAGGGCCTCTTCCCAACCCATTCACCCAAAAAAAAGTGTCAAAAATAAAGACAGAAGGCAGTTTTTGACAATTCCTTTATTATTATTTTTTTAAAACAATGTCCCCCGATGTAGATCCATCGTCAAACACGATGCCCGCTGCACCGCTGGACCTGGAAAAAAATGCCTGCAACAAAGGCTAACTGCCGAATACCTGCTCTACCATTTGACAGTTCTTAAATAGGTAAGGAGTGAGGCCACCTGCCTGATGACGTCACCTGGTGGTGGATTCAAAAAAGGGGACATCGTTTTTTTTAATTTTTTGTAATAAAGCACCCCCCCCATGTTGAGGTATGGAATTTGGGGGGACCCCCACGCAATTTTTTTTAAATTTTGGTTCGGGGTTCCCCTTTATATTCATACTAGACCCAAAGGGCCTGGTAATGGACTGGGGGGGGAACCCATGCCGTTTTTTTTTCAATGAGTTTTATCTATATTGTCAGGACCTGACAATTCATTATAGCCTCGAGCAGTTTTAAATGACTTTTTTTCCTTTAGAAATGTCACTTTGCTGCAGGGACTGTTCTAAACACGGGAAAAATGCGCCACTTTACAGGCATACTATAGACACCCCCCAGGTACGAAATGTAAAGGAATATTTCACTTTTATTGTTTCACTTTAAGCATTATTAAAATCACTACTCCCTAAAAAACGGCTGTTTTTAAAACTTTTTTTTGCATTGCAGGACCCGGGTCCCCAAACACTTTTTATGACAATAACTTGCATATAAGCACTTAACCACTTAACGACCGCCCACCGCCGATTTACGTCGGCAGAATGGCACGGACAGGCAGAATCACGTAGATCTACGTGATCGCCTTTGTGCAGTTGGGGGGTCCATCCGGACCCCCCTTCACTGCAGTGAGCGGCCGTTAAGTGTTCGGGAGCGATCAGGCATGAGGGGGCGGCCGCTCGATTCCGCCCCCCCCCTCGCGATCGCTCCCGGCCAATGAAAATGCTTCCTCCGCCATGTGATGTAAACAAGGCTGGAGGAAGTGATGTCATCTCCCTCGCCGCGGTCTTTCCGTTCCCGGCGCCGAGCAGAGAAGAAGCAGGTTAGTGCACCAACAGTCCACTGACACGTAGGTACACATAGGCACACAAATCACCCCCCAGTCACCCCCAGATCACCCCCCAGGTCACCCCAAAGCCCCCAATCACAGTGTCACTGATTGCAGTGATCATTTATTTTACTGATCACTGCATTTAGTGTCATCTGTGATTGTAAAAAGTTGCAGGGCAGTTAGGATTAGGCCCCTTTAGGTCCAGGGTAGCCCCCTAACCCCCCCCCCCCCTAATAAAGGTTTAACCCCTTGATCACCCCCCAGGTAACCCTTTCACCCCCTAACTTCAGCGTCACTAAGCGATTGTTTTTCCGATCGCTGTATTCGTGTCGCTGGTGTTTTAGATAGGCAGTTATTTTTTTTTTAGGTTCGCCGCAGGTTTTTATTAGTGTCAGGTACCCCCATATATTATTTTAACCCCCTGATTGCCCCTAGAGTTAACCCTTTCACCAGTGATCGCCGTATAAGCGTCACTGGTGTCACTGGTTAGCCAGTAAGTTATTTAGTTATTTAGGTTACCCGTCAGGTTTTTATATAGTGTCAGGTACCCCCATATTTAACCTAATAAAGGTTTTAACCCCCTGATTGTCCCTAGTTAACCCTTTCACCAGTGATCACCATATAAAGGTTACGGGTGACGCTGGTTGATTAGTTTGCTTTTTATAGCATCAGGGCACCCGCCGTATATAACCCAATAAAGGTTTAACCCCCCTGATCGCCCGGCGGGTGAGATCAATTAGGTTTTAGCGCCAGAGAGGGTCTGCGTCGCCCCAGGCAGTGTTAGGTTAGTGACAGTAACGCTAACACCCACGCGCAAAGCATACACCCCCCTTAGTGGTATAGTATCTGATCAGATCTGATCAGATCTATACTAGCATCCCCAGCGGTTTAGGGTTCCCAAAAACGCAGTGTTAGCGGGATCAGCCCAGATACCTGCTAGCGCCTGCGTTTAGCCCCTCCGCCCAGCCTAGCCCAGCCCAGCCCACCCAAGTGCAGTATCGATCGATCACTGTCACTTACCAAACACAACACACATAACTGCAGCGTTCGCAGTGCTTGGTTTTTGGGGCCCTGTACGCGGCTAGGCTCCCAAAAAGTCCCACACATGTGGTATCCCGTACTCAGGAAAAGCAGCAGAATGTATTTTGGGGTGCAATTCCACATATAACCATGGCATGTGTGAGCAATATATCATTTAGTGACAACTTTTTGTACATTTTTTTTTCTTTTTGTCATTATTCAATCATTTGGGACAAAAAAAAAAAATATTCAATGGGGTCAACATGCCTCTCAGCAAATAGCTTGGGGTGTCTACTTTCCAAAATTGGGTCATTTGGGGGGGTTTTGTGCCATCTTGGCATTTTATGGCCTTCAAAACTGTGATAGGTAGTGAGGAGTGAAATCAAAAATTTATGCCCTTAGAAACCTTGAAGGCGGTGCTTGGTTTTTGGGGTCCCGTACGCGGCTAGGCTCCCAAAAAGTCCCACACATGTGGTATCCCCGTACTCAGGAGAAGCAGCAGAATGTATTTTGGGGTGTAATTTCACATATGCCCATGGCATGTGTGAGCAATATATCATTTAGTGACAACTTTGTGCAAAAAAAAAAAAGTTTGTCATATTCCCGCAACTTGTGGCAAAATATAAAATATTCCATGGACTGAACATGCCTCTCAGTAAATAGCTTGGGGTGTCTACTTTCCAAAATGGGGTCATTTGGGGGGGTTTTGTGCTATTTTGGCATTTTATGGCCTTCGAAACTGTGATAGGTAGTGAGGAGTGAAATCAAAAATTTGCGCCCTTAGAAATCCTGAAGGCGGTGCTTGGTTTCCGGGGTCCCGTACGTGGCTAGGCTCCTAAAAAGTCCCACACATGTGGTATCCCCGTACTCAGGAGAAGCAGCAGAATGTATTTTGGGGTGCAATTCCACATATAACCATGGCATGTGTGAGCAATATATCATTTAGTGACAACTTTTTGTAATTTTTTTTTTTTTTTGTCATTATTCAATCACTTGGGACAAAAAAAAAATATTCAATGGGCTCAACATGCCTCTCAGCAATTTCCTTGGGGTGTCTACTTTCCAAAATGGGGTCATTTGGGGGGGTTTGTACTGCCCTGCCATTTTAGCACCTCAAGAAATGAGATAGGCAGTCATAAATTTAAAGCTGTGTAAATTTCAGAAAATGTACCCTAGTTTGTAAACGCTATAACTTTTGCGCAAACCAATAAATATACGCTTATTGACATTTTTTTTACTAAAGACATGTGGCTGAATACATTTTGGCCTAAATGTATGACTAAAATTGAGTTTATTCGATTTTTCTTATAACAAAAAGTAGAAAATATCTTTTTTTTTCAAAATTTTCGTACTTTTCCATTTATATCGCAAAAAATAAAAATCGCAGAGGCAATCAAATACCATTAAAAGAAAGCTCTATTTGTGGGAAGAAAAGGACGCAAATTTCATTTGGGTACAACATTGCATGTCCGCACAATTTACAGTTAAAGCAGCGCAGTGCCGAATCCCAAAAACAGGCTTGGTCCTAATGGTCCGAAATGGTCCGGGGCTTAAGTGGTTAAAATGAGCACTTTTGATTTTTCATGTTCGTGTCCCATAGACTTTAACGGTGTTCGCGTGTTTGAACAAATTTTTTGCCTGTTCGCAAGTCCTGATGCAAACCGATCGGGGGGGGGGGGGTGTTCGGCTCATCCTTAGTTACGAAAGGTCTATGGGATGCATAAGTACTTCCACACTGCTTGGCTGTAAATCTCCAGGTGCTGGGCAAAAATGTTTGCAAAACAGAGGAAGGTACGGAAACTCGCTATGCTTTGCCTTGACAAAATTATTTAATAAGTGTTGAAGGTGTACCAAACAGGTTAGGTTCTAGATGGGAGGTAAACACCAGGGTTGCCTCGGAATATGTGGGCAGCAAACTGCCATTCCTCGTAGATTTATGGGCCTCAATAGGAGGAGATCCATCTGCATTGTCGGTGTTCAGTCCGGGTAGAGGTTCCACCAGTTCCAGTGCCTTGTCGCTGCTGGCCATAGGTGAAAGCTTGTAGGAGGGTAGGTAGTAGGTAGGTGACACTTCCTCCATGTTCCCCTCCAAGTATGGGTCATATGAGAGTTCCCAAGGATAGGTTCTTCTGGACAACGCTAAGCACCTTAAATTGGGTCACTGCCTTACATATGGGGTACCTTTACTTAAACAGACCAATGAACTCTAGTTAACTCTCTTGATGGTAATGTTCACCACTACAGTCACGGTTACATTTAGGAGAGACACGCAGAGCCAATGCCCTTTCCACCTGTTCACTGTATCTCCACTGCCTCACTCCCAGTAACGGAATGGAGCCCCGTTATGCACATATCGCCGGCTCCATGTACGCACTTCCTTAACTCTTTCTCTTCCATACCTGTGCACAGACTGAGGACCTCTGAAGCTCAGTCAACCTGATATGTCACCCTCCACCTTCAAACAAGACCTTGCAGGACCTGGTGAGAGGGTGGTATGTGGCAAGGGATGATATGGAGATAGAGCCCACACAGGGGGCCCAGGAAGCCTGTGAGCGATGCAAAAGAAGAAGGGTCAAAGTTCTAAACCCCAAAACACCCCAATCTGACAAATAAAGCGAATGCCAATAGGTAAAAAGAGGGGGAAAGTAGTGAAAAGGAAAAAGAGTGGAAAAGACGTGGAGGGAGAGGGGGACAGGGGGAAGAGAGGAAGGGAAAAAGGGTGGATGGAAAACAAAAGGGAAAGAAAGGAAAGAAAAGAGAGAGCTGGGGGTTAGATAGAAAGAAAATGGGGGGGATAGGAGGTGTTTCCTGTATTGTATATGGGTGCTGGTTACTGGCATTACCCTCCTTGAGTAACTTCAGACCAGGCAAGGACAAAGTTTCAAAAACCTTACTAGACGTTTGCAGCGTACAGAATAGAGTGTGCAGTCTTTTCCTAATGTCCCTAATCCCTAATGCCGCGTACACACGATCAATTTTTTCGACGGTGAAAACACCGTCGAGAAAATCGACGTGAAAAACGAGGAACAGCTTGTTCCCCCCACACACGGCCGTTTTAAATGACATTTTTTTTTTTGGTCTAAAAAAACGACCGTGTGTGGGCTCCGCGGCAGTGTTTCCCTATGGGAAAACTGCCGCGGAAAAAAACGACGGGAATCACGATGAGAAAAATTAGAGCATGTTCTAATTTTTCTCGTCATGATTAATGTCGTTTTTCCCGTCGAGAAAAAGCCCACAGACGATCGTTTTTCTCGTCCAAAGGAAAAAATTAAATTTTTCTCGACGAGAAAAACGGTCGTGTGTACGCGGCATAAGTCAGGCTTTGTAGTAGCTGCCCCAGCATGCCTGCACAGGATAGAGTTCATTACGGCAGAGTCCATAGTGGCAGATTTCCAGAACTGGTGTCTTACGCAAATTGTAAATCTTTGAGGTCCCATATTCTTTAGAAGGCTTTTTACTCAGACTCAGCAGCAGATTGGATAAACGGACTCTGTCAACGACAGCATATCTTACATTATGCGTGCCCCGGATCGGAACCCAGTCTCATTTTTATACAGCACAGGACCAGTGGGTCGCACCCAAGCAAGACCCCAAGAAAGACCCGGTAAGCATGTTAACTCTTAACCCTCTCAGCTGGGGCAGCATTAAACTCAACCTGCTTACAAGCTGATCTTCCCAAGGCAAGGCAAGGTGAGAGAGGTCTCCGGAGCATCGGATACCGAGACAACCTCAGGAACAGCAGTGGGTGATGGCTTTGCAGACAAAAGAACTGCTGATGCACAAATATCACCATGCCAGGTATATTTCAGGTCTGTAGTGAATTGGAACTGAGCCAGGACTGGTGGTCTTTCCTCAAACCTCCTAGCAGCTTTAGATGACTTGGACACTTCCACTGAATAGGTATCAGAGCTGCTGCTGGAACACACAGTCACTATAATAGTGGGCATGGTGTCACTGCCACTAGGAAGAGCAGAAACTGGGGGATAGTCCTTCTGAGCTGTAGTTGCAGAGTTGGGTCCCCCACACTTTGACCCAACCGTAAAGACAAAGAGGGAATCAGTGCATTTCCTAAACCCAAACACTAGACTTGTGCACAACGGAAAAATTTGTTTAGTTTCGGTTCGTTTCTTGTGCACAAAGGAAAAATTTGTTTTGTTTCGGTTTGTTTCTTTTCGGTCCTGTTGATTCGTAATCATTCGTAATTTTGCTCGATGGGATTTTTTGTGTTCGAACTAATTCGTATTTTCGCAAGCGACATTTTTCGTTGAATTTTTAGTTGATTTATAATTCGTACTTTCGGTAAAGTACATTGTTTTTCGTTGATTCTGGACACAACTCCTACTTTCGTAACTTTTTTTGGGTTTGTTGATTCGTAATTTTCTGTGTCTCTCTCACGACGATGCTGTCTATTATGCCTAATATGCTTCGAATGGATTTGTACTTTTCTAAATACATAGCGGTTATTTGTAACAGTTCGAAATCTCGTATTTTACTTTTGTTTTTACATGCAGCTATAGCCTCCGCCCCTGTACACCATTTTGAGAGGGTTCAGCACGGTGAGGGAGAAGCAGAGAGCAGAGAAGAGTGTTATTGTGCTTCAAATGGATTAGAAATCTTGTATTTTACTTTCGTTTTTTACATGCGGCTATAGCCTCCGCCTCTGTACACCATTTTGAGAGGGAGTTCAGCACGGTGAGGGAGAAGCAGAGAGCAGAGCAGAGTGAGTGTTATTGTGCTTCGAATGGATTCGTACATTCGTAACTTTTTTTTATAACGAATTATGCCGAAGACATTCGGGCATTCGCTATTTGCGGTATAATTTATTTCGGATTCGGTTTTATTCGTAATTGCTTTGTTCGGAAATTCGAATGCTTCCGAATGTCCGAAAGTTGCTAAATTCGGACAAATTTTGATTCGTTACGAATCGAATTGCACAAGCCTACCAAACACCAGAATTGTAATATACTGCAGCTTACCAGTCCTTAAATGTGATGGCTGCATTCGTTTTCCTTTTTTCAGGCCTTTTCCCCTTTATTTTCACTAGGTAATCCTGCAAATAACATACTTTCTGTCTCTGGGTAGCCATGTTTACTCCTCCATTGTATCTATGGAGTGAACTACAGTTGTCACCCAGGCTAAACTACTAATATGTTTGCCTTTGTTCTTGTCCATTACATGGTGTTTAATGGGATTACAGTTTACATTAGAAAGCTAACTTTCCTTGTCTTCAGTGCAGCTCACAGAAAGTGACAAGGATATTCTGTACTTGCTAAAAATATTGTTAGCCTGAAAAATGGCATCCCAGGCGACAGTATTCAGATCTGTAGACTGGCTGTTCAGGCTCAAGCACTATCATGTGGGGGCGTGGCCTGGACCGGCATGTGAGAGGACATAGCTCTCACAGATCCTGAGCTTGATCCGTTACCGATCCTCCCTCAGCCACATAACCGGTCTCCTGCGGCTATATGCAGCAAGCTGCTGATCCCGGGATCACAGGGGAACCTCCACCAGCCCTCTGCACCAGAGGAATGACCCGGAAAAATCTGTCTGACATGGGTCTAGTGATGAGCCGAACACCCCCGGGTTCGGTTCGCACCAGAACCCGCGAACGGACCGAAAGTTCGAACGAACATTAGAACCCTATTAAATACAATGGATGCGAACGTTCGAATTCTAAAGTGCTAATTATAACAACTATTATGCATGTTATTGTCCTAAAAAGGGTTTGGGAACCCGGGTTCTGCACCAGGGGACATGTATCAATGCAAAAAGAAGTTTTAAAAACGGTCGTTTTTCGGGAGCAGTCATTTTAATGATGCATAAAGTGAAAAAAAAAAAGTCAAATATTCCTTTAAATATCGTACCTGGGGGGTGTCTAAAGTATGCCTGTGAAGTGCCACGTGTTTCCCGTGTTTAGAACTGTCCCTGCACAAAATGACACTTCTAAAGGAAAAAAAAGCCATTTAAAACTGCTTGCGGCTTTAATGTAATGTCTGGTCCCGGTAATATGGATGAAATTCTTTAAGAAAAATGGCATAGCTACCCCATGACCCCCCCCCTACCCCAGCCCATTACCAGCCCTTTTGGGTCTTGTATGGATATTAAGGGGAACCCCGCACATAAAATAAAAAAGGCCCTATATACTCTGAACAGCCCTATACAGGCGGTGCATACAAGACAGGGACTGTAGGTTTGTTCTTATGTAGAGTCTGTTTGTAATTTTGAACAGGTACATTGTTGAAGTGTAGCTCCAGACCAAAAATCTATTTTTAAACTTTTTGGAAAACATAGGTAAGGGTTATCACCCCTGTAACATTTGTTTTGCTGTCTGTGCCCCTGTTCAGAACATTTCACCTCACTTTCCGTCCCAATGACAACTGTTTTTGAAATGTGGTGTTTTTCTTGAAACAAGGATTGCTGATAAAGCATCAGTACAGAGGAGACACCTTTCTCCCATATTTATTCTTACAGGAGAGAATTTTCCTTCCTAGTGGTAGATTTCCTCTCACTTCCTGTTGTCTTCTTGCGTTTGCAAGTAGGAGTCGTTTGTAAGTTGGATGTTTGAAAGTAGGGACCTGCCGTATATACTCTGCAGAAATAGGCCCCTTAGTTGTTGGTGTTGGCACAACACTGTAAGCACTCACAGTTACTCTTGGTTGGTGCTGGAACGCCCTGCTGTCAACTATTATATCAGGAATTTTAATTACATATAATTGTTGAACAGTGTTAGTAAAAATTGGGCCTTTGATGGTGGTGCTGGTGCCACAACACTGTAAGCCCTGACAGTTACTCTTGGTGGGTGCAGCAATGGGCCCTGCTGTGAATTATTAGATCAAGAATTGTAATTACATGCCCCTGTTGAACAGGGGCTGAAAAATTGGGCCTTAGGCACTGGTGGCACAACACTGCAACCCCTCACAGCAACTGTACTTGGAGCACAGCAATGAGCCCTGTTGCAAAGTATTGCTTCAAAAATTGTAATGACACGCCCCTGTTAAACAGGGGCTGAAAAATTGGGCCTTAGGCACTGGTGGCACAACACTGCAACTCCTCACAGATACTGTACTTGGAGCACACCAATGAGCCCTGTTGCAAAGTATTGCTTCAAAAATTGTAATGACACGCCCCTGTTAAACAGGGGCTGAAAAATTGGGCCTTAGGCATTGGTGGCACAACACTGCAACTCCTCACAGATACTGTACTTGGAGCACAGCAATGAGCCCTGTTGCAAAGTATTGCTTCAAAAATTGTAATTACACGCCCCTGTTAAACAGGGGCTGAAAAATTGGGCGTTAGGCACTGGTGGCACAACACTGCAACTCCTCACAGATACTGTACTTGGAGCACAGCAATGAGCCCTGTTGCAAAGTATTGCTTCAAAAATTGTAATTACACGCCCCTGTTAAACAGGGGCTGAAAAATTGGGCGTTAGGCACTGGTGGCGGCACCCATAAACAAAAATGATCTTACAAGCTATCATCATCAATCGTATCATTGAGGACTCGGAGGAGGAGGATAGCCAGTCAACATAACAGCACAGGCACTCAGCATCAGCATCAGTCTTGAAGGGATGTGACATGTTAAAATCAATTAGTCTGTTATATCAGCATCAGGTGTGTGGT
Source organism: Rana muscosa (assembly GCA_029206835.1). Lineage (NCBI taxonomy): Eukaryota > Metazoa > Chordata > Amphibia > Anura > Ranidae > Rana > Rana muscosa. The sequence continues at coordinate 200,882,686 of CM055118.1, forward strand.
AGCTGGTGGTGATCCAAGACTGGTTCATCTTGATGAAAGTCAGTCGATCAACCGAGTCGGTGGACAGGCGCACCCTGTGATCCGTGACAAATCCTCCAGCAGCACTGAATGTGCGTTCCGAAAGAACGCTGGATGCAGGACAGGCCAGTAGCTCAATTGCATACTGTGCAAGCTCTGGCCAGTGATCCATCCTCAAGACCCAGTAAGCCAGAGGATTTTCGGTGGGGAAGGTGTCCAAGTCTGACCTTGCCCCTAGATATTCCTGCACCATGTTTATCAGACGCTGGCGATGGTTGCTGGAACCGATCATACTTTGGGGCTGCGGACTAAAGAATTGTCTGAACGCATCGGTCAGACGGCCACCTTCCCCACCGCTCCTTCTTTGACTGGCCGAAGCCTCAGCAACTCGTTGTCCAGGACCAGGAGTTTGCAACCTCCCAGTCTCTGGGAACGCGTTGCACAGACCTTTCTGCAAGGCCTCCCGGAGTTGTCTCATCCTCTGCTCCCTCTGCGACGGTAACATAAGGTCCGCAACCTTACCCTTGTACCGTGGATCAAGGAGAGTGGCCAGCCAGTAATGGTCCCTCTCCTTGATCCGAAGAATACGAGGATCCTTCCGCAGACTTTGCAGGATCAGGGAGGCCATGCAGCGTAGGTTTGCTGAGGCATTCGCTCCGGAGTCCTCTGGGTCACTAAGGACGACATGATCCGCAGCCACCTCCTCCCAGCCACGTACAAGTCCACTGGTTTCTTGGGACTGTAAATCATCCCTAAAAGACTGCTGCTGATGATGCTGAGTGCCAGCCTCCACCTCCATGCTGACACAATCCTCCTCCTCCTCCTCCTCCTCCTCCTCCTCTTCCTGTGCGATGGGTGGGACAGAAGGAACACTGTCTGGGTAAAGGGGGCCTTGAGAGGCAAGGAAGTCCTCCTCTTCCTGCCTCTGTTCTGCCTCAAGTGCCCTGTCCATTATTCCACGCTGCGTGTGCTCCAACAGGTGGACAAGAGGTACAGTGTCACTGATGCATGCACTGTCACTGCTCACCATCCTCGTGGCCTCCTCAAATGGTGCCAGGACAGTGCATGCATCCCTGATCATGCCCCACTGGCGTGGAGAAAAAAAACCAAGCTCCCCTGACCCTGTCCTGGTGCCGTAGTCGCACAGGTACTCATTGATGGCCCTCTGCTGCGTGTGCAGCCGCTGCAGCATGGCCAACGTTGAGTTCCACCTGGTGGGCATGTCACATATAAGGCGGTTCTTGGGCAGGTTCAACTCCTTTTGCAGCTCAGCCAGGCGAGCACTGGCATTATAAGATCTGCGGAAATGCACACAGACTTTCCTGGCCTGCCTCAGGACATCCTGTAAGCCCGGGTACCTGCCCAAGAAGCGCTGCACCACCAGGTTAAGGACGTGAGCCACACAGGGCACATGGGTCAGTTGTCCCTGTCGGAGGGCGGAGAGGAGGTTGGTGCCATTGTCGCAAACCACCATTCCTGGCTTAAGCTGGCGTGGCGTCAACCACCTCTCGGCCTGGCCCTGCAGAGCAGACAGGACCTCTGCCCCAGTGTGGCTTCTGTCCCCCAAACACACCAGCGCAAGCACGGCATGGCATCTTTTTGCCTGCGTACTTGCGTAGCCCCGTGAACGGCTACGGAGCACCGCTGGTTCATAGGACAAACCACAGGAAGAGGCCATGGAGGAAGAAGAAGAGGAGGGGGTGGAGGAGAGAGGTGTGTCACAACCAGTAGTAGCATTTTGGAGGCGTGGCGGTGGGACAACCTCCAACACTACTGCACCTTGTCCTGAATCCTTCCCAGCTGCCAAAAGAGTGACCCAATGGGCCGTGAAAGAAAGGTAACGTCCCTGTCCATGCCTGCTGGACCATGAGTCAGCGGTAATATGCACCTTACCGCTGACCGCCCTGTCCAGCGAGGCCAAGACATTGCCTTCCACATGCCGGTAGAGAGCCGGAATAGCCTTCCGTGAGAAAAAGTGGCGTTTGGGAACCTGCCACTGAGGAACTGCACATTGCACAAACTCACGGAAGGGGGCCGAGTCTACCAACTGAAAAGGCAGCAGTTGAAGCGCTAGCAATTTAGCCAAGCTAGCATTCAACCGCTGGGCATGTGGATGGCTGGGAGTGAACTTCTTTCGACGGTCCAGCAGCTGGGGCAGGGAAATTTGCCTGCTAGAATCGGACGTCGGTGTACTGCTAGCAGAGTGGGCGCAAGTACTTGGCTGTGACACACCTAATTCTACACCTTCATTCCTCTCAGTGCATGTTTCAGAGAGGACTGAAGTTATAGTGGGGTTGGAGATCCCAGCTGATGCGGTGCAAGGAGAGGTCCGCTTTGTTCTTTGGTGTGGGTCTTTGAGGTAGGCTTGCCAACGAGCTGCATGGCAGGTCAACATATGTCTGGTCAGGCATGTGGTACCCAAGCGGCTGATGTTTTGGCCACGCGATATACGCTTGAGACATATGTTGCAAACAGCAGCTGTGCGATCTGATGCACTAGCCTCAAAAAAGGCCCACACCAAAGAACTTTTTGAATGACGGGCAGAGGCAGCGCCCTGCACAGGCGGAGCTCTGCGGTGTGATTCCGTCGGTGTACTGCCCTTACGCTGGCCACCAAAGGGCATCCTGCCTCGTTGGAGATGTGCCTCCTCCTCATCCTCCTCCTCCTCCTCTCTCCTATTAGGCACCCACGTGGAGTCAGTGACCTCATCATCCCCTCCCTCCTCATCACTGGAGCCAATCTGGCAGTATGCTGCAGCTGCTGGAACATGACTGCCAGATTGGTGTCCTTCTTGAGCATCCCCTCTGTCTGCTCTCACGCTACTGCCTTCCTCTAGCTGGGTTTCATCATCAGACCCTTCGAAACGCTGGGCATCCTCCTGGAGCATGTACCCAACACTGTGCTGAAACAGTTCGGGGGACTCCTCAGGAGGAGGACATGGTGGGTCTAGGGAAGGAGTGACTGATGATTTGTCTGACATTGATACCAGGGAAGACGACGCTTTGGCAGCTGCTTTTCCAGTACCCTGAGCCTGGGTGAGAGAGGATGAGGAGGAGGAGGAGGGCTTGGTCATCCACTCTACCAAGTCTTCGGCATGATGTGGCTCAACATGTCCAGCTGCCGAAAAGAAGGACAAGCGTGTCCCATGGCCATGTGCTGATGACAATGCACCGCGTCCACGACCAGCACTGTTGCCCCCAGACACAGAGCCTGCTTGCCCTCTTTTATTGCCTCCTGACTGTCTGCCTCTCCTTGTTTGCCTTCCAGACATTCTAATAGATGGCCTGCAGGGAGATGGGAAAAAAGCAATAAGGGCTACCTTCAGGTGTCCTTCTCTGTCCCTTGAAACAAGGACTTGCAGAGTGAAATAAACTGACACTCTCCCTACCTACAGTTTTCTGTCCCTAGAATAAATGTTTTTTTTAATCACAATATAGCACAAGGACAATTCAGTCACTGTCCTTCCAGGTCCCTGGAAACAAGGACTTGCAGAGTGAAATAAACTGACACTCTCCCTACCTACAGTTTTCTGTCCCTAGAATAAATGTTTTTTTTAAGCACAATATAGCACAAGGACAATTCACTCACTGTCCTTACAGGTCCCTGGAAACAAGGACTTGCAGAGTGAAAGAAAAAAAACACTCTCCCTACCTACAGTTTTCTGTCCCTAGAAAAAATGTTTTTTTTAATCACAATATAACACAAGGACAATTCACTCACTGTCCTTCCAGGTCCCTGGAAACAAGGACTTGCAGAGTGAAATAAACTGACACTCTCCCTACCTACAGTTTTCTGTCCCTAGAATAAATGTTTTTTTTAATCACAATATAGCACAAGGACAATTCAGTCACTGTCCTTCCAGGTCCCTGGAAACAAGGACTTGCAGAGTGAAATAAACTGACACTCTCCCTACCTACAGTTTTCTGTCCCTAGAATAAATGTTTTTTTTAATCACAATATAGCACAAGGACAATTCAGTCACTGTCCTTCCAGGTCCCTGGAAACAAGGACTTGCAGAGTGAAATAAACTGACACTCTCCCTACCTACAGTTTTCTGTCCCTAGAATAAATGTTTTTTTTAAGCACAATATAGCACAAGGACAATTCACTCACTGTCCTTACAGGTCCCTGGAAACAAGGACTTGCAGAGTGAAAGAAAAAAAACACTCTCCCTACCTACAGTTTTCTGTCCCTAGAAAAAATGTTTTTTTTAATCACAATATAACACAAGGACAATTCACTCACTGTCCTTCCAGGTCCCTGGAAACAAGGACTTGCAGAGTGAAATAAACTGACACTCTCCCTACCTACAGTTTTCTGTCCCTAGAATAAATGTTTTTTTTAAGCACAATATAGCACAAGGACAATTCACTCACTGTCCTTACAGGTCCCTGGAAACAAGGACTTGCAGAGTGAAAGAAAAAAAACACTCTCCCTACCTACAGTTTTCTGTCCCTAGAAAAAATGTTTTTTTTAATCACAATATAACACAAGGACAATTCACTCACTGTCCTTCCAGGTCCCTGGAAACAAGGACTTGCAGAGTGAAATAAACTGACACTCTCCCTACCTACAGTTTTCTGTCCCTAGAATAAATGTTTTTTTTAATCACAATATAGCACAAGGACAATTCAGTCACTGTCCTTCCAGGTCCCTGGAAACAAGGACTTGCAGAGTGAAATAAACTGACACTCTCCCTACCTACAGTTTTCTGTCCCTAGAATAAATGTTTTTTTTAATCACAATATAGCACAAGGACAATTCAGTCACTGTCCTTACAGGTCCCTGGAAACAAGGACTTGCAGAGTGAAAGAAAAAAAACACTCTCCCTACCTACAGTTTTCTGTCCCTAGAAAAAATGTTTTTTTTAATCACAATATAACACAAGGACAATTCACTCACTGTCCTTCCAGGTCCCTGGAAACAAGGACTTGCAGAGTGAAATAAACTGACACTCTCCCTACCTACAGTTTTCTGTCCCTAGAATAAATGTTTTTTTTAAGCACAATATAGCACAAGGACAATTCACTCACTGTCCTTACAGGTCCCTGGAAACAAGGACTTGCAGAGTGAAAGAAAAAAAACACTCTCCCTACCTACAGTTTTCTGTCCCTAGAAAAAATGTTTTTTTTAATCACAATATAACACAAGGACAATTCACTCACTGTCCTTCCAGGTCCCTGGAAACAAGGACTTGCAGAGTGAAATAAACTGACACTCTCCCTACCTACAGTTTTCTGTCCCTAGAATAAATGTTTTTTTTAAGCACAATATAGCACAAGGACAATTCACTCACTGTCCTTACAGGTCCCTGGAAACAAGGACTTGCAGAGTGAAAGAAAAAAAACACTCTCCCTACCTACAGTTTTCTGTCCCTAGAAAAAATGTTTTTTTTAATCACAATATAACACAAGGACAATTCACTCACTGTCCTTCCAGGTCCCTGGAAACAAGGACTTGCAGAGTGAAATAAACTGACACTCTCCCTACCTACAGTTTTCTGTCCCTAGAATAAATGTTTTTTTTAATCACAATATAGCACAAGGACAATTCAGTCACTGTCCTTCCAGGTCCCTGGAAACAAGGACTTGCAGAGTGAAATAAACTGACACTCTCCCTACCTACAGTTTTCTGTCCCTAGAATAAATGTTTTTTTTAATCACAATATAGCACAAGGACAATTCAGTCACTGTCCTTCCAGGTCCCTGGAAACAAGGACTTGCAGAGTGAAATAAACTGACACTCTCCCTACCTACAGTTTTCTGTCCCTAGAATAAATGTTTTTTTTAATCACAATATAGCACAAGGACAATTCAGTCACTGTCCTTCCAGGTCCCTGGAAACAAGGACTTGCAGAGTGAAACAAACTGACACTCTCCCTACCTACAGTTTTCTGTCCCTAGAATAAATGTTTTTTTTAAGCACAATATAGCACAAGGACAATTCACTCACTGTCCTTCCAGGTCCCTGGAAACAAGGACTTGCAGAGTGAAAGAAACTGACACTCTCCCTACCTACAGTTTTCTGTCCCTAGAATAAATGTTTTTTTAAGCACAATATAGCACAAGGACAATTCACTCACTGTCCTTCCAGGTCCCTGGAAACAAGGACTTGCAGAGTGAAAGAAACTGACACTGTCCCTACCTACAGTTTTCTGTCCCTAGAATAAATGTTTTTTTTAAGCACACTATAGCACAAGCACAAAACACACTGACACTCTCCCTACCTATCCTTCTCTTTCCCTAAACTAAAGGAATCCAGGTTAAGCAAGAAAGAAATAACAGTCACTGTCCCTGCCTATGCTGCTCTATCCCTGCTCCGGAACACACTACACTAGGCCGCCGTGCTGGCGGCCTTTTATAGTGTGGGGCGTGTACTAAACACCCTCAGCAATAATTGGCCACAGGCATCCTGCCTGTGGCCAATCATTGCTCTCCTCGCTGCCGGCGCTGTGATTGGCCAAGCATGCGGGGTCACAGTGCATGCTTGGCCAATCACAGCGCCTGGATGACACTGCGATGGCGTAGTGCATTGTGGGCCGTTCGCGTCACTCGAATTTGGCGCGAACGGCCCAAATCGTTCGATCTTCGTCGAACGATCGAACAGCCGATGTTCGAGTCGAACGTATGTTCGACTCGAACACGAAGCTCATCCCTACATGGGTCCCGATTTTCAAGATGGCGCCGCCGCGTCCACAGTGAAGGGGACCCCACGAGGAGCTGACAGGGGGAAGGAGCTGGGACCCAAAGGACAGAGGCAGCCCAAGAGTCAGGGTAAGGATGCACCTAAAGATATGGTGTATTACACCCAGAAAATGAATGGGCTGATGGGGAAAGAGGAGGCTGGACACTCGCAGCACATAGAGCATGCTTCACATGACACGCAGGCTGGGGCAGCCATCTTGACTGCACACAGTGAGCAAGATGAGAATAATCACTTTGAATCTGAGGCCTCTGAGAATGGTGAACAGGACACTTCTGGGACTGCTCAGCCTACACTGGCAGACATCCTCAGGGCAGTTAACATTGGCAATGCCTCGGTAGCCACAATGAGAGAGGAACTGTCGCTGCTGCGACAAGATATGCAAAAAATGCGGGAACGCACCACTGCAGTGGAAAGTAGGGTGAGTGAAATTGAGGATTGTTTACCCCCCATTGAGAGAGATGCCAAGGCCGCTTATCAACTTGCAAGGGAGGCTATTGACAGAGCAGAAGATTTTGAGAACCGCCTCAGGAGGAATAACATTCGCATTGTGGGGCTCCCTGAAAAGGTGGAGGGTAGGGATCCCACAGCATATGTGGAGGGCTGGTTACTGGACATTTTTGGAAAGAATGCCTTTTCCCCTCTGTTTGCGGTGGAGCGCGCTCACAGGGTGCCATCTCGCCCCACTCAACCTGGGGGGCCCTCCAGGTCAATACTAGCAAGACTGCTGCATTATAGGGATAGGGAAACAGTGCTCCGACTCGCACGGGAACGGGCCAACATACAACATAATGGAACCAGAGTGTCCTTTTATCCTGATTTCTCGGCTGAGGTGCAGAAACGCCGGGCAAAGTTTTTTGATATAAAGCGCAGGCTCCGACAGATGCAGCTCCCTTATGCTATGTTGTACCCGGCTAAGCTACGAGTGATAGTCCGGGGCCAGGCGCAGTTTTTTGAGTCCGCTAAGGAGGCAGTTAACTGGCTGGACCATAACGAACAAGCCCTGAGGCGGCGTGACCAGAATGGAGAGGAGGAATGATGAAGTCCGCACGGTTCCTGGGATGATCTGATCTGGTGGGGAGACTTTGTTCTGATCTTATCCGGATAAACCCTGGCTGAGGGACATTATCTTGCATCATATCAAGACAAGAGCTTCAGACATCGTCAACGTGGATTTACAAATTGCGTACTTGAGAGACCCCCCGAGTGCGTTTCCGGGGGAACACGGTTGTCCTGCCCTGTTGACAGGACATGGTTATAAGTTACTGGAGGGGATTGCTTGTTGCCTCCTCTGCTTTTCTTTTTCTCTTTTTTCTTTTCACTTTTTTGATGAGCGGCCTGCTTCTCAGGTGGGCACTATGACTGATCCATATACACTTCTTCATGACCTGATAATCTATTCCAGAACTGCCAGACTTCTGGGCCTGGTGACATTTTCCATGTTTGTTCCTATGTTTAACTTTGTCAAATGGCAGGGATTCCTATAGTATCGTGGAATGTGAGGGGACTTCATTCCCCCCTCAAGAGAACTATGGTGCGTATGTGCCTTAAAAAGTTTCAGCCTGGGATATTCTGCTTCCAAGAAACACATTTGACGCAGGAGACAGTGGGGTGTATACAGTATAATTGGGTGACTAAAGCTTACCCATCCACTCACACCTCGTATTCTAGAGGGGTGAGTGTTTTGATCTACGGCTCCCTGGACTACCAAGAGATGGACAGTTTAATCGATCCCGAGGGTCGATTTGTGTTTCTACATTGCAGATTGGGTGCCTTAACATGTGTAATTGCTGGAGTATATATCCCCCCCCCTTTCACGGCGGTGGTGCTGAGGGCCTTGATATCCTACTTGGATGATAGGCCGGAGGTACCGCTGCTAGTGATTGGGGACTTTAATTGTTGTTTGGACCTCTCGCTGGATAGACACCCGGCCGTAAGAGCCTCTGCCCTCTCCAGGGGTACCCCCCTGGCGCGGTTGTTGCAAGAGGTGGGCTGGGTGGATGTTTGGCGACACCGTCACCCGGGGGTAAGACAGTATTCATGTTTTTCCAAATCGCATGGCAGTCTGTCTAGGATTGACTTGGTGGTGGGAAACGCACACGTGCTCCAATATGTAGACGCTATGGAATACAGGCCCCGTAGTGTGTCAGACCATTCCCCATTGATAGTGCACCTGGTGGTTTCTCAACCGGTGGCGCTCCCAAGGTCACCGTGGAAATTCAATGCGTTCTGGCTGAAACTATTTAAATCCCCTGAAATTATAGAGGAGAGCATGTGTGGGTTTTTCATTGCTCAGGACCCTGAGGGTCCCTGTATGCAGCAGTGGGAGGCCTTTAAGGCATTTTTGAGGAGGATTTTGACCACTGAAATGACTAAAGTGAAAAGAGATTCTTCTGCCTTTGTAGTGGAGCTGGAGAATAGGGTGAAGGAACTTGAACAACGCTTTGTCATGGACCCATCTGACTCGGCAAGGGAGGAGTGGCAAGCTGCTCAGTCAGCTTACGAGCGGGTGCTCTCCTCAACTGCTGAGAAAAAACGTTTTTTTACCAAACAGGCCTTCTTTGAGGAGGGAGAGAAAACGGGGCACTTGTTGGCTAGAATAGCAAATGCCCAGCAGAGGTCTCCAACTATAGGGGCTATTAAATCCAAGGCTGGGCCGCTGGTCAGATCCCCGGAACTTATCATGCAGGAGTTGGCAGGGTTTTATGAGGAGTTGTACCGCCCCGGCACAGCCTATGATCGGGCGGATCTGGACCGGTACTTAACTGAGCTGAACTTCCCTAGGCTTAATGCGGGACAGAGGGTGGAGTTAGATGCGCCTCTTACGGTGGAGGAATTGCAGGAGGCAGTAGGCCTGTTCCCTAATTGTAAGGCACCGGGGGAGGACGGGATTCCCATGGAAGTATACAAGCAGCATGCGGAAGTATTGCTACCACGCTTATTGAGGGTGTTTAACGCTGCCTTGGAGGTGGGAGTCCTTCCACCTTCTATGGCAAAGGCCAATATTGTATTGCTCCTTAAACCAGGTAAGGACCCGGTTGAACCTGGGTCATACAGGCCAATCTCCTTGTTACAATGCGATATTAAAATTCTTGCGAAAGTGCTAGCAATGCGACTTAATAAGGTTATAGCCTCCCTCATACACGAAGACCAGGCGGGGTTTATGCCAAATAAATCCACGGCCATTAACCTGCGGCGGTTATTTTTGAATATGCAATCGGACGTCGATAATCCGGGAAGCAGGGCCCTGCTGTCCTTAGATGCCACTAAGGCATTTGACAGTATTGATTGGACATACTTGTGGGCGGTGCTGGAGCGTTTTGGATTCGGCGAAGCGTATATAGCGTGGGTGCGCCTCCTGTACAGCGGACCTGAGGCTGCTATTCGGGCCTTCGGTTTCCTGTCACAGGATTTTGCATTGAGGAGGGGGACGAGGCAAGGATGCCCGCTGTCCCCTCTGCTCTTTGCATTGGCTATTGAACCCCTGGCCATGGAGATAAGGGCGAATGAGCGCATTGTGGGATTTTGCTATGGGCCCCTGCAGGAGAAGATAATGCTATACGCAGATGACACCTGCTTATGCTGGTAGATACTGACGAGTCCCTGCGGGAGGCCATGGCAACCATTACAAAATTTGGGGTCTACTCAGGCCTACAAATTAACTGGTCAAAATCTGCCCTGTTACTGTTAGACAGGGATGCCACACAGGCGATAGCCCCATCCTGCCCTATCCCAGTCACTACTTCCTTTAAATACTTGGGGATTCAGATCACTTCTAACCCAAGGGATTTTAGCCGGTTGAATATCTCGCCCCTGCTTCAGAGGTTTAGGGAGAGAGTTAGGACGTGGAACGGCCTTCACATGTCGGTGGCGGGCAAAGTAAATTTGGTGAAGATGATCCTTATGCCTCAATTACTCTACTGTCTTCACAATGCCCCGGTAGTGGTCCCTTTAAATTTTTTTAGAATGGTTAACTCCATCTTTCGTACTTTAATATGGAAGAATAAACCCCCGAGGATAAAATTAGAACATCTTCAAAGGCCTAAGGACGATGGCGGGCTGGCACTGCCCAACCCGTGGTTGTACTACCTGGCTGCCCAGTTACAGCACCTGGTGGGGTGCTTTGGGACTGAGCCGGCTGGTTCTTCCCGGGCACTCATGCTCCGCACAATAGATGCAGGTCCCATCCCTCTGGCACTGGAGGCCCTGGCATTTGCCAGGCCGAATAAGAAGTATCCTACGTACAACCTTATACAAAAAGTGTGGAATAAGTGCAAGTATATACAACAGGCCGAGGGGTACACTGAATATAGCCCTCTCTGGCATAACGAGACTTATACGGAACTGGCTAAGTTGCAGGGAGGGGCTAGATGGATAGCACACAGGATTACCCATGTTAAGCACGTCTTTAAGAACGGTATTCTTAGGACATTAGCGGATCTGCAGGCGGAGTTTGGCCTGCCGTCCCCAATGTTCTTCCAATATCTGCAACTTCAGCATGCGGTTAGAGCACAGAGTAGATCTTCAGAGTGGCACTTGTCTCCAACTCCTGTATTCGGCCTCATCAGAGATGCTGTGACCTCGAAGGGATTTATTTCCCAAAGCTACAATATCCTTTTACAATACTTCCTGGGGCAGCATCCCCTGAAGGTGAGGGAGCGGTGGGAGAGAGATGTGGGTCAAATGGACGGGGAGGAGTGGGAGGAGATATTTCAGGGGGTAAGTGTATGCTCTTTAAATGTGGCCCAGCGGCTCACGCAACTGTATATTATTCTGAGGGTATACTACACGCCGCATAGACTACAGCTGATGGGGTTGCAGACGGATGGTACCTGTACCAGATGTAGGAGGGACCATGGGGATCTTATTCACCTCCTGTGGCGCTGCCCCAAACTGCATTTATATTGGAATGAGGTGGTAACTGTGGTCAATTCTGTGTTCCAGATATCTTTACCAGTAGATCCCAAGGTATGCCTCTTGGGGGTAGTGGAAGAGCATGTGATAGAAGCGCATCCTAGGGAAGCAGTTCAGAGGGTGATGTTCCAAGCCAGGAGGCTGATTATGTTGTATTGGAAATCGGAGGCGCCCCCAACTTCGAGGGAATGGATATGTAAGATAGGGGATATGTTACGTATGGGGTAAGGGATGTTATTCTATGTACGTCTCTGGGTAATAGATGGTACTTAAACTGTATTCCTTGATATTGACATGCAAAAAAAAATTCAAAGATAGTCCATAAGTAACAAAAAGTCCCCAGAAGGAAGAAATGAAGGATTCCAAAACTCTTCAAAACTGCATAAGTGACTTCAAAAATGAAACACCATAGAAGGAGTGATGATATGACAGGAGAGAAATCCACCACCTTGTCCCTTTCAGGCTGCTTACCAGAAATTTTGATCCCTGAAAGAGATCAATCTGAATAGGTGGCTGTTATCCCCGCCATGGGCTCTAATTGACTCTCGCTGTGCTCTCTGTTCATCTAGGTTCCAGTCTGTTAGTCCACCAGGCAGCTCCGTGAGTCACATTTAGGGTAAAAGAGAAAACCCCATAGCGTAATCCAGTATATAACTAGCGTGCCTCTGGATGACGACAGGTTTGTCGAAACGACGTAGGGAGGAGCGGCGTGCTGACGTCACCACGATACGAATCCCGGAAGCAACGGGTAGTGAGAGCCGGCCGGCCGCACACTAAACCACTGCTGTTTTTACTTCAACATGCTGTAAGTGCATTTTTATTTTAATAAACGTTTTTTATATACTGGATTACGCTATGGGGTTTTCTCTTTTACCCTAAATGTGACTCACGGAGCTGCCTGGTGGACTAACAGACTGGAACCTAGATGAACAGAGAGCACAGCGAGAGTCAATTAGAGCCCTTGGCGGGGATAACAGCCACCTATTCAGATTGATCTCTTTCAGGGATCAAAATTTCTGGTAAGCAGCCTGAAAGGGACAAGGTGGTGGATTTCTCTCCTGTCATATCATCACTCCTTCTATGGTGTTTCATTTTTGAAGTCACTTATGCAGTTTTGAAGAGTTTTGGAATCCTTCATTTCTTCCTTCTGGGGACTTTTTGTTACTTATGGACAATCTTTGAATTTTTTTTTTGCATGTCAATATCAAGGAATACAGTTTAAGTACCATCTATTACCCAGAGACGTACATAGAATAACATCCCTTACCCCATAAGTTATATTGTTTATTCACGTCATACACAAATGATATCATATTGTGTTTTTTATAACATAATTTTGGTATTTTACTTTTTATTCAGTTGCGCAGCCTTAGTTCTTTCTTTATATATCTGTTATTTGTGTGTGTCCCACATTTTTTGGTTGCTGCATAGATATTAAGTTATCACATATATTTTACATTTATTCAGACAGCGCAGTATTTTCACACTTTTTATATGTTACGTATGGAAAAGCTCATCTACCAGCACAGGGGGAGTATGCAGAAATATGAAAATCTCTGGGCACCGTAGCTGGATACACTGGGGCTTGCCACGGTGGACCTGGTCGCGGGTAGATTATTGGGCTAGTTATGGGGGGGGGGGGGGGAACACTCTGCCTGTGAATGCTATATTGTAGGAAGAGAAATATTATTAGGTTGCTACTTTAACCCTGTTTTGTATCAATCGGTCATGAGCATGGAAGTGCTGATTATTGTTTTTGATGTATATGACTTTGTACCACCTTTGAATCAATAAACACATTTTTGTTGGTAAAAAAAAAAAAAAAAGCACTATCATGTAAGGGAGATCACAGGTTCTGGCAATAGTGGGTAGGGAGTTTGGCTGGGTACGTAGACATACCGCGCGCGCAGGGGGGGGGGGGGGGATTTATATGTTTACAGACTATCAAAGTGACAGTCTCTTAAAAAAATTTATATATGTATTATCATATTCGTCATTAATTGTGCAAGGAATTGTGTTTTTTTTTTAACTGTAGATATTAATGGTGTCCCCTGAATGTGCACCGTTTTGGCTGCCTGATTTCCTCACTGTCTGCTAACAGTTCTCCCCAGCACACACACTCAGCCCCCGCCAAAGCAGCATGCTCCCACACAGATTTTCTGTACAGACAGCTCAGCCTAATGGTTTGGTTACTGGCCATTATAACATTTTATATTAGGTTTTAAAATATGCATAGTAGATAGAGTAGATAGAGAATAAAGGTGACAAAACAATATTTAAAATTGCACACAGATTTCTTTCACAATACAGAGGATAAATAGCGCACAAACACTCCAAACGTATTGTTTACAGAAAATAGAGCTAGTGCACACAACCCGCACCTCAACTGTGCACTAGGATAGGATATTTCTGTATATGTTGAGAGCAATGTTTGAGGCATTGCATGTAATAGAGGAGAACAAGGCATCGTGGGTGATAAAGAAGTATGTGGCACTGTATAGTAGAAAGGTGTGAAGCACTGTGTGTAATAGAGGGGTATGGGGCACTGTGTGTAATAGTGAGGTATGGGGCACTGTGTGTAATAGAGAGGTATGGGGCACTCTGTGTAATAGGGAGGTATGGGGCACTGTGTGTAATAGAGAGGTATGGGGCACTGTATGTAATAGGGGTGTATGGGGCACTGTGTGTAATAGAGAGGTATGGGGCACTGTGTGTAATAGAGAGCTATGGGGCACTGTGTGTAATAGAGAGGTATGGGATTGTAATAGAGAGGTATGGGGCACTGTGTGTAAGGCTAGGTTACATTTGCACGTACACAGCAGCCTATTCATTTGAATGGGCTGCTGTACCTGTGGAAAATACAGGAAAAAGGTCCCTGCACCTTTTTATAATCACAGCCGCATGATGCAAAAGCACCACCAGGTTTCCTTCACCCACAAATTCACTGCGTTTTCAGATGCCCCTATTCATGGCACCTCCACGTGTGCAAATGCCTGTGATTTACATGTATTCCTGCAGTGTCTGCACCCATGAGTGTGAAACTAACCTTATAGAGAGATACAGTATGGGGCACTGTGTTAAAACGAGAGAGGTACTGTATGAGACACTTTGTGCAATCTGGAGAAATGAAACACTGTATAATAGAGAAGTATAAAGCACTGTGTGTAGAGGGGGGCTATGAGGCCCTGTGTGTAATACTGACGTATGGCCCAATATACCTATTGTAAAATATAATGACTGGAATTCTTTAAATCATGCCAGGACAAGTAATCACTTTAGTGATGCTTCATTAAAATAAGAGTTTTCTAATCATATTCCATATGATTGATTTCATCTTCATTCTATGATGTAAATCAAACAAAAGTGGCTGAAATAGTGGTAAAAACAAATTATATTTATTAGATTCAATTAAAATATCAAAACAATCTGATCACCTAACTATTGGATTATTGTGGGTATGACCAGCATTAGAAAACAACAATAAACAAGAGATTACAATAAAAAGCGTTAAAGCCCAATTAAATTTTTATTTTTATTTTTTTTAAACATTGCTTTCATTTTCCTTTTTAAAGCATATTTACAGTATACCTGCATGGTTAAAATTGTGTTGCTACATGATCTTATATTTACTGAGAATTCTAAGTAATAATAGCATTTTGCATAATGTACATAGTGGTTGTCATGCACTCTGAGTCACTAATGGAGACCGAAGTATATGTGTCCAGCATACCTGCTGAGATAATTAGCGATGAAATGTTGTCTACCAGAAAAAAGAAAATTCTCTGCTTTTACTGGAGCATAAAGTGCTCTCTCTCACATAATGAGTCATGAAGCATTACTTTGCAGCCTGTTACGCTTTGTGAGGATAAAATATAAAAAAATAAAAATAAAAAAAATAGAAGCAAAGCAAACAGTCTTGTCAGAGCTTACTTAGAGAACATGGTGTTGTCAACTGTCGTGCCTTCGTTAAAAGTGATATAACGTACATATTGGATAAACAAGACACTTTGTAATGTTATGTAACTTTTTGTGACCATGCATTATTTATGTAACCTTTTGTTAAATTATGTTAAAAATTACCTTTCTGTTTTAATCTGCATTCATCCATGACTTTCTTTTAAATCAAAAAATTCTAATATGCCCTTTTTTCAACAATGGCAGCAGATGGTGCATGCATAGTTTTGGGATATATATATATATATATATATATGTAGCGGTATTTACTTTTTTAGGGGTGTTATGTGCCTAAATTTAGGGGTTGGTCTAAGCTGGTAGCCAGGCTCGGATCATTTTGATTGCTAGGTATTTGCTTCTGCCTATGTGATGCTGCCTGGTGTATGGTACCCTGTGGACTGTGGGTGGCGCTGCCATATCAGGTCAGGGTTGAGCCAGGGGTGGCATTGCTGGCCTTAGGGTGTCCTCTCTCGGCAGCGGTACAGTGGGCGTGGTCGGCCTGCTGTGCATGCTGGGAGAGGGTACATAAGGGGCAGACGCCATCTTTAGGGGAGTTGGGAGTTGGAGGTTGGAGTGCAGTGGAGTGGAGGAGCCAGAGGGGTGCGCCCCTCGGGGGTGAGGTGACTGGCCAAGAGGTCTCGGCACCTTTGGCCCGAGGCTGCAACATTCCAGGTAGGCCCAGTACCTTTAACTGGTTCTACAATTCGCCCATTGGAGTCCCAGGGTGCCCGGGCGAGGGTACCCGCTCTGACCGCGAGGAAGCCAGGGGAGGATCGGTCCCACTGAGGAGATGAGTAATGGAAGATTGCTGTCTCGGGAGAGGCCTGGTGACCTGTCAGAGGGAAGGATTCCATGTTTGGGAGGACTAACCGGTAGAGTGCCCATTGACATTATCCTGTTCTTGAAAGTCTACAGAGGTTAGAGGATTTCCTGTGCCTGTCCCTGGAGGGGATAGGGTGACAGAACAGTTCGAGCTCCACACCGGCTGCTAGGACTGTGAGAGAGGACTATCCGGATGAGCTAAATCCACTCGGGATCGAGTGGCGACGAGGCTACTGGTTGTGCCTGGATCTAATCTCACACTATTCCTTCTTTCATCTATCTGTCTCTATCTACTACGCAGCAAAAATAGAAAATAAACTCTGTTGGAGTTAAAGTGTTCTGGACATTGTTTCTTTGGGGAAGAAATAGAGACTTGACCCCATACTCTGGGGAAGAGAACCAGTGGAGGAAGGTAACTCGCTGCAGGACCCAAAATTGTGAACACCGCTTAACCTCTTCAAGCAGGAGGGTACGGGCATATAGCACGGTGTGCCTTCACTTGCAAGTGAGCCAGATGAGAAAAAGGTTTGTGTGCTACATGTGGGGGCTCGAGTCCGGGATTGTACTTTGCAGCTACCCCTGAAGCTGGACTTTATGTTTTTTCCCGATGTGATTCTGTGGAGGCCAACCATTTCGGAAAAAAAAGTGAACTGCGTCACTTGTAAGAGAAATGGAGGTACAGGCCAAGACCTATGCTGGATTTCCTAACTGCGTAGTTCGTGGGCGTGTCGGAAGTATAGAAAAGCCAGCGAGCTACGTGCAGAGAGAGAAGGAGGGGGAGGAGCCCCCGCCAACTTGTGTTGCACGTGGCAGTTTGGCGCCAAAGGACAGTACGAGCTCAACTAGTAAAGAAGCAAAATGTCTGCCGCCCCATGGAGTTCTGTTTCATCGGGACCACGGATGTTCCCACCTGCCACAGCCATGGACCTTGTTTCTTTTGCTGCCCCCCTGACGGATACAGGGATTCGGCTCAATCCTAGGGGCCGCTTCGCGTTTTATACGTGCAGGGATGCGGAGGCCCTGGGCATGCTCTGTCTTAAGTGCCAAGGACTGGCACTACAGCTTTGGCCTTTTGGAAGGTGTGCTACGTGTGGAGAGTTCCTTTTTGTGGTGGACCAGCCGACGGAGAAACCAAAGGGTTACCGGGTCAACTGCCTTACAGGTGTCGCTACTCTAGAAGAGGAAACCAGTACTCCCATGGCCAAGCCCACGCGCACCGCTCCGACTGCCACGGATGTGGAGGATGGAGTTCCAACCATTGTGGAGCTTACAATGGAGGTCATCGCGGATGCTGTCTCCGTTACAACAGAGAACTCTCTCCCACCCGCCAAGCGGAAGGTGGGATACGTAAAGGCCTCCCGGGGCCGCGGTCGAAGCCTGCCCCAGCGCCTGCCTGAACCGGATCTTCAAGCCGGAGGGACCTCCAGGAGATCCGCGTCGGGGGAAGGTAAGGAGGCTGGGAGAAGAGGGACATTAACTTTGTTGGAGAGGGAAGGGAAGCCCACACCCCACGCTACAGGGGATGTGTGGACAACCAGCCCGCAAAGACCCTCCATTTTCAAGGATCTTGTATCTATCTCCACCGCCAGCTATCTACCGATGGAGGAGTATAATACTTCTGAGTTGGACTCCTCTTCAGATGTGGGAGATGATCGTGATGTGGATGAGGTGTTTGAAAGAAAGGGTTGGGATAGAATCCCGGCAACTTCACCCCGCAGTTTAGGTGGAGTTTCTTTAATGGACTCTGGGGAAACTACACCCCGAGTGGAAATCTCTGCTGCAAGGGAGGAGACTGATCCTACGCCCGCTTTGCCAGCTCCGGCGTCTTCTGTGCCTGCTGTTGCGGATGTCCGGGCACCATTGCAGCCACCTTTGCCGCCGCTGGAGCCTGCACCATTGAGAAGGTCTCCGGACGCCATTGTCTTCCCAGGAGCAGGAGATCGGGCCACCATGCCACCTCTAGCCCGGTTGCAGCGGCTCCTACACAAAAAGGTCGCCGCTGACTATGGTTGGGAATATCCCTATGTTCCTAAAGAACTGCTTTATGAGATTGAGGCCTCTCGTGAACGTTGGTACGCTGACTTTGTATGGGACCATGTGAAAGTACCAAGAGGCTACAGATATTTGAAGTGTTCTGCTGTAATGGCTTATCGCTATAAAGGCTGCCACAAGGACTGGACTTATGGTCGGCACATTCACGCGGACCGTGTAGTCATCTGCAGCAAGGACAGAGACGATGCTGTTTACTACATAGAAACACTGGACAAGCAGTGGAAAACCCTTGTTCTCCCTGATCCCAAGTACTATCTTTGAAGTGGGAACTTTTTTTTTTTTTTTTTTATTATTTCCACTTCAGGGAACTTGCCTTGAACTGCTGATCTGACTCTGCTCAAGAGGGGATTTACTCTGTTGAGGAATCGGAGGACTGTTTGTGTTTCTCCCTTTTCAGTCCCGCAGAGGAGAACGTTTTTTTTCCCCTTCTCAAGAAAAGAACTGAACACTGGGTAGATTTAGTAAGGGCAAAGCAGGAAGCCGTCATGATCAAGGGGGTGTCCTTGTGTATTTTTCGATGAAAACACTGAGGAGACCGATGGAATAAGCGGTCTATTCCTCAGGCTCAAAAATATCCTAGTGTCTGAATTACACACTACTTGGGATATTGCTTATTTGGAACATTATGTATCAAAGAAGATGGTGCCCAGAAGCCTTAGATGGGAGGTCAGCCCCCAGAAAGGCGAAACTGACCTAGAAGGCTGGTTTGTTTATTTTAATGATATTGGGGTTAAATTTTTACAATTTCTTTTAGGTAAAAAACAGGCAAAACTACGTATCCTTAATGAAGAGATATCTTTGGTTAAGGATAAATTGGCTTCTTACAAGGGTCAAGAGTTTTATAAACAAAAATCAGATCAATTGAGACTCTTCCTGGAAAAAGAGGAGTTCGAACAAAAAATTAAGAAAAAGAAAAAATTTAACCGAGATTTCTCTGACTATTCGAATAAAGTTGTTTTCAAATGGCAAACTAAATTAGAAGCCACTTTTGAGAGTGAAATGGTTGATATTAGTTCCAGTCAACCAATAGAGCCAGTAGCCTCTACCTCATCTAAGAGAACTGTCCCTCCAGTGTCACACAACGGAGGGTCTGAAGCCAAAGGAGGTAAGAAATCCATTTCTGTATCTAAACAGAAGGGAACTCAGGGTAATCAGAATCACCCTCCTCCATACCACAATTATTCCCGACCCTCCAATTATATACAGCAAACGCGCCCCAAAGGTACGGCTCCACCACCTCGCCCAAGGGGCCCTTACCATGGAAATTTCCCTCAGCCTGGTTACCCCCTCCCAGGGTGCCCCAGTTTGAGGGCAACACTCATCGCCCTCGGGAATATAGGGAAAATCCAGGGAATAATTGGTATCAAAAACCTTATTCTCAAGAACCATGGGAATACAGAGATGATCATAGGGACACATGGTCCTTGAAACCTAAACATCTTACTAAGGACAATCCGAGGATGGACCCTAGAGATGCAGTTCGTTATTACAATCCAGGGCTTAATGTCCAAACCCCTCAGGGTAGGCACATCCAATTAGAAAACCGCTTTGCGCCCCTTTCTAATTACCAAGAGGACCCTTGTGATGAGGAGTATGTAATTACACAACATCCAAATCACTATAGAGACTTTCCTCCATCACAGAGAGACTACTATCAAGAATCACCGCAAGATTTTGGCAATAATAGTCAACGTTTTTTTCCAATGGCCAACAATCGGAACAAAAGGGGCTACGAAGAGAGAGAAGAAAGAGAGGAGTTAGAGGGGGGAGGAGAATCAGAGCCAAAGAAAAGAAAGCCATAGATATTAGTGGCATTTTCAATTTGAGTTCTGCCACACTTTCTGTGGGAGAGCAAAGGGTCCTTAGTCAGGGTCTGAAGTTTGCACCTTCACACAAGCTTAATAAATTTGAGACATTCATTGATGTACACAAATTTATTAGAAAGATGAACATTAAACGTCATTTCATCCTGAACCCTATTGGAAATTCTAGTCAAATTATCCATAGGACATCCACTCATTCCAACTCTGCTCATTTGACATCAAGTGAATTGACCACAGATAATGCTCCTATTAAACATACCAATCTTAGGAACGCATCACTTTTTAACCCCTCAGGTTTTGTTGCTCCTTCTATACAGGTGTTCAAGGAACTTGTCTTGAATGATTTATTATCCCTGAAAGTTCCTAATAAGAGAGATACAGTTGAATATCATACCAACATTAAAAAAATCTGCCAACGTAATGATATCATCATACGTCCAGCAGATAAAGGAGGGGGTATAGCTATTCTGGATAAATCCCAATATATAGCAGAAATGACCAGACTCCTTTCTGATCACTCTACCTACACACCTTTGGCTTCTAACCCCACAGTTAAATTCAGAAAAGAATTATCGATTCTTGTTGATTATGGTTTTGAAAACAACATTCTTAATGAGAAAGAAAAACTTCACCTTATCCCGATCATACCAAGAGTGCCTGTTATTTATTATTTACCTAAATTGCACAAAAGCCTCACTCAGCCTCCTGGCCGCCCGATTATAAGCGGTATTGACTCCGTAACCTCTCGGATAGGTAAATATATAGATGCGTTTTTACAACCCTTGGTGGTGAACACTACAGCATATCTACGTGATACCACTCAGGTCCTTAACCTATTGGAAGATTTCCATTGGAAGGAAGGCTACATCCTGGCAACTGCGGATGTAGCCTCCCTATATACTATCATATCCCATCAAGATGGATTTGAGGCAGTCAATAGTTATCTTCAACTTGACAGAACTCTACCCCATTTACAAAAGGACTTTGTCATGGATTTGTTACAATTTGCGACTAGCCATAACTACTTTTGGTTTGGAGGCACTTATTTTTTGCAAACTAGAGGTGTCGCAATGGGGGGCAAATTTGCTCCAAGCCTTGCAAATTTGTTCATGGCCTATTGGGAAGCAGAAGTGATTGATATCGATCCCCCTCCAGAGCTTTTGCTTTGGAAAAGATATATTGACGATGTCATTCTTATTTGGGGAGGAGACAGATCCTCCCTAGATATATTTTTTTCCAATCTTAATAATAATAATAAAGGTATCCTTTTACAGTATGAAGCAAGCGATTCACAGATTCATTTTCTAGATCTTAATATATGTATTAACCACTTAAGCCCCGGACCATTTGGTAGCTAAAGGACGAGAGGTGAATTCAGAATTTTGCACTGCGCTGCTTTAACTGTAAATTGTGCGGACATGCAATGTTGTACCCAAACGAAATTTGCGTCCTTTTCTTCCCACAAATAGAGCTTTCTTTTAATGGTATTTGATTGCCTCTGCGATTTTTATTTTTTGCGATATAAACGGAAAAAGACCGAAAACTTTGAAAAAAAATGATATTTTCTACTTTTTGTTATAAGAAAAATCGAATAAACTCAATTTTAGTCATACATTTAGGCCAAAATGTATTCAGCCACATGTCTTTAGTAAAAAAAATGTCAATAAGCGTATATTTATCGGTTTGCGCAAAAGTTATAGCGTTTACAAACTAGGGTACATTTTCTGGAATTTACACAGCTTTTAATTTATGACTGCCTATCTCATTTCTTGAGGTGCTAAAATGACAGGGCAGTACAAAACCCCCCCAAATGACCCCATTTTAGAAAGTAGACACCCCAAGGAAATTGCTGAGAGGCATGTTGAGCCCATTGAATATTTTTTTTTTTGTCCCAAGTGATTGAATAATGACAAAAAAAAAAGAAAAAAAAAATTACAAAAAGTTGTCACTAAATGATATATTGCTCACACATGCCATGGTTATATGTGGAATTGCACCCCAAAATACATTCTGCTGCTTCTCCTGAGTATGGGGATACCACATGTGTGGGACTTTTTAGGAGCCTAGCCACGTACGGGACCCCGGAAACCAAGCACCGCCTTCAGGATTTCTAAGGGCGCAAATTTTTGATTTCACTCCTCACTACCTATCACAGTTTTGAAGGCCATAAAATTTCAAAATAGCACAAAACCCCCCCAAATGACCCCATTTTAGAAAGTAGACACCCCAAGGAAATTGCTGAGAGGCCTGTTGAGCCCATTGAATATTTTTTTTTTGTCCCAAGTGATTGAATAATGAGAAAAAAAAAAATTACAAAAAGTGGTCACTAAATGATATATTGCTCACACATGCCATGGTTATATGTGGAATTGCACCCCAAAATACATTCTGCTGCTTCTCCTGAGTACGGGGATACCACATGTGTGGGACTTTTTAGGAGCCTAGCCACGTACGGGACCCCGGAAACCAAGCACCGCCTCCAGGATTTCTAAGGGCGCAAATTTTTGATTTCACTCCTCACTACCTATCACAGTTTTGAAGGCCATAAAATGCCAAAATAGCACAAAACACCCCCAAATGACCCCATTTTGGAAAGTAGACACCCCAAGCTGTTCAATGAGAGGCATGGTGAGTATTTTACAGCTCTCATTTGTTTTTGAAAATGAAGAAAGAACATTTTTTTTTTCTTTTTTTTTTTCAATTTTCAAAACTTTGTGACAAAAAGCGAGATCTGCAAAATACTCACAATACCTCTCAGCAAATAGCTTGGGGTGTCTACTTTCCAAAATGGGGTCATTTGGGGGGGTTTTGTGCCATCTGGGCATTCCATGGCCTCCGAAACTGTGATAGGCAGTGAGAAGTGAAATCAAAAATTGACACCCTTAGAAAGCCTGAAGGCGGTGATTGGTTTTTGGGGTCCCGTACGCGGCTAGACTCCCAAAATGTCTCACACATGTGGTATCCCCGTACTCAGGAGAAGCAACAGAATGTATTTTGGGGTGTAATTCCACATATGCCCATGGCATGTTTGAGCAATATATCATTTAGTGACAACTTTGTGAAAAAAAAAAAAAAAAATTGTATTTTTTCCGCAACTTGTGTCAACATATAAAATATTCCATGGACTCGACATGCCTCTCAGTATATAGCTTGGGGTGTCTACTTTCCAAAATGGGGTCATTTGGGGGGGTTTTGAACTGTTCTGGCATTTTATACACAACATTAGGAAGCTTACATCCACTCTTCTAACCACTTGAAGACAAAGCCCTTTTTGACACTTTTTGTTTACATGAAAACATATTTTTTTTTGCAAGAAAATTATGTTGAACCCCCAAACATTATATATATTTTTAAAGCAAAGGCCCTACAGAATAAAATGGTGGGTGTTTCTTTTTTTTTTTCTACACAGTATTTGAGCAGCGATTTTTCAAACGCATTTTTTTGGGAAAAAATACACTTTTTTTAATTTTAATGCACTAAAACACACTATATTGCCCAAATGTTTGATGAAATAAAAAAGATGATCTTAGGCCGAGTACCTAGATACCAAACACGACATGCTTTAAAATTTCGCACAAACGCGCATTGGCGACAAACTACATACATTTTTAAAAGCCTTTAAAAGCATTTACAGGTTACCCCGTTAGATTTACAGAGGAGGTCTACTGCTAAAATTACTGCCCTCGATCTGACCTTCGCGGTGAAACCTCACATGCATGGTGCAATTGCTGTTTACATATGACGCCAGACCGACGCTTGCGTTCGCCATTGGGCAAGAGCAGGGCAGGACAGGGGTGCTTTTTTTTTATTTTATTTTTTTTATTATTAATTTTGCTTTTTTATTTTATTTTTAAACTGTTGCTTCCATATTTATTTATTTTTATCACTTTTATTGTTATCTCAGGGAATGTAAATATCCCCTATGATAGCAATAGGTAATGACAGGTACTCTTTTTTGAAAAAACTGGGGTCTATTGGACCCTAGATCTTTCCTCTGCCCTCAAAGCATCTGACCACACCAAGATCGGTGTGATAAAATGCTTTCCCAATTTCCCAATGGCGCTTTTTATATCCGGGGGGGGGACATTCCCTCCCACTGCTTGTAAAAGCAGTCCAGAGGCTAATTAGCCACTAGGATTGCTTTTACATGAAAGCCGGCCGCTGGCTGAAAAGAATGATACCAAGATGATACCTAAACCCGCAGGCATCGTTCTGGTATAAACATTCAAAGTCCAGCAACATACCAGTACGTTGCTGGTCCTTGTTGGACATGTATTGTAATCTTTTTTTTCATGCAGCTTGTTGGCTGAACGAAAAAAAAAGATTGATCGGTGGGTATGCCCACCATTAGAATACCGCCCTTCATCCACCCACTTCTAATGATGGGCATACATGCACCATTTATATATGCCGAAGCATGGGGGCATCTTCTCGCAAAAGTTATGCCGCGTACACATGGTCAGACTTTTCCACGGGCAAGCCTCCGTCGGAATTTCGACCGTATATACGCGGCATTAGGAGCAAAATCGCTCCTCCGCTCCTGCTGCCCCAATGCTTCGGCATATATGCTTTGTTTGGTGGTGAAATCACCTCCTACAGCACTGGAGTCGCAGGGATCAGGCCTGTCTCTGCGAACGCTGCAGTTATGTGTGTTGTGTTTTGCAAGTGACAGTGATCGATCGATACTGCACTTCGGTGGCCTGGGCTGGACGGAGGGGCAAAACGCAGGTGCTAGCAGGTATCTGGGCTGATCCCACTAACAGTGCGTTTTTGGGAACCCTAAACTGCTGGGGACGCTAGTATAGATCTGATCAGATCAGATATTGAGCTGATCAGATACTATACCACTAAGGGGGGTGTATGCTTCACGTGTGGGTGTTAGCGCTACTGGCACTAACCTGACGCTGCCTGGGGTGTGACGCAGACCCTCTCTGACGCTAAAACCTAACTGATATCACCCGCCGGGCGATCAGGGGGTTAAACCTTTATTGGGTTATATACGGCGGGTGCCCTGACACTATAAAAAGCAAACTAACTGTCAAGTAATTTTGGACCGACTCTCGTTACAAGTCAAGATATTTTATTGCATATGCAAGAGAAATGGTTAAATGTATATCTTCTGCTTCAGAGATCCATTTCTGCCTGTCATAGATTCACATTCAGCTTTTATAACCCTTAAACCTTCCCTTTTCCTGCTCGTAACGTCCTGACCATGTATAATTTCAACCTTTATTCTGACGTTAGCAGGAAATAGGGAAATATCCTTTTTCAGCCAACACCTTATGACAGGATATTTCATACAATGGATACATAAATTATCTCATGGTTCGCAGCCCATATTTTGACAGATGTAAGAGTCAGCACATCTTTGCACAATAGAATATGGTCATATGACTTATTCCAGTAATTAGGGTTATTAGAGCTTATTCAGCATATTTAAGTATTAATAGAGTTATATAAAGCAAACATTTTAACTTTAGAAGATATAGTCATATTAATATGCATATTCATAGTTGACATTTAAAGTATAATTTCTAATTTCTCTAACAGCTGCTCCCTTTTATACTTATAATGTCAATAATTCAAATATCCAGGTTCTTTATTTTACCAGGTATTATCATTTAGACAAATAAGTCTTTTGAAAGGACTGTAAGTTCATCTTCATCAGGTTCCGGGTATAGTTCAGTGTTGTTCTGAAAAAACATAGTCTTTGTTAGTGATGTGTCAATCAGTCTTTGAAGAATTCCTCTAATACAAGGAATGCAGCAACATCCACACAGCGTAAGGACCGTGGCTGCCATGACAACAGAGATGAGCAAACCTTTTGCAAGATCACCCCATTTACCAAACCATTTTTCAAAGAGTCCTGTTAAGGGGTTCTCTACACCAGAGTTCTCAGTTAGTTCCTGGGATAACATTTGTAGGCCTTGCAAAGCCTTGGTGATACTTCCATCAGGTGCCGTATTATTTGGAATAAAAGTGCAGCAGAAGGTGCCGAACATTTCGCATACCCCGCCCCTTTCTGCCAGCAACATATCCAATGCTATACGGTTCTGCCACGCTGTCAAAGAGGTGGCGTCCAATTGTGCTGCTATACCTTTGATAGCATCTCCGGTGTAATTCACAAACCTCTGCTGGTTGTAGTAAATGTAGTTTATCCAGTCGACATTCTTATTGGGCTGTACCCATAGGAAGAGTGAGGTGAGTCCTGCTGTTACTTGATTCTGTGCTTTAAATTCATCCGGAACTCCTCGTGGAACACCTATTGAGTCTATATATACCTGGTTGTCAAAATGATTCTGGACACTTAAGTCTCTTAAAATAGTGTTTACCTGGTAGTCTCATCAATTTATTAGTCATAGGAACAATATAAAAGGGAAGCAACAGGCGGGTAAGGGCACAACTACCCTCCCATCTAGGTGGCAGTCTGAGCCTTAGTTTCTTGTCCCCACACAGCCACCAAACATCAGCTAGTTGCCGTTTCTGTTCCTGAAACCATTTTAGTTGATACTTAATGTCTGTAGTTGATGTTATGGTCGCACAGTATTCAGGAGATAGAGTGCCAACCTTTGTACCATCCTTATCTTTGTTAGAGAAACTAGAAAAATTTCCTGGTAATGCTTGTAGTGAAGGGGGTGTACTTTGCATTTTAGTTTTAGGGTATCTCTTTTTCTCATTTGCACATTCAGACCCAGTAATATTTTCTGAAAACAGTCTTATTATGCAAGCTAAATCTGTTTCCTCTTCAGGGAGAGGAATGGTAGCTAGTTGTGGTCTTGGGTTTGCACAAGAAATACAATCACTTAACCCCTTAGATTGAGTTGTGTATCTGACCCATTCTATCCACTAATTTTTGTCTCCAAATCCTGTTTCTATACTTAATTGTTCCTTGTAAGTAAAATCTGTTTTAAACAAAGAGGTATTAAGTTGAAACTGAGTTGGCTCGGGGGCTGGGGTGTTCTGACCAGGGGTTACAACCTAAATAGTGATTCTCCCTAGTAGGTCAGATATTGTACCATATACCAATTAGTTGTATTGTTTAGTTTACAAAATTGGAGCCATTGTTACTGTAAATCAGCGCAGGGATCCCTTGTCGTGGAATCACCTCTTTGATTAGTACTTTGGCTACTGACTGTCCATCCGTGTGCGCCATAGGAAAAGTTTCCACCCACTTTATAAACCTGTACACAATAACCAGACAGTACTTATTCTCACATTTGTTCAATTCAATAAAATCCATGCATATTGTGTGAAAGGGATAAGGGGGTTGTGGGAAATTACCCCTTAAGGCTCTTAGGGCACCTTGTGCATGGTATCTGTTACAAATCGGATATGTGAGACAAAATTTTCAGAGTAGTTTTGTAAACCCATATGTTGTGTACACCCAGTACCATCCCTCCTTTTGAGGTATGGGCCTACCCATGACTCAATAACACAGCATACGTGAATAGTGATGTAGATAAGTTAGGTTTACCTTCTGTACATGTGTATATACCATTGACCAGTGTTGACCCTGTATATAACCACTTTGATTTTCACCTGCCGGTGATGTTTTCTGCATTTCTGATAACCATGTTTCATCAATAGCTCTCTGTACCTCATCATTTACTTGGGAACTGTATATGTTTGTCATTGCTGTCCTTCAGAAGCTTCCTTTGCTGTCTTGTCTGCTAGTGCATTCCCTAGGGTAATTGGATCTGTTCCCTTTCTATGTGCCGCACATTTACAAATAGCCACTTGTGCTGGTTTTTGTACATATTCTAGAAGGGCAAGAATGAGATCTCTGTGTGATCGGTTTCCCATGGCAACGTAATCATACCCCTTTTTTCCATTGCTGGGCAAATATGTGTAGAGAAAGCGTATTGGCTGTCAGTATAAATATCTATTTATTTTTCCCTTCCCCTAGACTGCAGGCCCTTGACAGGGCTATAATGTCAGCTTGTTGTGCAGAATAGGAACTGGGAAAAGGTCTAGCTTCAATGACCTGGTCATGTGTTACTATAGCATAAGCCGTTTGATTGCAATGTCAGCATCTAGAAAGGGAACATCAGTGAGATCCTTCCTAGGGAGTACCCGTTCATCAATTTTGAGCTGCACAATCATGTGGATCCCCATCACCAGGTGTTGGCATTAGTGTAGCAGGATTCAATGTAGTACACTTCTTGATTGTAACGTGTGGTTGTCCCAGAAGTGTAGTCATACATGATAAATGCCTGACTGGAGATAAATAGGAGATTCTGTCTTATAGTAAGATCACCTAAATAACATGTGAGACCTTTAAGTACCAGGGGTGGAACAATACTATCAATGCAGATGACCGTATGGCCAATGAGGCTGCTACTACAGCTTGTACACAGTGGGGCAAATTAGTTAAGTAAAATGCAACTAGTTTGTGTTCGTTCTCATAAACCTGAGTGAGAGCAGAAGTCATGTACCCCTCTTTACAATCTACAGTCTGCTAAAGGGTTTCTACTGTAATTGGGTAGGCTAAGCACAGTAGAACCCACAATGAGGTGCTTCACCTTTGTAAATGCATCCTCTGCTTGCACATTCCACTGGATGGAACCTTTTGCAGACATTTGTGTACCATAGATGAGATCAGAAAGAGGCACCACCTCCGTAGCATAATTAGCTATCCATGCTCTACAAAAATTTGCCATGCCAAGAAATTACATCATTTCTTTATTTTTACGTGGTTTGGGGGCTTGAAGGATGGCCTCTTTTCGGATCTCATCTGGATGTCTGCCTTTTTGAGATATAATGTAACCCTGGTATTTCACCTTGTTTTTCAAAAGTTGTATTTTATTTTGCTAACCTTGTGACCTTGTTCTGCGAGGAAATGCATCAGAGCCAAGGTGTCAATTTTACATTGTCGCTCCAGAGGAGCCGCTACCAGAATGTCATCCACATACCAGAGAATTTGACTCCCACTGGGAGGTACAACTCGAGACAAAGCATTGAACATTTCTTGTGAGTTTTCCTTTGTACATAAGTGCAAACCAGAACTGACTGTCTGTCTTAATTAGCCCTACGTCTGTCTTTCCTTTTGATCACAAGAAATCGGGGATGTCTTTTAAGGCATCCCCTTCCCCTTTGGTCAAAAAGTGTCAGTCACTGTCTTTTGTCAAAACTTCAATCACGCAAGTTCTGGTTGTACATTCAACAAACCACGCTAATCTGTACCTCTGATTCCCTCTGGATTTCAGTTCCTCATCTGTTAATTTGACCCAGTCTGTGATAAGTTCTCCCAGCTCATGCCATGATACCTCGGAGTTCCGCGTGACCGAAACATGAGGTACAGTATCCTGCCTGTATATTTGCAGAATAGGCTGTGGTAGGAGACAAGTAGCCATGTTATTTCCTTCCTTATCACAGTACAGGTATCTTAAGAGCACTTCAGTGTTAGTGCAACTCATTAACTGTTTCTCATAAGACCTATCAGGCCCAGTGGTCCTTTTGTAGTAGATAGTGCAATAGAGGTTCGTCTGGACCTTGTACCTTTCCTCACAGGCTCTTCAATTATTTCTGTCAGGGTTTTGGGCATCTTTAATCCCTCAGTTTGTAAATCCAAGCTGTACCAGTATCAGGGCTCATTATCCACAGCTGTGATTTGTTTTTCACACAGCCGATGGGCTTTGAGGCCCCCCTCCACTGGTACGACAGAAATATCAAGAGCATGCAACATGTCTCTACCCAACGAATTAACAGGACATTTAGTTGACATTACAATTTTACACTGAGCCTTTTTACCTGTCTGTGGATTTTCCACAGTAAGGCCTTCAGACACGGCCTCCTGGTGCATCAACCCATTTGCAGATTTTACATATACTAAACCTTTTCCCTTTACCCCTGGTGGCATATCCAGCGGGTGTATCAGGGTCCTACAAGCCCCAGTGTCACAGAGAAATGTTACCCAACTACTCTTTGCAACCCAGGTTATTTCTGGCTTGGCTTCAGCATGCAAACAAGTTTCAACATTACACACATCCAAAATATCAGATTCTTTCCCATCCTTCTGCTTCTCTCTCTGCAGACACACTTTTACCATACAGGAAACACTCCCCCCTCATCCTTTTCTTTACTTTCTTTTTTGGTTGGAAGTGCCCCTCAGCATGCCTCACATACTTGATTAGCTCCTAGAGTCTGCAGATCCTATGGTTAATCATGTGTTCGTTAACAAAACTTGATATAAGGACTAGCAGCCCCTTCAGGATTGCATTCTTTAGCTGTTGTTCATATGGGCTATCGTTCACTTGATCTACTGGGATTTCTATCCCAGAGTGGTTTTTAAAATTCTTCTTTATCCTAACAATGAAATTATCCACTGTTTCCTCTTCTCCCCATATACACTGATTTATAATGGACCAGTCGACTTGACGTATCCATCTATCCTCTCTCTATCTTTTGTGACAGCAGGAAGGTAAAGTCACCTGGTTGCATCCAGGGGGGTAGATATATTTCGCCCAGATTCAGGCTTTACGCCGATTTATACAACTAGGTGGAGAGTTGTATAAGGCTAGTGGGCTCATGGATGACTCATACCTCTAGGGAGAGGGCTGGGCGTCGTACAGACAGGGAGTTGATGAGATCAGCTGAACCTTGTCAGCTCATTTAGGCCTCTATAAGAAATCCCAGCTTCATTAGATGTTAGCTCATGCCTGGAAGCAGACCTGTGTGGACTGTCTAGGGAGAGTGAACCCCTGTGCGGTGAGAGAAAGCCTGTGTGGCTATATTTTGCTTGGACATTTAAAACCAGGGACTTAGGGACTGGGACAGCACTAGGCTGATCCCAGTTGTTAGTTAGGAAACCTGTAAGTTTAGTCAGAGGTCAAGTTGACCAGGATTTATTTTGTTTATGTTTTTTTTGCCTTGCTGTGTTTTTGTCACTGTAAATAGAAAATAAACCGCACCTTTTTGATTTTGAAAACCACAACCTCCGTCTGCTGGGCCTGTTTTTGGGTGGGGAGCCCATCCCGGGGGTCACACATACCCGCTGCCGAGCTAACCCCCTCACAGTTGGTGGAGAATGCGGGCAGTTTTTTTTTAAGCCAGCATGGAGGAGATACTGAAACAGCTGGCTCTAGCAAATGCCAATCAACAGCAGACAAATGCAGGTTTGCAAAGGAGCCTTGCAGCCCAGCAGCAAGCTCATCAACAGAGCCTTGCAACTTTACAACAGAGTCTGGAGGCTCAGCAACAAGCCCAACAGCAATCTGAGGCCCGCTTCATAGACCTGTTGCAGAAGCAAGAGCAGAGACTACAACAACAGATGGAAGCAGTAATGCAGCAACGTCCGCAGACCAGTGAGGAAAGCCGTCCCACTAATACCGCGTCCTTTGGGGTGAGTCGTTTATTGACAAAAATGACTGGAGAGGATGATCCAGAGGTATTTTTGACCACATTTGAAAGGACCGCTGAAAGAGAAAAGTGGCCTGAGGAGCAGTGGGCTGGACTAGTGGCTCCTCTGTTATCTGGTGAATCGCAGAAAGCTTACTATGACCTAGAGCCTAACCAAGCAAAAGACTATGTGATGCTAAAAGCTGAAATATTGGCAAGGCTGGGTGTCACCCTGGCTGTCCGGGCTCAGCGTGTGCATAACTGGACTTTCCAGCTTGGAAAACCCCCCAGGTCTCAAATGTATGATCTCATTCACCTGAGCAGAAAGTGGCTACAGCCAGAGACTTTGTCCGCACCAAAGATTGTGGAACGTGTTGTAATGGATCGGTTTTTGAGAGCTCTTCCTACTGCCATCCAAAAGTGGGTAAGCCATGGAGACCCAGAGACGGCCGATGGTCTTGTGGATCGTGTGGAGAAATACTTGGCTACAGAGAACCTGACGGCCTCTTCCAGAGACACTCGGACTTTCCACCCTAAGACCAGACCATCCCCAGGGGCGGATAAGAGGATTCCAAGGGGTGAGGGTGGAGAGAGTGAGAGGGTGGGAGCTCTACCCCAAGTTTGGCGAGAACAGCCTGGGAAATCAGCGGCTCAAGAGGCCGCAAGAAGGATCGTTTGCTACCGCTGCCGGCAAGCGGGACATATTGCAGCAAATTGCCCGGTTGTGGAGGAACCCATGCAGTGTGACTTTCTGACGGGCAGACGTCAGTCGCTGTGTGCGACAGTCGCATGCACTGCCATTCGGGGAACTGAGAAACATTTATGCAAAATGTGTATTAATGGTAGAAATGTTGTGGTATTGCTGGATTCAGGTAGCCTTGTGACCCTGATAAAGGCTGAGTTAGTTAAAACAGAGGTCTCTGGGAATAGCAAGGTAGCCGTTATTTGTGTGCATGGGGACACCCGAGAGTATCCAGTGACTACAGTGTGTTTCGAGACCCCCAAAGGTACCCTCTCTCATCCAGTGGGCTTAGTATCTCAGTTACCGCATGACGCCATTGTGGGAAGGGATTTTCCGAAGTTCTGGGAACTGTGGGATGATCCTGAGCCCCCCACTGGTGCCCCTATGTACCAGGAATGTGATAGCCAGAACTCCCCTGAGAGTGGTGAGGACTCTCCGGAATTTCCCTTGTCAGTATTGGCAGGGGAGACTCAAGAAACTGGAGAGGAGCCCACCTCCTCAGACGAAAACCTACCGTCTGTGGAGTTTTCTGATCTTGAGGTTCACAGGGAAAACTTTGCCACAGAACAGTTGAAAGACCCCGCCCTAATAAAGGCACGGGAAAACGTAGTGAAAATAGATGGCGAGTTAGTGAACCCAGATAATACCGGCACTTACCCATACTTCAGCGTAGAGAAGGACCTACTGTATCGGGTGGCAAAAAGGGCAGAAGAAACCGTTGAGCAGCTTGTGGTGCCCAAACCTTACAGGAAGTTGGTGTTGGAGTTGGCCCATGGGCACATTCTTGGAGGTCATCTGGGGACAGAGAAAACCCGAGAGAGGGTATTACAGAGATTCTATTGGCCTGGGGTGATGAAGGACATAGAAAATTATTGTTCCTCCTGCCCTGTGTGTCAGAGGTCGGCCCCGATGCCACATTTCCGTAGCCCGCTGGTCCCTCTACCCATCATTGAGGTCCCGTTTGAGAGAATCGCAATGGATTTGGTAGGTCCTATAATCAAGTCCGCTAGGGGGCACCAGTACATATTGGTTATAATGGACTATGCCACCCGTTATCCAGAAGCGATCCCTCTCAGAAATACCTCGGCCAAAACCATAGCCAAAGAGCTATCTCTTGTTTTCAGCCGGGTGGGTATTTGTAAAGAACTGCTTACGGACCAAGGTACACCCTTTATGTCCCGGGTTATGAAAGAGCTGTGTAAATTGTTCAAAGTGACGCAATTGCGTACATCTGTGTATCACCCCCAAACCGATGGGCTGGTTGAAAGATTCAACAAAACCCTAAAACAAATGCTGAACTTAGGGGTGATAGAGGAGTCCCAAAGTGATTGGTCTAGTCCCATTGTGTTGGTGCCTAAACCGGATGGGAGCTGGCGATTTTGTAACGATTTTCGTCAGTTGAACAAAGTTACAAAATTTGACACCTACCCCATGCCACGTATAGATGAGTTGATCGACCGGCTGGGAACAGCCCGATACATGACGACTCTTGACCTCACAAAAGGGTATTGGCAAATCCCCCTGGCCAAGTCGGCCAAAGAGAAAACCGCATTTGTAACCCCAGACGGGGCGTTCCAATATAAAAGAATGCCGTTCGGGTTACAGAATGCGCCGGCCACATTCCAGCGGAAAATGGACCAGATGCTGAGGCCCCATCGGAAGTATGCTGCGGCTTACCTGGATGACATAATTGTCCATAGCACAGATTGGGCCTCACATCTGCCAAAAGTGCAAGCAGTCCTGGACTCTGTTCGGGAAGCAGGGTTTACGGCTAACCCCAAGAAGTGTACCATTGGGCAGGAGGAGGCCAAATATCTTGGGTACACCATTGGGAGGGGAGTAATAAAACCCCAACTCAACAAAGTCGAGGCCATCCAGAGTTGGCCACGTCCCAACAGCAAGAAGCAGGTACGAGCCTTTCTGGGAATCGCTGGGTATTATCGGCGATTCATTCCCCACTTTGCTTCTAAGGCTGTGCCCCTAACCAACCTGACGAAGGGGAAAGGGTCGGTCATGATTAAATGGACCCCCGAGGCTGAGGCAGCATTCCAATTCTTGAAACAAGCCTTATGTAGCCAGCCAGTGTTGTACTCACCCGACTTCTCTAGAGACTTTGTCGTACAAAGTGATGCGTCAGATGTGGGGTTAGGAGCAGTATTGTCCCAGGTCTGGAACGGGGAAGAGCACCCAGTCATTTACCTCAGCAGGAAGTTGAAGTCCCATGAGGTAAATTACGCCACCGTTGAAAAGGAGTGTTTAGCGGTGAAGTGGGCTCTAGATTCCCTTCGGTACTACCTGCTAGGTAGGCACTTTGACATGGTAACGGATCACGCTCCGTTAAAGTGGATGGCTCAAAACAAGGAAACAAATAGAAGAGTGAATAGGTGGTTCCTGGCCCTCCAGGAATTCAACTTCACAGTAAAGCATCGCCCTGGCGTTCAAATGGGGAATGTGGATGCTTTGTCTCGAGTACATGAATGCCTGATTGCTGGTGTTCCAACCCCGAGGTTAAAACAAGAGGGGGGGGTATGTGACAGCAGGAAGGTAAAGTCACCTGGTTGCATCCAGGGGGGTAGATATATTTCGCCCAGATTCAGGCTTTACGCCGATTTATACAACTAGGTGGAGAGTTGTATAAGGCTAGTGGGCTCATGGATGACTCATACCTCTAGGGAGAGGGCTGGGCGTCGTACAGACAGGGAGTTGATGAGATCAGCTGAACCTTGTCAGCTCATTTAGGCCTCTATAAGAAATCCCAGCTTCATTAGATGTTAGCTCATGCCTGGAAGCAGACCTGTGTGGACTGTCTAGGGAGAGTGAACCCCTGTGCGGTGAGAGAAAGCCTGTGTGGCTATATTTTGCTTGGACATTTAAAACCAGGGACTTAGGGACTGGGACAGCACTAGGCTGATCCCAGTTGTTAGTTAGGAAACCTGTAAGTTTAGTCAGAGGTCAAGTTGACCAGGATTTATTTTGTTTATGTTTTTTTTGCCTTGCTGTGTTTTTGTCACTGTAAATAGAAAATAAACCGCACCTTTTTGATTTTGAAAACCACAACCTCCGTCTGCTGGGCCTGTTTTTGGGTGGGGAGCCCATCCCGGGGGTCACACATACCCGCTGCCGAGCTAACCCCCTCACACTTTGCTATAAGAGCATTTCTTCTGTTTTTGAGTGCTGCATCATCCTGAGGCAACACCCCTCCCTGGTTGTTTAATCCACTCCAATCTCCCACTACATGATGCCAGTCAGGTCCCAGTACCTGTCTGGTGACCTGCTCTATTTCCCTCACATTGAGATGATAGCTAGCAACCATTCCCATGATACCATCCCTGAATTGAGCTATGTGGACCTTGGGATTGCTGTAAGGAGGGTCAGCGGGGTAACTTGTTGCATACCTCTGTCCCATCTGGTGGTGGGGACTGCAGGTCTGCAATAGGGAATTGGGAGCGGGTGGTGAAGTCAGAGGGGGAGCAGGGTCTGTCGGTGGGATTGGAGAGTCCTCTAAAGGGTGTGTAGGGGCTGTCGGGTGCATTAGGTTTGTCGCATTTTGTTCAGTCAATACTTGCTGCACTAAACTTCGGAGGACGGTCATATTATTGTCCTCCTCTTTGTCTAAAAACATAGTCTTTTTATGATTTTTTTTATGATTTTAACCTACAGTTAGCCTCCTCAAGCCATTTCTTTGCCTGGGGAAGACCTAATTTATTCTGTTTCCTTATTTTTCTTTTCTTTTTTTTTTTTTTTTATATATATATATATATATATATACACATATATACATACATATATATACACATACATACATGCCGGCATAATTTTTATTTATTTTTTAAGCTTTCTACACAACACAGTATTACACAACAATCCTTATTTAAAAATGCAACAAAATCATACTTTGTTTTTCATGTCTTAAGGAGTTTCACATTCTCTTTGTCTAGACTACACATATACTTTGCATCATCATTCAAACCATCAGACTTTCCATGGATCATACTCATTTTAACGTGCACACGGAGTTTTTTTAGTAAGGTCTTCTCACACTGACACAATACCTGCACACAGTATCTTATCACTTCTGCAGCTACTCACAAACTTTCTAGTCGTGACATATCACTTCTAGATTATTGATCTTGTGTGCTGCTATAATACTGGTGTCTTGTCTTCTTACTTAATGTTTTATTCATTTATAGGGAGCATGAACAGAATTACAAGGCGAACGTAAATTCACCTGACTGGTCAACCCCCCCTGATCAAAACATTAATATTTCAGTAAACTGTAGGGAGCATGAACAGAATTACAAAAGAGACTTAATTTCTCTCGACTGTTGTTCCCACACTTTATCAAAACATTAATATTTGTTGATTCAACGGTATTTATAAATGCCTGTACAGGTTTTTTACACAACATACGAGGCTGGCTGAGCGCAAGGGCTCGTCAAATTACCTCTATTTGTTACCTGGAAATCTATCAGGCCATACCTTTGTATCAACAGGGGTTCGTGTTTTTGATGTAGGAATATTTATGTGTCCCCCACGGGAATTCCTGCAGTTTACAAGGCTGTCAGGACCTAGGTCCTTTGTCGACAAATTTCCTTTATCTGCACCCGGGTATTGGAATGGGACCATACTCCTATATCAAAGGGATTTAAACTACGGACGTATCTACTTATATTCCCTCAACTTGGATAAAGCAAAACATATACACAACAGATAAACATTCAATTAATCTCTATATTAGATGTATGTAACAAAATCCCTTAATTCATTAAATCCCTAATCACATTTAGGCCTAAAAGTATAATATAATAAATGAAAATATCTTACCTTGCCCCGAGAGCGGTCTCTTGTGCTGATCCGGTAAGTCGCTGCCCGGGAGGCACTAGTTCAGTGAGCCGGCCTCTGTTAACATCAAATTTAAGACGGAGGACTTACAGTTTTTTGCCGTACGGACATCGGTTCACTGGGTTGTTGGCTAGTGCTTTCCAGGAATTTGGACTTCCGGCTCGAAGGACCAAAATGTCAAGTAATTTTGGACCGACTCTCGTTACAAGTCAAGATATTTTATTGCATATGCAAGAGAAATGGTTAAATGTATATCTTCTGCTTCAGAGATCCATTTCTGCCTGTCATAGATTCACATTCAGCTTTTATAACCCTTAAACCTTCCCTTTTCCTGCTCGTAACGTCCTGACCATGTATAATTTCAACCTTTATTCTGACGTTAGCAGGAAATAGGGAAATATCCTTTTTCAGCCAACACCTTATGACAGGATATTTCATACAATGGATACATAAATTATCTCATGGTTCGCAGCCCATATTTTGACAGATGTAAGAGTCAGCACATCTTTGCACAATAGAATATGGTCATATGACTTATTCCAGTAATTAGGGTTATTAGAGCTTATTCAGCATATTTAAGTATTAATAGAGTTATATAAAGCAAACATTTTAACTTTAGAAGATATAGTCATATTAATATGCATATTCATAGTTGACATTTAAAGTATAATTTCTAATTTCTCTAACACTAACTAACCAGCGTCACCCGTAACACTTATATGATGATCACTGGTGAAAGGGTTAACTAGGGGCAATTAGGGGGTTAAAACCTTTATTAGGTAATATATGGGGGTACCTGACGCTATATAAAAACCTGACGGCGAACCTAAAAAAAAATTACTGGCTAACTATCGGCATCACCGACACTAAGACAACGATCATAAAAACGATTGCTTAGCGACAGTGGTGATAGGGGGTGAAAGGGTTACCTGGGGGGCGATCAGGGGGTTAAACCTTTATTAGATAATATATGGGGGTACCTGACGCTATAAAAACCTGCGGCGAACCTAAAAAAAATTACTGGCTACTGATCAGCATCACCGACGCTAAGACATCGATCAGAAAAATGATTGCATAGTGACGGCGGTGCTAGGGGGTGAAAGGGTTACCTGGGGGGTGATCAAGGGGGTTACACCTTTATTAGGTAATATATGGGGGTACCCGACGCTATAAAAACCTGCGGTGAACCTAAAAAAAATTACTGGCTACCGATCAGCATCGCCGACGCTAAGACATCGATCAGAAAAATTATCGCTTAGTGACAGTGGTGATAGGGGGTGAAAGGGTTACCTGGGGGGTGATCAAGGGGGTTAAACCTTTATTAGGTAATATATGGGGGTACCCGACGCTATAAAAACCTGCGGCGAACCTAAAAAAAATTACTGCCGACCGATCAGCATCACCGACGCTAAGACATCAATCAGAAAAATGATCGCATAGCGACGGCGGTACTAGGGGGTGAAAGGGTTACCTGGGGGGTGATCAAGGGGGTTAAACCTTTATTAGGTAATATATGGGGGTACCCGACACTATAAAAACCTGTGGCGAACCTAAAAAAAATTCCTGGCTACCGATCAGCATCGCCGACGCTAAGACATCGATCAGAAAAATTATCGCTTAGTGACAGTGGTGATAGGGGGTGAAAGGGTTACCTGGGGGGCGATCAAGGGGGTTAAACCTTCATTAGGTAATATATGGGGGTACCCGACGCTATAAAAACCTGCGGCGAACCTAAAAAAAATTACTGGCTACCGATCAGCATCACCGACGCTAAGACATCGATCAGAAAAATGATTGCTTAGTGACGGCGGTGCTAGGGGGTGAAAGGGTTATCTGGGGGGTGATCAGGGGGTTAAACCTTTATTAGGGGGGGTTAGGGGGCTACACTGGACCTAAAACTAAATGTAGTGACACTTTTACAGTCACAAATGTCACTGATTGCAGTGATCACTAAATAAATGGTCACTGCAATCAGTGACACTGTGACTGGGGGCTGGGGGGGCTGGGGGGTGATCTGGGGGTGTCTGGGGGGGCCTGGGGGGGCGATTTATGTGCCTATGTGTCCTGGTGTCAGTGTGCTGTTTTGTGTACTAACCTGCATCTTCTCCTGTACGGCGCTCGGTATATGTGAGCGCCGCAGGAGAGATAACATCACTTCCTCCTTCCTGGCAGGCAGGGGAAGCTCTCTCATTCGCCGGGAGCGATCGAGAGGGGGTGGCCAGAATCGAACGGCCGTCCCCTCATGCCGGATCGCTCCCAAAGGTAAAACGACCACCCACTGTAAAGAAGGGGGGTCCGATCGGACCCCCCAACTATACAAAGGCAATCACGTATATGTACGTGATTCTGCCTGTCGGTGCCATTCTGCCGACGTATATTTACAGTGGGCGGTCGTTAAGTGGTTAAGGAAGGTCATCTCACAACCAGTACCTTCTTTAAAGACACAGATCGCAATGCTTTCATCCCTATACATAGTTGTCATCACAAAGCTTGGCTTGCTGCTGTGCCAAAGGGCCAATTTCAAAGATTGAGACGCAACTGTACAGATATTGCAATATTTCACCAACAAGCTGATATTTTAAAACAGAGATTTTTAAGCAAAGGATATAATGAGTTTGAAATCAATACTACTATTAATAACGTTGCTATTATGAACAGGAGTTCACTTCTAACAAAGAAAATAAGGGATAAATCTTCATCAGAAAAATTTAGTTGGTCTATGATTACGAGATATTCTAACCAACACTTCTCAGTTAAAAAGATTTTCAAAAAACATTGGGATGTACTACGTAACGATAAAATTCTAGGACCCCTTATCCCTGAACAACCTGTCTTAATCTATAGAGGCGCACCTCCTCTGAGATTTAGTATTGCCCCTAACGTTATAGACCCACCTAAAAAGGCATCTTTCTTTCACAATATGAAAGGGTATTATCCTTGCCGTAGGTGTAACATCTGTAAAGTTAATTCCTTTCATGGTCAAAAATGTGAAAGTTTTGTCTCTACGGTCACTAACCACACTTACGATATCGAGGCATTCATAACTTGCTCAACTAAGTACGTAGTTTACATGATTCAGTGCCCATGCTCAAAGCAATATATAGGTCGTACGAAGAGAGAATTACACATACGTCTGAGTGAGCATGTGGGAAATATAAAAAGAGGCTTTCCTAAACATAACCTCTCCAGGCATTATGATAAATATCATAACCGCCAACTCACTGGTACTACGTTCTTAGCAATTGATATTGCCCATCCACACTGGAGGGGCACCAATATGGTCAGGGCTATTTCTAAATTAGAAACGAGATGGATTTTTTTAATGAAGTCTTTTAAGCCTTTCGGTCTTAATGTAGATTGGGACATAAACTGTTTTATTAATAACTCATAAATTCATATTTTTTATTTTCATATTTTTATATTTTGTGTGTAGGCACCATTTAATTATGTCCCCATACAGATATATTTTAACATAATTTAATAACCTTTTAAAATTGTTTTATTTTTAATTGTCTTCTTAATATATTTTAGTTTATCTGATTGATTAATTTTTAATCTCATATTGCTATTATGTATTGTCAGATATAAGATTTTGTTTTTAAAGACAGGTTATGTCTTTTTAAATTTTTTGAAGTTGCGTCTCAAATTTGTTTGATGATAGTGTTCCTGTCCAACTTCGTGGCACTACACTCATTTGACCACAAGATGGCTCACTACCTTCTTTTATTACTTCTAACTTTCTGCGGCTTGTTCCTTGTCCAGGCATGGCCGGTTATCATAATGACTGTGCTGTTTAAAACCCTTTTCCCTTACATTTGCCATTAGTCAAAATGGCGTTGGGTCTATATATACCTCCATGCGTGATGACAGTCTTTACGGCCAATCCCCAGACGACGTCCTACTTGTGACGAAACGTGCGTAGGGGGCCGCTGACGTCATCACGCAATTCCTTACTGAGAGGAGGTGCCGCGGACGCCATAGGAACACACACATACAGGATCTATTGAGACGCCGCTTCGATCCACCACCGTTACCGCTGTAATTTATCTACTACATTGTAAGTGCATTCCCTTTTTTCATTAAAGCATTGGTTTTGCATATTACACTATGGGCATATCCTTTTTTTTCCACATGAGTGTATGAGGACTACTGTTATCTG
Source organism: Rana muscosa (assembly GCA_029206835.1). NCBI lineage: Eukaryota > Metazoa > Chordata > Amphibia > Anura > Ranidae > Rana > Rana muscosa. The sequence goes on from CM055118.1 coordinate 200,924,051, forward strand.
CAGTACTGCTGTGAAGATTCTGAGGTCTTGGGGAAACCTATTCCCTGTGCTGGGAGAGACTGTTTTAATACAGTCACGACATTCTGGTAAGCAGATCTTTTACCACAAGGGTGATACACCTGAAGTTTCCTTGGGAAGATTGATTCATTTCTACTTTCACTGTGGACACTTTTTGATTGGAATTTTTACCACTATTTTTTGTTTGGGACCTCATTTTCCTTTTTTACTTAATTTTTTACATCACTTGTCACTAATTGTATATTTTTATTTATTCATTTGGAGACTCTGCATTAGTTTTCCTCCTTCTTTTTTTTTTTTTTTTCAAAGTTTTTTTAAAGTTTTGGTTTTAAACATCAATTTATTGCATATAATTCATTTATACTTTTTGCATAATAATCACCTATTTTTAATTTATTAAATTGGTGTTTTTTTAGCGCTGCACTTCCACTCCTTTTTTTCTTGTTTACCTTATAAGTTTTTTGTATTGAACTTATAGTGCTAGCAGCTATTATTGTAATGTTTATTTAAACAAACACATTTTTACATCTTATCATATAGCGCAGCGTTAGCCTTAGGGCTTTTTTTCTTCCTGTCCTTGTGTATTGATACGTGCCTATGCGCACCAAGGCTAGAGTAGTAATGTGTGCTGCCACTAGGTGGTAGTGTTCTGCAGGAAATTATGCTACAGAAACCGGTCATTCCTTCCAGGGGGAATGGCTTGCTTCTGTTACTAGAAGTTAGGATGTTTGATTTTGTGTGTTATGTTGTTTTTCTCTCCCTCTGCAGGTGAAGTACAAGCAATTCTGCCGGAGAATGGGTGGAGTAGCTATTTAGGAGGGGGTGGAATATGTACAGTGTGATATGAAAATGTGAAATTGAGAATGGATGTCAAATACTGTGTTTTGTTCTCTATATTTTCCTTCTCTATTTCTTTTCTCTTGTCCTTTTTTTTTCTTATGTTGGTTCAGGCACAACAACTCAACAATTGTACATAGTTTTTCTGGAATAAATTCACGCTTACTTAGGCTTGAGGGGTTGTACATTTATTGCAGACACTGGGGACAGTGTCTATTTTAGGAGGGGGTGTATGTAGCGGGTATTTACTTTTTTAGGGGTGTTATGTGCCTAAATTTAGGGGTTGGTCTGAGCTGGTAGCCAGGCTTGGATCATTTTGATTGCTAGGTATTTGCTTCTGCCTATGTGATGCTGCCTGGTGTATGGTTCCCTGTGGCCTGTGGGTGGCGCTGCCATATCAGGTCAGGGTTGAGCCAGGGGTGGCATTGCTGGCCTTAGGGTGTCCTCTCTCGGCAGCGGTACAGTGGGCATGGTCGGCCTGCTGTGCATGCCGGGAGAGGGTACATAAGGGGCAGATGCCATCTTTAGGGGAGTTGGGAGTTGGAGGTTGGAGTGCAGTGAAGTGGAGGAGCCGGAGGGGTGCGCCCCTCGGGGGTGCAGTGACTGGCCGAGAGGTCTCGGGCACCTTTGGCCCGCGGCTGCAACATTCCAGGTAGGCCCAGTACCTTTAACTGGGTCTACAAGTCGCCTATTGGAGTCCCAGGGTACCCGGGCGAAGGTACCCGCTCTGACCGTGAGGAAGCCAGGGGAGGATCGGTCCCACTGAGGAGATGAGTATTGGAAGATTGCTGTCTCGGGAGAGGCCTGGTGACCTGTCAGAGGGAAGGATTCCATGTTTGGAAGGACTAACCGGTAGAGTGCCCATTGGCATTATCCTGTTCTTGAAAGTCTACAGAGGTTAGAGGATTTTCCTGTGCCTGGAGGGGATAGGGTGACAGAACAGTTCGAGCTCCACACCAGCTGCTAGGACTGTGAGAGAGGACTATCCGGGTGAGCTAAACCCATTCGGGATCGAGTGGCGACGAGGTTACTGGTTGTGCCTGGATCTAATCTTACACTATTCCTTCTTTCATCTATCTGTCTCTATCTACTACGCAGCAAAAATAGAAAATAAACTCTCTGTTGGAGTTAAAGTGTTCTGAACATTGTTTCTTTGGGGAAGAAATAGAGACTTGACCCCATACTCTGGGGAAGAGAACCAGTGGAGGAAGGTAACTCGCTGCAGGACCCAAAATTGTGAACACTGCTTAACCTCTTCAAACAGGAGGGTATGGGCACAGGGCCGGATTAACATAGGGGCTATTGGAGCTGCAGCTCCAGGCCCCTTCCTCAAGATAGGTCCATTTGCCCAAAAAAAAAAAAAACAATCACAAAAAAAAAAAAAGATTGACTTTGAGGGTTGTAGCTCGACGACCAGGGGCCACAGAGACCCCGCATTTGGGGTTTAGGTAGCTGAAGACCTACCCCACAACTGGTCAAAATGTGGGGTTCCTATAATTTATGGTTCTGGAGATAGGGGTCTGCTTGCGCACCCTGTCAGAAGCTACATACAGAGCGGCCAGTATAAATACAAGCTGACACACTTTGCCGCAGAAGACTGAGAGGATGAGCTCACAGTGCTTAAAATAATTATTTGTATATTATTTATGGTAATTAACCCCTTGTCACCCAGGCCAATTCTGACACTTCTCTCCTACATGTAAAAATCATATTTTTTTTGCTAGAAAATTACTCAGAACCCTCAAACATTATACAGTATATATCATTTTAGCAGACACCCTATGGAATAAAATGGTGGTCTTTGCAACTTTTTATGTTACACGATATTTGCGCAGCAATTTTTCAAACATGTTTTTTTTTTAAAGAAACTGTTTCATTCATAAAAAAAAAAAAAAAAAAACACACAAAAGTTAGCACAATTTTTTTTGTATACTAAGCGATGCTTTCATTTTTTTTACAGGTTACATGTTTAGAGTTACAGAGGAGGTCTAGTGCTAGAATTATTGCTCTCGCTCTAACAATCACTGCGTATGTAACCTGTGTGTATCTGGCTCTGATACTAGCCAGTGCCTCACCAGCCACTGACTAGTATCTCTCCCCAGCCTGTCCCCACACACCCTCTCACCTGCTGACCTGTAGATGGGGGAATCACTGCTGCAGTGTTATTGTGTTCTACCAGTAAATACAATGATTAGTGCTGCTAATTATAGCTGGCAGCACTGATTGTTTTGGGAAAAACCTGACAGGCTGGTTGTACTCAAGTCGATTAATAGATTGATTTGTGTAAAACCAGCTAGCCCATACATAGATCGACTATGGCTGGTCTCTGCTTAATAGGCTTAATTTCAATCCATGTATGGCCTGCTTAACCACTACGCAGTCCCTAAACATCCTTCCACAAACCTTTACATTTTTCCTTCCCAGATTCCTTCATCCTCCTCACCTGTACATAGTGCCCACTGTCATACTCTCCACACTTCTCTCCTGTACATACTACTCACTGTCATACCCTCCACACTTCTCTCCTATACATAGTGCCCACTGTCATAACCTACACATTCCTCTCCTGTACATAGTGCCCGCTGTCATACACTTATCTCCTGTACATACTGCCCACTGTCATATCCTCCACACTCTTCTCCTGTACATACTACTCACTGTCTTACCCTCCACACTCCTCTCCTGTACATACTGCCCACTTTCATAAACTCCTCTATTGTACATAGTGCCGGCTGTCATACCCTCCACACTCCTCTCCTATACATACAGTACTGCTCTCTGTCATACCCTCCACATTCCTCTCCTGTACATACTGCCCACTGTCATACCCTCCACACTCTTCTCCTGTACATACTGCTCACTGTCTTACCCTCCACACTCATCTCATGTACATACTAATAAAACCAAAATATCTGCGCTAACTAAAAAAATGGTGAAAATGAAGTGAATGTAGCAGCTAGCACAGTCTGTTGATAACAAACACAAATATATAATTCCAAAAATGCAGCGCTTCAATGTGATTCAATGAAAATCAATGTGGCAAATAAAAGTCCAAGTATAAAACACAGTTAACATGTGATGAATGCAGGATTGCTGTGAAACCACCACCAAACTTCAGTGTACACAAAAAAGGCACACCACACCAACGTGCTCACAATCTGCTTACCAGAAAGTGAAAGGTAATGGGCGATGTAATCATACAATGCAGAGGGTTGATGTTGAGGCAAAACACTCCAGATCGGATGGATCAATCACAGGAACAATCATCAGCATTGGTAACAGGGCAATTTCCAGAATTTAAACGATGTGCATGGATGCTAGACAAGTCTCAGCAGATGGTATACCCAAATATGAAGAAAGAGACTAACATAGTGAAGCCCGTAATGTAAAAACATACAGAATTTATTGTAGTCTACTTACAGGTGTACAGGATAATCAAAGGCATGTAAAAAGATAACAAATCCGCGGCTCTCAGCGTGCTTCCACCAGCCAGCCTGACATGTTTCATCCTATGTGGATATCATCAGAGGCGCCTTCACTGTGTAATTTAAATTTACATAGTGAAGGAAGTTCCCCGCTCAAGCCAATGACGTAGGCGGGTCCGACATACCGAGGGGGCGGACCTGATGGGGAACTGCTCTCACTTTGGTAATACATGTATAGACCCGCCCCTTCTCATGTTCCGCATCTGGTCCGCTGAGCGGACCTGATGGGGAACTTTAGAAGGGGCGGGTCTATACATTTAAAACACTGAGAGGGAGTTCCCCATCAGGTCCGCTCAGGCACAACCAATGAAGGACAGCGCTGGACATCGGGATCGCCGCGGGACACTGGATTTCACCGCTGGAATGTTTTTTTTTTTTTTTTTTTTTTTTAAATAAAGGACTTTTTCAAGGTGTTTGTGTGTTTTTTTTTTAAACATTTTTTTACGCTTTCTTCGTGAAATGGTAGGGGTACAATGTACCCCTTACCAATTCACATAGGGGGGGGCCGGGATTTGGGGGTCCCCTTTGTTAAAGGGGTCTTCCAGATTCCGATAAGCCCCCCGCCCGCAGACCCCCACAACCACCGGGCAAGGGTTGTGGGGATGAGGCCCTTGTCCCCATCAACATGGGGACATCCTCCCCATGTTGAGGGCATGTGGCCTGGTACGGTTCAGGAGGGAGGGGGGGCCGCTCTCTCGTCCCCCCTTTTCCCCTGCGGCCGGCCAGGTTGCGTGCTCGGATAAGGGGTCTGGTATGGATTTTTAGGGGGACTCCACGCCATTTTTTTTTAAATTTGGGGTGGAGTTCCCCTTAAAATCCATGCCAGATCTGAAGGGCCTGAAATGGATATTTGGGGGAACCCCACGTCAATTTTTTTTTAAATTTGCGGCGGGGTTCCCCTTAATATCCATTCCAGACCTGAAGGGCCTGGTAATTGAATTCTGGGGAACCCCTACGCTTTTTTTTTTTTTTATCAATGACTTTTGAATGTATTGCCGGGAGCCGACAATTCAAAAGTGAGTTTTAAATGCCTTTTTTTCTTTCAAAAATGACATTTTTTGCAGGGACAGTTCTAAGCACAGGAAACATGCGCCACTTCACATGCAAATCATACACACCCCCCAGGTACGAAATTTAAAGGAATATTTCACTTTTCTTTTTTCATTTTAAGCATTATTAAAATCACTGCTCCCGAAAAAACGACCGTTTTTAAAACTTTTTTTTGCATTGATACATGTCCCCTGGGGCAGGACCCGGGTCCCCAAACACTTTTTAGGACAATAACTTGCATATTAGCCTTTATAATTAACACTTTAGATTTTGAACGTTCGAGTCCATTGTATTTAATAGGGTTCTGTCTCAACTACAAAGCGATAAAGTTCATCTCCAGGTTTAAGTAGGCCTTATGCCCCGTACACACGATCGTTTTTACTGTCATTTTTTAAACCAACGTTTTTCTCCTCGTTTTTTTTTCATGTTTCCTCTCAAGCCTGCCTTGCGTACACACCATCATTAAAAAAAACGATCAAGCAAAGCGCAGTGACGTTCAACACGTACGACGGCACTATAAAGGGGAAGTTCCGTTCGAATGACGCCACCCTTTGGGACGCTTTTGCTAATTCCGTGTTACCGCGTGTTAGTAAAAGTTTGGTGAGAGACGATTCGCGCTTTTCAGTCTTCGTGCTTTGAAGATCGTTTTCGGGAGTTCAGTTTGCGCCTGTGGGTTCGTATCTGTTTAGCACTGCTTGTAGTCAGTTCGTATCTGTTTATTCAGTGCGGCCTGCTCTGCACGTTCGTGTTTTTCAGCTTGTTCTTCATAGGCCTTGCTGTTCTTCCGTGCGTTCTTCTAGTTCGTTCTGTTCAGCCGACCGTTATCTAGCCATGTTGCGGCTACGTACTCGTCGTAGAGTTCGTGCTGTAGTTGGTGCAGGGGTTCATGCTGTATCCCGACTCCATGCCATGAGCAGGGCCAGGAGGAGTTCATGGACCAAGAATTGGTTGCTCCAGCGGCACCAATTCTGTCACATGCCTTTGTTGCGGGAGATCAGGGAGAATAATCCTGATGATTTCAGGAATTTCCTCAGGATGTCTGACCCCGTATTTCAGCATCTGTTGGCTTTGGTGTCCCCCTATATTACCAGGCAGGACACCGTTATGCGGGAAGCCATCAGTGCTGAGCAGAGGCTCATCGCCACGTTGCGATACCTGGCTACTGGGAGAAGCCTGCAGGACCTTAAGTTCTCCACAGGCATATCCCCCCAGGCTCTGGGGATCATTATACCAGAGACTTGTTCTGCCATCCTTCAAGTTTTGCAGGAAGATTATATTAAGGTAAGTGTTCTTCTTCAAAAATTCACATTGTATGGTTTTTATTTTTGGATATTTTTAATTTGCTTTATTTGCAGTCCCTAATTCACATGATTCTTAGCTGCAGGGAATGTCCCCTTTCTCCCCATGTTTTATTATTTAAAGTTTGGGGTTTGAGGCCTACCTGTAAATTTGGATTACCTAACCTCTCCAGCATGCTATCCTGGGGCCATACCTACCTTACCTAGTCATTTCCATGTTTTTTATTATATGTTCCATCGTAGTGCTTTACCCAAAACGCACCCTAAATTTTGCCTAGGAATGTTTTATTTTTGTTAACTTCAATACAGAGTGCTACAGCCTTCATGTGTGATATTCCCAACTCATCTTCAACCCCCCCCCCCATAATGTTTTTTTTATTTTTTATTTTCTTGCTTCCAATTTTTTATGTTTTTAACAGTTTCTACCAATGTTGGCCATGAATGTGTGTATGAAATCAGCTTTCAATGTTTCTGGCTACAAGTATTAATTTGTTATTTCTTTAATTCCACAGTTCCCTTCTTCGCCACATGAATGGCAGAATGTGGCTTCCGAGTTTGCCCAGCGATGGAACTTTCCGAACTGTGGAGGAGCCATCGACGGCAAACATGTTCGGGTCGTCCCACCACCCCATTCGGGATCCTTTTATTATAATTATAAGGGGTTCCACAGCGTCGTGATGATGGCAGTGGTGTCGGCCACCTACGAGTTCCTCTATGTGGACGTTGGCAAGAATGGCAGGATGTCTGATGGAGGAGTTTTTGCCCAGACGGAGTTTGGAGAACGGCTCCTTTTGGATCTGCTGGCCTTGCCACCAGCGGAGCAGAATGTGGAGGGACTACCTTTTGTGTTTGTGGCGGATGAGGCGTTTGGCCTGGGACCCCATTTGATGAGGCCATTCCCGCAACGCACCCTCACCCCTGAGAGGAGGGTTTTCAATTATCGGCTGGCCAGAGCCAGAAGGGTGGTGGAAAATGCGTTTGGGATCATGGCCAGCCGATTTCGCCTCTTCCTTACCTCCATCCACCTTGCCCCATACAAATGGAACCATGTGGTTATGACGTGCTGTGTGCTGCATAATTTCCTAAGGGTGCATTCAACGAGTTATATATCTTTGAGTGGGCCTGAGGCCTCTTTAATCAATGCAGAAACTTTGTTGGCCCTGGAACCTGGTCGTCCTGGCTTGGCCCCCCCAACCGGACGTAAGGTCCGTAACCAATATGTGGACTATTTTATGGGTAGGGGGGTCATTGAAATGCCAGACAATCTATAATAATTTTAGACCAAAAAAATAAAACTTTATCTTGAGTAAAGATTGGTTTGGATTTTTTATTGTATAATGTTTGATGTTTCTGGTAAGTTTACCTAGTGCACTTGTTTTGCCATGTGGATTAAACAATCTTTTAATTAGCCTTCATTGTCAGTGTAAACACCAAACATTGATTAGTTCACTCAGCACCACATTTACATAATGAAGCCACAATGATTTGTTATGTAAAAATACCTTTATTTTTTTTGTTTAGGTGGGCAACTTCCTTAGAAATGTGGATGTTCCCTTAATTTCGGGTGTATTACAACGCATGACCAGCCATGCATAAACAAACTATATTTGTCAAAATTTTGAAAAAGCTAAACATGTGCTAGTCATTAAAGGGTAAAATAAAAAAAAACAGAGAAAACTCTGCAAGTAAAACGTTATTTGGTGTAAAAACATTAGACACGCCCAAGCACAGCCATGATATTTTGGAGCCTTTCCTCCACCCGCTTTGTATTTGCCCTGATCTCTAGCAAGTCTCCCTTAATTTTTTCGAGGTCACGACAGCAGACCATCAGGTATTGGATCAGGATCTGGGCACTGTGATGTGTCAACTTATTGGGGTCTTCGGCCAGAACTGCACCTAAATGTAAAAAGAAATATGTAGGATAGAATATGTAGGCCTACATCTATTTAACATGCATGTGTCTGGTTTCTCTCTGACCTGTGGTGGTGCCACTTTCCACTTCCACAACATCACATTCCTCTCCATCCTGGGGTTCTGGGGGTATTGTTGTAGGTATTGCAATTCTCGTCTCATCTGAGGTAGCTTTTCGAATCCCTAGGGAGATTGAAATAAAAGGAATAGTTTCATTAGTAGCGACTCAATTTTGCTAAAATAAGAAACATGAAAAAAAACTTTGAAATCATTCTTTTGAAGCATGCTCCATTTTAAATTTTACCCCCTGTGCCAACCGGGACAAATGATTGGATCCATAGCCCAAACCAGAGCATATACATTTTGAACACAAATTTAAAACATTGTAACACCCCAAAGTATCTACACTGGATCACCTGTGTGTGACTCCCTCAAGCTTTTTGGCTTTAGGCCCACACTTGTACTACTGCGTTCAGATGTTTCATCAGCTGCTGAGCATTCACTCCCTTTAACATTACCATGCATATCGTTTTTTCAAACGAACAAATGTCCTTTGGATTAGCAAACAAAAAATCAGTGAGGCCCAAATTTACTCCCCCAAATAAACCAAAATACATGGGTGTTCACACTGGATGATCCTAAAACATCGTTTGAGGAACTGTACTGTCATAGAAATCCTGTCAGCTACAGGATTCCTGGACTTCCTGATTCCGAATATCGGGCACGTCCACGCGCGCGCGATGGCGAGCACGTGTGCGCGCTTAGCGGGGGCACGCGCACGCTCCACAAAGCGCGCCAGAAGAGCTATTTAAACATGCCTGTGACAGACAGTCCCTGCTGTCTGCTCTACAGCGTGTAGTACCCAAAGAGACCTGATTCGTGAATTTACCGGCATCCGACCCGGCTTACCTTGACCCTTCCAGTTTCCTGCCTGCCTCTGACCCCCGGCTTTGTTTGACCAATCTTCTGCCTGATCCTCCAGTACCTTGCCGCCAGCCAATTCTACCGACCCGGCTTGTCCGACCAATCTCTCCAGTTGCTGTGTCCTGGTTCCAGTCCAGTCAGCCTCATCAGTTCCAGTCCAGTTGCTTGTTCCTGGTTCCAGTCCAGTCTGCCTCTTCAGTTCCAGTCCAGTTGCTGTATCCTGGTTCCAGTCCAGTCAGTCTCATCAGTTCCAGTCCAGTTGCTGTGTTCCTGGTACCGGTTCAGCCTGCCATACTTCCTGGGTGCCTGGATCCGTCCCAGTCTTCAGACTCTACTCTACCTTGATCCATCCTGCCAGGCACTCGTACCCCTTCTACCTCCGTGCCTCCTGTCTTCAGTACCAGGGGCCGCCGGTGGAAGCCGTAAGAGAGGCCTCCCTCTGCAGATCCGGGCTCGTCACCGTCAGGTACGTGACAGTAGCAGACAGCCATGTCTGAGCCCGGGCAGGGAGCCTCACCTATGGAGGAACTCTGTCGGCACCTGGCAGGTTTGTCTGAAGCAGTCAAGAGTCTTCAACAAGGATACACCCGCTTGGAAGAACAAGTGCGGGCCCTCTCCAATCCTTCTGCCATCCAAGAGGGGCCCCACGCCTCTGCTTCCACAGCCGGAACAAGTTCCTCACCCACAGTGGTCATGCTTCCTCCTGAACCTAAGGTTCCTACACCCGAAAGATTTTCCGGGGATCGGAGCAAGTTTAGGGCCTTCCGGAATTCGTGTGAACTGTATTTTGCCCTACAGCCCCGTACCTTTTCTCTAGAGGCCACCAAGGTGGGCTTTGTGGTCTCTTTGCTCGCTGGAGACCCTCAGAGCTGGGCCCACCGTCTCTTTGAACAGAAGGATGTATCACTAAACAACCTCGCTGCTTTTTTTGATGCCATGGCCCAGCTATACGAAGATCCCCAACTCTCAGTAACCGCAGAAGCCGCCTTGCGTTCCCTTCAACAAGGACGCAGACCAGCGGAGGACTATGTGGCAGAATTCAGGCGGTGGAGTGCGGATACCAATTGGAATGATGCCGCCCTCCGCCATCAGTTTCGCTTAGGACTTTCCGATTCCTTGAAGGACGAGCTAGCTAGAGTCGGTGTACCACAGACACTCAACCTGTTGATTGATCTAACCATCCAGATTGACCGACGTCTGAGGGAACGGAGGGCTGAGAGGACCACTGGCTTCTCCCGCCCAACCTGGATGCTTCCTCGGGCTCCTAGTCACCTGTACTCGGCTCCTGCTACACCTCCAACTCCCACATCTGACACGCCTGAACCAATGCAGCTCGGGCTCCTTCGTCCATCCCTCGCTCCTGAGGAACGCCAGCGCCGCCGAATAAATAATCTGTGCCTGTACTGCGGGGACCCCGGACATTTCGTTAGAACCTGTCCCCTGAAGCTTCGTAAGTTTCTTTCAGTTTCTTCTAACATGACTAACCTACAAGCCAAAACCACATCTCACCTTGCCCTCTCTGTTTCATTACAGCTCCCAGGAAGGACTTTGCAAGTACCCGCCATTATTGATTCCGGAGCATGCAGCTGCTTTATGGACTCAACCTTTGCCATTAAACACCAAATTCCCCTTCGTACCAAGACCCACGGACTTCGTGTCCATCTGGCTGATGGTTCCGTCATTAAGTCTGGACCTGTGACCCAGGAGACCACTCCTATACCCGCTACCATCTTTACCACCTCTGGAACCCACCAAGAATGCTTATGTCTGGACATCATCTCTTCTCCGTTGTTTCCCTTGATCCTTGGTATGCCTTGGTTACAAGCCCACAATCCCACTATCAACTGGACTACGGGAATAGTTGCCTTTCCTTCTTCCTATTGCCAGCAGTCCTGTGGCTCATATAAACCTCCTGGGCCGGCCTCGTTACTATGTATTGACACAGAAGATGGCACCCGTCAATCCATCCCAGAAGTTTACCACGACTTTCTTGACGTATTTAGTAAACAAAAGGCAGAGACTCTACCGCCCCATCGGGCCTACGATTGCCCCATCGACCTACTTCCTGGAGTAAAGATTCCGTTCGGTAGAGTCTTCCCTTTAACGGAGGTGGAACAAGGGGCTTTAAAAAATTATGTTGATGAGAACTTGCAAAAGGGGTTCATCCGCCCTTCCACATCCCCAGCAGGCGCAGGCATCTTTTTTGTAGAGAAAAAGGACCACACCCTTCGACCTTGTGTGGATTACCGGGAATTGAATAAAATTACAGTAAAAAATCGCTACCCTCTCCCCCTGATACCAGAGCTATTTCAGAGACTAGGAACTGCCACCATCTTTACCAAACTTGACCTCCGCGGGGCCTACAACTTGATCCGTATCAAAGAAGGGGACGAATGGAAGACCGCCTTCCGTACCTGGTATGGACATTTTGAGTACTTGGTAATGCCATTCAGGTTGTGTAACGCCCCTGCCACTTTCCAGTATTTTATCAATGATGTTCTACGGGACTTCCTAGACATCTTTGTTATTGTTTATCTTGATGATATCTTAATTTTTTCTTCCTCCCTTGATTCTCATCGCAGACATGTCAAAAATGTGTTGGGTCGGCTCCGCCAGCATGGCCTGTATGCGAAGGCCGAAAAATGCGAGTTCGAGCAAGAGAGTATATCATTTCTGGGGTTAATCATTTCCAGCGAGGGCATCAAGATGGATCCTCAAAAGATTACCGCAATCCTGGACTGGCCAGAACCGGTGGACAAGAAGGGAATCCAACGTTTCGTTGGATTCGCCAACTTCTACCGCAAGTTCATCAGGGGGTTTTCAGCTATTATCGCACCCATTACTCAACTCACCAAGCAAGGAACACGTTTTCACTGGTCTCCTGAAGCCCAAGAAGCTTTTGAACGCCTGAAGGCCCTATTTACCTCAGCCTCTATCTTGAAACACCCAGACTCCTCACTACCATTCGTACTTGAGGTAGACGCCTCCGAAATAGCGGAAGGAGCAATACTGTCCCAAAGACAGGGAGTCAAAGCCTTGCTCCACCCAGTAGCCTTCTTCTCCCGCAAGCTTTCTGCAGCGGAGAGGAACTACGACGTGGGGGATCGGGAGCTACTAGCGATCAAGTCTGCACTAGAGGAATGGCGGTACCTGCTGGAGGGCGCGGCTCATCCGATTCTGATATTCACTGACCACAAGAACCTGGAGTACCTGAAAGCCGCGAGAAGATTGAATCCACGGCAAGCCAGGTGGGCACTCTTCTTCTCCCGGTTCTCTTTTCATGTTACTTATCGTCCTGGGGCCAAGAATATTAAGCCTGACGCCCTGTCTCGGATGTTCCATAAGTCCAAGGAGACTTCTCCGCCTGATACCATCCTTTCCCCCGGAAATTTCCTTCTTCTACAGGAGAACCTGTTCACTCAAATCAAACAAGCTTCCACCGGGCAGAGACAGTTCTCCGAGCCGGAATTGCAGGTTAAGGATGGACTATTGTGGTACCAAGACAGAATCTACGTACCTGAGAAACTAAGAGTAACCGCATTAGAACTCTGCCACGACCACGCCCTGGATGGGCATTTTGGCGTTGCCAAGACCACTGACCTGTTACAGCGCACCTTCTGGTGGCCTCGAGTACGTGAAGACTGTAGGAGGTTTGTAGATTCTTGTACAACTTGCACCCGAAACAAGGGTTCCAGATCCAAGGCCTGGGGACTACTAAAACCCTTACCCGTTCCAGATAGGCCCTGGAGAATGTTGTCCATCGACTTCATTGTCGAGTTACCCCCGGCTGAGAACCATTCCACCATCTTCGTTATTGTGGACCGTCTGTCCAAGATGGCACACTTCATCCCTATGAAAGGGACTCCCTCCGCTCCTGAAACCGCACAGGTATTCATCAGAGAAATAGTCAGACTCCACGGGGTACCAGCCAATATTGTTTCCGATCGCGGGGTTCAATTTACCTCTCGATTCTGGAGATCCCTTTGCAAAACCTTGAAAATCGAATTATCGTTTTCCTCTGCTTACCATCCACAGACCAACGGACAGACAGAGAGAACGAATCAGACGCTCGAGCAATACCTGCGATGCTTCTCCTCTTTTGCTCAGGACAACTGGGTCTCCCTACTTCCGTTGGCCGAGTTTGCGTATAACAATTCCATTCACTCCGCTACCTGCCAGACTCCTTTCTTTGCAAACTATGGTTTTCATCCTACTTTTCTGCCTAATTCCCTTCCTGAGTGTCCTGTACCTGCAGTCCAGGAAAAGTTAAATTTTTTTCTCGGTCAATAACCAGCTTCTACAAGAGACCATGACCAAGACTCAAGAACGCAACAAGACAATCTATGACAAGAAGAGACGGGGTGAATTAGTGTTGGTACCCGGCGACCAAGTATGGCTATCTACCACAAACCTAAGAATGGCATGCCCTTCTAAAAAACTGGGCCCCAAATTTTTAGGTCCATTCCCTGTTAAGAGGAAAATTAATGAAGTAGCTTATGAATTGGAACTTCCTGACTCTCTTAGAATCCATCCAGTTTTTCATGTCTCTCTCCTAAAACCCACAGTCTCTAATCCGTTTCCAGATCGGAAGCCGGATCACCCTGATCCGATCATTATTGACGGTGAGCAGGAATTCGAAGTAGAAGCTATCATGGACTTCAGGAGAAGAAATAACCAGAACCAATTCCTAATTAAATGGAAGGGCTACGGACCCGAGGAAAACTCATGGGAACCCGAGGAGAATATCCATGCCAGGAGTTTGGTACAGGCTTTCAAAAGGACTCACCCTGGAAGGTTCACCCGGCTGGGCATCCGGAGGCTGCCCCTTGGGGTGGTCAATGTCATAGAAATCCTGTGAGCTACAGGATTCCTGGACTTCCTGATTCCGAATATCGGGCACGTCCACGCGCGCGGGCACGCGCGCGCGATGGCGAGCACGTGCGCGCACACGCGCTTAACGGGGGCGCGCGCACGCTCCACAAAGCGCGCCAGAAGAGCTATTTAAACATGCCTGTGACAGACAGTCCCTGCTGTCTGCTCTACAGCGTGTAGTACCCAAAGAGACCTGATTCGTGAATTTACCTGCATCCGACCCGGCTTACCTTGACCCTTCCAGTTTCCTGCCTGCCTCTGACCCCCGGCTTTGTTTGACCAATCTTCTGCCTGATCCTCCAGTACCTTGCCGCCAGCCAATTCTACCGACCCGGCTTGTCCGACCAATCTCTCCAGTTGCTGTGTCCTGGTTCCAGTCCAGTCAGCCTCATCAGTTCCAGTCCAGTTGCTTGTTCCTGGTTCCAGTCCAGTCTGCCTCTTCAGTTCCAGTCCAGTTGCTGTATCCTGGTTCCAGTCCAGTCAGTCTCATCAGTTCCAGTCCAGTTGCTGTGTTCCTGGTACCGGTTCAGCCTGCCATACTTCCTGGGTGCCTGGATCCGTCCCAGTCTTCAGACTCTACTCTACCTTGATCCATCCTGCCAGGCACTCGTACCCCTTCTACCTCCGTGCCTCCTGTCTTCAGTACCAGGGGCCGCCGGTGGAAGCCGTAAGAGAGGCCTCCCTCTGCAGATCCGGGCTCGTCACCGTCAGGTACGTGACAGTACGGAGAAAGAGGTTTAATACGTCCGTTTACTGTGCAGACGAACCTGAAAGATGGTATCTTTCAGTGTACTATATGAAAGTTAAAAATACACGAGAGAATACAAGAAAATAATATGTACCATGGAAACTCAAAAAAAAAAACTTACTTTTTAATATTACTTTCTTGATTCTTTTATATTGGTCGGCCTCCCGCAACTTCAGATCTGACCATCGTTTTCTGAGCTGTTCCTTCGTTCTGCACACCCCGAATTTTTGGTGAAGACTTTTGACCACTTTGCCCATAATTCTGGACTTGACCAGATTAGGCCTTTTATACGGACCATGCTTGGCATCATAATCCTCCTTCTTTAAAATGGCGACCATCTCCACCATTTCCTCGAATGACATGTTGGATGCCTTATATCTCCTGGGTCTTGATTTGGGCTCCTCTGTAATTTCATCCTCTGTAGAGGTAATCTCAGCCACCTGTGTCTCCGCCATGTTTTGTTCAGCACTACGAGCGAGAAGGGGCGGGCAAAGTACAATATCGAACGTCAGGGGCGGGGAAAGCGTGCGGAGTTTCACGCATGCGCTGTGTATATCAAGTGAAGATCCATGTCTGGGAAATACGTTCATTTGTCGGGAGAGGGAGTTAGCAACGAACGTCGTGACGAAGGTACCTAACAATTTTACTTTTTGAGGTTCATCAGACGAGAAGATTTGTGTGCTCAAAATATGTAGACAATGCACAGTTGAGGAATGTTGCCTGAAATATATATTTTTTTTGGTTTCTCGCTTTTACAGATATTATGAATACTTTTAAAAACCCAGACTTCATGGGGGAGTTCATCGACAAATGGCAAGAGCTCCCTATATTATGGCAAACAAAAAGTGGCGGTAATAAAAATAAAGACGCCAGGAAAGCAGCACTGGAGAGCCTGCTTGCATTTGTGCAAACAAAGATACCCACAACAACTCTCCAAGATGTCAAAAACAAAATTGCGACCATCAGAGGGACATACAGGACCCAGAGGACTATGGTCCTGAGGTCCCAGAGGTCAGGTGCACCAGCAGATAAGGTTTATAAACCCAGTCTGTGGTACTACAGTAAGCTTGCTTTTCTGGATGACCAGCTGGAAGTGCGGGAATCTCTCTCCACCCTTACCCCCAGAGGTCAATCCAGCCTTCCTTGTACCCAACCCTCCAGCCTTCCCTGCAGCCAGTCCTCCAGCCTTCCTGTCAACCCTGCTCTGGCTTCCTCTGAGGATCAAGATCAGGGCCTTGAGGAGGCAGATTTGGAGATATGGAGCCAGGTAAAGTATTGATATCTATATTTATATCGTACAAAATTCTAGAATTTTAATAGATGTTAGTATTGTTAAAGGTATGTACACTTCTACCAATAAAGTTTGTGAAGAGCAAGATACAGTAGTGGCCTAATTTTATGTGCACAAGACAACAAAACCAGGATGCGGAATCAATGAAAATGACATAACTTTTGGCATTGATTTCAACAATGTCTAGAGGTGAACAATGTCTGTGAATGATGATGTGGCAAAATAAATAATGTCCCTTTCTTTTTTTACAGCCAGAGCTGAGCCAGGAAGAGGGTGATGTTGGGGATCAGGAGGAGGCAGGGCCCAGTGGCACCCAGGAGGAGGCAGGGCCCAGTGGCACCCAGGAGGAGGCTGGGCCCAGTGGCACCCAGGAGGAGGCTTGGCCCAGCACAAGAGCCCAGATGCCTCCCCTGGTAGTTAAACCACGAGGGCCAAGGAGAGGTAGGCAGGTGGAGGAGGAAACCAGGGCCTTCCTCAGAGAGGCAACAGCGGCCCTCAGAGAGGCACCCTCTGTTGATGAGGGATTTGCCGCAGTCCTCGCCCACAAACTAGGGCAAATGGAATTGCAGCAAAAAAAATTCAGTGAGACCCTGCTATTGAAAGTCATCAATAAGGGCGTGCTGGGTGAACTCACTAGGTACACGGACATAACGGAGGTTGTCCCTACTCCTCCACCTCCTCCTCCTCCTCCTACTACTCCTCCTGCCACAACCTCTCCTCCTGATCCCCAGCCTCCAAGGAAGAAACCAACCAAGGCTGCAGAGAAGGCTGGAGAGAAGGCTACAAGGAAGAGGAGAAAATAATGCCTGCTGTAGTACCACAGACTGGGGACATATAGGACTTATCTGCTGTGGCTCCTGACCTCTGGGAGCTCAAGACAAGATTGGGCTCATTTTTTTGGGGGATCTAATCTCTATTTTGGTTTGGACATCTTGGATGGTTGTTGTGGGGTCAAAGGGATGCACAAATGCAAGCAGGCTCTCCAGTGCTGCCTTCCACTTTAATTTGTTAATGTTCTGAAATAAAAATAATTTTAGTGCCTTTTAAATACTTGACTATGTGATTTGTATTTCAAAAGAGAGCTTGCTAGGGAGCAGGCAGGGACATCACAAATTATATTATTGTTATTATCAGGGGACACAAACCTCCCTGAGGCCAAATGAGACACATTTGGAAGGTTGTTGTGGTAACTTTACACAAGAATAATTTAAGCCAAAATAATAAAAAAAAGGCCACAAAAAAAAAAAAAGTAAAATAAAATGTAAATAAAAAAGGAGAATTACATTATTTTATTATTATTAGTATTATTTAGGAGGGAGGTGCGGCTTATAAATAATATTTTAGAATCATTAGAGCAATTTGGAATTACTTTAGAAACAAGTTTGGCATAACTCTCAATGTCATTATCAAAAGAGGGTAATTTTAAAGCATTATCAAAAGAAGAACGGAATGCGCAGCATTAAAACGATGCTATTAATTCCACCGTGACGAATGTGCCATCTCCATTTCCAACATTAGCTTTACCAAAACGAGCGCTCCCGTCTCATAGTTGCTTCTGAGCATGCGCGTTTTTTTTCACGTCGTGAAAGCATACACACTATCGTTTTTCACGTCGTTAAAAAAAAACGACATGAAAAACGACGTGAAAAAAGAGAGCATGTCCGGAATTTTTAATGGCCGTTTTTCACGTCGTTAAAAATGCTCTGGAGCCTACACACGATCATTTTTAATGGCCATTTTTTAAAATGGCATTTTTAACGGCATGAAAAACGATCGTGTGTATGGGGCATAACTCAAGCTGGTTTGATATTCATCCCTTGCATCGATACAGGCAGTTTAACTCAATGAATAAACTCACAGTTAGGACGACAGACGATGAATCCTTTCGAATGTTCCGTTTAATGATGGATATTCATAGGTAGAAAAACGTTGCAGTTGTAAGCCACATGTAAGATGTTTAGCATGGAAGATATACAGGAGTAATGACCAGAGTCAGGAAGTGGAGGAGAAATATAAAGAACTACGGTGAGAGAGAGAGTTCAGCTAGAAAGAAGGGGACAGATCTTAAAGACACAGAGCAAGAATAATCACATAGTGTAACACAACACTCCCCGTCTGAAATCTTTAGATTTCATAACCTTAAACTAATATATATATTTTCAATAAGTCCAATACTGACGAATGACCTGGAACCTGTAATGAAAAACATGCAACAAGCAAATAATAAACATAAGTTCAACAGGATGAAGAACATAAAGTCACAGTATGATGTCTTCAAATAATTCCAAAGTTCTGAGTAGAACCTGTAGATGGCAGAAATGTACTCCCCGCCGTGCCAACAGCATGGCTAGTCCTTGCACAAGTCACTCACCTGGCAAAAGGAGTACTAACTCTGTAATTGGTTGACTAAAGGTTTGTGTCGATCCTCCCTTGGTTACCTTGACTTCTACCTTCCGGACTTTGTTATCGTCGCTGGGCATAACTTTTAGTAATAAGACCCATAGGCCACTCATTCCGACAAACTTCCTTGTCTTTTAGAAGGATGAGGTCTCCAACCTTAAGATTCGGCTTAGATGCTTGCCATTTGTTACGACCTTGAAGGTGGTGAAGATACTTTTTCTTCCAGCGATGCCAGAACACATTGGCTAGATGCTGCACCTGCTTCCATTGATGCTCGTAATGGTGTGACCGCAGCTTCTGTTTTGTACTTACAGAAGTGTGGAGTGAGGTGTTCACAGTTCTTATTTCCTTATCATCTTCAGGGTTTACTAGCCCATAGGTGGTGTCAATAGGGAGTAAGTAAGAGTCCTCACACAGAAACCTTGGAGGTGACAGCCATAAGCTGTCCTGAAGAGCGGCAGGTGACACGGCTCTGGTCCCACAGTCAGCTGGGTTGAGTTCAGTGGGAACGTGATGCCATTGACTTGGTAGAGAGAATCTCTTGATACGTTCAACCCTGTTGCTGACGTACACATAAAATTGTTTTGTTTGGTTGTTTATGTAACCAAGTACTACCTTACTGTCTGTATAGAAGGTGAAAGAATCAATTGTAGTGTCCATTTCACTTCGTATGACCTCTGCTATTTCTACTGCTAGCACGGCTGCACAAAGTTCAAGTCTTGGTATGGTATGTGCAGGCTTGGGTGTGAGTTTTACCTTGCCTAGGACAAAACTACAGTGTGATTCTCCATTCAGTTCAGAGGTCTTCAAATAGGCTACTGCAGCAATAGCTTCAACTGATGCATCAGGAAACCCAGTGGGTCATATATGCTAGGCATGTGCATTTCGTTTCGTTCCGAATCGAAATTCGGACGAATTTTCATTATTCGGACGTTCGGATGCATCCGAATTAACGAATTACCAATGCTAACGAATTCAACCGAATCCGAACATTTCGAATCGAAAAACCACGGACGAAATTCGAATCGAATTCAAAAAGAATTCTAGTCGAATCGAATTTGAAAAACAATTAGAATAGAATAGAATCGAAAATATTGGAAATAATCAAATAGAAAAACAATAGAACAGAATAGAATAAAATACAATATATATATTATATTTTATTCTATTCTGTTCTATTTTTTTCTAGTCTATTTTCTATTTCTATTCTAATCTTTTCTAATTGGAATTCGAAAAAACGGTCGCATTCGAAAATATTTCAACCAAATTCGAAAATATATCTACCGGATTCGATAATATTTCAACCCAATTTCGATAATATTTCAACCGGATTTGAAATTATTTCAACCAAATAGAAAAGATTATAATAAAAAAGAAAAACAGATAATAGACTAGAAAAACAATTGGACTGAATATATTATATTTTATTCTATTCTGTTCTATTTTTTTTCTAGTCTATTTTCTATTTCTATTCTAATCTTTTCTAATTGGAATTCGAAAAATCGGTCGCATTCGAAAATATTTCAACCAAATTCAAAAATATATCTACCGGATTCGATAATATTTCAACCAAATTCGATAATATTTCAACCGGATTTGAAATTATTTCAACCAAATAGAAAAGATTATAATAAAATAGAAAAACAGATAATAGACTAGAAAAACAATAGGACAGAATATATTATATTTTATTCTATTTTTTTTTGAGTCTATTCTTTTATATTCTATTCAAATCTTTTCTAATAAAATCAAAATCATTATATACTGAATTCGAATTTCGGAAGATGGTTAACAGAATAGAGTATATTTAATTTTTTATTTTTTTTGCAGATTACTATTTGTTTCCATAACATCTCCTGCAGACTATTAGCATCTATTTTTTTCAGATCTCCTGCAGACTATTAGTACTCTGCAAAAAAAAATAATAAAAAATTAAATAGATGCTAATATTCTGCAGGAGATCTTATGGAAACAAATAGTAATCTGCAAAAAAATAAAAATTAAATAGATAGTATCTATACTCTATTCTGTTCTATTGTTTTTCTAGTCTATTTTCTATTTCTATTCTAATCTTTTCTATTCAAATTAGAATTCATTCTATACGAAATTCGAATGTCGGAAAAAAAATGATATATTATATATATATATAACCATCTTCCGAAATTCGAATTTAGTATATAATGAATTTGATTTTAATAGAAAAGATTTGAATAGAATATAAAAAAATAGACTAGAAAAAAATAGAACAGAATAGAATAAAATATTATATATTCTGTCCTATTGTTTTTCTAGTCTATTATCTGTTTTTCTATTTTATTATAATCTTTTCTCTTTGGTTGAAATAATTTCAAATCCGGTTGAAATGTTATCGAATTTGGTTGAAATATTATCGAATCCGGTAGATATATTTTCGAATTTGGTTGAAATATTTTCGAATGCGACCGATTTTTCAAATTCCAATTAGAAAAGATTAGAATAGAAATAGAAAATAGACTAGAAAAAAAATAGAACAGAATAGAATAAAATATAATATATTCAGTCCAATTGTTTTTCTAGTCTATTATCTGTTTTTCTATTTTATTATAATCTTTTCTATTTGGTTGAAATCATTTCAAATCCGGTTGAAATATTATCGAATCCGGTAGATATATTTTCGAATTTGGTTGAAATATTTTCGAATGCGACCGATTTTTCGAATTCCAATTAGAAAAGATTAGAATAGAAATAGAAAATAGACTAGAAAAAAATAGAACAGAATAGAATAAAATATAATATATATATTGTATTTTATTCTATTCTGTTCTATTGTTTTTCTATTTGATTATTTCCAATATTTTCGATTCTATTCTAATTGTTTTCGAATGCGGTTGAAATGATTTTGAATCATGTTGAAATGATTTCGAATCCGGTAGAAATATTTTCGAATCCGGTCGAAATATTTTCGAATCCGAGCGTTTTTACGAATTCGGTCGAAAACGGAACGAAATCCGAAAACGAATTTAACGGATTTAACGAATCAAACTAAACGAAATTAATTAATTAACGAATTAAAACGAAACGAAACGAAACAAATTTTTTCCTTTTGCACATGTCTAATAGATGCTATTCACCACGGACAGGACTCCTCTCTTAGTGAAGGGTTTGTCACAAGTTGACACTTGGAAGGTGAATTTGTCTTGCTTGATGTTCCACAACAAACCCAGACTTCGCTGTACAGGAGGCACATCTGTACCTAAGTCAAGGTTTTTTAGACTAGTGGCATAGTCCTCAGAGTGAAAGGCATTCATAAGTTCCTGGCTGTTGGATATAATCTTGTGCAGTCTAAGGTTTGCTACAGACAGCATCTCCTTTGTTCTGGTGAGAAGATCAATTGCTTCTTTAGCAGTTGGAAAGGACTTAAGTGCGTCGTCAACGTAGAAGTTTCTTTCAACAAATTGACGGGCATCAGATCCATATTCAACTTCTCCAGTCTGAGCTGTTCTCCTTAGCCCATAAGTTGCCACTGCTGGGGAAGGACTGTTACCGAAGACATGTACCTTCATGCGATAATCTATAACTTCCTTGTTGAGGTCATTGTCCTTGTGCCATAGAAACCTGAGGTAGTTTCTGTTGTCTTCTCTGACGATGAAGCAGTGAAACATCTGTTGAATGTCGGCCATTACTGCTACAGGCTCTTGTCTGAAACGAATCCAGACTCCTATTAGACTGTTGCTCAAGTTGGGTCCAGTAAGGAGCATGTTGTTAAGAGAAACACCTTCGTGCTGAGCACTGGAATCAAAGACAACTCTGATTTGGTCTGGTTTGCGTGGGTGATACACGCCAAAGGATGGAAGGTACGAGCATTCTTCTCCCTCCTTTAGTGGGGGAGCAGGCTCTGCATGATCTCTGTCAAATACATTTTGCATAAAGTCCACAGAGTGCTTTTGCATCTCTGGTTTCCTGCTTAAGTTTCGCTTTAAGGAGGAGAATCTACTGATGGCCTGCTGTAAGTTGTTGGGCAATCTCTCTCTTGGGAGACGAAAGGGTAGGGGTGCTACCCAGTTATTGGAGTCATCTTGAAAGAACTCATTGTCCATTACCTTGATGAATTCTTTGTCTTCCACTGAAGGAGCCAGTATGTCATCTTCACTGGTTGCTTTAAACACTGTAGAGCCGAAGTCGCCATCATGGCAGGAGAAAGGGCTTGTGTCACCTGAGATACCATCTTGCCATTCGTGGCTGGCTATCTTCTCTTTCACCCAGTAGTGATGTGGGCATGGCTCAAAGTAAGTGTTTCGGCCATTTGGCAGAACATTTGTCTTGAATGACGAAATGTTGGTAGGTCTTTTCATTTTGCCTATGCAGACATTGCCTATGATGACCCACCCTAGATCCGTGCGCTGGGCAAATGGGGCATCTGGGGGTCCACTGACTTGTCTGTGTACCTTGTGAACTCTTAGAATGTCTCTTCTTAACAGAAGAAGGATCTGAGCATCTTTGTCAAGCGGCGGTATCTCATTTGCTATTACCTTGAGGTGAGGGTGATGGAAAGCAGCAGCTGGAGTATTGATTTCTTCCCTGTTAGCAGGTATCTGATTGCACTCAACAAGTGTAGGTAAGGGTAATTGCAAGTTACCTTTGAGAGAAGATACCATGAGTCCATGAGCCCTTCTTCCAGAAACCTCTATAGTTCCATTACAGGTACCCAAGGTGTAAGGATGAGCTTCGCCTTTTATTTCAAATAGATTGAACAATTCCAATTTTGCAAGTGATCGATTGCTCTGATCGTCTAATATAGCATATGCCTTTAGAGACTTTTCTGGTTGATCCTTGTGGTATATGTTCACCAAGCATATCTTAGCACAGGACTTACCACAGCGGTCTTCTCCACAAACTTCAGTGCAGGATGAAGAAATGATGGTAGAATTAGGCACTTGGTCTGTATTCTCCCCGCCATGCGTTAACCTGGGAGGAGTGTTGGCAGGTTGGGCAGAGCTGGGCTCAAGAGGATGGAGGGCTTGCACATGTTCTTCAGAGCCACACTCTATGCACTTGATGGACACATTACAGTCCCTTGCAAAATGTTCTGTAGAAGCACAGCACCTGAAACATACCCTAAATGTCTTTAAAAGCTCCTTGCGCTCTTCCAGAGGCTTTTTCCTAAAGCCGATACATTTATTGAGGGGGTGTGGCTTCTTGTGTATGGGACACTCTCTGTTAGGGTTTTCAATCTTCCTACTCTGTTTGTTTGTGGAAAGGAAAAACGTACCGCTCAAAAGCTTGAGAATTCACCAAATAGCTGCTTCCGCCCGGTCACTCACACAGGTGCTGGCTCTGCACTGATGCATGGGAGAAAAAGAAACCCTGGACTGCCGCACTCTGTATAGACAGTTATTTATTCCAAAATTTCAGGTAAAAAATCCAAATTCAAAATAAATCCATAAATCCAAAACAACAAATGCAGATAGTGTGCATGCAGGGAAGGGTGGCTAACGCGTTTCACGTCACGAATTGACGCTTACTCATAGCTATGAGTAAGCGTCAATTCGTGACGTGAAACGCGTTAGCCACCCTTCCCTGCATGCACACTATCTGCATTTGTTGTTTTGGATTTATGGATTTATTTTGAATTTAGATTTTTTACCTGAAATTTTGGAATAAATAACTGTCTATACAGAGTGCGGCAGTCCAGGGTTTCTTTTTCTCCTCTGTTTGTTTGTGGCCAGAACTGTGGTAGGAGTGGGAAGGATGTCAGTCTTTTTCACGGACACTGGGCCTCTATGGTTTCTATAGTTGCCCGGAAGACTGGTACTCTTAGGAAAGGGTGAGAAGAGGCTGTACTCACCGTAGGAAAAACTTGGATCGTTCTTGGTCTCTGCAATTTTCCTGATGAATTCACAGAAGAAAGAGAATGGAGGGAAGGAAACCTTGTTCTCTCTTTTGTATGATGACCCTAGTGCAGTCCATTTCTCTTGCAAACCATACGGGAGCTTGGAGACAATTGGGTTTACCCCTCTTGGAGTGTCAAGGTAACTGAGTCCAGGTAGTTTTGGGTCTGTCTTGGCTAGCTGAAGCTCAAGGAGAAGGTCACTCAGTCTCTGGAACTCCTTGTTGTCCTTACCGGATATCTTTGGGAAAGTTTCCAGACGCATGAACAAAGCATTTTCTATAGCTTCTGGACTGCCATAACTTTGCTCTAGTCGCTCCCATGCAGCTGTGAGGCCTGCAGTAGGATTGTCCATGAAAACTGATCTTAATGGCTTAACACGTGCAGCAGATAGAGGACCAAGCCATTTGATCAGCAGATTCAATTCTTGATCAGCTGTAATGCCAATATTGCTGATTGTAGTTCTGAAGGCACATTTCCAACTTCTGTAGTTCTCAGGTTGGTCATCAAAACTTGTAAGACCAGTCTTTGTGAGCTCTCTGCGAAGCATGTACCTCACAAGCTCTTCTGTCTCAGATGTCTCTGCCTTTATGTGAGATGCTGTTGGCTGTATGGTGCTGATTGCGTTATCTTTGACATTGTTGTTAAAGGACACAGGGAAATATGGTGCAGCAGATGCATCCAGGTGAGTTGCTTGCTTGAAGTCAGTTGTTCCAATGGTACGTTGATTCAAGGCTGTACCGATGACTGGAGATTGATGACTTGCTTGAAGCTTGCGCTGATGCTCTGTGACGTATGAAGGCAGGCAAGGTAGGCAGGTAGGAAATGCAGTGGAGTGATTTTGAGTGCAGGAAGTTGCTGGAACCTCTTTAACTTGAAGCTGTGAAGGAGTCTCTATGTAGTCTGGAGCATTGGAGACAATGGAGTGTGCACTGCAGTGGCTTAGGACATAGTCTTTAGTGCATTTGAGGGGGTCTTCCATATCTGCTATGTTTAGGTTAATGCTGTCTTTCTCACTTGCACCTTCGTCTGCACTGATAGCTTGCTGTAGGACCCTTAGCTTTGCCATAGCTGCGTCATGTTTACACTGTTCATTTAAGGTTTCCATTGTTGCTCTTTGTCGTGCTGACTGCGCTTCCAACTCTGACCTTTGACGTGCTGACTGCGCTTCCAACTCTGCCCTCTGAGCTTCCAACTCTGCTCTTTGACGTGCTGACTGCGCTTCTGACTCTGCTCTTTGACGTGCTGACTGCGCTTCCAACTCTGCTCTTTTTTCTGCATATGCCACCTGCACTTTGCTGGCTTCCACTTCAGCGCGGGCATTAATAAGTCGCTCACTGAGTGTTGAGTATCTTGAACTATGGGATCTTGACGAGTTTTTAGAACGTCTGGTGGAAACAGATCTGTGAGATGCAGTGTCCTGTAACAGCTTTATTTTTGCTTCTGCCTTTAATCTGGTTTGCTGGATAAAACTGTCTCTTTCAATATTGAGAGCATTGACGCGCTTTAATTGCATCATCGCATTTTCTGACTTCATGTTTTGTAAGACATTAGTGAATTTGATGCTGGTAAGCTGATAAAGCTCATATGAGGCAGAAAGTTGTTTAATGGCGCCCTCTAGTGTCAGTAGTTCACGTTCAACAGACACTGTATTGGCTTCAGCAAGGATTTTCTCCCAGACTAATTCCAAGCTATTTGACAATTCAGTCCTTGAAGCTTCATAATTCTCCATTACTTTCCAAGAGGGTTTAACTGAGCGTTTGGGTAACTCAGTTTCTTCAGGAACTTGTGGGGAGGTAGATGTGAGTTCACATGCAGAAGCTTGGTCACTCATGATAGCAGACTGACTGTGAAAGCAGGCAGGATCTGTGTGCTGAAATATGACACTGTGCAGATTGTCTCAGGCTATAAGGCTGCCATGTGCTGCTCTGTTCCTTCTTTCTTGCTATGAGGGCAGTAAATCTTGTCTGTTTCAGTACTGACATGCAGAAATCTTGTAATTAGCCTGTGAAACTCCGTTTTTCTACTGTTCTGTCTCAACTACAAAGCGATAAAGTTAATCTCCAGGTTTAAGTAGGCCTTACTCAAGCTGGTTTGATATTCATCCCTTGCATCGATACAGGCAGTTTAACTCAATGAATAAACTCACAGTTAGGACGACAGACGATGAATCCTTTCGAATGTTCCGTTTAATGATGGATATTCATAGGTAGAAAAACGTTGCAGTTGTAAGCCACATGTAAGATGTTTAGCATGGAAGATATACAGGAGTAATGACCAGAGTCAGGAAGTGGAGGAGAAATATAAAGAACTACAGTGAGAGAGAGAGTTCAGCTAGAAAGAAGGGGACAGATCTTAAAGACACAGAGCAAGAATAATCACATAGTGTAACACAACAAATAGGGTTCTAAATTTCACACGAACATTTTGTCTGTTCGCAGGTTCTGGTGCGAACCGAACAGGGGGGTGTTCAGCTCATCCCTGCCTCTTACCCACAAAAACAGTTCTTTAAAATTATACTGCATATCCTCAATGTTACCAGCTCTAGAATGGGCACACTTTTGTTAGTTCAACTAAAGGAAATCTTCTCAGTTCTCATATTTGTTCTGCCCATTATTAGTATTTATTTAATTTTATGATTACTACTGTGATGTATAGAGGAACATAGGGGATCTCAGATACTCTAAATATACCACTTGTAAAAAAAAGTGTCCCTGAAAATATTTTTGAAATGTTGGCAACTATGCACTTAGGCACTGCCCAAGGGCCACCGGGTCAGTAGGGGGCCCCATGAGAGGCTCCTGGGATATTAAAGCGGTAGTAAATCTTGCTAACATTACTACTTTTTAGAGGTCCTGAGGTAGCTTATGCCACAATGTACAAGTATGCACAGCATATTAGCACATTATGGTACACTTAAATTGTCAGACTGAGCCCTCCAGCGCTGTGATCAATCCGTCGGGCCCGGGCACTTCCATCTTCACCGGTCTTCCTTCTGGGTTCTGTGCCTTCAGTCACTTGCCTTGGCCGGTCTGCATTGATGTCATTCCCACGCATCATACGCATCCTCTCTCTCTCATGCCCCTTTCTCTCTTATTCTCCCTCCCTTACCCCTCACCCCCTTCTCATCCCCTCTCTCTCATCCTCCCTCTCTCTCTTTAATTTAATTTGTTATAACAAAAAATTGTTTGCATTTTTATTTATTTATTATTTATAAAAGGCCCCACCAAAATCCTCAGCACCAGGCCCATGATGTTCTTAATCTGGCCCTGTATGGGCATATAGCACGGTGTGCCTTGACTTGCAAGTGAGCCAGGCAAGAAAAAGGTTTGTGTGCTACATACATACATATATATATATATATATATATATATATATATATATATATATATATATGTAGCACCGGCTTAATATTGCCTCTGTAATATATGCAGAGTATTGCTCTCTGAAACATTGCATTGCATTTTCTGGCTAAACTGATAGCAGGAGGAGAGACTCTATTGGGTAAAGCTGCAGGATTGAAGACAGTTTGGGTCCTGCTGTAGCTAAGAAGGAAGCCCACCCCTAACAACAAAAACAAGGAAGGACAGGATTGGATAGCAGCCCAGGAGAGCTGTGATTGGGGGAGAGAGAGGAGGACACAGGAGGAGAGACAGACTGGCATGGTGTCAGCCAGACAAAAAAAGGATGCTTGTCTCCTGAGCACTTCCAGAGCCTGTGATGCTGTCTGTGACTCTCCTAAAGGGAAGTGAGTTTGCAGTGTGTTATTCTGCCTGATTACTGAAGATGTGCTAACAGTGCAGTGAAATCTAGAGACGAATTTCAGTGCTGCAGCAATCATCATCATTATCCTGTTTGGAGGATTCTGTGGCATGTGTTGCTCCCATCGCCATTCAGTCGACTGAGACAGCGATCAATCTACCAATTGCTGGAAGGAAGATATATCAAGTGCATCTATTGGTGAGATATCTTCTGCCATCCTTGTGTAAGTGGATCTTGCTTAATCCTGCTAGGTTCTATTTACCGCTAATGCAGCTCTATCTGAAGGTGGATCATCACATCTGTTAATCTTTGTTACCCTGTAACACCTTGCGAAGATACCCCTTTCCATTCTGTGGATTACAAATATTACTTCACAAAAGTCTGAGTACTCAAATACAGGATTTAAGGGGCCCCAACGCTGCAGACTGTGTGTGTGTGTTTGTGTGAATAGAATTCCCACTGGCCAGTGGTTAGCTAGAACCTACAAGACCTAGATACTGTAGGATCTTATAGTCAGTAACATCACTTTTGGGAAATTGCTGAACATTATTCTTGTATTTAGGGATGAGCTCAGTGTTCGACTCGAACATCGCCTGTTCGGCGAAACCAGAACTTTGTGGGCCGTTCGTGCCAAATTCGTGTGATGCGAATGGCCCACAATGCACTGCGCCATCGCAGTGCATTGCCGGCGCTGTGATTGGCCAAGCATGCACTGTGACCCCGCATGCTTGGCCAATCACAGCGTCGGCAGTGAGGAGAGCCATAATTGGCCACAGGCAGGATACCTGTGGCCAATTATAGCTCAGGGGGGTTTAGTACACGCCCCACACTATATAAGCCCGCCAGCGCGGCGGCCTTGTGTAGTGTGTTGGCGTGCAGGGAGAGGGAAGGATAGGCAGGGACAGTGTCAGTGATATTCTTTGCTAAACCTTGTGCATTTACAGTGTGTTGGCATGCAGGGAGAGAGAAGGATAGACAGGGACAGTGTAAGTGTTATTCTTTGCTAAACCTTGTGCATTTACAGTGTGTTGGCGTGCAGGGAAAGAGAAGGATAGGCAGGGACAGTGTCGGTGTTATTCTTTGCTAAACCTCCTGCACAGTATACACCTGAAGCTACCCCTTATTGCTCGTGGTGTTGTTCTGTTGTGTAACACAGACTGGCATCTGCAAGCAGTTACAGTGGGTGTAGGTGCCTCCTGCACAGTATACGCTACCCCTTATTGCTCATGGTGTTGTTCTGTTGTGTAACACAGACAGGCATCTGCAAGCAGCTACAGTGGGTGTAGGTGCCTCCTGCACAGTATACGCTACCCCTTATTGCTCGTGGTGTTGTTCTGTCGTGTAACACAGACAGGCATCTGCAAGCAGTTACAGTGGGTGTAGGTGCCTCCTGCACAGTATACGCTACCCCTTATTGCTTGTGGTGTTGTTCTGTCGTGTAACACAGACAGGCATCTGCAAGCAGTTACAGTGAGTGTAGGTGCCTCCTGCACAGTATACACCTGAAGCTACCCCGTATTGCTGGTGTTTTTCTTTTGTGTAACACTAACAGGCATCTGCAAGCAGTTACAGTGGGTGTAGGTGCCTCCTGCACAGTATACGCTACCCCTTATTGCTCGTGGTGTTGTTCTGTTGTGTAACACAGACAGGCATCTGCAAGTAGTTACAGTGGGTGTAGGTGACTCCTGCACAGTATACACCTGAAGCTACCCCTTATTATTCGTGGTGTTGTTCTGTTGTGTAACACAGACAGGCACCTGCAAGCAGTTACAGTGGGAGTAGGTGCCTCCTGCACAGTATACGCTACCCCTTATTGCTCGTGGTGTTGTTCTGTTGTGTAACACAGATAGGCATCTGCAAGCAGTTACAGTGGGTGTAGGTGCCTCCTGCACAGTATACGCTACCCCTTATTGCTTGTGGTGTTGTTCTGTTGTGTAACACAGACAGGCATCTGCAAGTAGTTACAGTGGGTGTAGGTGCCTCCTGCACAGTATACACCTGAAGCTACCCCTTATTGCTCGTGGTGTTGTTCTGTTGTGTAACACAGACAGGCATCTGCAAGCAGTTACAGTGGGTGTAGGTGCCTCCTGCACAGTATACGCTACCCCTTATTGCTTGTGGTGTTGTTCTGTTGTGTAACACAGACAGGCATCTGCAAGCAGTTACAGTGGGTGTAGGTGCCTCCTGCACAGTATACGCTACCCCTTATTGCTCGTGGTGTTGTTCTGTTGTGTAACACAGACAGGCATCTGCAAGCAGTTACAGTGGGTGTAGGTGCCTCCTGCACAGTATACACCTGAATCTACCCCGTATTGCTGGTGTTTTTATTTTGTGTAACACTAACAGGCATCTGCAAGCAGTTACAGTGGGTGTAGGTGCCTCCTGCACAGTATACACTACCCCTTATTGCTCATGGTATTGTTCTGTTGTGTAACACAGACAGGCATCTGCAAGTAGTTACAGTGGGTGTAGGTGCCTCCTGCACAGTATATGCTACCCCTTATTGCTTGTGGTGTTGTTCTGTTGTGTAACACAGACAGGCACCTGCAAGCAGTTATAGTGGGTGTAGGTGCCTCCTGCACAGTATACGCTACCCCTTATTGCTCGTGGAGTTGTTCTGTTGTGTAACACAGACAGGCATCTGCAAGCAGTTACAGTGGGTGTAGGTGCCTCCTGCACAGTATACACCTGAAGCTACCCCTTATTGCTGGTTTTCCCATCTCTCTGCAAGCCATTAGAATGTCTGGAAGGCCGTCAAGGAGAGGCAGACAGTCACGAGCCAATAAAAGAGGGCAAGCAGGCTCTGTGTCTGGGGGCAACAGTTCTGGTCGTGGACGCGGTGCATTGTCATCAGCACGTGGCCATGGGACACGCTTGTCCTTATTTTCAGCAGCTGGACGCGTTGAGCCGCATCATACCAAAGACTTGGTAGAGTGGATGACCAAGCCCTCCTCATCCTCTCTCACCCAGGCTCAGGGTACTGGCAAAGCAGCTGCCAATGTGTCCTCTACCCACCATGTCCTCCTAAGGAGTCCCCCGAACTGTTTGAGCACAGTGTTGAGTACATGCTCCAGGAGGATGCCCAGCGTTTTGAAGGGTCTGATGATGATACCCAGCTAGAGAAAGGCAGTATCGTGAGCGCAGAGAGAGGGGATGCTCAAGAAGGACAGCAATCTGGCAGTCATGTTCCACCAGCTGCAGCATACTGCCAGGTTTGCTCCAGTGATCAAGAGGGAGGGGATGATGAGGTCACTGACTCCACGTGGGTGCCTGATAGGAGAGAGGAGGAGGAGGAGGAGGATGAGAAGGAGGCACATCTCCAACGAGGCAGGATGCCCTCCGGGGGCCAGCGTAAGGGCAGCACACCAACTGAATCACACCGCAGAGCTCCGCATGTGCAGGGGGCTGCCTCTGCGCGTTATTCCAAAAGTTCTTTGGTGTGGGCCTTTTTTGAGTCGAGTGCATCAGATCGCACCGCTGCTATTTGCAACATATGTCTCAAGCGTATCTCGCGTGGCCAAAACATCAGCCGCTTGGGCACCACATGCTTGACCAGACATATGTTGACCTGCCATGCACCAAAGAACAAAGCGGACCTCTCCTTGCTCCTCATCAGCTGCGATCTCCAACCCCACTATACCTTCAGTCCTCTCTGAAACCTGCACTGAGAGGAATGAAGGTGTAGAATTAGGTGTGTCACAGCCAAGTACTTGCGGGCACTCTGCTAGCAGTACACCGACGTCCGATTGTAGCAGGAAAATTTCCCTGCCCCAGCTGCTGGACCGTTGAAAGAAGTTCACTCCCAGCCGTCCACATGCCCAGCAGTTGAATGCTAGCTTGGCTAAATTGCTAGCACTTCAACTGCTGCCTTTTAAGTTGGTAGACTCGGCCACCTTCCGTGAGTTTGTGCAATGTGCGATTCCTCAGTGGCAGGTTCCCAAACGCCACTTTTTCTCACGGAAGGCGATTCCGGCTCTCTGCCTTCCACATGCCGGTAATGTCCATGCCTCGCTGGACAGGGCGGTCAGCGGTAAGGTGCATAATACCGCTGACTCATGGTCCAGCAGGCATGGACAGGGACGTTAACTATCTTTCACGGCCCATTGGGTCACTCTTTTGGCAGCTGGGAAGGATGCAGGACAAGGTGCAGTAGTGTTGGAGGTTGTTCCGCCACCACTCCTCCAAAATGCTACTACTGGTTGTGACACACCTCTCTCCTCCACCCCCTCCTCTCCTTCTTCCTCCATGGCCTCTTCCTGTGCTTTGTCCTCGGAACCAGCGGTGCTCTGTAGGCGTTCAAGGGGCTGTGCAAGTGCGCAGGCAAAAAGATGCCACGCCGTGCTTGCGCTGGTGTGTTTGGGGGACAGGAGCCACACTGGGGCAGAGGTTCTGTCAGCTCTGCAGGGACAGGCCGAGAGGTGGTTGACGCCACGTCAGCTTAAGCCAGGAATGGTGGTTTGCGACAATGGCACCAACCTCCTCTCCACCCTCCGACAGGGACAACTGACCCATGTGCCCTGTGTGGCTCACGTCCTTAACCTGGTGGTGCAGCGGTTCTTGGGCAGGTACCCAGGCTTACAGGATGTCCTGAGGCAGGCCAGGAAAGTCTGTGTGCATTTCCGCCGATCATATAATGCCAGTGCTCGGCTGGCTGAGCTCCAAAAGGAGTTGAACCTGCCCAAGAACCGCCTTATATGTGACATGCCCACCAGGTGGAACTCAACGTTGGCCATGCTGCAGTGGCTGCACACGCAGCAGAGGGCCATCAATGAGTACCTGTGCGACTACGGCACCAGGACAGGGTCAGGGGAGCTCTTTTTTTTTTCACCACGCCAGTGGGGCATGATTAGGGATGCATGCACTGTCCTGGCACCATTTGAGGAGGCCACGAGGATGGTGAGTAGTGACAGTGCATGCATTAGTGACACTGTACCTCTTGTCCACCTGTTGGAGCATACGCTGCGTGGAATAATGGACAGGGCACTTGAAGCAGAACAGAGGCAGGAAGAGGAGGACTTCCTTACCTCTCAAGGCCCCCTTTATCCAGACAGTGTTCCTTCTGTCCCACCCATCACACAGGAGGAGGAGGAGGATTGTGTCAGCATGGAGGTGGAGTCTGGCACTCAGCATTAGCAGCAGCAGTCTTTTAGGGATGATTTACAGTCCCAAGAAACCCGTGGACTTGTACGTGGCTGGGAGGAGGTGGCTGCAGATCATGTCATCCTTAGTGACCCAGAGGACTCCGGACCGAATGCTCCAGCTAACCTACGCTGCATGGCCTCCCTGATCCTGCAAAGCCTGCGGAAGGATCCTCGTATTCTTCGGATCAAGGAGAGGGACCATTACTGGCTGGCCACTCTCCTTGATCCACGGTACAAGGGTAAGGTTGCGGACCTTATCTTGCCGTCACAGAGGGAGCAGAGGATGAGACATCTCCGGGAGGCCTTGCAGAAAGGTCTGTGCAACGCGTTCCCAGAGACTGGGAGATTACAAACTCCTGGTCCTGGACAACGAGTTGCTGAGGCTTCGGTCAGTCAGAGAAGGAGCGGTGGAGAAGGTGGCCGTCTGACCGGTGCGTTCAGACAATTTTTTAGTCCGCATGCTCCAATTATGATCGGTTCCAGCAACCATCGCCAGCGTCTGATTTACATGGTCCAGGAATACCTAGGGGCAAGGTCAGACTTGGACACCTTTCCCACCGAAATCCTCTGGCTTACTGGGTCCTCAGGATGGATCACTGGCCAGAGCTTGCACAGTATGCAATTGAGCTACTGGCCTGTCCTGAATCCAGCGTTCTTTCGGAACGCACATTCAGTGCTGCTGGAGGCTTTGTTACCGATCACAGGGTGCGCCTGTCCACCGACTCGGTTGATCGACTGACATTCATAAAGATGAATCAGTCTTGGATCACCACCAGCTACCAAGCACCTAAAGCTGATGTAACCGAATATTTTTTTTTTAAATGTCACATCCCTTCAAGACTGCCTATGCTGATGCTGAGTGACTGTCCTGTTATGTTGACTGACTATCCTCTTCCTACTCAATGATCCTGCTGATAGCTTGGAAGAACATTTTTGGTTCTGGGTGCCGCCACCAGTGGCTAAGGCCCAATTTTTCAGCCCCTGTTTAACAGGGGCATGTATATACAATATTCGATGCAATGCTTTGCAGCAGGGCTCATTACTGCACTCCAACTAGAGTATCTGGGAGAGGTTGCAGTGTCGTGGCACCAGTACCAGTGCCTAAGGCCCAATTTTTCAGCCCCTGTTTAACAGGGGCGTGTATTTACAATTTTTTATGCAATGCTTTGCAGCAGGGCTCATTGCTGCGCTCCAAGTACAGTATGTGTGAGGAGTTGCAGTGTTTTGGCACCAGTGCCTAAGGCCCAATTTTTCTGCCCCTGTTTAACAGGGGCATGTAATTACAATTCTTGGTCTAATAATTTGCAACAGGGCTCATTGCTGCGCTCTAAGTACAGTATCTGTGAGGGGTTGCAGTGTTGTGGCACCAGCACCAGTGCCTAATGCCCAACTTTTCTGCCCCTGTTTAACAGGGGCATGTAATAACAATTCTTGATCTAATATTTCACAGCTGGGCCCATTCCTGCGCCCACCAAGAGTAACTGTGAGGACTTACAGTCTTGTGGCACCAGCACCACCGCCACCACCAAAGGCCCAATTTTTCAGCCCCTGTTCAACAGGGGCATGCAATTACAATTCTTGATCTAATAATTCACAGCAGGGCCCATTCATGCGCCCACCAAGAGTAACTGTGAGGGCTTACAGTGTTGTGGCACCAGCACCACCACCAAAGGCCCAATTTTTCTTACCACTGTTCAACAATGGCATGTAATTACAATTCCTGATATAATAGTTGACAGCAGGGCGTGCCAGCACCCACCAAGAGTAACTGTGAGGGCTTACAGCAGGCATGTCCAAAGTCCGGCCCGCGGGCCAGTTGCGGCCCATGGCCTGGTTTTATACGGCCCCCACTTGCAATTTTGCTTTTATCACTTTTGTGGCCCCCCAAGCTCCGCACAGGGCAAGGATTTAAAAAAAATATATATATATATATATATATATATATATATTCTCTAATCCCCGAGCGCCTCTCACTGATAAGCTTGGCATGTTGCTGGGGCGTGTTCCAAAGCCCGTTGGGAAGCTGACAGCGCGCATCACCAATAGCAGACACTGAGTCATTTCCTGGTCCACAGCTGCAGTGCTCTCAGTGCCTCGGTGCCTGTGATTTGCGGCAGCGCTGCACGCTGTCAGCGTCCTAGCGGGCTCGCCCGAGGTTATCCTTGCAGTGAAAGGTACTCGAGGACTTCTCAGGGCTTAAGATAAGTTTACTACTGTAACGGATATAAAGCGAATATTTAAATATACATAAGAATTAAAAAAAACTAGATCATCCTTGCCCTGATCGGAGCTTGGGGGTCACAGAAGAGATAAGGGCAAATAAGGGCAAATTACAAGTGGGGGCCACAGAAGAGATAAGGGCAAATAAGGGCAAATTACAAGTGGGGGCCAGAGAGAATATAAAATATAAAAATAAAATAAAAAAATAGCTCATCCTTGCCCTGAGTGGAGCTTGGGGTCCACAGAAGAGATAAAGGCCAGATTTCTCAGGGGATAAAGAAGAGAAAATATATATTTTTTTACAAAATGAGCTGATCCCTACCCTGAGCGGAGCTCTGGGATTTGTTGGGGGCCAAAGAGGGGATATATATATATTCACCACACACAGCCACAAAGGTAGGAGATAATGGGCTGGGGTAGGGTGGGGGGGGGGGGGGTAGGTGAATTTTTGTTTCATCAGACCAGAGAATTTTGTTTCTCAGAGAGTCCTTCAGGAGCCTTTTGGCAAACACCAGTTGGGCTGTCATTTGCCTTTTACTGAGGAGTGACTTCCGTCTGGCCACCCTACCATACAGGCCTGATTGGTGGAGTGCTGCAGAAATGGTTGTTCTTATGGAAGGTTCTCCTCTCTTCACAGAGAAACACTGGAGCTCTGTCAGCGTGACCATCGGGTTCTTGGTCACCTCCCTGACTAAGACACTTCTCTCCTGAAGACTTATGCCGCGTACACACGATCATTATTCACGGCGGTTAAAAAACCGCCGTGAATAATGACAGGAAAAACGAGGGAACCGCTTGGTTCCCTACACACGGTCGTTTTTCCCGTCATTTTTTCTCTTGACGAGAAAAACGACCGTCTGTGGGCTCCGCGGCAGTGTCTCCCTATGGGAAAACTGCCGCGGAAAAAAATGCTGGAAAAAACGATGAGAAAATTTAGAACATGTTCTAATTTTTCTCGTCGTTTTTTATGCCGTTTTTCTCAACGAGAAAAACGACATAAAGCCCACAGACGATCGTTTTTCTCGGCGAAAAAAAAAAATGCAGTTTTTCTCGTCGAGAAAAGCGGTCGTGTTTACGCGGCATTAGTTTGGCTGGGAAGAGTCCTGGTGGTTCCAAACTTCTTCCATTTATGGATAATGGAGGCCACTGTGCGCATTGGGACCTTTAGTGCTGCATACTTTTTTTGTAACCTTCCCCAGATCTGTGGCTCGATACAATACAGAGTTGTACAGACAATTCTGTGGACTTCATGGCTTGGTTCGTGCTCTGACATGCATTGTTAACTGTGGGGCCTTATAAAGACAGGTGTGTGCCTTTCCAAATCATGTCCAATCAACTGAATTTACCACAGGTGGACTCCAATCAAGCTGAAGAAAAATTTTCAGGATGATCAGTGGAAACAGGATGCACCTGAGCTCAATTTTGAGTGTCATGGCAAAGGCTGTGAATACTTATGTAGCGAGATCCCCGGGGCCTAATGATGACCTCCAGAGTTAGGTAAAGCTGACATCCTTCTATTTAGAGTGGGTTACGAGGCATGGTCGGTGTAATCCAAGGTGAATTCATGGGCGCCAGACACTTCTTGAATGCAAAGAGATTTGTTTTCTCTTGAACAGAACTGGGGGAGAAAGGGTTAGTTCCAGGACACCCTTTAGTAGTTGCATTGTTAAATTGGCAGTAATTGTGGTAATCAGCGTAGTGTAGTGTTAATCAGTGTAGTGTAGTGTTAATCAGTGTAGTGTAGTGTTAATCAGTGTAGTGTAGTGTTAATCAGCGTAGTGTAGTGTGGTAATCAGTGTAGTGTAGTGTAGTGTAGTATTAATCAGTGTAGTGTAGTGGTAACCAGTGTAGTGTAGTGGTAATCAGTGTAGTGTAGTGGACAGTGTGTAGTGGACAGGTACTGTAGGTCAATGTACTGGTCAGTATAGGAATCAGGTAGGTCAGTGCAGTGGACAGGTAGGTAAGTGTAATGGTCAGTCTAGGAATCATGTAGGTCAGTGTAGTGGACAGGTAGGTAAGTGTAATGGTCTGTCAAGGAATCAGGTAAGTCAGTGTAGGGATCAGGTAGGTCAGTGTAGGAATCAGGTAGGTCAGTACTATTGTAGGAAGGGAAGGAACTCGGGGAGTGCTAAAAGTCCGTAGGTTAGGGGGCACAAATTTCTTTCCCTGCACCGGGAGCTGACAACCCACGCTACACCACTGCTGCTGGGGGCACCTGATGCAAGGACAGACTCTGTTGGGGAGGCACTTGGTGCAAGGACGGACTCTGCTGGGGAGGCACTTGGTGCAAGGATGCACTCTGCTTGGGAGGCACTTGGTGCAAGGACGGACTGTGCTGGGGAGGCACCTGGTGCAAGGACGGGCTCTGCTGGGGAGGCACCTGATGCAAGTACGGACTCTGCTGGGGAGGCACCTGATGCAAGGACAGACTCTGCTGGGGAGGCACCTGATGCAAGGACGGACTCTGCTGGGGAGGCACCTGATGCAAGGACAGACTCTGCTGGGGAGACACCTGATGCAAGGACGGACTCTGCTGGGGAGGAACCTGATGGCATCTGGTGGCAGGCGACGTGGCAGGTGACACGCTCAGGGCTTCCACTGATTCTGCATTATGGTGAGTTGAATGATTTCATTTTATATTACAATGTAATAATAGAAATAATGCACTTCAATCATCCTGACACCATAACAACCATGGTGCTGGGATGATTGAATCGCTAACCCCAGGTGTTTGGAGTATCTTTATCTGCTGATTGTCAAACTTTCTGGAATACACATATTTATATTGTGGTGTAGGATCTGGGTCCTTTCTTTCTTTCTTTCTTTTTTTTTTAAACAATTAAGTTTTATTTATAATCAAAATGAACAGGTGTACAATCATACTAACATTTGTACATTAAGTTTGGTATGTAAGGTGAATACTTAGTATAACTGAGTTCAATAATAGAGTATTTTTAATAAAGGAAACATTATTTAAGCACATCACGGTTTGAAATTGTATTTTCTGAGTTCAACGAAGGTGCCGTGGGTGGTTTCTCAACTAAACAAGAATGTTTTAGCAATCAGCCTAAGACCAGACCCAGTATTGTAATCAAGGAAAATACTCTGAATTTGTATATATATAACTTATTGTAGCGGCCACCTCCACTCCCCTCTTTGTCTCGTCTCGTCTCTTGTCTAGGGGTACCTTAGAGGGGAGGGAGCGGGGACACCACGCCTGGCTTCCACCACAGGTGTAAGCAACGGTTTTGTATTACCTTCGGGTCAGTGCTGTGCACCTGGATCCTCCCTCCAAGAGTCACCATGAACCATGTCCGTTAGAAAATGAGCTCCACACCATAAAAGTTCAACACTCCTTTATTCTCCTTGTCTGAACACAAACAGTTGAACTCCCTTGATAGAACAGAACAGAAAAGGAGGTGTGGATGCGAACAGGCCCAGACACAATGTAAGCTGCCACTTTCCTTCCTAGAAGTGTGTCCTGGTCTCCGCACGAGGGTAGATTTCCTTCCAGGCGGTCTCCGACGAGAGACTCACTTGTCACCGGCAATATGCTGCACCGGGTCTTCAAATGAGGAGCTCCCCCCGGTCCATTGTGCCTTCCGGATTCGGGTACCCAATCCCTGGGCACCCTAGGATCTCCTTCCCTTGCGGAACCCAGTGTTGGGCACTGAGCTCCGGACCTCCATCTAAGTACCTCACCCCAGGCTAAAGGTGCCTGGGATGGAACTCGACCTCCGCTGTCCTCTGGGCCTAGGCCACCCAGAGGATCGAAACGACCCACCGTCCGCTAGCTGAAGGTGCCTGGGACTTCGACCCCGTGACCAAGATGGCCGGCCCCCTTTATACCCTCTCCCAGCAAGCACGACGGGTTCCCCGCCCCACCATACCGCTGCCGAGGGAGGACAAAAAGGAGGACGGCACACAGCAATAATCCAACCCAACCCAGGGCGACAGCGCCACCCAGAGGGCTGCGATGAATCACACATCACTGGTGTCACTTCCAAATTCTAATTTACACCTGGGAAAGTACATACCCGCTACATTATAATCAACTGAAAAGAAAAAAGAAATGAGTTAGCCCCTGAAGAAGGTGCCCTTAAAAAATAAAAAGGATAGAATAAAAACAACAATGAAAAAACAACAATAATTAATCAGGATTGCCTGTGTCCTAAGAGCCTATCTCTAAATAAAGGTGTCGTAGGATTCTGAATATTTGAAGATGGTCCACACTTGCCATATTTTATTGAAATTGTCTGTCTTTTCTTGTGCTATTGCCCTGATCTCTTCCATTCCATTGAGAAGATGTACTTCTTCTAGCCATTCCTTGGTCGTGGGAGTGGTGGTATTTCTCCAGTGTCTGGGTATTACTGTTTTTGCTGCTGTGAGTAAAAATCTTGTCAGTGAATTTTTGTATTTTCTTAGTGAGCAATTAGTGATATTTAGAAGACAGCATGCAGCATTTAGTTGCATTTTTGTATCGGTTATATGTTTTACGGCTTTGATTATCCGTTTCCAAAAGGATTTGATCTTATCGCACTCCCACCATATGTGATATAGTGTGCCCTCTTCTTGCTTGCAGCGCCAACAATGTCCAAGAACTGTAGAGAACCATTTATGCAATTTGTTTGGTGTGATGTACCAATTTGTAAGGAGTTTCAATGATGTTTCTTGTAGTCTCACGCTAATTGCGCATTTATGGGCAAACACGCAGGCTTGCAGCCATTGGTTTTTCGTGAAAGACATGTTTAGGGTTGATTCCCAAAATGTTTTATGTCTGTTGGGTTCCTGTAGATCATAGGTCTGCAACCAAGTGTAGGTCAAGGAAATATTTTTTTGTAATCGTGGTGGCCAGGAAACATATGGTTTCAAATGGTGTTAGGGGTCTAGTGAAATGTTTGTGTTTCTGTGGGTTCATGATATAGTCATAAATTCGGCGGTATTCCCCAGGATTTAAGGGTACTTGACCCAATTCTTTTTGTAATTCTGAGTATTATTTTAGTTTGGTGCCCTTCAAGCAGTGTTCTACCAGTAATGGTGAGTTTCTATTGCAGAGTGCTTGAATAGAGTCAGTCATTCCCGGAGCAAAATCAGGATTTTTAGTTAGTGGGGTTAACAGTCTTAATGAAGTGGTGAGAGAGGATCTTTGTGTGATTGTTTGTAGATTTTTTAATGTTGCTCCTATGAGAGCGTGTTGTTTCAATTGTTTAGGGCATAAATTCCAGGGAATCCAGGGAGAGTGTGATATCGGAATGGGACCCAAGTTATTCTCCAGCCCTACCCAATCCTTATTTGCCTTGTGACATGTCCAATCTATGATCCTAGTTAAATGTGTGGCTAGGTAGTAGTTTTTGAAGTTGGGGAAACCCATGTCTCCAGCTTGCTTGTTCATAGTAAGTGTGGATAGACTGATTTGTGGTTTTTTGGAGGTCCACAGGAATTTTCTTAGCAAGAGATTTAAAAAAGCTAGAGGGTAGCACTATGGGGACAGTTTGGAAAAAGTATAGAATTCTGGGCAGGATTGACATTTTGATTATGGCTGCTCTGCCAAACCACAAAAAGTGTTTTAGCCTCCACCTTTCTAGGTCTTTAGTGATGTTTTGTAAAAAAGGGGTTGGAAGTTAGATTTGTACATTAAATCCAGTTTCGGTGTCAATTGTATACCCAAGTACGTGAGAGACGTTGTTTCCCATTTGAATTTGCAATTGATTTTTGTATTGTTTAGTGTGGTTTCTCTTAGTGATAAATTCAGTGCTTCAGATTTCTTGTAATTCATTTTGAAGTTTGATATGTAGCTGTATTGGGAAAATATATTGCATAAGTTGGGCATGGTGATGTATGGTTGAAATATGAAGAAAAGGAGGTCATCGGCATATGCTGCGCATTTGTATACCGTATATACTCGAGTATAAGCCGAGTTCTTAAGCACAATTTTTTGTGCTGAAAATGCCCCCCTCGGCTTATACTCGAGTCACCTTTTTGTGCCTGATCTCCCGAAATTTGGGGAGCCGGTACC
Organism: Rana muscosa; assembly: GCA_029206835.1. Taxonomy (NCBI): domain Eukaryota; kingdom Metazoa; phylum Chordata; class Amphibia; order Anura; family Ranidae; genus Rana; species Rana muscosa. The sequence goes on from CM055118.1 coordinate 200,965,890, forward strand.
GGACGGCCGTAGGTCCCATGGACCCCAAAATTGGCACACATGTAGCCCCACTCTTCCTCTACAAATGTGCAAAGTTTCTTGTCCGGGGGACCTACGGCCGGGGAGTACCGATTTTTCAAAACCGGGCACTCCTTCCATAGACTCCCATGTTAAACGGTAATTTCTCTGATGAATTTGGGGACCCGGTACCGGCCGGTAGTAGGTCCTCTCGACCCTAAAGTTGGCACACATGTAGCCCCACTCTTCCTCTACAGGTTTGCAAAGTTTCTTGTCCGGAGGACCTACTGCTAGGGAGCACCGATTTTTCAAACCAGGCACCCCTTCCATAGACTCTTATGTTAAACGTCAGTCTAGTCATGGACACAGTGAGGCAAAGTGAGGCACACCCTAGGCTTATACTCGAGTCAATAAGTTTTCCCATTTTTTGTGGTAAAATTAGGTGCCTCGGCTTATATTCGGGTCGGCTTATACTCGAGTATATACGGTACTTTATTTTTGACATTGAAATTATGAATGTTTGGTGACGTGTTTATAGTGCAAATGGTTCCAGAGTTAGAATGAAAAATAATGGTGAGAGGGGACAGCCCTGTCTTGTACCATTCTGGATTCTTACTTTATCAGATAGTGTTCCGTTTATTTTAATTTGAGCTGTTGGATTATGGTATAAGGCCTTTATCCAATTTAGCATATGAGGTTTCAATCCTATATGAGTGCATGTGGCGAACAAGAAGTCCCACGACACGCGGTCAAAGGCCTTCTCCGCGTCGGTAGATAGTAACATGCCTTCGTATTCATTTGTGTGTGTTCTGTGGACGAGGTTCATGGCCCATTATCACATTATCTTTAGCTTCTCTACCGGGCATGAATCCCACCTGTTCCGGGCCTATCAATAGGTGCAGTAGTGGTCTTAAACGGTTTTCTAGTATTTTCGCATATCATTTTAGGTCGAGATTGAGTCAGGATATCGGTCTGTAGTTGGTACAGTCAGATGTGTCTTTGTTAGGTTTGGGCAGAACTGTTACATGGGCTCTCAGGAAGTCTTCCGAGATTGCAAGTGGGTTTTTCAGAGAATTGAATGTCTTGAGTAGGTGTGGCATCAGAATGTTGAAAAAGGTTTTATAGTAGTCGGCTGTAAAGCCATCTGGGCCAGGGCTTTTTCCAGTTTTGAGAGATTTAATGGCATCAGTTCGTTCCAATTCTGTTATCAGGTCTTCAAGTGCTTGTGTATCTGCGGCACTTAAAGTGGGGAGACCACTATCTGTGAGAAATTTGTGAATTATTTCTGTCCTTGATCCAGTAAGGTCTTTCGGTTTGCGTGTATGTGGTAGATTATATAAGTCTGTATAATATTCCTGGAATCGTTGGGCGATCTTTTTGGTATCATGGGTTAATTGGTCTTGTCTAGTTTTAATGGCCAGTATGTTTGTGGATAATAAGGTTTCTTTTAAAGCTTTTGCTAGAAATTTCCCAGATTTATCCCCATGTTTGTAGAAGAACCCTTTTCTGAAAAAGAGGATCTTTTGAGCCTTTAGATTCAAAATGGACTGTCGTTTTTTACGTAGTTCTTGTAAAGCTGTGGCTATCTCTATCGCTAAAGATTGTTTGTGTTTTGTTTCCAAGTCACTAATGGCTTGTGTTAGAGCTGTGAGTTCTTTTTCTGCTTCTTTTTTCGCCGGTTCCCATCCGGATAAGTTCCCCTCGGACCACACATTTATGGGCTTCCCATATATTTTAAGGTAACATGTCTTCTGACACGTTTTCCCTAAAATAATATTTAATTGTTTCTTCTATTTTGCTTGTATCTGACGGGTCAGAAAGCAGGGAAGGATTCAACCTCCAATTTGTAGTCCCATATTTTCTAGCTTTTTTGTGCAATGTCAATGATATGGGCGTGTGGTCCGAGAAGGTCTTTATTCCGATTTTGGCTGATTGTAGGAGGGGTAGATCCCTTTGTGAAAGGAAGATATAGTCAATACGTGTAAATTTATTGTGTAGGGCTGAGAAATATGTGAAATCTTTGCCTGATGGATTACTCGAACGCCACGTGTCTATTAATGTAAGTGAGGCAAGGAGAGTTTTTTCTTCGTAGTTTTTTTTATGGCACGCTAGATTTGCCATCTGATGTGTCCTGTAAGGGATTCAATGCCAGATTGAAATCCCCTCCGAACACAATGCAACCCGTAGCAAAACTTTTTAGTTTGTCGATTACGCGTTGGCAAAAGGTGACTTGTGCGGTATTGGGAAAATATACATTGGCCAATGTAATGGGTATCCCCACCCAGTTACCCTTAAGGAAAATATATCTCCCTTCTGTATCAGCCTGTTGTTGGGAAACGACAATCTCTGAGTTCTTGTGTAGTAGAATAGAAACTCCCTTTGATTTAGATGTGGGATTAGTTGCATGAAAGGCTTGTGGGTAGTGTTTGTCATGTAGCTTTGGTATATTACCTGTCTTGAAGTGAGTCTCCTGAAGAAATACCACCGCTGGTTTTGATTTATGTAGTTTTCGGAGTAGCGATATTCATTTTTCAGGCGTATTTAGGCCCCTAACATTGTGAGAGATCACAAAAGAATGTTTATTAATCAACGTATATGACATTTTGATATATCAAATGTTATGGCTTCTTTATGTATGAGGCAACCGTGGATATCCTGAAGTAAAAATAAACAAAAAAGAAAATTATCTAGATAAAGGAATAAAATAATAAATAAATAAAAGAAAAAGTAAGGTGTTTTAGCAACTCTCAAGGTGAGTGTCGCGTATAGAGAGAATTAGTAAACGCGTCTCCAGGTGTTAGCCTAAGAAGAAAAATATTGTGAGTGTGTTGTCGTTGAATATCGACACGCACCCACTGATGGGAGCAATGGAAGGTAGTCACTGCAGGGGATCAGGGGTATATATACCTTAACCACTTAGGGCCGCCACCTGTACATATACGTCAGCAGAATGGCACGGCTGGGCACAAGCACGTACAGGTACATCCTCTTTAAGATGCCCAGCCGTGGGTCACGCTCGTGACCCGGTCCTGAGCTCCATGACCGTGGGACCCTTGGACCTGATCGCCGCCGGTGTCCCACGATCGGGTCACAGAGCTGAAGAACGGGGAGAGGTAAGTGTAAACAAACCTCTCCCCGTGCTTCCTAGTGAGACTGTCACTGATAGTCTGTTCCCTGTCATAGGGAACGACGATCAGTGATGTCACGCCAAGCCACGCCCCCACACAGTAAGAATCACACATTAGGTCACACCTAACCCCTTCAGCGCCCCCTACAGGTTAACCCCTTCACTGCCAGTGTCATTTTGACAGTAATCAGTGCATTTTTATAGCACTGATCACTGTAAAATTTACAATGGTCCCAAAATAGTGTCAAAAGTGTCCGATGTGTCCGCCATAATGTCGCAGTCATGATAAAAATTGTTGATCGCCGCCATTACTAGTAAAAAAAAAATATTAATAAAAATGCCATAAAACTATCCCCTATTTTGTAGACGCTATAACTTTTGCGCAAACCAATCAATAAACGCTTATTGTCATTTTCTTCACCAAAAATATGTAGAAGAATACGTATCGGCCTAAACTGAGGAAAATAAATGTTTTTTTAATATATTTTTTGGGGATATTTATTATAGCAAAAAGTAAAAAATATTGCATTTTTTTCAAAATTGTCGCTCTATTTTTGTTTATAGCTCAAAAAATTAAAACCGCAGAGGTGATCAAATACCACCAAAAGAATGCTCTATTTGTGGCGAAAAAAGGACGCCAATTTTGTTTGGGAGCCACGTCGCACGACCGCGCAATTGTCAGTTAAAGCGACGCAGTGCCGAACCGCAAAAAGTGGCCTGGTCCTTTAGCTACAAAATGGTCCGGGGCTTAAGTGGTTAAACCTGATCTGATAACTTGGTTTAAAAATAGTAATGAGTGAGAACTCCCATGGCTCAATTATATGCAAATGTAAATGAAATGATTCATGTACCCCTTCCAGCCGTTGGGGCAGTAACATGAGTTTAGTATAATTTTTTTGTATCCATATAGGATAAAGAACAACAGTAAATAAAACAGTACCGTAAATAGCTGTGTCTCAAACTTACACTAAGTCTATGTTGAGGGCATTCAGACATAGTCCAGCGTGGCTGGACCCCATTTGAATAGGAGTGTCTCTGATAGCCTGAACATTTATAAAAACAAGGGTTGTAAAAATCTTGTGGATAACTTTGCCGTCACAGTCGTTCCCCAGTGCGGGTCAAATGTGATCCCACCATGGTGTGCGCCCGACACTGCATCAACTTTTTAACATCCATTGTTATCTAAGGGCTGTCATCTTATTTAACAACCTGGTGACCATCACAATCAGTTCACAGCCGGTCTGAGCTACAACAAGTATTAAACCTCTAACTTTGTAACTTTTTGTATGATAAACTTGATATTGCAATAAGAGCTAGACATGTAGAAATTTAGGTCAGCCATTCTATCTTCATCTCCTGTGGTCTATGTACTATAATCAAACTAATATATTGCATAGAAAAGAAGTCCACCAGGAGTAGCAGAAGTTACTAGTCCATGCATATCAAACCTTGTTGAATGAATTGTGTTAGAGAAATAGCATATATGTGGTCAACCCTCAAATTTTCCACTCACCTACTCACATTTTGCGAGTGGAAAATTAGGTCTGGCGAGGAGCTGGGTTGACTGGGAGAGATGGGGGCGAGCACCGCCGGTGGGCGGGGTTGATCGGGAGGCGATGTGGAAGAGAGCATATAGGAAGAGGAAAGCCGCGGGATCGCAGAGCAGTAAAACATGCTGTAACAGCTGACATTGTCTCCGCTCTGCTTACTCTCACACAGCCCCGCCTCCTCCTGACCCCCACGCTTGTAATAGACAGAACGCGGGTCCAATGCTGGGATGTATTCTGTCTCACAGGCGCGGGGCAGGAGGAGGCGTGAGAGTGAGCAGAGCAGAGACAATGTCAGCTGTGACGTGGAAATATTTATACCTCACTTAAATGATTAAAATAAGTGATAAAAACCCTTTGTCTATATAAAATTTAATCAAACGATAGCGGTGCAAAAAAGAGAAAACAATTACATTTATTTATAAAGAAAAGAAACTTGTATTAATCCGATATTAGGACCTATAACATAAATGATACCGATGATACAAATAGGAATATTGCTATAACATAAATGATACACAATAATACCAATAAGAATATGGCTATAATGGACACAGCAGTATATCAGGTGTGACAGCAGGAAGGTAAAGTCACCTGGTTGCATCCAGGGGGGTAGATATATTTCGCCCAGATTCAGGCTTTACGCTGACTTATACAACTAGGGAGTCAGTTGATGAAGCCCAGCTGAGGCTAGTGGGCTCATGGATGACTCATACCTCTAGGGAGAGGGCTGGGCGTCGTGCAGGCAGGGAGTTGATGAGACCAGCTGAAGCCTGTCAGTTCGTTTAAGGCCTCTATAAAAACTCCCAGATTCATTAGGTGTTTGCTCATGCCTGGAACCAGACCTGTGTGGACTGTCTAGGGAGAGTGAACCCCTGTGCGGTGAGGCAAAGCCTGTGTGGCTATTTGTTTGGACTTTTACTAAACCAGGGACTTAGGGACTAGGACAGAACTAGGCTGATCCCAGTTGTTAGTTAGGAAACCTGTATGTTTAGTCAGAGGTCAACTTGACCAGGATTTATTTTGGTTATGTTTCTTTTGCTTTGCTGTGTTTTGTCACTGTAAATAGAAAATAAACCGCACCTTTTTGATTTTGAAAACCACAACCTCCGTTTGCTGGGCCTGTTTTGTGTGGGGAGCCCATCCCGGGGGTCACACACACCCGCTGCCGAGCTAACCCCCTCACAGTTGGTGGAGAATGCGGGCAGTTTTTTTTAAGCCAGCATGGAGGAGATACTGAAGCAGCTGGCTCTAGCAAATGCCAATCAACAGCAGACAAATGCAGGTTTGCAAAAGAGCCTTGCAGCTCAACAACAGAGCCTTGCAGCCCAGCAGCAGACAAACGCAACTTTGCAACAGAGTCTGGAGGCTCAGCAACGAGCCCAGCAGCAATCTGAGGCCCGCTTCATAGACCTGTTGCAGAAGCAAGAGCAGAGACTACAACAACAGATGGAAGCAGTAATGCAGCAACGTCCGCAGACCAGTGAGGAAAGCCGTCCCACTAATACCGCGTCCTTTGGGGTGAGTCGTTTATTGACAAAAATGACTGGAGAGGATGATCCAGAGGTATTTTTGACCACATTTGAAAGGACCGCTGAAAGAGAAAAGTGGCCTGAGGAGCAGTGGGCTGGACTGGTGGCTCCTCTGTTAACTGGTGAATCGCAGAAAGCTTACTATGACCTAGAGCCTAACCAAGCAAAAGACTATGTGATGCTAAAAGCTGAAATATTGGCAAGGCTGGGTGTCACCCAGGCTGTCCGGGCTCAGCGTGTGCATAACTGGACTTTCCAGCTTGGAAAACCCCCCAGGTCTCAAATGTATGATCTCATTCACCTGAGCAGAAAGTGGCTACAGCCAGAGACTTTGTCCGCACCAAAGATTGTGGAACGTGTTGTAATGGATCGGTTTTTGAGAGCTCTTCCTACTGCCATCCAAAAGTGGGTAAGCCATGGAGACCCAGAGACGGCCGATGGTCTTGTGGATCGTGTGGAGAAATACTTGGCTACAGAGAACCTGACGGCCTCTTCCAGAGACACTCGGACTTTCCACCCTAAGACCAGACCATCCCCAGGGGCGGATAAGAGGATTCCAAGGGGTGAGGGTGGAGAGAGTGAGAGGGTGGGAGCTCTACCCCAAGTTTGGCGAGAACAGCCTGGGAAATCAGCGGCTCAAGAGGCGGCAAGAAGGATCGTTTGCTACCGCTGCCGGCAAGCGGGACATATTGCAGCCAATTGCCCGGTTGTGGAGGAACCCATGCAGTGTGACTTTCTGACGGGCAGACGTCAGTCGCTGTGTGCGACAGTCGCATGCACTGCCATTCGAGGAACTGAGAAACATTTATGCAAAATGTGTGTTAATGGTAGAAATGTTGTGGTATTGCTGGATTCAGGTAGCCTTGTGACCCTGATAAAGGCTGAGTTAGTTAAAACAGAGGTCTCTGGGAATAGCAAGGTAGCTGTTATTTGTGTGCATGGGGACACCCGAGAGTATCCAGTGACTACAGTGTGTTTCGAGACCCCCAAAGGTACCCTCTCTCATCCAGTGGGCTTAGTATCTCAGTTACCGCATGACGCCATTGTGGGAAGGGATTTTCCGAAGTTCTGGGAACTGTGGGATGATCCTGAGCCCCTCACTGGTGCCCCTATGTACCAGGAATGTGATAGCCAGAACTCCCCTGAGAGTGGTGAGGACTCTCCGGAATTTCCCTTATCAGTATTGGCAGGGGAGACTCAAGAAACTGGAGAGGAGCCCACCTCCTCAGACGAAAACCTACCGTCTGTGGAGTTTTCTGATCTTGAGGTTCACAGGGAAAACTTTGCCACAGAACAGTTGAAAGACCCCGCCCTAATAAAGGCACGGGAAAACGTAGTGAAAATAGATGGCGAGTTAGTGAACCCAGATAATACCTGCACTTACCCATACTTCAGCGTAGAGAAGGACCTACTGTATCGGGTGGCAAAAAGGGCAGAAGAAACCGTTGAGCAGCTGGTGGTGCCCAAACCTTACAGGAAGTTGGTGTTGGAGTTGGCCCATGGGCACATTCTTGGAGGTCATCTGGGGACAGAGAAAACCCGAGAGAGGGTATTACAGAGATTCTATTGGCCGGGGGTGATGAAGGACGTAGAAAATTATTGTTCCTCCTGCCCTGTGTGTCAGAGGTTGGCCCCGATGCCACATTTCCGTAGCCCGCTGGTCCCTCTACCCATCATTGAGGTCCCGTTTGAGAGGATCGCCATGGATTTGGTAGGTCCTATAATCAAGTCCGCTAGGGGGCACCAGTACATATTAGTTATAATGGACTATGCCACCCGTTATCCAGAAGCGATCCCTCTCCGAAATACCTCGGCCAAAACCATAGCCAAAGAGCTATCTCTTGTTTTTAGCCGGGTGGGTATTTGTAAAGAACTGCTTACGGACCAAGGTACACCCTTTATGTCCCGGGTTATGAAAGAGCTGTGTAAATTGTTCAAAGTGACGCAATTGCGTACGTCTGTGTATCACCCCCAAACCGATGGGCTGGTTGAAAGATTCAACAAAACCCTAAAACAAATGTTGAAGAAAGTGGTGGATAGAGATGGAAAGGATTGGGACTGTTTACTTCCTTATTTGATGTTTGCTATTAGGGAGGTGCCCCAATCCTCTACGGGATTCTCCCCCTTTGAGTTACTGTATGGGAGACACCCAAGAGGGCTGTTGGATATTGCCAAGGAAACTTGGGAAAGTGAGAGTTCTCCCCACAGGAGTGTGATTGAGCATGTCGCCCTGATGCAAGATCGAATTGCACAGGTAATGCCCATCGTGAAGGAACATTTGGCCCAAGCGCAGTTGGCACAGCAGAGAGTGTACAACCGTGGAGCCAAGACCCGTACCTTTTCCCCGGGGGATAGGATATTGGTACTTGTCCCTACGGTTGAAAGTAAATTCCTTGCCAAATGGCAAGGCCCCTACGAGATAATGGAAAAAGTGAGCGAAGTGAATTACAAGGTCAGACAACCAGGAAGGCGAAAGCCCGAACAGATCTATCACGTTAATCTGTTGAAAGCCTGGAGGGATAGAGAGTCCCTAGTCGCAGACACTTGGTCACCAGCTCAAACTGGTTGCGTGATTCCTGAGGTTGGAATAGCAGCCACCTTGTCACAACCCCAACAACAGGAGGTTAAGGAGTTTGTGCTTCGCAACAAGGAGGTATTCTCTGAGCTGCCGGGACAAACATCTGGGGTAGAGCATGACATCATTACCCCGCCCGGTGAAAGGGTGAAGTTAAAACCCTATCGGATCCCAGAGGCTCGACGGGAGGCAATACGGGAGGAAGTACAGAAAATGCTGAACTTAGGGGTGATAGAGGAGTCCCAAAGTGATTGGTCTAGTCCCATCGTGTTGGTGCCTAAACCGGATGGGAGCTGGCGATTTTGTAACGATTTTCGTCAGTTGAACAAAGTTACAAAATTTGACACCTACCCCATGCCACGTATAGATGAGTTGATCGACCGGCTGGGAACAGCCCGATACATGACGACTCTTGACCTCACAAAAGGGTATTGGCAAATCCCCCTGGCCAAGTCGGCCAAAGAGAAAACCGCATTTGTAACCCCAGACGGGGCGTTCCAATATAAAAGAATGCCGTTCGGGTTACAGAATGCGCCGGCCACATTCCAGCGGAAAATGGACCAGATGCTGAGGCCCCATCGGAAGTATGCTGCGGCTTACCTGGATGACGTAATTGTCCATAGCACAGATTGGGCCTCACATCTGCCAAAAGTGCAAGCTGTCCTGGACTCTGTTCGGGAAGCGGGGTTTACGGCTAACCCCAAGAAGTGTACCATTGGGCAGGAGGAGGCCAAATATCTTGGGTACACCATTGGGAGGGGAGTAATAAAACCCCAACTCAACAAAGTCGAGGCCATCCAGAGTTGGCCACGTCCCAACAGCAAGAAGCAGGTACGAGCCTTTCTGGGAATCGCTGGGTATTATCGGCGATTCATTCCCCACTTTGCTTCTAAGGCTGTGCCCCTAACCAACCTGACGAAGGGGAAAGGGTCGGTCATGATTAAATGGACCCCCGAGGCTGAGGCAGCATTCCAATTCTTGAAACAAGCCTTATGTAGCCAGCCAGTGTTGTACTCACCCGACTTCTCTAAAGACTTTGTCGTACAAAGTGATGCGTCAGATGTGGGGTTAGGAGCAGTATTGTCCCAGGTCTGGAACGGGGAAGAGCACCCAGTCATTTACCTCAGCAGGAAATTGAAGTCCCATGAGGTAAATTACGCCACCGTTGAAAAGGAGTGTTTAGCGGTGAAGTGGGCTCTAGATTCCCTTCGGTACTACCTGCTAGGTAGGCACTTTGACATGGTTACGGATCACGCTCCGTTAAAGTGGATGGCTCAAAACAAGGAAACAAATAGAAGAGTGAATAGGTGGTTCCTGGCCCTCCAGGAATTCAACTTCACAGTAAAGCATCGCCCTGGCGTTCAAATGGGGAATGTGGATGCTTTGTCTCGAGTACATGAATGCCTGATTGCTGGTGTTCCAACCCCAAGGTTAAAACAAGAGGGGGGGTATGTGACAGCAGGAAGGTAAAGTCACCTGGTTGCATCCAGGGGGGTAGATATATTTCGCCCAGATTCAGGCTTTACGCTGACTTATACAACTAGGGAGTCAGTTGATGAAGCCCAGCTGAGGCTAGTGGGCTCATGGATGACTCATACCTCTAGGGAGAGGGCTGGGCGTCGTGCAGGCAGGGAGTTGATGAGACCAGCTGAAGCCTGTCAGTTCGTTTAAGGCCTCTATGAAAACTCCCAGATTCATTAGGTGTTTGCTCATGCCTGGAACCAGACCTGTGTGGACTGTCTAGGGAGAGTGAACCCCTGTGCGGTGAGGCAAAGCCTGTGTGGCTATTTGTTTGGACTTTTACTAAACCAGGGACTTAGGGACTAGGACAGCACTAGGCTGATCCCAGTTGTTAGTTAGGAAACCTGTATGTTTAGTCAGAGGTCAACTTGACCAGGATTTATTTTGGTTATGTTTCTTTTGCTTTGCTGTGTTTTGTCACTGTAAATAGAAAATAAACCGCACCTTTTTGATTTTGAAAACCACAACCTCCGTTTGCTGGGCCTGTTTTGTGTGGGGAGCCCATCCCGGGGGTCACACACACCCGCTGCCGAGCTAACCCCCTCACACAGGACAAGTTGTAGAAAAATAAGAGTTACAGGAAAGCAAAAGAGAAGTAAGATTAATCTTAGGCCAAATCTTAAAATAGAATGGATGCAGAGAGAGAGAGAGAGAGAGAGAAGAGAGAGAGAGAGAGAGATACTACGTCACCAGGTCTCGTTCAGATCAGGTCATCATTCCAACAGAGAATGAGCCATGGGTCTGCCTGACATTTATACCCCCCTTGCCCTACTCCCCCCCCCCTCCAGGTTTAAAAATCTCTGTGACCCCATTGGTCTATAGTTGCATCACAAACTGATTGGTTGAACCTCAAGCCTAGATATTCATTGGTTCAAAGTTTTCTCAGATCCTGATTGGCTGCACCTCAAGCCTCCTAAATGTTCATTGGTTCAGAGTTGCTCAAAGTCTCATTCGCTGCGTCTGAAGTCTCCTAAAATGTTTCAGGTAACTTTCGGTGCCTCTCCATCTGTTGTATGTAATAAACAACCCCTTTGATCTACAGCCCACTACTTCCCACCTTTAGCATTCACAGGACCCCTGGTGGGTGGGGCCGCATAGTCTACCCAGACTCTTTAGAACACAAAAGGACAATTTGACACATCTAATTAACATCTGAAACCATTCCCTGGTTCCCAGAAGACAGGATAAGATAAGGAAGTCCATTCAAATAAGTGGGACCCTTGGTTCATCATATCACAAAAATATAAACATTCCTGTAAAAACATATAAGCTCCATGGTATAAATATGAAATGTTCAAAATATCCACCACAGTACCCTCTCAAGTTCATTATTGAACTTATGTCTTCCTTCAATGATTTTGTACCCACCCACCATGGCCCAGAAGCCCCCTGACCCTTCCCCACCACCACTGCGGCTTGAACACGCTGGAACCCCATCATGGTAGACTTGAGACAGTCCTGGTGCCTTTGAGACTTCACATCTGACCCATGAGAGTCTGTACTGCAATGTTTGATCGCCCCTCTGCATTGGAAGAGCGCAACTCCAACATTGATGGCGGGATATTTGCATATCTAGTCCTGTAACTTGGGAATATGATGTAATGATTGTAACGATTGTATCGGACCGCGAGACAGCACTTTTCAGCATGGTGAAGAAAAGTTCAGGAGAGTCTTATTCGTTGCACATTTGTCTCAAGAAATTACTTGGTTATCGTTGCTTCTTCAGGTGGTGGTTGGGCGGGCATGAATACAAAAAAACAAAAAAAGGAGAACGTCCAGTGTACAGTTATTGGAGGAATGTCAGACAGGAGCAGTGGGGTGGCCTTTACGACTATAAAGCAGTAGGTAGACTAGGGGAGGTAATTGGTAAGGGGAACATTGTACCCCTACCATTTCACAAAGAAAGTGTAAAAAAAACCAAAAAAAAACACACAGACACCGTTGGGAAAAGTCCTTTATTAAAAATAAAAAAATAAAAAATAAAAAACCCATTCCAGCGATGTAATCCAGTGTCCCGCGGTGATCTGATGTCCAGCGCTGCAGTCTCCACTCCACACGAAACGTCATTGGCTGAGCGGACCTACACTGCGGAGGAAGTTCCCCATCAGGTCTGCTCAGCCAATGATGTAGGCGGGGTCTGAGGTACGAGGGGGCAGGGCGCCCTCGTATCTCAGCCCCCGCCTACGTCATTGGCTGAGCGGACCTGATGGGGAACTTCCTTTGCAGTGTAAAAAATGAATAGACCCGCCCCTTTTCACATTCCCCATCAGGTCCGATCAGCCAATGACGTAGGTGTAAGTACCCCAATGTACCCCTTACCAATTCACATAGGGGGGGCGGGATCTGGGGGTCCCCTTTGTTAAAGGGGTCTTCCAGATTCCGATAAGCCCCCTGCCCGCAGACCCCCACAACCACCGGACAAGGGTTGTGGGGATGAGGCCCTTGTCCCAATCAACATGGGGACATGGTGCTTTAAGGGGTCACAGACCCCCAAAGCATCCTCCCCATGTTGAGGGCATGTGGCCTGGTACGGTTCAGGAGGGGGGGCGCTCTCTCGTCCCCCCCTCTTTTCCTGCGGCCTGCCAGGTTGCGTGCTCGGATAAAGGGTCTGGTATGGATTTTTGGGGGGAACTCCACGCCATTTTTTTTCAATTTGGCGTGGAGGTCCCCTTAAAATCCATACCAGACCTGAAGGGTCTGGTATGGATATTTGGGGGAAACCCCATGTCATTTTTAAAAAAACTATTTGATGCAGGGTTCCCCTTAATATCCATACCAGACCTGGTAATTGGGGCTGGTAATTGAATTTGGGGGGACCCCCACACATTTTTTTTTTATCAATGACTTTTCTCTGTATTGCCGGGACGGGAGCCGACAATTCATTATAGCCGCGAGTGCTTTTAAATTACTTTTTTTCCTTCAGAAATGACACTTTGTGCAGGGACAGTTCTAAGCATGGGAAACAAGCGCTACTTTACAGGCATACTATACACCCCCCAGGTATAAAATTTAAAGGAATATTTCACTTTTATTGTTTCACTTTAAGCATTATTAAAATCACTGCTCCCGAAAAAACGTCAGTTTTTAAAACTTTTTTTTGCATTAATACATGTCCCCTGGGGCAGGACCCGGGTCCCCAAACACTTTTTTGACAATAACTTGCATATAAGCCTTTAAAAATAGCACTTTAGATTTCTCCCATAGACTTTTACAGGGTGTTCCACGGCTTTTCGAATTTCCCGTGAACACCCCAAATTGTTCGCTGTTCGGTGAACGTGCGAACAGGCAATGTTCGATTCGAACATGAGTTCGACTCGAACTCGAAGCTCATCCCTACTTGAGAAGATGGATGATAGAACCCAAAAGAAAAACTCAGAGAGCATACTATTAAATAAGGAAAGGATGAGAGGTGAGTAATGAAAAAGAATAAGGAGAATAGTAAAAAAAATAATAAACATAAAACATAAAAACTACAGATTCAATGCTACTCCAACCAAGATCTCTAGTTTACATTCCACTTTAGATTGTTAAAGAGCATTGAATCGGTATTCAAAAAACGAATACCTAGTTGCCCTAAAAACTTTTGCTGACAGCAAAAAAAACAAAAAACAACTCCTCTCTCATACTATTAATTGGCAGTATTTTTGCAGGTCACGTACACAGATATTAACAACGAGAGAGGGAGAAAAAAATTACTATTTTTTTTTTTTTATTTAGGTAAACCTGACTGTACTTTATTATTACAAATTGAAGAGGCTTATCCCTAGAACAACAAAAACCTAAGAAAAATTGGTTTCTGGGGTCCTCTCTTAAACGCACATAATACTCTACATCGGTCTCTTAATAGTGACCCGCATCAGGACCGCAACAGGGTGGAGTTTACTTAAAGTTTTTGGCCCTAAAATATCCTGATTTCCATCTCCCTTGTTACCTCCTCCATGCTCAACCTCAGGACTGCTCCAGAACCTCTGGAACTCCCCACCCCCATATGTCCAGCCAGGCCCTACCCTTTCCACACCTAGGTGTCCCTAAAAACTCTTTTATTCCGGGAAGCCTACCCCACCTCCACCTAAAATGTTACCTCAGCCAGCTCCATATCAGATAATTCCCAGCAGCTATTATTTTCGTTCCACCCCATATCAGATAATTCCCAGCAGCTATTATTTTTGGGGTGGAACACACAGGGGCGATCGCGCTGGGAGAACCTCTCCCGTGGCTCTAATCTTCCTCCAGTCATGTCCTGGCCGCCCTCTCACTTCCTCCACCCTGGCGAGGCTGCAATTTGGGGCACAGTGAGGCTGGATTTTGGGGCACAGTGAGGCTGGATTTTGGGGCACAGTGAGGCTGCAACTTGGGGCACAGTGAAGCTGCAATTTGGGACACAGTGAGGCTGCAATTTGGGGCTCAATGAGGCTGCAATTTGGGGCTTAATGAGGCTGCAATTTGGGGCTCAATGACGCTGCAATTTGGGGCACAATGACATTGCGGCTGCAATTTGGGGCACAGTGAAGCTGCAATTTTGGGCACAGTGAGGCTGCAATTTGGGGCACAATGAGGCTGAAATGGGGGCACAATGAGGCTGCAATTTGGGGCACAGTGAGGCTGCAATGTGGGGCACAGTGAGGCTGCAATGGTGGGCACAGGTCACGCTGCAATGATGGGCACAGGTCACGCTGCAATGATGGGCACAGGTCACACTACATTGATGGGCACATGTGAGCTTGTAATTCTGCATAAAACATTTAAGTGTAATTTCTTGAGATAATTTATGAGGGCGTGATTAGGGGCGGGGCCAGGTAGGGGTTGGGTGGGGCAACTGGTGGCCAGTAACCCTTGAGGCCTGGCTAGTAGCTCAGGACTTGAAATTTTGAGCCCTGTATGTGGTAATGTGCAACTGTTAATTCTCCATGCTATTTTAACCAATTTTGTGTTGGGTAAAAGTTTTCTGCTATAAAAGCTTCCTGCATGCAGGGCCTGTTTAGGTGATACTGAGTAGATGTACAGTGGGTACGGAAAGTATTGAGACCACCTTAAATTTTTCACTCTTTGTTATATTGCAGCCATTTGCTAAAATCATTTAAGTTCATTTTTTTCCTCATTAATGTACAACCAGCACCCCATATTGACAGAAAAACACAGAATTGTTGAAATTTTTGCAGATTTATTAAAAAAGAAAAACTGAAATATCACATGGTCCTAAGTATTCAGACCCTTTGCTCAGTATTTAGTAGAAGCACCCTGTCAGGTCACCTGTGGCCAGAGGAAAGATGCACACCGTTGGGGGTCAGGAGTGCACCACAAGGTAGTGAACCCTATGGCTGACTGCTGCGGATGGGATACTGGGTGGTTGTGGAAAGCGGGACCAGTGGAGCACAACAGGGATCCACAGGAAGCTAGAGCCAAGATTCCCCAGGGCGCGGAGTCTAAGACCCAGCGGGTTTTCACCAGAGCCTCTAGTGGTGAGGATGTTACGCTGCAGCTGGGTCCAGGTCGCGACCCCTAGAGTCCCCTAGCTCACGCTCCGTAGGGTAAGGAGGATAGAGGGGAAGCAGCAGCACAGGATACAAGAATAGTGAGAGGAAAAGCCAAGGTCAGGGCAACAAGCAGACAAGGATAAATGAAGGACAAGCCGAAGGTCAAGGTCACAAGCAGACAGGGGATAGTCAGGAACAAGCCAATATCGAAACACAGAGACAGACGTAGCACACGGCAGGCAGGAACCCAAACACACAATGCTTAAACATTGGACATGTGATGAGCAGTGCCTGGTTTTCTCCACACATACCGCTTAGAATTAAGGCCAAAAAGTTCTATCTTGGTCTCATCAGACCAGAGAACCTTTTTTCTCACCATCTTGGAGTCCTTTAGATGTTTTTTTTTTGCAAACTCCATGCGGGCTTTCAGGTGTCTTGCACTGAGGAGAGGCTTCTGTCGGGCCACTCTGCCATAAAGCCCCGACTGGTGGAGGGCTGCAGTGATGGTTGACGTTCTACAACTTTCTCCCATCTCCCGACTGCATCTCTGGAGCTCAGCCACAGTGATCTTTGGGTTCTTCTTTACCTCTCTCACCAAGGCTCTTCTCCCCCGATGATTGATTGCGAAATTCCCTGTACAAGTCAGGTAGATCAGTCAGGGGAAGTTGCAGATGTTTGCAAAAAGCTGGGATATCCTCAGGCATTCTTAGGTAGTGTTTCCCCATAAATGTGGCATTCAAGGCAAAGGGGAAACGCCAATGATATGGTATTCCTTTTTCTCTTAGTGCTGCAATCATGGGGCGCATAGCTCTCCTGTTCCGTAATGTAATGTGAGATAGGTCCTGGAACAGAGTCACAGCATGTGCATCAAAAAGGATCTGTTCATTACGTCTGGCCTTGTTTAATATCTTTTAGTAGAAAGTTTTGTAGGCAACATATTATATCCCTTGGAGGAGCTGTGTCTGAGGGGCGAGGAGCAAGGGCCCTGTGTGTCCAGACAAATTCAATGTCTGTGTAACGTACCTTAGGTGTGAGCCTGACGTGCGGAGAGGGACCTCCCGTACAACCCCGGCTCGGAGACCACTGGAGTGGGGACAGTGGTGGTAAGAGCACGGTGAGGTAAGGGTGCCTGTCTGATCCTCACTGCTTGGAGTGGTGGAGCCGAGTGGAGACTGAAATGGCTGGTTCCGGAAGCAGCGGATGCAGGTCAGCAGGTTCAGCTTGCAGAGCAGAGGATGCAGGTCAGCAGGTGCCGGTTTGCAGAGCAGGGATGCAGGTCAGCAGGTGCAGGTTTGCAGAGCAGGGATGCAGGTCAGCAGGTGCAGGTTTGCAGAGCAGGGATGCAGGTCAGCAGGTGCAGGTTTGCAGAGCAGGGATGCAGGTCAGCAGGTGCAGGTTTGCATTGCAAAGGATGCAGGTCAGCGTGTGCAGCTTGCAGAGCAGAGGATGCAGGTAAGCTGGTGCAGGTTTGCAGAGTCAGACAAGCCGGGTCATACACATCAAGGTAAACATCACAAGTGGCAGGCAGAGAGTAGTCAAAGTCCAGGCCGAATCTTGGCAACAGGCAGACTGGCAGATAACTGAGCAGGGTCAAACGAGCCGAGGTCAGGACTGGAGACAGAAGCGTGGTCAGGAAGCCGGGTCAAACACAGGAACAGGATACAAGCACAGAATCAGGAACTCAGGGAACAGAAGCAGATCAAACCGCAAGGGGCAACATCTCTGGAATGTCTTTTATAGGAAGTACATGGGAGGAGCAAGGGGTTCAGAGTTCAACAGTAATCAGACACCAAGCAGAGTAGTCTAATGGATCAGATAGGTTATCCAGCAGATCAGGCAGGGAACTGTCCAGCATCTCAGATAGCTCCGCTGGAAGAGTCAATGCCAGACACAGAAGAGGTCCCAGGTTCAAGCCCAGCACGTCCCTGACAGTGCCCCCCCTTAAGGGCAACCTCCGGGTGCCCAATAGAGCTCTTTTCTGGGGGTGACTGAGAAAAAAGGCCTGGATTAACTCTCGGGCGTGAATGTTCTGTTGGGGTTCCCAGGAGTTCTCCTCCAGACCGTACCCCTTCCACTTGATCAGGAATTGAAGCTGGTTCCCTCTTCTTCGGCAGTCCAAGACGGCCTCCACCTCGAACTCCTCATCACCGTCAATGATTACAGGCTTGGGTGGTCCCGATCCCCTGTCTGGGAACGGGTCGGGCACTGCGGGTTTCAGCAAGGAAACGTGAAAGACTGGGTGAATCTTCAACGACTCCGGTAAGGCAAGTTCATAGGAGACCTCGTTTAATTTCCGTTTTACTGGGAAAGGACCGATGAACTTGGGTGCCAGTTTCCTTGCGGGGCAAGCCATCTTAAGGTTGGTGGTCGATAACCATACTTGGTCACCCTGTTGCAGGCATAATTCCCCTCTCCTTTTCCTGTCAAAGATCCTTTTATTGGATGCTTGTGCCTTAGTCATGGCTTCCTGCAATATCCTGCTGTTACGGGTCAGGAAATCAACAATACTCTGGACCGCTGGGACTGTTGAATCAGGGATGAGATCAGGTAAGAAGGTCGGGTGAAACCCGTAGTTGGCAAAAAATGGCGATTGACCTGTAGCCGAATGACTGGCGTTGTTAAAGGCAAACTCTGCCAAGGGTAGTAAAGCTACCCAGTCATCTTGAACGAAGGTGGTGAAGCATCTGAGGTACTGTTCGAGCGTCTGATTCGTTCTTTCGGTTTGCCCGTTAGTTTGGGGGTGATAGGCCGAGGACATGGACAACTCAATCTTCAGGACCTTGCACAAAGCCTTCCAAAAGCGAGAGGTGAACTGCACCCCTCTATCCGAAACGATGTCCGCAGGGACCCCATGTAGCCTTACTACTTCCCTAATGAAGACCTGGGCAGTTTCCATGGCAGAGGGCGTGCCTTTGAGAGGCACGAAGTGGGCCATCTTGGATAGACGGTCAACCACTACAAAGATGGCTGTGCAACCTTCAGACGGGGGGGAGTTCCACTATGAAGTCCATGGCAATCATTTTCCAGGGACGGTCAGGGACTGGTAAGGGTCTGAGCAGACCCCAGGCCTTGCTTCTAGTGGTCTTGCTACGGATACAGGTGGCACATGAACCTACATATTCCCTGCAGTCTTTTTCAAGATCCGGCCACCAAAACGTGCGTTGAATCAGTTCAAGGGTTTTATGCATTCCGAAATGGCCTGCCAGGGGATGATCATGACACAAGTTTAACACTGTGACTCGAACTTCTTCTGGCACAAAGATTTTGTCATTCTTCCAAAGTAACCCATCCTTGGGTACCAGAGTGATTTCAGAGGGACCAGACACACCTGTAGAAGCTTGCTTCAAGACAGACATCAGGCTAGTTTGTAAAAGTAAGAAGTTGCCTTCCGATAGAATGGTATCTGGAGCTGACACCTCTTTTGGATCATCAAACATGCGGGAAAGAGCGTCTGGTTTGGTGTTCTTGGAGCCTGGCCGGTAAGTTATGTGGAACGAGAACCTAGAGAAAAATAGTGCCCAACGTGCCTGCCGTGGTCTCAGACGTTTGGCAGCTCTCAGATACTCTAGGTTCTTGTGGTCTGTGTAAATGAGTATAGGATGCGCTGCTCCCTCCAACAAGTACCTCCACTCCTCAAGGGCAGATTTAATGGCCAGGAGCTCCCGGTCTCCAACATCATAATTCCTCTCGGATGGGGTAAGCTTACGGGAGAAGAAGGCTACCGGGTGTATCAAGTCCTTGAGACCTTGGCGCTGGGAGATAACAGCTCCAACCGCTGTCTCTGAGGCATCTACCTCAAGTAGATACGGTAGGGCAGGATCGGGATGACTTAGGATAGGAGCAGACGTAAAAAGTATTTTTAGGTTTGTGAAAGCAGCCTGTGTTTCAGATGTCCACTGGAATCGAGCATTTTGCTTCGTTAGCTGCGTAATCGGGGAAATAATAGCAGAGAATCCCTTGATAAACCTCCGATAAAAATTGGCAAAGCCAACGAAGCGCTGCACCCCCTTTTTATCTGAAGGTGCAGGCCAATCCAGAATGGCTGAAACCTTCTGTGGGTCCATCTTGAATCCCTCTGTAGAGATCACTAGGCCAAGGAACTGGATACTCTGTCGCTCAAATTCACACTTTTCTGGTTTTGCGTACAGTCCATGCTGGCGGAGACGACAGAGTACACTCTTGACGTGTTTCCGGTGCTGCTCAAGAGAGGAGGAAAAAATCAAAATATCATCAAGATAGACAACTACATAAATGTCCAGACAGTCTCTGAAAACATCATTGACTAGATGCTGAAAGGTGGCAGGGGCGTTACATAGGCCGAAGGGCATTACTAGGTATTCGTAATGGCCGAACCTGGTACGAAAGGCAGTCTTCCATTCATCCCCTGCTCGGATGCGTACCAGGTTGTACGCCCCCCGCAGGTCTAATTTGGTAAACACAGAGGAAGTCCTGAGTCTTTGAAAAAGTTCAGGTACCAGAGGCAGAGGGTACCGGTTCTTGACCGTGATTTTATTTAATTCCCGGTAGTCTACACAGGGCCGAAGAGAATGGTCTTTTTTCTCCACAAAGAAGATTCCTGCCCCTGCTGGAGAAGTGGAAGGACGGATGAAACCCCTCTTAAGGTTCTCATCAACGTATTCTTTCAGTACCTCAAGCTCCCGTTCAGATAGGGGGAAGATCCGTCCGAAAGGAATCTCAGCACCGGGAAGAAGCTCGATTGGACAATCATAAGGACGATGAGGCGGGAGGACTTCGGCCCCTCGTTTGCTGAAGACGTCCAGGAACTCATGATATTGTTTGGGTACAGAAGCTCGTATCTCTGGATCTGAATCCAGGCATAACAGAGGCCCCAAGGTGCTGGGACGTGGAAGCATGCAGTGGCGTTGACAGTATGGTGACTGGAACGTAATACTTCCGGTTCCCCAATCAATCTGTGGATTGTGTGCCTGAAGCCAGGGTAGACCCAGGATAACTGGAAACATGGGAGATGCAATAGCATCCAAAGTCAATAGTTCCTTATGGTCCATGGAGGTGATCACAGGCAAAGGAGGGGTCTCCTGGGTCACTACTCCGGACTTGATGCGAGACCCATCTGCCAGGAAAATGGAAAGTCCCTGAGTCTTAGGTTGGAGTGGGATGTGTTGTTGTGCTGCAAAGTCTAGATCGACAAAACAACTACATGCCCCTGAGTCGATTATTGCAGTTACTGGTATTGTCCTCCCTGGTAGTTGGAAAGAGATAGGAAGAGCCAGGTGAGTAGCATTGGTAGATGGAGGTGAGTAGTTGGGAGAAGAGGTAGCCAGGACCTTGCACAGCTTAGCAGGACAAGAAGCTACATAATGACCGGGTTCACCGCAATACAGGCATAGATAATTCTGCAGCCGACGAAGTCGTTCCTTGGCCGATAGGGAATGTTTCATTAGTCCAAGCTGCCCTGGCTTGATGGTCTGGTTGAGGGATGAGGGTTCAGTTGGAACCGTACTGGCACTGGCAGGGTACACAGGGGCTCGTATCTGGGGTAGCATCCAAGCTGGGCGGAGCTGTTGGGTAGACCTTTCTGCTCTGCGCTCCCGGAGTCGTCGGTCTATCTGGATAGACAAATTAATTAAAGTCTCTAGAACATCAGGAACACCGACCCGTGCTAACTCATCCTTCAGGCTTTCAGAGAGACCAAGACGGAACTGATGCCGCAGAGCAGCCTCATTCCACTGGGTATCCGCGCTCCAGCATCTGAAATCAGTCACATAGTCCTCGACCGCTCGGCGGCCTTGCTGGAGCGCATGGAGAGCAGCCTCGGCAGTAGAAGTCCACTGTGGATCGTCATAAAGTCGGGCCATGGCATCAAGAAAAGAGGGCAGAGAGTCTAGAACTACATGGCGGACTTCAAGTAGGTGTTGGGCCCAAGCTTGAGGTTCCCCCTGCAGCAAAGCGATAACGAAGCCCACCTTGGTGGCTTCAGATGGAAAAGTCAGAGGTAGCAACGAAAAGTAAAGTTCACATGCGTTGCGAAACGCACGGAATTTACTCCGATCCCCGAAAAACTTCTCAGGAACAGGGACCCTGGGCTCAGGAGATGGTAACATTCCAATAGAGGAAGTTGGGGTTGGAGGTGAATCTGCAGAGGTGGCTTGAGTTTGTGTCTGCTTATCCATTCGGACATGGCTGCCCTGCAGAGACTTCACAATCTGAGTGAGAGCTGTAAGGTGTTGATAGACATTGTCCATAGGCAAGGTATCTCCTGCAGGCTCAGGCATGGCGGTTTGATACTGTAACGTACCTTAGGTGTGAGCCTGACGTGCGGAGAGGGACCTCCCGTACAACCCCGGCTCGGAGACCACTGGAGTGGGGACAGTGGTGGTAAGAGCACGGTGAGGTAAGGGTGCCTGTCTGATCCTCACTGCTTGGAGTGGTGGAGCCGAGTGGAGACTGGAATGGCTGGTTCCGGAAGCAGCGGATGCAGGTCAGCAGGTTCAGCTTGCAGAGCAGAGGATGCAGGTCAGCAGGTGCCGGTTTGCAGAGCAGGGATGCAGGTCAGCAGGTGCAGGTTTGCAGAGCAGGGATGCAGGTCAGCAGGTGCAGGTTTGCAGAGCAGGGATGCAGGTCAGCAGGTGCAGGTTTGCAGAGCAGGGATGCAGGTCAGCAGGTGCAGGTTTGCAGAGCAGGGATGCAGGTCAGCAGGTGCAGGTTTGCAGAGCAGGGATGCAGGTCAGCAGGTGCAGGTTTGCAGAGCAGGGATGCAGGTCAGCAGGTGCAGGTTTGCATTGCAAAGGATGCAGGTCAGCGTGTGCAGCTTGCAGAGCAGAGGATGCAGGTAAGCTGGTGCAGGTTTGCAGAGTCAGACAAGCCGGGTCATACACATCAAGGTAAACATCACAAGTGGCAGGCAGAGAGTAGTCAAAGTCCAGGCCGAATCTTGGCAACAGGCAGACTGGCAGATAACTGAGCAGGGTCAAACGAGCCGAGGTCAGGACTGGAGACAGAAGCGTGGTCAGGAAGCCGGGTCAAACACAGGAACAGGATACAAGCACAGAATCAGGAACTCAGGGAACAGAAGCAGATCAAACCGCAAGGGGCAACATCTCTGGAATGTCTTTTATAGGAAGTACATGGGAGGAGCAAGGGGTTCAGAGTTCAACAGTAATCAGACACCAAGCAGAGTAGTCTAATGGATCAGATAGGTTATCCAGCAGATCAGGCAGGGAACTGTCCAGCATCTCAGATAGCTCCGCTGGAAGAGTCAATGCCAGACACAGAAGAGGTCCCAGGTTCAAGCCCAGCACGTCCCTGACAGTCTGTCTCCTTAGGGCAATCGAGCAAGTCATTGAAAACTGCCTGAAGTGCAGACTTAATTTGTGCAGTTTCTATGTGTTCAGGAATCCCTCTCACTCTAATATTCATTCTGCGTCCTCTATTGTCCAAATCCTCTAAATGTCTGTTGATGAGGATTAAGTGTGTGGCATGTGAAGAGACTGTGGATGTCAGCTTCTCTATTGCTCTGTCCCTCTTGGCCTCTGCTCTCTCAGTGTGGGACAGATGGTCTGATAGGGCCATAAAATCAGCTCTTAAGTCAGTAATGACTGAAGAAAAGGTGTTTTTGATGTCTGCTGCAAACTTAGCCATTTCAGAGAAATGCAGAGGGTGGTCAGTGTGCTCTTACCATGTCCTCTGAAGCCGACATTGAGTCCTCACTGTGTGCAGCCTTATGTTCCAGCAGCGCCATCTTGGCAGCAGAGCGGCACCTTTTCATTTGGGATTGTAGTTCATATAACTCCTGAAATCCGCGGGATTCGGGTGTGGAAAGTGATCTCTGTTGTCGGTGACCAGTAGCCAGGTTATCCCGCTTGCCCATCGCTGTTTTTTTCAAGGCCGGAAGGGGTTTTAGAGCCTTGGAAGTGTAGAGCTCAGTTGGCTGCTTCCATTCCCTTCAAGCTCCAAGCCACGCCCCCTTTCTTTCTTTCTTCCCTCCATCATTCATCTCAGACTCTAACCACACCCCATTTCGAGCCACGCCCATGTAAGCCACACCCACATTTTCACATCGGGCGCTTAGCACAACGCATTTATTATAATTATAGCAAGGCTCCGCCTACATGCAAAAAAGTGTCCCGATTTTTTTTTTTTACAATGTTGGCAACTATGCATACATATATGATGGAAAGTGGGCCCCATTCTCATCCGAGAATGCCATCCACTTCCACAACTATCCTACAAATTCTCTTAACATTTCCTATACAGTAGATGAATACATAATATAAATGAAAGCTCACTCAGGCTGGCACTTCTCACGCCACCTGGCGGCCAATATGCGACACTGGGCAGTCTATTATTCAGAGCACACGGTAAGAACTTTTACCCCCTTTCTTACAATATCCTATTCTATCTAGCTAACTAACACCCCAATGTCTTTAAATCTTCAGAGTCCATCAATATTGTCACTTGGGTGAAACACATTTGCCAGCAGTTTCCCTTCTTCTTAGGGATAACTCCGGGGACAGGTGGCACAGCTGCAATCATGTTTCCTGTCTCAGTGAGCCTGTGGAAAATTTGGTGTGCCTGGCTATGCAGGGTGGGTGAGCCCTATTCACCACCATTCTCCTACCTGCTGTGCGCCACAGGTAGACACCTAACACCAAATTAGGAAAGTTCCTGAAGATTATTTTTACTTATTTGGCATCTCTCATCTGCTGACCGTGTGTTTGAAGAAATTTGGCAGATGTGAGATGTGGTCATGCTGCTGTCAAAGCTGCTGCTTGGCACACTTTCATTGGTCACCAATTAACAAATACCGTACGTGGACTTTCTTAAAGAAAAAAAAAAAACAACTAACAGTATCTTCTTCCAAATCAGAATATCCCTGGGTTTTTGGTCACTATGGAAACACATCTCTTTTTCAGTTCTTCTTAAGCTAAGGAAAAATCACATTTCCTTTGTAAGCAGACAGTAGATTCCTTAATTTACTGTTTATGTCCTCATTATAGTGCAGACGAAGGTTAGGAGGATTAAAGGAGGACAACACTAAAGCCCCGTACACACGATCGGTTTGACTGATGAAAACCGTCCGATGGATGGTTTTCATCAGACCAACCGATCGTGTATGGTACCCATCGGTCTTTTTTCCATCGGTTGTAAAAAATAGAACTTGTTTTAAAATTTTCCGATGGATAAAAAACCGATGGGAATTTCCGATCGTCTATGGGCAAGTCCATCGGTTAAAAAACCCACGCATGCTCAGAATCAAGTTGACGCATGCTCAGAAGCATTAAACTTAATTTTTCTCGGCTCATCGGAGTGTTTTACGTCACCGCGTTTGGAACGGTCGGCTTTTTGACTGATGGTGTGTGGCCAAGACTGATGAAAAACAGTTTCATCGGATTTCCGATGGACAAATCCATCGGACGAAAATCCATAGGTTATCCGATCGTGTGTACGGGGCTTTAGTTTGTGCCATGCCAAAGAACAAAAAGACACTATAGTGTATCTTCAGAGGGCAAGTTATTATTGCAATTGTAGCGGCACCCCCTTTACCTGCTTCTCCCTCTTTCTCTCTTTGCAGCTGGCTGACTCGTCTAAGGGTACCAGGGAGAAGAATGGGGGGGCGCACCACCAGCTCGTGCCCTCTGATGTGTGTTATGCAGAGGTGTGAGCTAAACCTTTTACCTTCGGGTCTGTGTTCACGTCCGGAGCTTCAGCTTCTCTTGTGGAGGATGATTGCCACTGTTGCAGGCATGGCACTTAGCTCCCAGTAACTTGAGTTCCACACCAAATAAAGTCCAACACTTATTTATTCTGTTTGAGCAACAAATAGTCCTAGAAGAGTAGACTGGTTGAACTTGAAGAACAGACAGGTGTGGGAAGGAGAAGGTCCAGGCACAATCAAAGAATTAAAGTTCTCTCCTGTTCCGTATAGCGCAAACAGGCTTGGCGCACAGTCGCTGCCACCCACTGTAAATTTGGTTTCTGCCACAAACCCTGGTGAACGTAGAAGCCTCTGCCACAGACCTTGATGATAGGTCTCTGCCACTGACCTGGTTCAGTTGGATCCCCGCCACTGACCATAAGAACATAGAATACCTCCGTTAGGATAAATGGCCCCTGTCAGGGAAAGACATCCATCCGGACGGTCTCCAGAGGCCCACACCGTCACCGGCATTATGCTGTACCAGCTCTTCGGGAGGGTCACATCTCTGGTCCCTTACGCCCTGGATTCGGGCACCCAATTCCGGGGGCATCCTAGGAATACTTCATCCCTCGCGGGACCCAGTGGAAGGTACTGGGCCCCAGGCCTTCTTGCAAAGTACCTCACCCCAGGCTTAAGATGCCTGGGATGGAACTCGACTCCACGTTCCCAGGCCAAGGGCACCTGGACACGGACGAATGGACAGCAGCCCCCAGGCTGAAGGTGCCTGGTGCTCGGACCTTGAGCGGAAGATGTCTGCCCCTTTTATCCCCTCTCCCAGCATGCACAGCAGGTTCCCCGCCCCGCCGTACTACTGCTGCGAGAGGACAAAAAGGGCACAGACTTGCAATGGTGGTTCAACCCCAGCCTATGGGGACAGCGCCACCTACAGGCCGCAGGGAACTGGACACCCTTGCATCCTCCACTGGCGTAAATTGGTCCATGAACCCTACCAATTGCTGCATCTGAGCCATTTATCACTCAGATGCCTTCCTTAAATGTAACCACCCGCTACACAATATTTACATAATATCCTTTTTTTATAACGTTTCCATTTTTATGTGTACCATATTTTTCTTTAACAAAAGTTTTATTGGCTGTGAGCAGATCATACGTACATGAATAGCCAACATAGAGTACAGAAAGTACAGCGTACAGGATACAAATATTGGCTATAAAGAGCAACAGAGATACAGCCAAATGAAAAACAATTAAAAAACATACAAAAAACAGGCAAAAAACAAACAAATAACAAGACAGTGAATGGAAGGCAGTCTGACAAAAACCAGTGTGAAGAACGCACTGCATTTGGTAGAGTATTAGTATACAAAAAAGCCTCGCTTGAGGCCGGGTTCACACTGGGGCGACAAACGCTCCGACATTGGGAGCTCATGTCGCATGACGTGTGAAAATCAATGTTTCCCTATGGGAGCCGTCTTAACTGGTCCGACACATGTTGGTCCGACTTTGAGAATGCTCCCTGTACTACTTTGGTCCGACTTTGATCCGACTTCAGCCCATTGACTATCATTGAAGTCGGATCAAAGTCGGACCGCAGTCTTGCATGATCCGACTTTGGCATGCGACTTGTGCTGTGCTGCT
Organism: Rana muscosa; assembly: GCA_029206835.1. Classification (NCBI taxonomy): domain Eukaryota; kingdom Metazoa; phylum Chordata; class Amphibia; order Anura; family Ranidae; genus Rana; species Rana muscosa. The sequence goes on from CM055118.1 coordinate 200,992,941, forward strand.
CTTGAGGGGGAACTCCAGGCCAAATTTTAAATAAAAAAACGGCATGGGTTCCCCCTCCAGGAGCATACCAGGCCCTTGGGTCTGGTCTGGATTTGAAGGGGAACCCCTACGCCGAAAAAACGACGTGGGGGTCCCCCCCAAAATCCAAACCAGACCCTTATCCGAGCACGCAACCTGGCAGGCCGCAGGGGAAGAAGGGGGACGAGAGAGCGCCCCCCCTCCCTCCTGAACCGTACCAGGCCACATGCCCTCAACATGGGGGGTTTGGTGCTCTGGGGCAGGGGGGCGACCTGCGCCCCACCCCAAAGCACCCTGTCCCCATGTTGATGAGGACAGGGCCTCTTCCTGACAACCCTGGCCGTTGGTTGTCGGGGTCTGCGGGCGGGGGGCTTATCGGAATCCAGGAGCCCCCTTTATTAAGGGGGCCCCCAGATCCCGGCCCCCCACCCTATGTGAATGAGTATGGGGTACATCGTACCCCTACCCATTCACCTGGTGGAAAAAAAAATGTCAATAAAAAACACACACAGCTTTTTAAAGTAATTTATTGCACAACTCCGGGGGTCTCCGGTGTCGTCTCCGCGCTCTCCGGTTCTTTCTTCTGCCAGGCCTCCGCTATCTTCTTCCAGCTCTTTTGCTAGCGGGGCCCGGTCTTCTCCGTCGCCTTCTTCTTCTCCCGCTCTCCGGTTCTTCTCCCGCTCTCCGGTTCTTTCTTCCACCGGGCCTCCGCTATCTTCTTCCAGCTCTTTTGCTAGCGGAGAGGCCCGGTCTTCCCGTCGTCTCGTCCGGCTCTTCGTTGTCCTTCTGCTGGCCCCTCCACTATCTTCTTCCAGCTCTTTTGCTAGTGGAGGGGCCGGTCTTCCCGTCATCGTCGTCTGCGTCTTCTTCCCTCTTCTCCTTCTCGATGTTGACACGTCGCTTCCTCCTGCTCTAATGCTGGGTGTTGCGGTGCGCGCCGATTGATATAGGCTTCTCATGACGTCACAGTCACATGCTCCGGGGCCACCCGGAGCATGTGACTGTGACGTCATGAGAAGCCTATATTAATTCGGAGCGGAGCGAACAGCCAGTATTACAGCGGGAGGAAGCGACGAGTCAACATCGAGGAGGAGAAGAGAGAAGAAGACGGCGACGACGGCGACGGGAAGGACAACGGAGCAGAAGGACAACGGAGAGCCGGACGAGACGACGGGAAGAAGAAAGAACCGGAGACCCCCGAAGTCGGAAGCAGACCCCCGGAGCTGTGCAATAAATTACTTTAAAAAGCTGTGTGTGTGTTTTTTATTGACATTTTTTTTCCACCAGGTGAATGGGTAGGGGTATGATGTACCCATACTCATTCACATAGGGTGGGGGGCCGGGATCTGGGGGCCCCTTATTAAAGGGGGCTCCTGGTTTCCGATAAGCCCCCCGCCCACAGACCCCAACAACCAACGGCCAGGGTTGTCGGGAAGAGGCCCTGTCCTCATCAACATGGGGACAGGGTGCTTTGGGGCGGGGGGGCCGCAGGTCGCCCCCCTGCCCCAGAGCACCAAACCCCCCATGTTGAGGGCATGCGGCCTGGTACGGTTCAGGAGGGAGGGGGGCCGCTCTCTCGTCCCCCCTCTTCCCCTGCGGCCTGCCAGGTTGCGTGCTCGGATAAGGGTCTGGTTTGGATTTTGGGGGGAACCCCCACGCCGTTTTCTCGGCGTAGGGGTTCCCCTTCAAATCCAGACCAGACCCAAGGGCCTGGTATGCTCCTGGAGGGGAAACAGATTTTTATTTAAAATTTGGCGTGGAGTTCCTCCTCAAGATTCATACCAAACACAGTGCCTGTTATTGGCGGGGATCCAAGTCGGATCCCCGTTCATTGAAAGTCGGACATATGTCGGCTTCATGTCGCGGGGCAAAGTCGGATCCAAAGTAGGACGGCTGTCGTGTCGCACTAGTGTGAACCCAGCCTTAACAAAAGGAAGAGGCCAGGTTAATTAGATTGCCAGTACCAGTAAATAATTTACTATTAGGTTAAAAGAGAAGTATGTGAATTTTTATTTTTTTGGGAATCATACTTACCACTGGAGCGCTGGGCTGTGAAGGGGGTGGGGGCGGTCGGCTCAGCCTCTCAGTGGCTCTCTGAGAGGTTGAGCCAGGTGCAGGTCCAGGCATGTGGGCAGATCCCAACCATACAGTCGCAATCTTTCCCGAGCCTGGACCAGCTCTGTGCTGGTGGCTTTAGCCCCCTGTCTGCTAAAAAACGGTCACAGGAGTGGAGAACAACACTCCCAAACAAGCTTTGGCTGTACTTCTCCTTTAAGAATAAAGAAAAAGAGTCAGAAATGGAGCAAAGAAAAAAAAGGGGGGGGGAGAAGTGGACCATATTGTACCATATTTTTATCACTGCAATGCATAAACAAATTTGCATATCTTCTTTCCAGTGTTTTTCTGTATGGCACTATATGTACTGTGGTTTCCTACACTTCCAGAAGTGTCAAATGCTGAAGAACCTGAAGGAGGCTGCAGCGCTGGAGTGGAGGAAAGGTAGGAGATATAGGCTGCCATAGAGGTGAGTATAATGTCTCTTCTTTTTCAGAGGGCTGTTTTAATTCATTTAGAGACCCCATATGTTGTCTTTAAATTAAGCTGTTGCTTTTCATGGACAAAGTACAAGTTCACTTTAAGCTCTTTTGAAATCTTGACCTGGGTTGGCTTCTCAGATGGGTTCAGTTACAAAGTGCAAGCTACGTGGCTGCTGCATTGTGATTCTGCCTCATTTCGCCTCCAAGAGCTTATCTGATGGTCGCTGAGAAATGTCACATTTGAAGCTGCACTTCTGCAAAGGAAATTTATCTCCATATTCCCACCTGAGACTTTCTAATTCACGCCAGGCTTTCCCTTCAAATGATTCAACATACGTTCCCTTTTTTGTCTTCTTCTATAAGCTAGTCAGAGATGTAGCAGAGTATTGAAACACTCCAAGATTGCCTGGTCCAATAATAGAATTGCCATGGAAACATCATAGCAACAGCAACCTCATGCAAGACCACTGATACCATTCATAGGGAAATTAGAATGTTATGTATCAAAGCATTATTATTATTTTTGTCTGTTGCCTTATGAATTGCCATTAATGAAAGTTCAGCTCTGTGTTTTATATTAAATAAGGGCCCTCCATTGTTAACTTTGTAAGTTCTAGCTATGTGGCTGTAAACTTCATACAGTATTGGCTTCTGTACTTAGCGATCCACTGACCTTATGTGAAGATTGCACTTTTAACATAGAATAACTAACAATCCCAGCAAAAAAAAAAATGAAAAGCAGCTTTTGGGGCAAAATTTACACTCAACCCTGGGCTGTCACTACAGTATTCCTTTTGGCATCTAGATGTCACCAGTGGTCTAAGATGAATTTTGGCCAGCGTCATTCAATATGGTGGGACATCATCACAACGGCCTCTACTTACAGTAGGACTAAACTGTGCATCATTAATTAATTATCATTATTTCAATGCCATTCACTGCAGGAGCAAGGATAGTCCACCACTGCCATGGATGTAGAAGGACCTGTGTAAAAAAAATAAAAAAAAATAAATGTATACACAGTATCTCACAAAAGTGAGTACACCCCTCACATTTTTGTAAATATTTTATTATATCTTTTCATGTGACAACACTGAAGAAATGACACTTTGCTACCATGTAAAGTAGTGAGTGTACAGCTTGTATACCAGTGTCAATTTGCTGTCCCCTCAAAATAACTCAACACACAGCCATTAATGTCTAAACCGCTGGCAAAAGAAGTGATTAGCCATTTTTCCTCCCCGGTGTCATGTGACTCGTTAGTGTTACAAGGTCTCAGGTGTGAATGGGGAGCAGGTGTGTTAAATCTGGTGTTATCGCTCTCACAGGTGATGAACTGGACAAGCATATCTCCAGACCTAAACCCTATTGAGAATCTGTGGGGCAAGGTGGAGGAGCTCAAGGTGTCTAACATCCACCATCTCCGTGATGTCATCATGGAGGAGTGGAAGAAGACTTCAGTGGCAACCTGTGAAATTCTGGTGAACTCCATGCCCAAGAGGGTTAAGGCAGTGCTGGAAAATAATGGTGGCCATACAGAATATGGACACTTTGGGCCCAATTTGGACATTTTCACTTAGGGATGTACTCACTTTTGTTGCCAGCGATTTAGACATTAATGGCTGTGTGTTGAGTTATTTTGAGGGGACAGCAAATTTATACTGTTATACAAGCTGTACACTCACTACTTTACATTGTAGCAAAGTGTAATTTCTTCAGTGTTGTCACATGAAAATATATAGTAAAATATTTACAAAAATGTCTTTGTGAGATAATGTGTATCTGTATCGATATATATATATATATATCATTATTATTATTTTTACTTTTTTTAAGAATACACAGATTAGAGAGGGAACATGTTTGCTTGTCAGTGAAAATAAATAAGTCACACATGCTAGAAATCAGCATTGGGGTAATAAGTTATGCTGTCTGTAGTTTCTTCTATTGAACAAGGAGGACTTTCTAGCTGTCCGGTATAATATCACTGGGCAAATCACTAAGCGCAGTGCTGTCATATAGAAGGAGGAAGGCTAGTGAGTCACATGCCCCTCATACCCAGTATTTCCTCTTCCCTTCCATCGGCAAACAGAGCAGCGGGTGAACAAAGAAAAGGTGAGTATATAGGCCAGGCATGTCCAAAGTCCGGCCCGTGGGCCAATTGTGGCCCGCGTGTCGGTTTAATGTGGCCCCCCTGGTAATTTGGATATATATATCTTTTGTGGCCCCTGTACCGTATTTATTGGCGCTGCCTCAGAGGGGACAGGGAGGGGGCGGGACTAGCGCCATCAGATTACATACAGGAGAATCTCCTGTTTACTTGGCGGCCTCTAATAGGAAGCCCCGTCTTCTGGGCTGCCATTGGATGACTATTCTGTCTATCATAGGAGGCGGGACTTTGTATTAAAGAGGCCGCTGAGATTCTCCTGTATGTAATCTGTTGACGATCGTCCCCCACCCCTCCCTGTCCCCTCCGAGGCTTCCGGTGGGCATCGTTTAGGATGCACTGATGGCAATGGTGAGGCTGCATTCATGGCACACGTGAGGCTGCATTCATGGCAATGGTGAGGCTGCAGATGGGCACTGATTAGGCGGCATTGATGGGTACTGACTCTTATTTTGCTTCACAGTTCTTTATTTTAAAAAAAAATAAAAAATCCTGAAACTTCCTTCTTGAAGGTGCGCGTTATACGCATGTGCGTGTTATACGCCAATAAATACGGTATATCCAAATAATACGCCAAGCTCATCCTTAGTCCTTAGCGGTGCTCGGGGATTCGTTGGGGCCACAAAAGATATACAGTATATATATATATCCAAATAACACGCCCTTGCTAATCTCTTCACCACACACAGCCACAAAGGCAAGAGAATTCTTGTTGGGCAGTGTAATAGTGCTGGGACGAACACACTTAGACCGAATTTTAATGGTTCAAAGAATGTCAGGCAAAATGGTCGGCCCTCACGCATGTTCACTTCATCAAATCTGGCCCTCTTTGAAAAAAGTTTGGACACCCCTGATTATAGGCAGTGAGGAGGCCAGGCACCAATGTGAATCTGTTGCTTTGCCCTGCATGGACACCAGAAAGTAAAAAAAAAGTCTATAGCAGTCTCGAAAGAAATCAACTTCCCTGGAGTGGAAGAAATGGTAGTATCCACTTGCTGACTGCCCTATAGCAGTTTTACTGTAATGCCGTGTACACACGATCGGAATTTCCGACAACAAATGCTCGATGTGAGCTTTTGGTCGGATATTCCAACCGTGTGTAGGCTCCATCGGACATTTGCTGTCAGAATTTCCGACAACAAATGTTCGATGTGAGCTTTTGGTCGGATATTCCAACCGTGTGTAGGCTCCGTGTGTAGAATTTCCGACAACAAATGTTTGAGAGCTGGTTCTCAATTTTTCCGACAACAAAAGTTCTTGTCGGTAATTCCGATCGTGTGTCTCCAATTCCGACGCACAAAAATTCTACGCATGCTTGGAATCAATGTACTTCATTTTTCTCAGCTCGTCGTAGTGTTGTACGTCACCGCGTTCTTGACGTTCGGAATTTCCGTGCAACATTTGTGTGACCGTGTGTATGGAAGACAAGTTTGAGCCAACATTCGTTGGAAAAAAATACACGGTTTTGTTGTCGGAAATTCCAATCGTGTGTACGAGGCATTACAGTGCGGCTGCGCTGCACAGAATCATGTTTATATACGTGATTCTGCACTTTCAGGTATCAGGTGCGAGTGCAGCCCGCCGGCAGCTCTCTCCCACTGTGATTCTACACAGTGGGAGCTCATTAGGGGGTCCCGTGGACTCGATGCCTACCGAGTACCGACACCCACTGATTATTCCGTACACAGGCATAACGGACGATCTGCCTACGTAAACAAGGCAGATCACTGTTCTGTCAGTAAGGAAGGCATGGATCCTGTGTTCCTGCAAAAGAGGGACATGGATCTATGCTTTCCCTTAGTAAAAGCACCTCCCACACTACAGTAAAACACTAGCTAATCACACAGTTAACCCTTTGATCGCCTCTGATGTTAACCTCGTCCCAGCCAGTGTCATTAGTATAGTGACAGTGCATATTTTTTATAGAGTGGGTACTCCTGCGCTACCAATCTGGAGGAATGTGGGGGTGACTGAAACTATCGCAAGCACCTAACAGGTTAATCCTAACCTGGTAAAGTAAAGATCTAAATCAAGGGGGGGGGGGGGGGTGCTGCGCTGTTTCTAATGTATGTATATAGTAATAAATAATAGTGCACAAATGGCTAATAAATATCAATCAATATAAAATATAGATAAAAATAAAAATATATAATAAAAACAACTGATCTAATATAGTGATGTATAAATACTAAAACCATAAAATCAGTAGTAAAAATATATAAATATATAACTGTGAAAGTATAAATAAATATATATAAATAGGCCTGTAAATAAATATCCAGGTGCACGTTGCTGTGCAAATATGCTGTGAAAAATGAAATAAACGAAGGAAGACGCCTGCAAGGTGCAGTATAATAATAAGTGCACAAATGTGACTGCTAAATAAACAAAGTGCAGTACAGTGCTAAGGTAAAGCAAAAAAAAAAATATATATATATATTTTAAGTAACGAAAGGTGAAAATTGTCCAATAAGCAAAGGAACACAAATTGAACTCCAAAAGTTCATAGAAGAAGAAAAATAATAATAATAGGTGGTGCCCGTGCAGATCAATTTCTTATAGGTGACAATCCTGCAGCTTCCTATATGCAAAAAGTGCTGTGGTGATGGGGTGTGTGGATCTTCACTTCCGGTGTCACACACTATAGTAATGGGTGGCCTCTTACCTTGCGGTAATGAGGTAACCGCTTTTGTATAATGGGGGTCGGTGAACTCCTTTATCGCGATCCTAGCGTCCAATGGGAAAACCTTTGTGGCAGGATGCTGCTGTCCCTCATATATGGAATGACCTATACTGGTTCTTAAGGGTTTGTTTACATCTCCCAATGATGGCCGGGTTAAAAAGAGAAAGATGGGGTCTCGATCGTGAAGTACGTTTTAGCAAGGTGTGTACTTTAATTTTGCATAGGTGATACAAGTTGCTTACATAAACTCACAATTAAATATTAAAAATATGAACTTATCCTAGACGAGCGGCGAGCTCGTATGCCTCCGTCTGACTGTCTGCCTCTCCGTCCCTACGCGTGGCGTCACGGTCACGTGAATTCATCAGGGGATGATGGGAAGGCAATACAATGGTCTTTAAATACTGTTTGTATTGGAATTGGTGCGGCGGCCATTTTCTCGGAGCCCAATGTTAATCTCCATTGGCGGCCATTTTCTTATAGATCCTGTCTCTAGTTATGGCGGCGGCCATCTTTTTGGTAGTTGAAAACAATAATAAGGAAGTGGCGATCTCAATACTTGCGCCGCCATTTTCCTTGTGATTTATTTAGAGATAGACTGGCGGCCATGTTTATGGAGTCCCTGCAATGGTATGTTATGATGACAAACCACAACATGGCAAGGACATGACCGCAAATCGCTTTTGCAGAGTTGAGGGGGCATCACAATCCAATTGTATATATTCACAAATGGACATAAAATATATTAAAAATCTATAGAAACAATTGTATAGATACAAATAATAAAACATAATTGGATATTTAAATGGGATATAAATATATTAATAATCTATTTAAAATACACTTGTCAGTGTATTAAAAACTATATTTATGAATAAAAGGATCTCTCAAATGGGTGTGGGGTGGGTACCAAATGCCAATCCCCTAGGGGTATAGCAGAGAAATGATTTTGTGTGTTTTGTTTTAGGTCTGGTGGACATCAGGCAGACGTTTGCATAAAGGCTATGCTGGATGTATTTATTCCTACCAGATAATGTAAAATTAATTAATAGAAACTATATATATATATATATATATATATATACATATGAACATAATTCTAAAATATATATAAAAACATATAAAATTAAGACAGTGTCAGGGGAAAATTCTTATTCTGTTGTGTATAAGGGAAACTTAATTTAAAAGGAGGGGAAGTTTAAAACGGGGGTGACATATGCCCCATCGTGTAAATAAATATATACTAAAAATCACTGAGAAAACAATTCAGGTCGAACTCCACATTGAGTCCTTTTGGCACAAAGGTATCTAAGGTGAAAATCCATTTTGATTCTAATTGACTTAGTGTCCTCACCTTATGCCCCCCCCGCCAGTGTCTGGTATATGGCTCTATAGTCTCTGTTATAATGGGGTGGTTGTCTTGGGTCTCGATGGTCTTGTGGGGGGCCCCTATATTCCCTTTGGTCATAAGGGGGTCTGTACCAGTTATTCCCATTATATCAAGACCATCGAGACCCAAGACAACCACCCCATTATAACAGAGACTATAGAGCTCCCCCGTATGAACAGAATGAACCAAGAGGGAGGAGCCCACCAAGAGACTATGGATATGGAAGAAATAATCGACAGAATGAACGAAGCCCGATTAGAACTAACAACTATTATGCCCCATTGGCAAGTTATAATGAAGAGGAGAGATATGCAAGACCACAGACAAGCCAATATAATGGCCCAGACTATGAGAGGTCTTTTTTAGACAGGGACAGGGAGAATTACCCTCCAGACGGACAGAGAGGATCGAGAAATCAAGAAAGAAGAGAGGATGCAGATCCGGGAAGAGACTCAAAAAGAAAACGAGAAGAAAGGGAGAGGAAATTTTCAATCTAAGCGGTGAAACTCTCACTCATGAAGAGATAGGCGTATTGGACAAAGGCCTAAAATATGCACCAACAAAGAATTTAGACAAATTCCAGACCTATATTGGTATACAGAAATTCGTAAGAAAATTAAATATCAATAAATATATAGCAGGGAACCCCATCACATATAATAAACCAGGAATGAGAGAAGATGGAATATCACACAGTATGCTGAGAAACAAATCCGTTTTTAACCCGCCAGTCAAAAATAATAAATACATTGATGTTTTTAAAAAAGTAGTGCTGGAAGAAATCAAGGATTTGAAAATAAAGAAGAAGGAGGAACCGAAGTACATAAAGAGTGGTATTAAGAAACTGACAAAAAGGAAGGACCTCGTCATAAGACCAGCCGATAAAGGGGGAGCAATCGTCATCCTTTCAAAAGAATAATACAATATTAGTATGAAGGAGATGTTGGAAGATACCAACACATACAACAAATTGCTCAGCACCCCTGCCTTTAAATGCAGAAAAGCTCTAGAACAGGTGGTTCATCTGGGTCTAAAAAAGAACATCTTGAATAAAAAAGAAGCCAGATATTTAGTACCCGATTCTTGGCGAACGCCTATTATTTATACAATTCCCAAGATACATAAAGACAAAATAAACCCACCACCAAGACCAATAGTCAATGGGATAGATTCGCTCACGGCCAGGATGGGCCAATATATAGACCATTATCTGCAACCCGTAGTGCAAGACACAAAGGCATACCTAAGAGATACAAAACAGATGATACAAATATTAATGAACACCCCCAAAGAAGAAGGACCATGGATCATGGCCACTGCGGACGTATCTTCCTTATATACAATTATCCTACACCATCAAGCTTGCGAAGCTGCTAAGTGGGGACTTAGGACATATACCAAATTGCCTTGCATGCAAAGAAAGTTTCTCATCAAATGTCTCGACTTTTGCCTCAAAAATAACTATTTCTGGCATAATAAGAACTATTACCATCAGCGAACCGGCGTAGCCATGGGGGCTAAATTTGCCCCCAGTGTGGCCGGTATTTTTATGGCCCAGTGGGAAAAAGAAACAGTTTTTAAAGATAAACCAGCCGAACTCACCATATATAAACGCTATATTGATGATATTTTTATCCTTTGGAATGGAGAGCCTAATCTACTTATATCATTTTTCGAAACTCTGAATATAAATGACAGAAATATTAAGCTCACATGGGAGATCAGCGAAACAAGTGTCACATTTTTAGATCTGGATATCACACAGGACATTTCTGGTTTTAAAACACAGACTCATTTTAAAAACGTTGATAGGAACAGCTATTTACCGTTAGAAAGCTGTCACCATAAGAATTGGCTTTTTAATGTCCCTAAGGGTCAACTTGTACGGCTAAGGAGAAACTGCACTAACCTAGATACGTTCAAAAAACAAGCCGAAGTTATGGGACAAAGATTTGTTGAGAAAGGTTATAGTAATATATTTATAGAAGAGAAAATAGTCGAAGTGACAGAGATGAACCGGGACGAACTGATAAGAGATAAAAATAAAAATCAACTACCATCCACAAAACCATTGACATCTATCATCCTTGATTATAACATACAATATAAGAAGATTAAAGAATTATTAAAAGACATTGGCATTTACTATTGGCAGACAAACAGCTACAAGATTCAATACCAAGGAATCCCAGATTCATTTACAAAAGGGCACCAACTATACGGGATAAATTAGTAAAGAACGTGCCAGACCCACCCAACAAACCCTTTTCTTTTTTCACAATGAAAGGCTTTTATCCTTGTAAACGATGTTTTGCATGCAAGAAAACAAAGAAACCAAACGAGAAGAAAACTAACTTCACATCCAGCAGCACGGGAGATACCTATGAAGTTAAAGACTTTATATGCTGCAACACCGAAGGGGCGGTTTACGCCCTGGAGTGTAGTTGCGGCCTACAGTATATAGGGCGTACAAAAAGACTTCTCAGGATCCGCATTAAAGAACACGTCCAAAATATAATAAAAGGTTTCGACAAACATAATGTATCTAAACATTTTTTATTACATCATAACAAAGACCCCTCACAGCTCAAATTTTGGGGCATTGAGCCATATACCAGACACTGGCGGGGGGGGGGCATAAGGTGAGGACACTAAGTCAATTAGAATCAAAATGGATTTTCACCTTAGATACCTTTGTGCCAAAAGGACTCAATGTGGAGTTCGACCTGAATTGTTTTCTCAGTGATTTTTAGTATATATTTATTTACACGATGGGGCATATGTCACCCCCGTTTTAAACTTCCCCTCCTTTTAAATTAAGTTTCCCTTATACACAACAGAATAAGAATTTTCCCCTGACACTGTCTTAATTTTATATGTTTTTATATATATTTTAGAATTATGTTCATATGTATATATATATATATATATAGTTTCTATTAATTAATTTTAGATTATCTGGTAGGAATAAATACATCCAGCATAGCCTTTATGCAAACGTCTGCCTGATGTCCACCAGACCTAAAACAAAACACACAAAATCATTTCTCTGCTATACCCCTAGGGGATTGGCATTTGGTACCCACCCCACACCCATTTGAGAGATCCTTTTATTCATAAATATAGTTTTTAATACACTGACAAGTGTATTTTAAATAGATTATTAATATATTTATATCCCATTTAAATATCCAATTATGTTTTATTATTTGTATCTATACAATTGTTTCTATAGATTTTTAATATATTTTATGTCCATTTGTGAATATATACAATTGGATTGTGATGCCCCCTCAACTCTGCAAAAGCGATTTGCGGTCATGTCCTTGCCATGTTGTGGTTTGTCATCATAACATACCATTGCAGGGACTCCATAAACATGGCCGCCAGTCTATCTCTAAATAAATCACAAGGAAAATGGCGGCGCAAGTATTGCGATCGCCACTTCCTTATTATTGTTTTCAACTACCAAAAAGATGGCCGCCGCCATAACTAGAGACAGGATCTATAAGAAAATGGCCGCCAATGGAGATTAACATTGGGCTCCGAGAAAATGGCCGCCGCACCAATTCCAATACAAACAGTATTTAAAGACCATTGTATTGCCTTCCCATCATCCCCTGATGAAGTCACGTGACCGTGACGCCACGCGTAGGGACGGAGAGGCAGACAGTCAGACGGAGGCATACGAGCTCGCCGCTCGTCTAGGATAAGTTCATATTTTTAATATTTAATTGTGAGTTTATGTAAGCAACTTGTATCACCTATGCAAAATTAAAGTACACACCTTGCTAAAACGTACTTCACGATCGAGACCCCATCTTTCTCTTTTTAACCCGGCCATCATTGGGAGATGTAAACAAACCCTTAAGAACCAGTATAGGTCATTCCATATATGAGGGACAGCAGCATCCTGCCACAAAGGTTTTCCCATTGGACGCTAGGATCGCGATAAAGGAGTTCACCGACCCCCATTATACAAAAGCGGTTACCTCATTACCGCAAGGTAAGAGGCCACCCATTACTATAGTGTGTGACACCGGAAGTGAAGATCCACACACCCCATCACCACAGCACTTTTTGCATATAGGAAGCTGCAGGATTGTCACCTATAAGAAATTGATCTGCACGGGCACCACCTATTATTATTATTTTTCTTCTTCTATGAACTTTTGGAGTTCAATTTGTGTTCCTTTGCTTATTGGACAATTTTCACCTTTCGTTACTTAAAATATTATTTATTTATTTTTTTTTTTTTTGCTTTACCTTAGCACTGTACTGCACTTTGTTTATTTAGCAGTCACATTTGTGCACTTATTATTATACTGCACCTTGCAGGCGTCTTCCTTCGTTTATTTCATTTTTCACAGCATATTTGCACAGCAACGTGCACCTGGATATTTATTTACAGGCCTATTTATATATATTTATTTATACTTTCACAGTTATATATTTATATATTTTTACTACTGATTTTATGGTTTTAGTATTTATACATCACTATATTAGATCAGTTGTTTTTATTATATATTTTTATTTTTATCTATATTTTATATTGATTGATATTTATTAGCCATTTGTGCACTATTATTTATTACTATATACATACATTAGAAACAGCGCAGCACCACCCCCCCCCCTTGATTTAGTGCATATTTTTTAGCACTGATCACTGTATTAGTGTCACTGGTCCCCAAAAAAGTGTCAAAAGTGTCAGTTGGTGTCCAATTTGTCTGCCACGATATCGCAGTCCCGCTATAAGTCGCTGATCGCCGCCATTACTAGTTAAAAATAAGAGAAAGTTCCATAAATATATCCCATAGTTTGTAGATGCTATAACTTTTGTGCAAACCAATCAATATACGCTTATTGTGATTTTTTTAAATCAAAAATATGAAGCACAATATTGCCCTAAATTGATGAAGAAATTAGATTTGTTACATTTTTTATTGGATATGTTTTATAGGAGAAAGTAAAAAATATGTATATTTTTTCAAAATAGTTTTTTTGTTTATAGTGCAAAAACTACAAAAAGCAGAGGTGATAAAATACCACCAAAAGAAAGTTCTATTTGTGGGAGAAAAAAGACACAGGTTTTATTTGGGTACACAGTCGCACGACTGCGCAATTGTCAGTTAAAATAACGTAGTGCTGTATAGGAAAAAATGGCCTAGTCAGGAAGGGGGGTATACCTCTATAATGGCTTATGATTCTTTCCTCCCCTCTGTTCCACAGCTGCCGCCTTTGCTAGTCTTTACAGAAATCAACACTTCCTGGAGAGTCGGATACCTTTGTCCCTGAAACATGTTGTGGATCCAACCCCTACATAACTGCTGAAACATGTAATAAAGTAAGGTCTGGAAGAAATGGGGTTGGTGGGGGACACAGGCATATCCACAATGTAAGGACACAGACTGTTACGCTGTGAAAACATGGGCAATTTTTGGTATGGTGATTGTCTCCCATGATCACCCTGCAGGTAATCACTAGCATACAAGCATTTGCTCCACTTGCATGTTGTAGCGATCAATCTACTACTGTTATTAGTGACTACTAAATGTTATACTGTATTTTTCCCTATGTGTGGCAATGGCTATCAATTAATCAGGGGATGATTTTGAACGATGATCGCTATACAAAAAATTGCTGATTTCCGCCCAATTTTAAGGATAGAGAATCACAGCAAAATTGTGCCTAGAGGTGAGCTTTAAAAAGTGCATAAAATGCCTAAATGTTATTTTTTAAATTTGCCAAGTTAAGCTGTAAAGCGGCACTAAACACACCTCCTTGACAGTGTCATTATCTTCACCCAGTCTTCTTTCGGGTTCAGGATTTAAGGCCATCTTGAAATGATGTAACTACAGCGCACACACACAGCAGTTAATTCATTCTGGCACTGAGGTGTGTCGAGAATGTACACTGAGCTGCCTATTGTGAACAGGCAGGTAAGTTTGTTTTATGGTAGAGGAGACATAGGGGTGAATTTACTAAAGGCAAATAGATGGTGCACTCTGCAAAGTAGAGTTGCACTCATTTTCTCCACAGCTTATGTAAGGGATGTCAAAATCAGGTACCCCATATACAAAAGGGATTATAGAGGTACCCCATATAAAAAAAGTATTATAGTTCCGCTAATGGAGAAAGTAAAACTCATGGCATTTCTATTAAATCACCAGTAGATGGCAGCATAGAGTGAAAAGCCTGAATGACAGAGAACACATTTTAATGAATACTGCTAATAACAGGGGGAGCCAAAAAGACTGACCTTTGTTTCTGATGGGAACAGAATAGCAGTTGCTACCTGGTCTATCAGTCTGAAGGTCATGTGTTTGTGTCATTGCAGGTAAGAGGGAGCATATTTGCGGCTATAAACAGGGCAAAATTTATTTAATTTACATACCTGTGATCAGTAAAGGCTGCTGTGTTATTAAATAACATATCAACACATGTACATTTGTTTATTATTTTCCAAAAGGACGTTATTCCTGTATATGAGGATGTTATTATTATAGATATAGATGTGTATTATTATGTATTAGCGATGAGCTCCGGCGTGTTCGCATTGAACACGTGCAGAGCCCGCCAGGAAGTCGGCACCGCGCTGCGCTAATCACAGCCAGGGAGACATTTCCCGATCTCTGCAGCCGAGCATCGGGAAATGTCTCCCTGCCTGTCAGTAGCACAGCGTGGTGCCGACTTCCTGGCGGGCTCTGCACGTGTTCAATGCGAACACGCCGGAGCTCATCCCTATTATGTATGAACGGAATAGCAGTTGCTACCCAGTCTATCAGTCTAAAGGTCATGTGTTTGTGTCATCACAGAAACTTTTCAATAAAAACACTTCTGGTTTCACCCTGCCCGCTCCCTTCACACATTGGAATTATTGACCACCATACTTTCAGCATATGTGCAACAATTAGTAAATGTGGCAAAGCTCTGCTGATTTCCCTCATCCAGTCATGTGCAAGTAAAATGCTTTTTTATTTTCCTTGCACCTGATTGGGTATTTTCCTTGATTGGGTGTTCTTTACAAAGTAAAGCTTTACCACATTGCATTTACTAAGTAAAATTAGTGCAACTGCACTTGCAAAGTGCACAGTCTAGAGTGTGAGTGTGAATCCGCGCAATGGACCTAATTAGAGTGCAAGTGAATATTTTATATAAATAGATACATAAATACCCCTATATTATACTAGTGTCATTGGTGCCATGATGTAACTCCTAAATGCTTCATTAATATATATGAATACGTGATAAATATAGATTAATGCGGATATAAATAATGATGAGCATAAAATAATATATATAAAAAATAAAATAATGAAATGAATAAAATATTGTGAACAATTAAGGCCCCATGCACACGAGACGCTGTTATTTGCTGTTGAACGCGCGTTCAGAGGCAGTTGGACGCTTTTTTCAACTGCTCCTGAACCCATTCAATGTTATCCTATGTGTCCATGCACACACTCTCGTTTTTTGGCGTTTACAAGCAGTTGCGTTTAGCCTCGTTTTTCCAGAAGCAAAAAAATGGGTTCAGACGCAAAAGTTTTCCACGTTTCAGACGCTAAACGCTGCTAAACGCGGCTAAACGCGGCTAAACGCGGTACCGGCGTTTTGCCACGTTTGCGTTTATAAGCGTTTTTAAAGGTGACCTATTTTTTAACATTAGAAATCTCAAAAATGATGGCAAATGATGAAAAACTATTAAAAAATATAAAAGAAAACTGTAATTGCTTGCATTGCATTGTGGACAATCCACAACTTGTGGCAGGTAACGTGGCAAGTGGACAATCCACAGCTTGTGTCAGGTGATGTGGCCAGGTGACGTGGCCAGGTGACGTGGCAAGTGGACAATCCACAGCTTGTGGCAGGTGACGTGGCCAGGTGACGTGGCAGGTGACGTGGCCAGGTGACGTGGCAGGTAACGTGGCCAGGTGACATGGCCAGGTGACGTGGCAAGTGGACAATCCACAACTTGTGGCAGGTGACGTGGCCAGGTGACGTGGCAGGTGACGTGGCAAGTGGACAATTCACAACTTGTGGCAGGTGACGTGGCACGTGATGTGGCCAGGTGACGTGGAAAGTGGACAATCCACAACTTGTGGCAGGTGACGTGGCTAGATGACGTGGCAGGTAACATGGCCAGGTGACGTGGCCAGGTAACGTGGCAAGTGGACAATCCACAACTTGTGGCAGGTGACGTGGCACGTGATGTGGCCAGGTGACGTGGCAAGTGGACAATCCACAACTTGTGGCAGGTGACGTGGCCAGGTGACGTGGCCAGGTGATGTGGCCAGGTGACGTGGCAGGTGACGTGGCAAGTGGACAATCCACAACTTGTGGCAGATGATGTGGCAAGTGACACGGTAAATACAAGTACACTGCTGCTCTCTCAGCTGCTGCTACTCACTCTGGTCTCACAAACTGGCTGAAATGGTTAAAATGTACTGTTTTTTGAGCTTAGGGAGGGTCTATGATGAAACGCTTATAAACGCAAACGCGGTAAAACGCCGCTAAACGCGGCCGCAAACGCGGAAAAACGCGCGTTTATAAACGCCGGTTTCAGCATTTAAAAACGTGTGTTCAGCAGAGTTTGCACCTGCGTCTCGTGTGCATGGGGCCTAAAGGTGATAATGTAATGGTCGTTTAACCACAAAGGGGTTAATATGGATTCTACTACTGTTCCGAATTGTAAAGTTTAGATAACATTGCATGCAAGTTTGAAAAGCAGAGACTGACACATCCGTGCAGATCCGTTGCTTCCGTATCTAATAATTTATTCCAGGCAGTACTAAGCTTTTTACACACAGCATGATACGTCACTATTATGTTAATTGTGACACTAATAAACACATCTCATTGGCTACAATACAAAAGGAGTACAGAAACGTGATGATTATGCTGGGCTGTCCTCTGGTCCTATCTTCATATCCGCATTCCAAAGGTGTGTGGGAGAAGGGGGTCTCAGCCATCTTCTGTCTTCTCCAGTCTTTTCGATGGGAGGGGTTGTTATTATAAACTGATTTTGAGTAAGGAAATATTACAGCAGTGGTGTACATGAGAAAGCAATATAGACTTTATAGTATAGTAAAGATGCATAGAGAATAGACATTTTCTAGTTTAACATTATGCTCATCACATTCCTTCACAGACCCCCCTAAAATGGCTATTTTCTATCTGTCCCTCAAACTAAAGGACCTGACCACCACCTGGACCATTCCCCGGGACCTTTTTTCAGGCTAAGTATAGAGAAGTGCAGTAACTAGTTCACTACCCCCCTCGACGAAGCCGGGAAGGACAGTCAGGCGGTTCCCTATTCTATCCCTATATCCCTATAGGACTGTGAAATTATGGACAGGGAGTGACTGTAAAGGAGTGAAGGGTTTATCCTCTTCCTTCATAAGTGGATCCTCTTCTTCTTGGTGGAGAAATGTAGGTGTACTGTTATCTACAGCCTTGCTCATTAGCTTCTTTACAAAGGGCAGAATACAGCATACAACCAGGGCTAAAAGAACTAGGATTATTAATACTGTAACCCCTATCTGGGCGAGCATCTTTTGCCCCCCACCCATCCAGCTGAAATATTGATCCCACGGGTCTGTAATACCTGAGTTCTTCTTCAACTCTAATGACAGATCTTCTAATTTCTTTATAGCTAGAGTAACCTTACCATTTGGGCCAGTATTGTCAGGAATGTAGGTGCAACAGGTTCCCGTTTTCTTTATCATCTTACAGACACCTCCTTTCTCAGCTAACACCATGTCTAAGGCCATCCGGTTTTCAAATGTCATATAAGAAGTGGGGGCTAACTGGTCAGCAATTCCCTGGAGGGTATCTCTAGTGTAATTTACAAATCTCTGTTGGTTGTAGTATATGTAATTAATCCAATCTACTTTCTTGTTGACAGTTAATATGGGGATCAAAGACTCAAAAACAGCTTTTACCTGGTCCCCGGCCTTGAATTGATCAGGGACCCCCCTTGGGACCCCTATGGCATCTATGTACACATGAGGGTCAAAGCTTCCGGAGGGAGCTGCTCGCTTCCTCCTGTAACTGGGTGTGTCACAGTATAAGTTACATTGCCAGGGAACTGGAGGACAGGAGACTATGTTACAGTAATCAAAGATAAAGGTGGCCACATGTGTGTTTGAAGAGTTATACTAGAATGTGGTGAATAACTTGTCATTTTGTGTAATGGCTACCTGCTGAGCCCCCACTAACTCCAACAGGAAAAGGATATACAAACACCATCATTGTGGTGTTGGCAGGATCTTGTCCTTAGGAGATGGAGATTTCTTGCAGTGGGAGGCGTGTATCCAGGTGCTTTTCCCTTCTAGCTTTACTGATGTAGCTGTGGTCAGCAAAACTTGAAATGGACCATCATATCTTGGCTCAAGGGAGTGCTTCCTCACACGCTTCTTTACTAGCACCCTATCTCCTGGCAGTAGTTGGTGTGTTCCTGTATCCACTTTAGGATCTGGAATGGAAGAAAACACTCGAGAATGGATATTAGTTAATGCTCTAGACAAACGTGTGACATAGCGTGTACACACTTTAGATTGTAACTGCAACTACTGTGGGAAATAACAGCCAGGTCTGGGGGCTGAACCAAACAAAATTTCATAAGGGGACAGAGCATGTTTCCCTAGAGTCCCATTCATCCTTTCTACCTTCCCGCTGCTTTGATGGTGGTATGGGGTGTGTAGAGCTAACTGAACTCCCAGTGCTGCCCAAATCTCTTTTGTAAATGTTGCTGTGAAGGCCGGGCCCTGATCGTTTTCTATCACCTCTGGAACTCCAAATCTACATACTAGCTCACTCAGTAGTTTCTTAGCCGTGGTCTTGGCTGTCATGTTTGTAACAGCGTAGGCTTCTGGCCAGCCGGAGGACATGTCCACCACCACTAGGGCATATTCATATCGGCCACTTTTTGGCATCTGTATATGATCAATCTGTATCCTCTGGAATGGATAGAGGGGTTTCGCCAAATGCTTCTGCGGTGTCTTCTCTGTTCGGCCCGGGTTGCATTTTGCACATACTGCACATGAGGTGCAGTAATTTCTGGTTAGGGGGGTTATCCCTGAGGCCCAGTAATACTTGCTGATCAGTGAATTCATTAAGTTCTTAGAGAGATGTGCAGGTCCATGTGCCCATTGGACGACTGCTGGATACATATATTTTGGTAAACAGGTTTTCCCTCTCATCAGATATAGATCTCCATCCTATTCTGCTCCTTTATCGATCCATTCCGAATGTTCTTCTGAGTAAGCTGCATTTTGCATAGAGGCTAGGTATTGCCTGTCAGATGGCACATGGACCGCCACATGCATCTGCGCTAAAGAATCACTCTCCTCTTCGGCCACTTCAGGCATTTTCCGTTGGTCTTTCGCTGCTTGTTTGTCAGCTATATCCGCCAGGTGGTTCCCTCTGGCTTCTTGAGAATTCAGTTTGCCATGTGCTTTAACCTTCAAGACAGCCACTTTGTCAGGCAGGAGTAGTGCATCCATTAACTTCTTGATGGCTGTGCCGTTTTTCACCGGCGTTCCGGCCGCTGTCAGAAATCCTCTAGCCCTCCAGATGACACCAAAGTTATGAGCCACTCCCAGGGCGTACCTTGAGTCTGTGTAAATGTTGGCTCTTTTACCTTCTGCTATCTTACATGCTGTAGTGAGGGCTTGGAGCTCCGCTTCCTGAGCAGATACAGTTGGTGGTAATGCTCCTGCTTGAAGAAGTTCAAATTCAGAGGTCACAGCATAACCTGTGTGGTACTTGCCTCCTTCATCTGCATATCTGGAGCCATCCACAAAAAGTGTGTAGTCAGGGTTTTCCAGAGGAGTTTCACTCACTGTAGGTAAGTGTGTGGTTTCCATGCGCATCATTTCAAGGCAGTCATGTGGAGCAGTACAGGGGTCTTTTTTTTCACCATCTCCTTCTTCTTCTAGCCCCCCCTCGAAAAACGGCAGAAGTGTGGCCGGGTTGAGAGTGAGACACCTTTGGAGGGTCACATTGTCTGGAAGGAGGAGGGAGATATGTAACCGAAGATGTCTGGCGGTGGACAGGTGGCGGGGTTGCACCTGATTCAGGATGGCAGCAATGTCATGTGGTGCCAAAAGAAGCAGGGGGTGTGGTAGAACGAGGTCAGAACTTTTGTCCAGCAGTGCTTGGGCAGCAAAGACAGCTCTTAAACAGGAAGGGCCACCCCTAGCCACGGGATATAAACGGCATGAATAGTACCCAATGGGTCTAGTTCGGCCTCCATGTGATTGAGCTAGGACCCCTGTGGCATGGCCAGTTCTTTCCGACACAAACAGTTTAAAGGGTATTCCATAATCTGGGAGGCCCAAAGCAGGAGCCATGGATATTGCTTGCTTCAGCAGAAAGAAATTGTCCAGGGCCTCGCTTGACAGGGTAAATGGCACAGACTTGAGAGCATCATAGAGCGGTTGCATGAGGATCGATGCATCAGGGATCCATGCGTGCAGTAAGCCAGGTCCACTACAGTGAAGTACTCAGCCGTTGGAGGTATACCTGATAATAAGGTATGTGGATTTGGCACAATTGGGGTGTCCAACACTGTGGCTTCGTTAACTGCTCGGAGGTCTTGGACCATTCTGTAATTTTCTGGTTCTCCTCTTGGGGTCCGTTTCTTCACTGGGAACAAGGGTGTATTGCAAATGTCTCAACCTGTCTTGAGATGGCTGCAGATTGAGCAGGCTTCAAGGGGTATTGTGGTTTCCGGGGAAATGATGCTCCCACTTTGAGCTGGACTAAAACTGGTGGCACTTTCAGGTGACCGATGTCTTCCGGTCCCGTGGACCATAGGCATGCAGGAATTCTGTCAAGCACTTCCTGTGGAATGGAACTTGGAGTTATCGTTTCATGAAGTATCATCATGAGAGGCAGAGAACACAAAGCAGATGAGTCTTCCAAGGATAGGGGAGTATGCAGCTTCACTCCTCCTTCAGGCATGAAAATGATTGAGGTCTGTAGTCTGGACAACACATCAGCTCCAAGAAAATTCATGGGACATGTAGAGGACACTGCCATAAGGGGTGACAGGGGTTTGCCCATTGCCTAGCGAGAGTTGGGGTGTGGTGGTTTTGGTTGATATCCGCGTTGCCCTCCACGGGGGTCCCTGTCTTGTCTGGGATGTCTTGGGGCTTTACATTCTCTTCTGTAGTGACCCAGTGTCCCACAGTTGTAGCAGGTGATCCTTTCCCTAATATTGGGCAGTGGAGGTGGACGAGTGTAGGTGGGATCGTCATCATGAGCTACCATGAGGGGCGTTGGTTTTTTCACTTTTTGGTTGTCTATACCCCTGGCCACCAGCAGTAGATCGGACATTTTCATAGAGCGGTATTCGAGGCGAGCCACCATCAGGCCTTTTCTGATATCTTCTCTGAGCCCTGAGACAAAAGCAGTTAATAACATATGTGTGTGTGCCTTTTCATAGTGAGAGAAGCCCAGATTCTCAAAGGCCTGGGTGAGTCTGGCATGATACTTCTCCACAGACTCCCCTTTATCTTGGATTGTGGTAGTCCAATCCGCCAGTTTCTCCTTTGCCCATTCGTGGAGTTGGGCGCAAAACTCCACACCCGAGGAATGGGAAGTGGCACTTGTCAAGCAGGCACCATTGAAGGCCGCCTACATGTCCTGCTTGCTTGTGATGTGGTAAAAGCGACATACATCACTGGTGCCCCCTTCTGGCAACTGAGATTGTTGTTGTTGGGCCGGGGGCTGACGAGGGGTACTGTTCTTTATGGTTGCCAGCATACGTTCGAGATTCATTTGGAACTGTGAGTCTGGAGCTGGATTGGGGGTTAAATCAGGGGTGGGCCTTGCTGCTTGCTGGTGGTCTTCCCACTCGGACGCTTCTTCATTATTAATATATCCGGCCTGTGAAGGTGGCACTTCCGTATTGGGGAAGACAGGAGTGTGGTAGGAGCCATCCTGGTTTAAAACAGGGAGAACTGGGTAGAGGCCTTGGTTGGGTCTTCCGGGTGTACCAAGATGGCCACTTGCAGGAAGTGCACTGGGCTGGGCAGGAAGTGAGGGCATGGGTGCACTAAGATGGCTGCCGGGAGGAAGTGCACTGGGCTGGGCTTGAGGCGGGGCCTGGCAGGGATGATCCTCCCCTCCTTTTGACCAAATCCCGTAGGGGGGGTTGGAAACATCAGGTTTGTGGTAAACATATGCAAAACAGTCTCCATCTGTCTTCAACTCCTCCTCTATCCACCCTTCGGCATGTAAAGTTTTGGTAACTTTGAACCAAAATTCCGCTACATCCAGTAAGCTGTTATCAGACAGAATGCCTCTTTTTTCTCTTATCAACAAACACCAAGTCTCTGGCTGTAACCTAGCGACCTTATCTTTCAAGTCACATACCTTTGCTATTCTAGTGAACATTTTAACTGTTTGAGAACCTGCTCTCCTCTTTACAATATCACATGCTAGCATGCCCTTGTCTGGCTTAGTAACTTTGTGACCCATCCTGCCCCCCTTCTTCTGGTGCACCTAGCTCGTATCCAAGCTGGCTCACTCTCCCCTGCTCCTGAGGTGTATATCCCTCCTCTACTGCTTTCTGTTTTATTTCTTCAAGGGACTGCCCAAACCCCCCTCTCACTGGGTAATGAACGTTTAATCTCAAAACTAACACATCAGGGGTGAAGGGGAACAGCAGCTTGTGACCCAATTGTTCCTTCAGGTAGCCGCCTTCTTCACCAGTCCCCAACCCCGTTGATTTATGCCAAACAGTAATCCACAAACACACTGAGAACAGGACATCACACCTGCAGCCCCTTGGCACCGCAAAACCTTAGCAGCTGAACGCCCTCAGGTTAACCATTTCTGCAGGTGTAGCTCACCTGTACCAGGATATGGTACACAACCCCTGAGTGACCTTTGTTGCAAACCTCACCGTCCTTTAGAGGGGCAGGCAGCTCACCTCCGGACACGACCCGTCTCAGCGGCAAACAGCTCACCTGAGTCAGGGTACTCTATTGCAACAAATTTTCAGTCTACCAAGGAGCTGCCATGCCCAGGACAACAGACACTGAACAAATACAAACACCAAACAAATACAGTCAGTAGAGATCCAATAGCAGGTTCGTTAAAACAGCCCCAGGCGAGATATACAAAGTACCTGCCTCTTAGTTTGCCTCTAGAAGCCGACAAAGCCAGCCGCCAACCCAGACAGAACGAATTTGTACAGTGGTAAGTATATAATTACTCACCGTACCCCAGGGGTGCGCAAGTCCCTGTATTCGGTCAGTCCCGATTGGCAACTCAGCCCTTAGATTGCGGTCTTCCTTCGGTCAAAAACCTGGAGCCCCTACGTTGGGCGCCATTTGTAATGGTCGTTTAACCACAAAGGGGTTAATATGGATTCTACTACTGTTCCGAATTGTAAAGTTTAGATAACATTACATGCAAGTTTGAAAAGCAGAGACTGACACATCCGTGCAGATTCGTTGCTTCCGTATCTAATAATTTATTCCAGGCAGTACTAAGCTTTTTACACACAGCATGATACATCACTATTATGTTAATTGTGACACTAATAAACACATCTCATTGGCTACAATACAAAAGGAGTACAGAAACGTGATGATTATGCTGGGCTGTCCTCTGGTCCTATCTTCATATCCGCATTCCAAAGGTGTGTGGGAGAAGGGGGTCTCAGCCATCTACTGTCTTCTCCAGTCTTTTCGATGGGAGGGGTTGTTATTATAAACAGATTTTGAGTAAGGAAATATTACAGCAGTGGTGTACATGAGAAAGCAATATAGACTTTATAGTATAGTAAAGATGCATAGAGAATAGACATTTTCTAGTTTAACATTATGCTCATCACATTCTTTCACAAAAGCAGTGAAAAAAATGAAACCAATGTATAAAACTGTGATAGTAATAAATTAATGATGCATGCAAAAATGTCCTGCGACTAGCGATAAAGTGCAAAAAAAAAAAAAAATGCAGAATTGTGCAAATTGATGTGATTGTCCAATGATTTGATGCTAGATGCCCAGCAACTTTGCTAGGCAAAAAATTGTGCGACTATGCAGAAAAGTGCAAATGCAACCTCATGCGGTTTGGTTGAGTGACTATGCAATAAGGTGCAAATGCAACCTCATGCGATTCGATTGAGCAATATGATTGTCCAATGATTTTGTAGTTTTTTCAGATGCTAGGTGCCCAGTGCCTGGTGATGTGACCTTTTTTAATCTTCGGTCTTTATTGGAGCACGTTCTGCTGTGGGCACCAGTCTTGAAGATTAAAAAAGGTCACATCACCAGGCACTGGGCACCTAGCATCTGAAAAAACTACAAAATCATTGGACAATCATATTGCTCAATCGAATCGCATGAGGTTGCATTTGCACCTTATTGCATAGTCGCTCAACCAAATCGCATGAGGTTGCATTCATATTGCTCAATCGAATCGCATGAGGTTGCATTTGCACCTTATTGCATAGTCGCTCAACCAAATCGCATGAGGTTGCATTTGCACTTTTCTGCATAGTCGCAAAAATTTTTGCCTAGCAAAGTTGCTGGGCATCTAGCATCAAATCATTGGACAATCACATCAATTTGCAAAATTCTGCATTTTTTTTTTTTTTGCAATTTTTTGCACTTTATCGCTAGTCGCAGGACATTTTTGCATGCATGATTAATTTATTACTATCACGGTTTTATACATTGGTTTAATTTTTTTCACTGTTATCACCTTTAATTGTTCACAATATTTTATTAATTTCATTATTTTATTTTTTATATATATTATTTTATGCTCATCATTATTTATATCCGCATCAATCTATATTTTCACGTATTCATATATATTAGTGAAGCATTTAGGAGTTACACTATGGCACCAATGACACTAGTATAATATAGGGGTATTTATGTATCTATTTATATAAAATATTCACTTGCACTCTAGAGCAAGGAAGTCCATGAATTGTAATTAGCGCCAAAGTGCACAGTCTATTTGTCTTTAGTAAATTAACCCCTGTTAGAAATTCTGTAAATAGCCCTACAGAACAAACAGTGCGCAGTGTACAACAATGCATGAACAATGTATTCCAACAACCCCATAGCGTGTCTCTTGTCCTATAAAAAGCCTGTCTTCTCACAAATGTTTTTGTTTCAGTTTGGTTCCAGTTTAAATAGGTTAAAAGTGCATTTTTAACATACAAGACATTATTCACTAATATAAAATGATAGTTATTTGCCATAAAACTGTTATTTTCAGCAACAAGAGCTGTCACATGTCCGAAAATAAGGATTATTATAATAAACAACACACGTGATATAGCTTAGTGAATGAAGCCTGCTGTCTATTCCTGCTCTCATAACAAAAAATATATGCTAACTATTTAATGAAGCTATTTACCAAATGTGACTTGAAAATTTAGCGTGGATGCGTGAAAATGTATTTTCTATGTAAAGCAGTCATAAGGTTCATTTCAAAGCAAAGCAGTGATTTGTCCAAATGGGTAAATATGTGCACGTTACAAAAGGCAGTATAAGCAACTAGAGTTGAGCGGGTAGCTGGATATTCGGGTCCGGCGGGTTCGGCCGAACTTCGGAAAAAAGTTCGGATTCGGGACCGAACTTTAACCCGAACCCGGACCCCATTGAAGTCAATGGGGACCCGGACTTCTGACGACTAAAAAGGCTCTAAAAAAGTAATGGAAAGGGCTAGAGGGCTGCAAATGGCAGCAAAATGTTGTTAAGAACATGGCAAGTGCTCTGCAAACAAATGTGGATAGGAAATAACTTAAAAGAACATAAAAAAAATTAAAAAATAAAAAAATATGCTGGAGGCCCCCTTTTCAGCAGAAGAGGTACAGGAAGTCATTAAGAACCTCAGAAACTCAACGGCACGATGCGACACATATGGTGGGAATGCCCCAGAATACGCCCTTTCTGGAATAAATTATTTAATTTAATGGATAAGCTAGTGGGAAAATAAAATACTTTGAAATAAAAATGTAGCGGGGTGCTAAATTTAAGGAAAGTGTTTGAGTGGTAAATAGGCTCAAATACCCTAATTCTGTAGGATTCATGGACCATTTTGTCCTCGGGGGACAGTATTGGTGTGCAGTTCCCTGCGGCCTACAGGTGGCGCCTTTTGTGTCCCCTCTTGGCAGTAGTACAGCGGGGCGGGGAACCTGCTGTGCATGCCGGGAGAGCATATAAAAGGGGCAGACCTTTGGCCTGGGGGCTGATGTCCAGTGGGGTCCGCGCCCAGGTGCCTTCGGCCTGGGTGCATGTGTTCCCGTTCCATCTCGGGCACCTTTAGCCCGGGGTGAGGTACTATCCTGGAGTTCTTGCTGCCCTGGGTATGGAGGCCTAGGGGCGGGAGTAAAGCCTGGAGTCCAGAGCCGCCTCGTGTAGGGGACCCTGTTCCAGGGAAGGGAGGATCATTCTGATGGACCGATGCGGGAGTCACGGTGAAGGAATGGTCTGTTGACTCCCTGGAGAGATGTCTTCCCCTTGATATGGGCTAGGTTCGTAGAAGGAGAAGCTCAAGGTCACCTTGACTGTATCAGAGGCCTTATTCAACCGGCCCGTGGCAGGGGCCTTATACACCCTGGTCTGTGGCTGAGACCAAAGTTCTCCAGGCCCGTGGCAGGGGCCTTGTACACCCGGTCTGTGGCAGAGACCAACCTCAATGTCTGTGGCAGAGACCGTGCGCCAAAAACTGTTTGAGAAACCTAAGCAGTGAAGTGAATGTGCTACGTTTGTGCCTGGACCTCCTCCACACCTTAAGCTGTCCTGTTTCTTTGCTCTAACCTTTTCTATCTGAGTACAGTTTATTTTGCCATGAGAGAATAAGAGTTGGAGTTTCAGCTGGTGTGGACATTGACTTTACTGGCAATTAAAGGACTTGCCTCTACCTACAGTAGAGGTGAGAATCATCCTCTGGAGGAGTTTTGACTCCGGCTGTGGACACGGCCCGTCAAGTACACCGCTCAACCTCTTTATATAGGAGGATACGGGCTGGTAGTGCGGTGTGCCTTTCTCCCTCCTGCGAAGAGCCAACAACATAAAGGCAGGTAAGGGGGAAAGGATCTGTGCGCTACAAAAAAATAAAATAAAAATTTTAATCTTGGCCTAGCAGGACGAGGTCCATATGGAGTAGGAGGTTGAGGTGGCGGTGGATGTGGCTGTGTAGGTGGAAGCGGCGGTGGAGGAGGACGAGGTAGCCAACACTGGTTCAAAAATACAACAAAGGCTGGGTAAGGCCGGTGATGTGTCGAATTCTGTCCCCTGTCGAATAGTGTCCGCCCTGTACTGCGCTTGCTGAGTATGTAGGACAAGGGGATTTCAAAAATCTCCCAAGACTAACGGCGCCTGCGTGTTGAGTTCAGGTGAAGGCCACACCATCCGTGGTTCAAGCCGAGCCAAGCAAGGCCACGATCGAAGCGAGCCCGTGAGGGGCCCTGTTACTATGTGCTACCGTATGTCCTCTTGGATGGTGGGGCTTGAACCTGCACTCACAGCGCAGGCGCCGTTCATCTTCGGAGATTTTGTGAATCTCCTTGTCCTCTGTACTGCGCAAGCGCTGCGCCTGCGCAGTACGGGCCGGGCACAATCCGATGGCCGGACAGTTTTTGTAACAACACCGGTATACATGTCTATTCTGCACAAGGTACGGACAAGTCCTGTGGGATCCATGCCTGGTTCATTTTAATGAACGTGAGCTTGTCCACATTGGCTCTGGACAGGCGGCTGCGCTTGTCTGTGATAACGCCCCCTGCCGTGCTAAATACACGTTCAGATAATACACTGGCTGCAGGGCAGGCCAGCACCTCCAAGGCATAAACGGCAAGCTCAGGCCATGTGCCCAATTTGGAGACCCAGAAGTTAAAGGGGGCAGACCCGTCATCCAGTACGTGTAGGCCTGTGGACACATACTGCTCAACCATGTTGGTGAAATGCTGCCTCCTGCTAAGACGTTCCATCTCAGCTGGTGGTGCTGGTTGTTGTGGCGTGCTGACAAAGCTTTTCCACATTTCGGCCATGCTAACCCTGCCTTCTGAGGTGCTGCCGGTGCCCCGGCTGCGTTGGCGACCTCTTCCTCCTCCTCTGCCTTCGCCTTGTGCTTCCACCGTACGCCCGCTGTCAGGTGGGAATGCCACCAGCAGCACGTCTACCAGCGTGCGCTTGTACTCGCGCATCTTACGATCCCGCTCCAGTGAGGGAATTAAGGACGGTACGTTGTCCTTGTAACGGGGATCCAGCAGGGTGGCCACCCAGTAATCAGCACCAGTTAAAATGTGGGCAACTCGGCTGTCGTTGCGGAAACACTGCAGCATGTAATCGCTCATGTGTGCCAGGCTGCCCAGAGGCAAAGAAAAGCTGTCCTCTGTGGGAGGTGTATCGTCTGTGTCCTCTGTATCCCCCCAGCCACGCACCAGTAATGGCCACGAGCTGGTCTGAGTGCCACCCTGCTGTGAACATGGCTCCTCCTCCTCCTCCTCCTCCTCCATCTCCTCCTCCACCTCGTCATCCTCCAGAACTGTGCCCTTTCTGCCGGACAATTGTGTACCTGGCGTTTGTTGGTGCAGGAACCCACCCTCGTAGCCACTTGTGAAAGACTGCCCTGAAAGCCTTTGAAATGATCCCGCTTCCTCCTCCTCCTCCTCCTCATCCTCCTGTGCCACATCCTCTTCCATCATCGCACGAAGCGTTTTTTCAAGGAGGCATAGAACTGGGATAGTAACGCTGAGAACGGCGTCATTGGCACTGGCCATGTTGGTGGAGTACTCGAAACAGCGCAACAAGGCACACAGGTCTCGCATGGAGGCCCAGTTATTGGTGGTGAAGTGGTGCTGTTCCGCAGAGCGACTCACGCGTGATTGCTGCAGCTGAAACTCCACTATTGCCTGCTGCTGCTCGCACAGTCTGGCCAGCATGTGCAAGGTGGAGTTCCACCTTGTGGGCACGTCACATATGAGGCGGTGAGCGGGAAGGCTGAAGTTACGCTGCAGCGCTGACAGGCGAGCAGCAGCAGGGTGAGAACGCCGAAAGTGCGCACAGACAGCCCGCACTTTCTGCAGCAGCTCTGGCATATTGGGGTAATTTTTAAGGAACCTCTGGACCACCAAGTTCAGCACATGCGCCAGGCAAGGGATGTGCGTCAAACCGGCTAGACCCAGAGCTGCTACGAGATTTCGCCCATTATCGCACACCACCAGGCCGGGCTTGAGGCTCACTGACAGCAACCACTCATCGGTCTGTTGTTCCATGTCCCTCCACAACTCCTGCGCGGTGTGGGGATTTTCCCCCAAACAGGAAAGTTTTAAAACTGCCTGCTGTCGTTTACCCCTGGCTGTGCTGAAGTTGGTGGTGAAGGTGTTACGCTGAATGGATGAGGAGGCGGTAGAGGATGAGGAAGCGGAGAAGGAGGAGTTAGCAACAGGAGGCAAACTGAAGCGCCCTGCAATCCTCGGTGGTGGAAGGACATGCGCCAAACCGCTATCTGCCTCAGGCCCAGCCGCCACTGCATTTACCCAGTGTGCTGTTAGGGAGATATAACGTCCTTGACCGTGCTTACTGGTCCACGCATCCGTAGTTAGGTGGACCTTGCCACAGATGGCGTTGCGCAGTGCACACCTGATTTTGTCCCCCACCTGGTTGTGCAGGGAAGGGATGGCTCGCCTGGAAAAGTAGTGGCGGCTGGGCACGACGTACTGCGGGACAGCCAATGCCATCAGGCTTTTAAAACTCTGCGTCTCCACCAGACGGAATGACAGCATTTCAAAGGCCAGGAATTTTGAAATGCTGGCATTCAGGGCCAGGGATCGCGGGTGGCTAGGGGGGTACTTCCTCTTCCGCTCCAATGTTTGGGAGATAGAGAGCTGAACGCTTCCATGGGACATTGTGGAGATGGTTGGTGACCCAGGTGGTAGTGTTGCTGGCAGATCCTCTGTTTGCGGGGTGACAGGTGCCACTGTCACTACAGAGGTGGATGAAGAGGCCGAGACTGCAGCAGAAGAGGAAGCAGGAGGAGCCAGAGACCTTTCTTGGTTTTTGAGGTGTCTACTCCACTGCAGCTCGTGCTTTGCACTTAGATGCCTGGTCATGCAGCTTGTGCTCAGGTTGAGAACGTTTATGCCTCGCTTCAGGCTCTGATTGCACAGCGTGCAAACCACTCGTGTCTTGTCATCAACACACTGTGTGAAGAACTGCCACGCTAGGGAAGTCCTTGGACCTGGCTTTGGTGTGCTCGGTCCCTTGCTGCGTTGAGCAGTAGCAGATGTACTGTCTAGGGGACGAATGCTCCGTTTTTGCACCCTGCTCCCTCTTCTGCTGTGCTGGTGGCTCTGTGCGACCACCGCCTCTTCCTCCGAACTACACTGGTCACCTGCATAACGTTGATTCCATGTGGGGTCGAGGACCTCATCGTCCTCCACATCATCTTCCACCCAGTCTTCACCCCTGCCCTCCATGTCTGTCTGCACAATTGCGAAAGCAGCAGCAGTTGGCACCTGTGTTTCGTCATCATCCGAGACGTGCTGCGATGGTCCTCCCATGTACCCATCATGAAACATAAGTGGTTGGGCATCGGTGCACTCAATCTCTTCCACTTCTGGGGCAGGGCTAGGTGGATGGCCCTGGGAAACCCTGCTAACAGAGTCATCGAAAAGCAGAAGAGACTGCTGCATGATTTGGGGCTCAGACTGCTTGGCTGATTTGCAAGGGGGTGAGGTGAAAGACTGATGGACATGGGCTTCAGGTGCCAACTCTGATCTTTCATCAGAAGAGTGGGTGGGAGACAATGTGAAGGAACCCGAGGCACTGTCAGCAACCCAATCTACTATCGCCTGTACTTGTCCTGGCCTAAACATTGGTACAGCCTCATTAGGCGCGACAAAATACCGCCGCAGGCTCGGTCGCCTACTCGCACCTGAGGAAGGTGTTTCACTTGTGCGTGTAGCTGGCACAGATCCACCACGTCCTCTCCCTGCAACAGGAGCTCCACCAGCAGCACCACGACCGGGGCCACCACGTCCCTTTGACCTTCCCCTCATATTTTCCAAATTTAGGATCTTGCCCTAAATGGCGTTTTTTGGAAGACCACAACACACCCACAGTATTTAACCGCTGAAACGCACAGCTACAGATCTGCAGAAAATGCTATTCAAAAAAAAAAAGGTTGTTTTTTTTAGTATAGCACAGTACAAGGAAAATATATAGAAATTGTTTATTTCACACACCTCCAGATGTGTATTTCACACTGCAAAATATTTTCTGTGGCCCTAAATGGCGTTTTTTGGCTAGCACAACACAACCACAGTATTTAACCACTGAATCGCACAGCTATAGAAGTGCAGAGAATGCTATTCAAAAAAAATGGTTTTTTTTTTTTAGTATAGCACTGTACAATATATAGAAATTGTTTATTTTACACACCTCCAGATGTGTATTTCACACTGCAAAATATTTTCTGTGGCCCTAAATGGCGTTTTTTGGAAGAGCACAACACAACCACAGTATTTAACCACTGAATCGCACAGCTACAGAAAATGCTATTCAAAAAAAAAAGGTTGTTTTTTTTAGTATAGCACTGTACAAGAAGAATATATAGAAATTGTTTATTTTACACACCTCCAAGATGTGTATTTCACACTGCAAAATATTTTCTGTGGCCCTAAATGGCGTTTTTTGGAAGAGCACAACACAACCACAGTATTTAACCACTGAATCGCACAGCTATAGAAGTGCAGAGAATGCTATTCAAAAAAAATGTTTTTTTTAGTATAGCACTGTACAATATATAGAAATTGTTTATTTTACACACCTCCAGATGTGTATTTCACACTGCAAAATATTTTCTGTGGCCCTAAATGGCATTTTTTGGAAGAGCACAACACACCCACAGTATTTAACCACTGAATCGCACAGCTATAGAAGTGCAGAGAATGCTATTCAAAAAAAATGTTGTTTTTTTTAGTATAGCACTGTACAATATATAGAAATTGTTTATTTTACACACCTCCACATGTGTATTTCACACTGCAATTTATTTTCTGTGGCCCTAAATGGCGTTTTTTGGAAGAGCACAACAACCCCAACAGTATATAACCGCTGAATCGCACAGCTGCAGAGGCCAGAGAATGCTATTCAAAAATAATGTTGTTTTTTCACACACCTCCAGATGTGTATTTCACACTGCAAAATATTTTCTGTGGCCCTAAATGGCGTTTTTTGCAAGAGCACAACAACCCCAACAGTATATAACCGCTGAATCGCACAGCTGCAGAGGCCATAGAATGCTATTCAAAAATAATGTTGTTTTTTCACACACCTCCAGATGTGTATTTCACACTGCAAAATATTTTCTGTGGCCCTAAATGGCGTTTTTTGCAAGAGCACAACAACCCCAACAGTATATAACCGCTGAATCGCACAGCTGCAGAGGCCAGAGAATGCTTTTTAAAAATAATGTTGTTTTTTCACACACCTCCAGATGTGTATTTCACACTGCAAAATATTTTCTGTGGCCCTAAATGGCGTTTTTTGGAAGAGCACAACACAACCACAGTATTTAACCACTGAATCGCACAGCTATAGAAGTGCAGCGAATGCTATTCAAAAAAAATGTTTTTTTTTTTAGTATAGCACTGTACAATATATAGAAATTGTTTATTTTACACACCTCCACATGTGTATTTCACACTGCAATTTATTTTCTGTGGCCCTAAATGGCGTTTTATGGAAGAGCACAACAACCCCAACAGTATATAACCGCTGAATCGCACAGCTGCAGAGGCCAGAGAATGCTATTCAAAAATAATGTTGTTTTTTCACACACCTCCAGATGTGTATTTCACACTGCAAAATATTTTCTGTGGCCCTAAATGGCGTTTTTTGGAAGAGCACAACACAACCACAGTATTTAACCACTGAATCGCACAGCTATAGAAGTGCAGAGAATGCTATTCAAAAAAAATGTTGTTTTTTTTAGTATAGCACTGTACAATATATAGAAATTGTTTATTTTACACACCTCCACATGTGTATTTCACACTGCAATTTATTTTCTGTGGCCCTAAATGGCGTTTTTTTGAAGAGCACAACAACCCCAACAGTATATAACCGCTGAATCGCACAGCTGCAGAGGCCAGAGAATGCTATTCAAAAATAATGTTGTTTTTTCACACACCTCCAGATGTGTATTTCACACTGCAAAATATTTTCTGTGGCCCTAAATGGCGTTTTTTGCAAGAGCACAACAACAACAACAGTATATAACCGCTGAATCGCACAGCTGCAGAGGCCAGAGAATGCTTTTTAAAAATAATGTTGTTTTTTCACACACCTCCAGATGTGTATTTCACACTGCAAAATATTTTCTGTGGCCCTAAATGGCGTTTTTTGGAAGAGCACAACACAACCACAGTATTTAACCACTGAATCGCACAGCTATAGAAGTGCAGAGAATGCTATTCAAAAAAAAGTTTTTTTTTTTTTTTTTTTTAGTATAGCATAGTACAAGAAAAATATATAGAAATTGGTTATTTCACACAACTAGAGATATACACTGCAAAATATTTTTTTTGCCCAAAAATAGGTCTTTTTTGCGCACAACAAAGTGCCTTTTTTTTTTTTTGCAACAGCACAATAAAGTGCCTTTTTTTTTTTTTTCTGCCCGAAATGGGTCTTTTAGCAAGAGCACAATACAGCCACAGTATGGAATAGGTGTATCACTCAACGTAATGCAGTAATGGTGCATTGAGCTTGCAACACAAACAGATAAACCTATGCAGATCGCTGAGCTATTATATCTCTCAATCTGGACTCCTATCTAAATCTCTCTCCCTGAAAGCACAAACAGGATCCTGCCCCTACACTACACTACACTGTCTCTCTATCTTTTCTATCAGTAGATTGCAGAATCAGGACTAACTCCTATCATATAATTCTCTCCCTCACAGCAACAGCAGCCAGGATCCTTTCCCTACACTGTCTAAAAGCAGAGTGACGATCTGTTCTGTGTGCCTCTTGCTTATATAGAAGCTGGTCACATGCTGGGTCACATGTTGCACTGACCAATCACAGCCATGCCATTAGTAGGCATGGCTATGATGGCTTCTAAGGGCACACCAGCTAATCAAATGGCGATTGGCTGGCCCCTGAAGCATTTCTAACTGCGCCATTAAATTCCCGAATCCGGACCCGAACCCGGACTTTAGCGCAAAATCCGGGTCCGGGTCCGGGGTCGGGAAAACGCCAAAATTCGGTACGGACCCGAACTTTACAGTTCGGGTCCGCTCAACACTATGTGCAAGCATTGGGAAGGTAAGACATGTTGCTTATTGTTATTATTTGCCCAAAAGCCCAGTTTGGGTTTTGTCTTTCTGAAGAAGTAGAATTTTACATAGGCACCACCTAATGAAAGAAATATAAACATTTCTATTTTGTTACTCCTGACTAGGGATGAGCTCGGTGTTCGAGTCGAACATACGTTCGACTCGAACATCGGCTGTTCGATCGTTCGCCGAACAACGAACGATTTGGGCCGTTGGCGCCTAATTCGCGGCCCACAATGCACTACGCCATCGCAGTGTCATCCAGGCGCTGTGATTGGCCAAGCATGCACTGTGACCCCGCATGCTTGGCCAATCACAGCGCCGGCAGCGAGGAGAGCAATGATTGGCCACAGGCAGGATGCCTGTGGCCAATTATTGCTGAGGGTGTTTAGTACACGCCCCACACTATAAAAGGCCGCCAGCACGGCGGCCTAGTGTAGTGTGTTCCGGAGCAGGGAAAGAGAAGCATAGGCAGGGACAGTGACATTTTTTTTTTCTTGCTTAACCTGGAATCCTTTAGTTTAGGGAAAGAGAACGATAGGTAGGGAGAGTGTCAGTCTGTTTTACTGTGCTAAACCTTGTTTGTAGGGACAGGGAAGGACAGTGAGGGAAATTCTCATTGTGCTATACTGTGCTAAAGCATTCCTCATCAACCATCTTTAAAAAAAAAATTTTTTATAGGGACAGAAAACTATAGGTAGGGAGAGTGTCAGTGTGTTTTACTGTGCTAAACCTTGTTTGTAGGGACAGGGAAGGACAGTGAGGGAAATTCTCATTGTGCTATACTGTGCTAAAGCATTCCTCATCAACCATCTTTAAAAAAACATTTTTTATAGGGACAGAAAACTATAGGTAGGGAGAGTGTCAGTGTGTTTTACTGTGCTAAACCTTGTTTGTAGGGACAGGGAAGGACAGTGAGGGAAATTCTCATTGTGCTATACTGTGCTAAAGCATTCCTCATCAACCATCTTTAAAAAAAAAAAATTATAGGGACAGAAAACTATAGGTAGGGAGAGTGTCAGTGTGTTTTACTGTGCTAAACCTTGTTTGTAGGGACAGGGAAGGACAGTGAGGGAAATTCTCATTGTGCTTTACTGTGCTAAAGCATTCCTCATCAACCATCTTTAAAAAAAAAAAAAATTATAGGGACAGAAAACTATAGGTAGGGAGAGTGTCAGTGTGTTTTACTGTGCTAAACCTTGTTTGTAGGGACAGGGAAGGACAGTGAGGGGAATTCTCATTGTGCTATACTGTGCTAAAGCATTCCTCATCAACCATCTTTAAAAAAACATTTTTTATAGGGACAGAAAACTATAGGTAGGGAGAGTGTCAGTGTGTTTTACTGTGCTAAACCTTGTTTGTAGGGACAGGGAAGGACAGTGAGGGAAATTCTCATTGTGCTATACTGTGCTAAAGCATTCCTCATCAACCATCTTTAAAAAAAAATTTTTTTATAGGGACAGAAAACTATAGGTAGGGAGAGTGTCAGTGTGTTTTACTGTGCTAAACCTTGTTTGTAGGGACAGGGAAGGACAGTGAGGGAAATTCTCATTGTGCTATACTGTGCTAAAGCATTCCTCATCAACCATCTTTAAAAAAAAAAAAATTATAGGGACAGAAAACTATAGGTAGGGAGAGTGTCAGTGTGTTTTACTGTGCTAAACCTTGTTTGTAGGGACAGGGAAGGACAGTGAGGGAAATTCTCATTGTGCTATACTGTGCTAAAGCATTCCTCATCAACCATCTTTAAAAAAAATTTTTTTTATAGGGACAGAAAACTATAGGTAGGGAGAGTGTCAGTGTGTTTTACTGTGCTAAACCTTGTTTGTAGGGACAGGGAAGGACAGTGAGGGAAATTCTCATTGTGCTATACTGTGCTAAAGCATTCCTCATCAACCATCTTTAAAAAAACATTTTTTATAGGGACAGAAAACTATAGGTAGGGAGAAAGTCAGTGTGTTTTACTGTGCTAAACCTTGTTTGTAGGGACAGGGAAGGACAGTGAGGGAAATTCTCATTGTGCTATACTGTGCTAAAGCATTCCTCATCAACCATCTTTAAAAAAACATTTTTTATAGGGACAGAAAACTATAGGTAGGGAGAGTGTCAGTGTGTTTTACTGTGCTAAACCTTGTTTGTAGGGACAGGGAAGGACAGTGAGGGAAATTCTCATTGTGCTATACTGTGCTAAAGCATTCCTCATCAACCATCTTTAAAAAAAAAAAAATTTTATAGGGACAGAAAACTATAGGTAGGGAGAGTGTCAGTGTGTTTTACTGTGCTAAACCTTGTTTGTAGGGACAGGGAAGGACAGTGAGGGAAATTCTCATTGTGCTATACTGTGCTAAAGCATTCCTCATCAACCATCTTTAAAAAAACATTTTT
The DNA here is from genome assembly GCA_029206835.1 of Rana muscosa. Classification (NCBI taxonomy): domain Eukaryota; kingdom Metazoa; phylum Chordata; class Amphibia; order Anura; family Ranidae; genus Rana; species Rana muscosa. The sequence continues at coordinate 201,030,450 of CM055118.1, forward strand.
TATAGGGACAGAAAACTATAGGTAGGGAGAGTGTCAGTGTGTTTTACTGTGCTAAACCTTGTTTGTAGGGACAGGGAAGGACAGTGAGGGAAATTCTCATTGTGCTATACTGTGCTAAAGCATTCCTCATCAACCATCTTTAAAAAAACATTTTTTATAGGGACAGAAAACTATAGGTAGGGAGAGTGTCAGTGTGTTTTACTGTGCTAAACCTTGTTTGTAGGGACAGGGAAGGACAGTGAGGGAAATTCTCATTGTGCTATACTGTGCTAAAGCATTCCTCATCAACCATCTTTAAAAAAACATTTTTTATAGGGACAGAAAACTATAGGTAGGGAGAGTGTCAGTGTGTTTTACTGTACTAAACCTTGTTTGTAGGGACAGGGAAGGACAGTGAGGGAAATTCTCATTGTGCTAAAGCATTCCTCATCAACCATCTTTAAAAAAACATTTTTTATAGGGACAGAAAACTATAGGTAGGGAGAGTGTCAGTGTGTTTTACTGTGCTAAACCTTGTTTGTAGGGACAGGGAAGGACAGTGAGGGAAATTCTCATTGTGCTATACTGTGCTAAAGCATTCCTCATCAACCATCTTTAAAAAAAAATGTTTTATAGGGACAGAAAACTATAGGTAGGGAGAGTGTCAGTGTGTTTTACTGTGCTAAACCTTGTTTGTAGGGACAGGGAAGGACAGTGAGGGAAATTCTCATTGTGCTATACTGTGCTAAAGCATTCCTCATCAACCATCTTTAAAAAAAATATTTTTTATAGGGACAGAAAACTATAGGTAGGGAGAGTGTCAGTGTGTTTTACTGTGCTAAACCTTGTTTGTAGGGACAGGGAAGGACAGTGAGGGGAATTCTCATTGTGCTATACTGTGCTAAAGCATTCCTCATCAACCATCTTTAAAAAAACATTTTTTATAGGGACAGAAAACTATAGGTAGGGAGAGTGTCAGTGTGTTTTACTGTGCTAAACCTTGTTTGTAGGGACAGGGAAGGACAGTGAGGGAAATTCTCATTGTGCTATACTGTGCTAAAGCATTCCTCATCAACCATCTTTAAAAAAACATTTTTTATAGGGACAGAAAACTATAGGTAGGGAGAGTGTCAGTGTGTTTTACTGTGCTAAACCTTGTTTGTAGGGACAGGGAAGGACAGTGAGGGAAATTCTCATTGTGCTATACTGTGCTAAAGCATTCCTCATCAACCATCTTTGAAATCCTTGTTTTTTGGACAGTCAGGGAAATTGTCATTGTGCTATTCTGTGCGAAAGCAATCATCCTCAACCATATTTAGAAATCCTTAAGTAAAGGGACAGAGAAGGACACCTGAAGGTAGCCCTTATTGCTTTTTTTCCCCATCTCCCTGCAGGCCATCCATTAGAATGTCTGGAAGGCAAACAAGGAGAGGCAGACAGTCAGGAGGCAATAAAAGAGGGCAAGCAGGCTCTGTGTCTGGGGGCAACAGTGCTGGTCGTGGACGCGGTGCATTGTCATCAGCACATGGCCATGGGACACGCTTGTCCTTCTTTTCGGCAGCTGGACATGTTGAGCCACATCATGCCGAAGACTTGGTAGAGTGGATTACCAAGCCCTCCTCCTCCTCCTCATCCTCTCTCACCCAGGCTCAGGGTACTGGCAAAGCAGCTGCCAAAGCGTCCTCTTCCCTGGTATCAATGTCAGACTCATCATCAGTCACTCCTTCCCTAGACCCACCATGTCCTCCTCCTGAGGAGTCCCCCGAACTGTTTGAGCACAGTGTTGGGTACATGCTCCAGGAGGATGCCCAGCGTTTCGAAGGGTCTGATGATGAAACCCAGCTAGAGGAAGGCAGTAGCGTGAGAGCAGACAGAGGGGATGCTCAAGAAGGACACCAATCTGGCAGTCATGTTCCAGCAGCTGCAGCATACTGCCAGATTGGCTCCAGTGATGAGGAGGGAGGGGATGATGAGGTCACTGACTCCACGTGGGTGCCTAATAGGAGAGAGGAGGAGGAGGAGGATGAGGAGGAGGCACATCTCCAACGAGGCAGGATGCCCTTTGGTGGCCAGCGTAAGGGCAGTACACCAACGGAATCACACCGCAGAGCTCCGCCTGTGCAGGGCGCTGCCTCTGCCCGTCATTCAAAAAGTTCTTTGGTGTGGGCCTTTTTTGAGGCTAGTGCATCAGATCGCACAGCTGCTGTTTGCAACATATGTCTCAAGCGTATATCGCGTGGCCAAAACAACAGCCGCTTGGGTACCACATGCTTGACCAGACATATGTTGACCTGCCATGCAGCTCGTTGGCAAGCCTACCTCAAAGACCCACACCAAAGAACAAAGCGGACCTCTCCTTGCACCGCATCAGCTGGGATCTCCAACCCCACTATAACTTCAGTCCTCTCTGAAACATGCACTGAGAGGAATGAAGGTGTAGAATTAGGTGTGTCACAGCCAAGTACTTGCGGCCACTCTGCTAGCAGTACACCGACGTCCGATTCTAGCAGGCAAATTTCCCTGCCCCAGCTGCTGGACCGTCGAAAGAAGTTCACTCCCAGCCATCCACATGCCCAGCGGTTGAATGCTAGCTTGGCTAAATTGCTAGCGCTTCAACTGCTGCCTTTTCAGTTGGTAGACTCGGCCCCCTTCCGTGAGTTTGTGCAATGTGCGGTTCCTCAGTGGCAGGTTCCCAAACGCCACTTTTTCTCACGGAAGGCTATTCCGGCTCTCTACCGGCATGTGGAAGGCAATGTCTTGGCCTCGCTGGACAGGGCGGTCAGCGGTAAGGTGCATATTACCGCTGACTCATGGTCCAGCAGGCATGGACAGGGACGTTACCTTTCTTTCACGGCCCATCGGGTCACTCTTTTGGCAGCTGGGAAGGATGCAGGACAAGGTGCAGTAGTGTTGGAGGTTGTTCCACCGCCACGCCTCCAAAATGCTACTACTGGTTGTGACACACCTCTCTCCTCCACCCCCTCCTCTTCTTCTTCCTCCATGGCCTCTTCCTGTGCTTTGTCCTCTGAACCAGCGGTGCTCCGTAGGCGTTCAAGGGGCTACGCAAGTACGCAGGCAAAAAGATGCCATGCCGTGCTTGCGCTGGTGTGTTTGGGGGACAGAAGCCACACTGGGGCAGAGGTCCTGTCTGCTCTGCAGGGCCAGGCCGAGAGGTGGTTGACGCCACGCCAGCTTAAGCCAGGAATGGTGGTTTGCGACAATAGCACCAACCTCCTCTCCGCCCTCCGACAGGGACAACTGACCCATGTGCCCTGTGTGGCTCACGTCCTTAACCTGGTGGTGCAGCGGTTCTTGGGCAGGTACCCGGGCTTACAGGATGTCCTGAGGCAGGCCAGGAAAGTCTGTGTGCATTTCCGCAGATCTTATAATGCCAGTGCTCGCCTGGCTGAGCTGCAAAAGGAGTTGAACCTGCCCAAGAACCGCCTTATATGTGACATGCCCACCAGGTGGAACTCAACGTTGGCCATGCTGCAGCGGCTGCACAAGCAGCAGAGGGCCATCAATGAGTACCTGTGCGACTACGGCACCAGGACAGGGTCAGGGGAGCTTGGTTTTTTTTCTCCACGCCAGTGGGGCATGATCAGGGATGCATGCACTGTCCTGGCACCATTTGAGGAGGCCACGAGGATGGTGAGCAGTGACAGTGCATGCATCAGTGACACTGTACCTCTTGTCCACCTGTTGGAGCACACGCTGCGTGGAATAATGGACAGGGCACTTGAGGCAGAACAGAGGCAGGAAGAGGAGGACTTCCTTGCCTCTCAAGGCCCCCTTTACCCAGACAGTGTTCCTTCTGTCCCACCCATCGCACAGGAAGGGGAGGAGGAGGAGGAGGAGGAGGAGGATTGTGTCAGCATGGAGGTGGAGCCTGGCACTCAGCAGCATCAACAGCAGCAGTCTTTTAGGGATGATTTACAGTCCCAAGAAACCCGTGGACTTGTACGTGGCTGGGAGGAGGTGGCTGCGGATCATGTCATCCTTAGTGACCCAGAGGACTCCGGACCGAATGCCTCAGCTAACCTACGCTGCATGGCCTCCCTGATCCTGCAAAGTCTGCGGAAGGATCCTCGTATTCTTCGGATCAAGGAGAGGGACCATTACTGGCTGGCCACTCTCCTTGATCCACGGTACAAGGGTAAGGTTGCGGACCTTATGTTACCGTCGCAGAGGGAGCAGAGGATGAGACAACTCCGGGAGGCCTTGCAGAAAGGTCTGTGCAACGCGTTCCCAGAGACTGGGAGGTTACAAACTCCTGGTCCTGGACAACGAGTTGCTGAGGCTTCGGCCAGTCAAAGAAGGAGCGGTGGGGAAGGTGGCCGTCTGACCGATGCGTTCAGATAATTCTTTAGTCCGCAGCCCCAAAGTATGATCGGTTCCAGCAACCATCGCCAGCGTCTGATAAACATGGTGCAGGAATATCTAGGGGCAAGGTCAGACTTGGACACCTTCCCCACCGAAAATCCTCTGGCTTACTGGGTCTTGAGGATGGATCACTGGCCAGAGCTTGCACAGTATGCAATTGAGCTACTGGCCTGTCCTGCATCCAGCGTTCTTTCGGAACGCACATTCAGTGCTGCTGGTGGATTTGTCACGGATCACAGGGTGCGCCTGTCCACCGACTCGGTTGATTGACTGACTTTCATCAAGATGAACCAGTCTTGGATCACCACCAGCTACCACACACCTGATGCTGATATAACAGACTAATTGATTTTAACATGTCACATCCCTTCAAGACTGATGCTGATGCTGAGTGCCTGTGCTGTTATGTTGACTGGCTATCCTCCTCCTCCGAGTCCTCAATGATACGATTGATGATGATAGCTTGGAAGATCATTTTTGTTTATGGGTGCCGCCACCAGTGCCTAACGCCCAATTTTTCAGCCCCTGTTTAACAGGGGCGTGTAATTACAATTTTTGAAGCAATACTTTGCAACAGGGCTCATTGCTGTGCTCCAAGTACAGTATCTGTGAGGGGTTGCAGTGTTGTGCCACCAGTGCCTAAGGCCCAATTTTTCAGCCCCTGTTTAACAGGGGCGTGTAATTACAATTTTTGAAGCAATACTTTGCAACAGGGCTCATTGCTGTGCTCCAAGTACAGTATCTGTGAGGGGTTGCAGTGTTGTGCCACCAGTGCCTAAGGCCCAATTTTTCAGCCCCTGTTCAACAGGGGCATGTAATTACAATTCTTGATCTAATAATTCACAGCAGGGCCCATTGCTGCACCCACCAAGAGTAACTCTGAGGGCTTACAGTGTTGTGGCAACGCCACCACCACCACCACCACGAAAGGCCCAATTTTTCAGCCCCTGTTCAAAAGGGGCATGTAATTACAATTCTTGATCTAATAATTCACAGCAGGGCCCATTCCTGCACCCACCAAGAGTAACTCTGAGGGCTTACAGTGTTGTGGCAACACCACCACCACCACCACCACCACGAAAGGCCCAATTTTTCAGCCCCTGTTCAACAGGGGCATGCAATTACAATTCTTGATCTAATAATTCACAGCAGGGCCCATTGCTGCACCCACCAAGAGTAACTGTCAGGGCTTACAGTGTTGTGGCACCAGCACCACCATCAAAGGCCCAATTTTTACTACCACTGTTCAACAATTATATGTAATTACAATTCCTGATATAATAGTTGACAGCAGGGCGTTCCAGCACCAACCAAGAGTAACTGTGAGTGCTTACAGTGTTGAGCGAACACCAACAACTAAGGGGCCTATTTCTGCAGAGTATATACGGCAGGTCCCTACTTTCAAACATCCAACTTACAAACGACTCCTACTTGCAAACGCAAGAAGACAACAGGAAGTGAGAGGAAATCTACCCCTAGGATGGAAAATTCTCTCCTGTAAGAATTAATATGGGAGAAAGGTGTCTCCTCTGTACTGATGCTTTATCACCAATCCTTGTTTCAAGAAAAACACCACATTTCAAAAACAGTTGTCATTGGGACGGAAAGTGAGGTGAAATGTTCTGAACAGGGGCACAGACAGCAAAACAAATGTTACAGGGGTGATAACCCTTACCTATGTTTTCCAAAAAGTTTAAAAATAGATTTTTGGGCTGGAGCTACACTTATTAAACAATGTACCTGTTCAAAATTACAAACAGATTCTACATAAGAACAAACCTACAGTCCCTGTCTTGTATGCACCGCCTGTATACGGCTGTTCAGAGTATATAGGGCCTTTTTTATTTTATGTGCGGGGTTCCCCTTAATATCCATACAAGACCCAAAGGGGCTGGTAATGGGCTGGGGTAGGGGGGGGGGGTCATGGGGTAGCTATGCCATTTTTCTTAAAGATTTTCATCCATATTACCGGGACCAGACATTACATTAAAGCCGCAAGCAGTTTTAAATGGCTTTTTTTTCCTTTAGAAGTGTAATTTTGTGCAGGGACAGTTCTAAACACGGGAAACACGTGGCACTTCACAGGCATACTTTAGACACCCCCCAGGTACGATATTTAAAGGAATATTTGACTTTTTTTTTTTCACTTTATGCATCATTAAAATGACTGCTCCCGAAAAACGACCGTTTTTAAAACTTCTTTTTGCATTGATACATGTCCCCTGGTGCAGAACCCGGGTTCCCAAACCCTTTTTAGGACAATAACATGCATAATAGTCGTTATAATTAGCACTTTAGAATTTGAACGTTCGCATCCATTGTATTTAATAGGGTTCTAATGTTCGTACGAACTTTCGGTCCGTTCGCGGGTTCTGGTGCGAACCGAACCCGGGGGTGTTCGGCTCATCACTACTCCTGACCTTTAGTATATAAAGAAAACCAGTAAATGTCCCTAAAAAACACTTATGCCGTGTACACACGATCGTTTTTTTAGACGGTGAAAACACCGTCGAGAAAATCGACGTGTAAAACGAGGAACAGCTTGTTCCCCTACACACGGCCATTTTAAATTACATTTTTGTTTTTGGTCGAAAAAAACAACCGTGTGTAGGCTCCCCGGCAGTGTTTCCCTATGGGAAAACTGCAGCGGAAAAATGACAAAAAGCCCACACACGGTCGTTTTTCTCGTCCAAAAGAAAAAATTTAATTTTTCCCGACGGGAAAAATGATCGTGTGTACGCGGCATAAAAGTGCATTTCTGGGCAAAATAAAATAAATCTGTAAAATACAATACTCCGCAAAATATGCACATTACCCCATGTTTTAACCATTTAAAAAATATGCAAGGTATCTCCTTATCCTTAGTCACAATTTACCTGGCTAATAATTGTGAGATGCATAGCCATATCTCCAAGTACTTTGTTGTACTTTTTATTATTTGGGTGTACTATCCACTCTAAACCAAGAAATTGGATTTCTATGTTTACTCCACAGAATAGACAACGTAAAGACGTGAAGGGCAAGGAGAAGTGTGCTTTGTGGAGCCTGTCTCTCTGAGAGCTGGTGTGACACATTGCATTACTGGGGCGGTGCTGCTGCACCTATCCAGTGGCTGCTGTTTCCAGAGGGACTGCCGAGCATGCACAGGGACCCAGATTAGAGGGACCCAGCAAGCTTTGGGAAAGACTTATGTGGTCAGAAGGTCTGTAGTTGTACTCGACATTGCTACAAAAGTGATCAGTGCTTCTTCTATAATTCTTGGAGACCGCAGAAGGCAACCCAATCCTGTTCCAGACACCAACGAGAGGGAGGAGACTCCACAATGAATTTCCAAGTGGTGAGAGGCCACTTGTGAGCAGGTCCTCCCCAGGAATTGTTGGAGAGTACTACAACCCATTAACATTACGCCATTAGCTCAACTTCAGTGTGGGCTGATGACACTCACAGGCCTGGGGTCACATTACTTTTCAGAGCCCCATATATTTTTGAAAGGACCTCATGTCCTCTTCAGCTGGTGACATGATCTGCTCTTACTTTTGTATGGATGTTTATTAGAGTGTAGTTTTAATTTGTTAATTTAAATTTGTTGTGATAATGGCTGTTATTGAAAATGTTATGTCTTGTTCTGTTCATTGTTGTGATTTGTGTTGCCTTTGTTGAGTGTGGCATGTGTTGCAATAATTTCCCTTTTGGGATAAATAAAGTATTCTGAATTAAGAACCAAGCTACTCCTCCTTGCCAGAACCTCCCTCACCAGCCACTGCCACTGCCTCTACATCCAGCTAGCTGCTTTTCCTTCTCTCTCCTCACATTTCCATGACCCTCAATAGGGATGAGCTCGGTGTTGAGTCGTACATAGGTTCGACTCGAACATCGGCTGTTCGCGCGTTCGGCGAACAACGAACGATTTGGGCCGTTCGCGCCAAATTCGAGTGACGCGAACGGCCCACAATACACTGTGCCATCGCAGTGTAATCCCGGCGCTGTGATTGGCCAAGCATGCACTGTGACCCTGCATGCTTGGCCAATCACAGCGCCGGCAGCGAGGAGAGCAATGATTGGCCACAGGCAGGATGCCTGTGGCCAATTATAGCTGAGGGGGTTTAGTACACGCCCCACACTATAAAAGGCCGCCAGCGCGGCAGCCTTGTGTAGTGTGTTCCGGTCACCATCATTTTTTGGCTCTGAGGAAGAGGATGCGCCCTCGCAACGCGTCAGCCGTGGCTGTGAATTTTGTTGTCTGGACTCTCTGGTCGTCCGGTTCCAGTAGGAGGCTATCTCCTTTTGATGGAAAGATTGTGTGTTCAATACTATACTTGCTTTGTGAGTATTTTTAATTCTTCAAACCTTTTAAATAAAACCTAGCCACTGGTAATGCACTAGGTCGGTGCGCCTTCTGTTTTCCTTTACTTTTCAGTCTTAAAGAATACCAATTGTTCTGAGGAGGGCAGCAAGATTCTTGGTCATTTCCCTACGGAATACTCTGGTTGTGCCACTAAGAGACTGTACATCCGAGCGCAGGAGACTGTTTTTGTGTGTAGTGTGTTCCGGAGCAGGGAAAGTGAAGGATAGGCAGGGACAGTGTCAAATCTTGTCAAATCTATTCTTTGCTAAACCTTGTGTGTAGGGACAGAGAAGGATAGGCAGGGAGAGTGTCAGTGTCATATTCTTTGCTAAACCTTGTGTGTAGGGAGAGAGAAGGATAGGCAGGGAGAGTGGCAGTGTCATATACTTTGATAAACCTTGTGTGCAGGGAGAGAGAAGGATAGGCAGGGGATAGTGTCAGTGTCATTGTTGCTAAGCCTCCTGCACATTATACACCTGAAGTTAGCCCGTATTGCTGCTTTTTCCTGGTGTGTTACACCAACGGGATTTTGCGGCTCTTACAGCGGGCGGAGTGTGCCTACTGACCATATTACACCTTAACTTAGCCTGTATTGCTGCTTTTTCTTGGTGTGTTACACCAACAGGATTTTGCGGCACTTACAGCGGGCGGAGTGTACCTCCTGACCATATTACACCTTAACTTAGCCTGTATTGCTGCTTTTTCCTGGTGTGTTACACCAACAGGATTTTGCGGCACTTACAGCGGGCGGAGTGTACCTCCTGACCATATTACACCTTAACTTAGCCTGTATTGCTGCTTTTTCCTGGTGTGTTACACCAACAGGATTTTGCGGCACTTACAGCGGGCGGAGTGTGCCTCCTGACCATATTACACCTTAACTTAGCCTGTATTGCTGCTTTTCCCATTTCCCTTCAGGCCATTAGAATGTCTGGAAGGCAAACAAGGAGAGGCAGACAGTCAGGAGCCAATAAAAGAGGGCAATCAGGCTCTGTGTCTAGAGACAACAGTGCTGGTCGTGGACGCGGTGCATCACCATCAGCACGTGGCCATGGGACACGCTTGTCCTTCTTTTCGGCAGCTGGACGTGTTGAGCCGCATCATGCCGAAGACTTGGTAGAGTGGATGACCAAGCCCTCCTCATCCTCTCTCACCCAGGCTCAGGGTACTGGCAAAGCAGCTGCCAAAGCGTCCTCTTCCCTGGTATCAATGTCATCATCAGTCACTCCTTCCCTAGACCAACCATATCCTCCTGAGGAGTCCCCCGAACTGTTTGAGCACAGTGTTGGGTACATGCTCCAGGAGGATGCCCAGCGTTTCGAAGGGTCTGATGATGATACCCAGCTAGAGGAAGGCAGTAGCGTGAGAGAAGAGAGAGGGGATGCTCAAGAAGGACACCAATCTGGCAGTCATTTTCCAGCAGCTGCAGCATACTGCCAGATTGGCTCCAGTGATGAGGAGGGAGGGGATGATGAGGTCACTGACTCCACGTGGGTGCCTAATAGGAGAGACGAGGAGGAGGAGGAGGAGGCACATCTCCAACGAGGCAGGATGCCCTCGGGGGGCCAGCGTAAGGGCAGCACACCGACGGAATCATACCGCAGAGCTCCGCCTGTGCAGGGCGCTGCCTCTGCCCGTTATTCAAAAAGTTCTTTGGTGTGGGCCTTTTTTGATTCGAGTGCATCAGATCGCACAGCTGCTGTTTGCAACATATGTCTCAAGCGTATATCGCGTGGCCAAAACATCACCCGCTTGGGCACCACATGCTTGACCAGACATATGTTGACCTGCCATGCAGCTCGTTGGCAAGCCTACCTTAAAGACCCACACCAAAGAACAAAGCTGACCTCTTCTTGCACCGCATCAGCTGGGATCTCCAACCCCACTATACCTTCAGTCCTCTCTGAAACCTGCTCTGAGAGGAATGAAGGTGTAGAATTAGGTGTGTCACAGCCAAGTACTTGCGGGCACTCTGCTAGCAGTACACCGAAGTCCGATTCTAGCAGGCAAATTTCCCTGCCCCAGCTGCTGGACCGTCGAAAGAAGTTCACTCCCAGCCATCCACATGCCCAGTGGTTGAATGCTAGCTTGGCTAAATTGCTAGCGCTTCAACTGCTACCTTTTCAGTTGGTAGACTCGGCCCCCTTCCGTGAGTTTGTGCAATGTGCGGTTCCTCAGTGGCAGGTTCCCAAACGCCACTTTTCCTCACGGAAGGCGATTCCGGCTCTCTACCGGCATGTGGAAGGCAATGTCTTGGCCTCGCTGGACAGGGCGGTCAGTGGTAAGGTGCATATTACCGCTGACTAATGGTCCAGCAGGCATGGACATGGACATTACCTTTCTTTCACGGCCCATTGGGTCACTCTTTTGGCAGCTGGGAAGGATGCAGGACAAGGTGCAGTAGTGTTGGAGGTTGTTCCACCGCCACGCCTCCAAAATGCTACTACTGGTTGTGACACACCTCTGTCCTCCACCCCCTCCTCTTCTTCTTCCTCCGTGGCCTCTTCTTGTGCTTTGTCCTCGGAACCAGCGGTGCTCCGTAGGCGTTCAAGGGGCTACGCAAGTACGCAGGCAAAAAGATGCCATGCCATGCTTGCGCTGGTGTGTTTGGGGGACAGGAGCCACACTGGGGCAGAGGTTCTGTCTGCTCTGCAGGGGCAGGCCGAGAGGTGGTTGACGCCACGCCAGCTTAAGCCAGGAATGGTAGTTTGCGACAATGGTACCAACCTCCTCTCCGCTCTCCGACAGGGACAACTGACCCATGTGCCCTGTGTGGCTCACGTCCTTAACCTGGTGGTGCAGCGGTTCTTGGGCAGGTACCCGGGCTTACAGGATGTCCTGAGGCAGGCCAGGAAAGTCTGTGTGCATTTCCGCAGATCTTATAATGCCAGTGCTCGCCTGGCTGAGCTGCAAAAGGAGTTGAACCTGCCCAAGAACCGCCTTATATGTGACATGCCCACCAGGTGGAACTCAACGTTGGCCATGCTGCAGCGGCTGCACACGCAGCAGAGGGCCATCAATGAGTACCTGTGCGACTACGGCACCAGGACAGGGTCAGGGGAGCTCAGGTTTTTTTCACCACGCCAGTGGGGCATGATCAGGGATGCATGCACTGTCCTGGCACCATTTGAGGAGGCCATGAGGATGGTGAGCAGTGACAGTGCATGCATCAGTGACACTGTACCTCTTGTCCACCTGTTGGAACATACGCTGCGTGGAATAATGGACAGGGCACTTGAGGCAGAACAGAGGCAGGAAGAGGAGGACTTCCTTGCCTCTCAAGGCCCCCTTTACCCAGACAGTGTTCCTTCTGTCCCACCCATCGCACAGGAAGAAGAGGAGGAGGAGGAGGAGGAGGAGGAGGAGGATTGTGTCAGCATGGAGGTGGAGCCTGGCACTCAGCATCATCAGCAGCAGTCTTTTAGGGATGATTTACAGTCCCAAGAAACCAGTGGACTTGTACGTGGCTGGGAGGAGGTGGCTGCGGATCATGTCGTCCTTAGTGACCCAGAGGACTCCGAACCGAATGCCTCAGCTAACCTACGCTGCATGGCCTCCCTGATCCTGCAAAGTCTGCGGAAGGATCCTCGTATTCTTCGGATCAAGGAGAGGGACCATTACTGGCTGGCCACTCTCCTTGATCCACGGTACAAGGGTAAGGTTGCGGACCTTATCTTACCGTCGCAGAGGGAGCAGAGGATGAGACAACTCCGGGAGGCCTTGCAGAATGGTCTGTGCAATGCGTTCCCAGAGACTGGGAGGTTACAAACTCCTGGTCCTGGACAACGAGTTGCTGAGGCTTCGGTCAGTCAAAGAAGGAGCGGTGGGGAAGGTGGCCGTCTGACCGAAGCGTTCAGACAATTCTTTAGTCCGCAGCCCCAAGGTATGATCGGTTCCAGCAACCATCGTCAGCGTCTGATATACATGGTGCAGGAATACCTAGGGGCAAGGTCAGACTTGGACACCTTCCCCACCGAAAATCCTCTGGCTTACTGGGTCTTGAGGATGGATCACTGGCCAGAGCTTGCACAGTATGCAATTGAGCTACTGGCCTGTCCTGCATCCAGCGTTCTTTCAGAACGCACATTCATTTCTGCTGGAGGATTTGTCACGGATCACAGGGTGCGCCTGTCCACCGACTCTGTTGATCGACTGACCTTCATAAAGATGAACCAGTCTTGGATCACCACCAGCTACCAAACACCTGAAGCTGATATAGCAGACTAATTTATTTTCAAATGTCACATTCCTTCAAGACTGATGCTGATGCTGAGAGACTGTCCTGTTATGTTGACTGACTATCCTCCTCCTCCTCAATGATCCGATTGACGATGATAGCTTGGAAGAACATTTTTGTTTCTGGGTGCCGCCACCAGTGGCTAAGGCCCAATTTTTCAGCCCCTGTTTAACAGGGGCGTGTAATTAAAAATTTTGATGCAATACTTTGCAACAGGGCTCATTGCTGTGCTCCAAGTACAGTATCTGTGAGGGGTTGCAGTGTTGTGGCACCAGTGCCTAAGGCCCAATTTTTATGCCCCTGTTTAACAGGGGCATGTAATTACAATTTTTTATGCAATGCTTTGCAGCAGGGCTCATTCCTGCACTCCAACTACAGTATCTGGGAGAGGTTGCAGTGTCATGGCACCAGCACCAGTGGCTAAGGCCCAATTTTTCAGCCCTTGTTTAACAGGGGCGTGTAATTACAATTTTTGATGCAATACTTTGCAACAGGGCTCATTGCTGTGCTCCAAGTACAGTATCTGTGAGGGGTTGCAGTGTTGTGGCACCAGTGCCTAAGGCCCAATTTTTCTGCCCCTGTTTAACAGGGGCGTGTAATTACAATTTTTGATGCAATACTTTGCAACAGGGCTCATTGCTGTGCTCCAAGTACAGTATCTGTGAGGGGTTGCAGTGTTGTGGCACCAGTGCCTAAGGCCCAATTTTTCTGCCCCTGTTTAACAGGGGCATGTAATTACAATTCTTGATCTAATAATTCACAGCAGGGCCCATTCCTGCGCCCACCAAGACTAACTGTGAGGCCTTACAGTGTTGTGTCAACACCACCACCACCACCAAAGGCCCAATTTTTCAGCCCCTGTTCAACAGGGGCATGCAATTACAATTCTTGATCTAATAATTCACAGCAGGGCCCATTCATGCGGCCACCAAGAGTAACTGTGAGGGCTCACAGTGTTGTGGCAACAGCAACATGTAAGGGGCAAATTTCAGCTGAGTATATACGGCAGGCCCCTACTTTCAAACATCCAACTTACAAACGACTCCTCCTTGCAAACGGAAGGATACAACAGGAAGTGAGAGGAAAGGCAAATTCTCTCCTGTAAGAGTTAATATGGGAAAAAAAGTGTCTCCTCTCCACTGATGCTTTATCACCAATTCTTGTTTCAATAAAAACCCCAAATTTTCAAAAAACATTTGTCATTAGGACGGAAAGTGAGGTGAACTGTTCTGAACAGGTGCACACTGCACAGACAGCAAAACAAATGTTACAGGGGTGATAACCCTTCCCTATGTTTTCCAAAAAGCTTAAAAATTGATTTTTTGGCTGGAGCTACACTTAAACAATGTACCTGTTCAAAATTACAAACAGGGGGGGCGCATGCGCGAGGCTCTGTATGGCGGACATGTTCCACTAGAGCTCCGCACCTCCCGCCGCAACATCGGGATCATACGCCGCGCCTGAGCCGCCCTGCAACCCCGCTTTTGCTGAATACAGCCTCCGGAACGGCCACAGCATCGTCTGGGATGGTTTTAACCGGCCATCGCGGTAGATCCAAATCTAAACCGATCAAAGACGCCCTGGCCCGCGCCTCGTCCAAGATGGCGGCGAAGGCCCTGGCTAAACAGCACGTTGCCTCACCAGACAAGCCAGAACAAGCCACCGCCGAAAGCGAGGATGAGGCCACCATAGACGGTCCAATCAGCGGTCCTTCCTTCCTGCCTTCCTCAGGTATGTCCCAGGGTGATTTTCTACAGTTTATGGAAGCCATGCTGCAAAAGGCCTTAAAAACTACATCTGATCAGATAACAAGCAGGCTGTCACGTGAGATCAGGGAGCTAGGCCAGCGCACAGCAGACCTGGAAACCAGGGTAGACGATATAGAGCTTACACTCCAAGAGCAGGTTCAAGAGCAGGCAGCCCTCCGTGATGAGAACAACATGCTACTCTCACGTCTCGAGGACGCTGAAAATCGCTCCCGTAGATCAAATCTACGCCTGAGAGGTATTCCAGAAAATGTGGAAGACCTACAATCTTTCTCAACGGCCCTATTCCAAGAACTGTCACCTGCTATACCAATAGAACGCTTGAAATTCGATAGAATACACAGGGCCCTGACCCGCCGACAGCAAGACGGGCCACCGCGAGATATTATCATTAAACTGCACTTTTTCCATACAAAGGAACAACTCCTAGCTGCTGCTCGCAATAAGGACACTCTCCTGTTCCAGGGTCACACGTATCAGATTGACTCTGTGGAGACATGGTACAGGGACACACAAATACTCAGGTAGGGTATATCCGTATACATATATCCTCCTATAAGCATTTAAAGTAAGAAACAGAGAAAGAAAACAAGTAACCGTTCATAACATTTCAATTTACCAAAGTCATGCACAGACGGACAAAGAATAGGCGGCAGTGTCCGGGTCGCCGCATGCGCCCAGGGAGAGCCCCGAGCACATGCGGCGAGCCAGAAAACAGGCGCCAACTAAAATGTCACATAGTGAATGTTGTGCAAGAATCATAGTACATTTTCCCAAAAAGGAGAAATGGCACAGGGACACACAAATACTCAGGTAGGGTGTATCCGTATACACATATCCTCCTATAAACATTTAAAGTAATAAACAGAGAAAGAAAACAAATAACCGGTGATGACATTTCAATTTACCAAAATCATGTCCAAATGGACAAAAAATAGGCGGTATCGTCCGGGTCGCCGCATGCGCCCAGGGAAAGCCCTGAGCCCATGCGGCGAGCCAGAAAACAGGCGCCAACTAAAATGTTACGTAGTGAATGTTGTGCAAGAATCATAGTACATTTTCCCAAAAAGGGGACACCGTAGGAAAAGGAAGAAGAGAAAAAAAAAAAAAAAGGGGGAAATAACCTTCCTGGTTTTCCTGAGTACTAAGGTAAAAAAACAAAAAACAATAATAATAATGAAAAAAAGAGGGGAGAAAAGTGTATAACACTTGTGGATGAGAAAGGGAATATAAAAGATTCATGGGGTCTGAGCCCCCGCAACCCTGGGGAGAGGGGGGTAGGTGGACTGCACAGACATCCCCCTTACCATTAGGGGGTGTCTATCATAGGACAGTCCCCCTTTAACTTGATTGAAGAGTTATCATCACGTCATAAAGTATAGGTTAGCTTCAATCAAGGGGCCTCCGGTGGCAAACAAGAAGTGGTTGTGAAAGGAGCAAAAGTAAATTCAACGTGGAAAGTAGACTTGTCGGTCCGGGGAGATGTCCCTGGGTGGGCGAGCTGGTGTACCTCTACGGATGGATGAAGGGCCAGGATTAGATCTCCTTGGAGTGGTATTATAGGGATGCGTTGCTGCCCGGGCGGGGGTGCGAGGCAGTGTCGTCTCCGCAGGTTGCTCCGGGGTAGTTAGGTGCAGGGACTCAAGAAGACGTTGGAGGGATTCCGGTGATGTGGAGGAGTGTTGCTGGCCCTGGTAGGAGAATTGCAAAGCAAAAGGGAAGCGCCAGGTGTATTTAAGTTGGTGCTGCAGGAGAATCTGGAGTTGTGGTTTCATGGCACGGCGTTTAGCAATTGTAGATGGAGCTAGGTCAGAGAACAATTGGAGGTCTGTGTGCCTCCAGACAAACATAGGTTACATTGCAATACCTGCATAACCACTGTCTTTCCTGTTACTTCTTGTTGGTTTAACTTTTAAAGCTTTAACCACAATCCCCCATTGGCGGCGGGAGGCTGTCATTGCCCCACCCTCTGCATGGTGTGCACACTCGCGAGTCGGCTGGCCGACTGGCGAGTCTGTCCACTACCTGGTCGGGCGACCAAACCCCATTGCCATTTCCTATATCTATTCATCCATTTGCCTTACAACTACTACCCTCTCTTTTTCCCCTTTCTTCCCTCCCTTCTCCCTTGTATCTTCTCTTTTCCTGATCCTTGTCGGCGGGGCTGCGGGGCCCTTGGGGCCCCTCTACCTAATATCTCATCTCCTTCCCCATGGCCCCCCTGAACATTCTTTCCCTTAATGTAAAGGGACTCAACTCACCACATAAAAGAGTTAAGGCCTTCCAAACATTCATAGCATTAAAAGCTAGTATTGTAGCCCTCCAGGAAACTCATTACACGACACAAGCGACACCAAAATTCTTTAGCCCCCGATACCTCCAAGTGTATACTGCCTCGGCTAATGTGAAAAAGCGCGGTGTACTCATAGCCCTTCACCAATCCCTCCCTTTCGTATTAACCTCAGAAATCAAAGATCCGGAAGGTCGCTATATAATCCTTGTAGGCACGCTTCAAGAAGTGGAAACTACATTGGTCTCCTATTATGCCCCAAATGATAACCTGAACCCCTTCTTTTCTCACCTCCTACAAGTCATCCGGACACATTGCAGGGGCACGGTGATCCTTTGCGGTGACTCCAACTCAGTACTTCAGCCACATATGGATAAATCCCCATATGCTCCAGACCAGTATGCCCCCTCCACACGTTTTAGAAAATTACTGCAACAAGCCTCATTGCTTGACACTTGGCGAGAACGCAACCCAACAAAGAAGAACTACACGTTCTACTCATATCCCCATAAATCCTTTTCTAGGATCGATCACATATTCCTTTCGGTTGCGTCCTCCCCAACACTTGTCAACTCCTCTATACAACCTATACCATGGTCGGACCACTGTGCAGTCCTTACCACAGTTTCCTCTCTGATCCCCCAAACCAGCGACCGCTCCTGGTGTATTAATGAAGCTCATCTTACTAATCCGTCATACTGCCTTGACATTCAGGTGGCCCTCACAGATTACCTGCGTCATAATAATACCCCTGATATCTCTCCAGTTCTCCTCTGGGAGGCACACAAACCAGTAATCCGAGGCACATGCATATCAGTATCTACACATCTTAAACGAGATAAGAAGCTCCAACTAGCCAACCTTGAGAAGGAGTACCACCAGAACTTTCTTCAGTTCCAGAAAACCCCGACTGAGCCCCATAGGATAGCAATGGAAAAATCCAGAACTGAACTGGATCTGCTGCTGGCTGAATCGGCTGATAAGGCCATCCGCAGATCCAACCATACCATTTACACTAAGGCCAACAAACCCGATACTTTCCTAGCCATGCGTCTCCGTCGACCAGAACGGAACCATGTTCCCATCAGATTACGGATCGAGAAAAATGCATACACTAGTAACCCTATCAAAATTCTAAATGAATTCCGCAAGCGTCTAGAAGACCTCTATAAAGCTAAATCTACCTTTTCCCACTCTGCCGCTGACTCACTCCTTCACGACACCCCTTTGCCCGCTCTCTCGGACTCAGACCGTGAACCCTTAGAGGCACCCATTTCTACAGAAGAAGTCCTTGCAGCGATAAAAACCCTCAAACCCCATAAGAGGCCAGGCCCAGATGGACTATCTGCCACATACTTCAAAAAATTTGCTACAACTATAGCCCCCCTCTTAAGTAAAACGTTCAACGCCCTACTTCAGAATCAGGTCTTTGGCCGAGACACACTGACAGCTATTATAGCAATGATACCCAAACCTAACACTGATAATTCCCTTTGGTCTAATTTTAGACCCATCTCCCTACTTAACCTGGACATCAAACTCCTAGCTAAAATATTGGCACTTCGCCTCAACCCTCTTATCGGCAAACTAATAAACAAAGACCAGGTAGGCTTTATACCCCGTAGACAAGCTAGCGATAACATCAGACGAGTGATACTCCTCCAACATATTGCAAAAACCCGTCATATCCCAATGCACTTATTATCTCTTGATATAAGGAAGGCGTTTGACACGGTGTCCTGGCCATACCTAGACTACATTCTTAAACGCTGGGGCTTTGGCCCACACTTTCTACAGTGGATAAACTCCCTCTATAACCAGCCGCAAGCTTATATTAGGTACTCGGGATTTCGCTCGGACAGTTTTCCTATAGCAAGAGGTACTAGACAGGGATGCCCCCTTTCCCCTTTACTTTTTGCATTAGCTATCGAACCATTGGCAGCTCTGAATAGAACAAACATTAATATTAAAGGACTAGAAATCGCTTCCACCTCGCATAAAATCTGCCTCTTTGCAGATGATGCACTTTTATTTGTGACATCACCCCGCACCACTCTCCCTAACCTTATTCAAACCCTGGATAAATTCGCCTCCATTTCAGGTTGGTTTAGAGGTTAATCAAACAAAGTCTAAAGCTCTTAATGTATCTCTCCCACCCCACGAAGTCACCCATTTACAACTAAACTTCCCCTTTACCTGGTCTACTACCTCTCTCCCGTACCTTGGCATAAAACTGACCGGAAACCCAACCTCTTTATACCAAGCTAACTATCTCCCCATGCTGGCACAATTGTCATCTATCTTGGACACCTGGAAACCTTTGTGTGTTTCCTGGCTGGGGCGGGTGGCAGCTGTTAAGATGTCCTTGCTTCCCAAACTCTTATATCTATATAGAGTCCTCCCGATCAATGTTCCCGGATTATTCAATCTAGAGTCTTTAAATATATATGGGGCCTCACCAAACCCAGAATCCCGAAAATTATCCTTCTTCGCCATAAACTACACGGGGGCCTGGGCATCCCGAACTTTGCCAAATATTACCAGGCAGCCCAACTAGCCCAACTAGCTCTATTACATGCACTTACTGAAACCCCGAAATGGGTTTCCCTCGAAGCTATAGACCTTTACCCACTAACAGTTAATAATATTCTATGGCTACCCCCTTCCGTCCGTGGTCATATTACCAACCCCATCACCTACCACTCCTTAAAGCTATGGGACAGGCTACGCGACCCCTTTAAACTAATCTCTCCACGTAACCCTTTATTATCCTTCTTACACCACCCTTCATTCTACCCTGCCTACACTCAACCCAGCACCTTTTCTCGCTGGTCGCAAGCGGGCATAACTAAAATATGCGACCTTACTGCCAACTCCACCTTTAAATCTTTCTCAGATCTCCAATCCAGCGCCTCACTCCCAACCTCGGAATCTTTCCGTTACCTTCAAGTACTCCACTTTGCCAAATCAATAGTCGGCCCGTGCACTAGTCTGACCACCCAATCTATATACGAGAAAATCTGCGCAGCAGACCCTCATGCCCCAGGCATTATATCTAGCCTATATAGCCACTTCTCCACTCTATCAGCTGACCTCCCTCTATACGCTGCACAGTGGTCCAAGGACCTAAATATTTCTCTCTCTCCTAAAGAATGGTCCGATATATGGGCCACCACCAAATCTTCCTCCCAAAATGTGGTAGCGCTTGAAACAAACTATAAAGTTTTAATGCGCTGGTACCTGGTTCCAGCAAGAATATCTAAATTTGTACCGAATTATCCCTCGACCTGTTTCCGAGGTTGCAGTGACCAGGGTACCCATCTCCATATCTGGTGGTCTTGTAAGATAGCACAACAATTCTGGAAGGTTATCTTTCAAATGGTTTCCACAATACTGCATGAAACAGTGATCCCTGACCCGGCCCTGGCACTCCTAAACCACATACAGGGAGAATATACCAGAAATAAAATCAGTCTTCTCCTCCAGCTGACCACTGCTGCCAAGCAAACTATTGCCAAAGCCTGGAAAACCCCGAAACTCTACATAGCAGAAACAAAGAATAGAGTAACCCAAGCCATGATCCACAGCAAAATTGAGGCCACATTGTTAGACCGTGTCCCTCGACA
Organism: Rana muscosa; assembly: GCA_029206835.1. NCBI lineage: Eukaryota > Metazoa > Chordata > Amphibia > Anura > Ranidae > Rana > Rana muscosa. Next base: position 201,051,076 of record CM055118.1, read on the forward strand.
CACTAGCATATGGACCCCATGGGTGGATAACTTTCTACCCCCGGACTTTGATCCCAACCTCCTTATCCCATGATCTTCCACCTACCTCTACCACTGTGCGTGGTGGCCCCCCTGGCCACACCGCGGCCCCGCCGACAACGTTCCCCCTCCCCCTTCTCTCTTCTCTCTCTTTCTCTTTTTCCCCTATGTGCCCCTCCTCTCCTCACGCGCCTATCCCTCTTCTGCGAACCCCGCTTGTACCCATGTTCCCTCAACAAGAACAGGCCTCTGAGGCTATGATTTCACATTTTCTGATACCCCATGAACCTGATGTAAACGCATAACATTACCCGTTGTCGAAGTTCTGGGGACCACCCCCGCTGATACACACTGATGCCATCGTGTCAACACCCTCCCTAATATTGATCAGCGACAAATGATAGCACTTAATCCACTAATTTTCTGATGTTTTGTAATAGTTATACTTTATATGTAACGTGAACGATATACATTCACCATTTCTGACTACTTCTTGTTGTACTCAATATTATGCTTTAATAAAAAACTTTTGAAACCAAAATTACAAACAGATTCTACATAAGAACAAACCTACAGTCCCTGTCTTGTATGCACCGCCTGTATACGGCTGTTCAGAGTATATAGGGCCTTTTTTATTTTGTGTGCGGGGTTCCCCCTAATATCCATACAAGACCCAAAGGGGCTGGTAATGGGCTGGGGTAGGAGGGGGGGGGGTGATGGGGTAGCTAACTAGCCATGCCATTTTTCTCAAAGATTTCCATCCATATTGCCAGGACAAGACATGACATTAAAGCCGCAAGCAGTTTTAAATGGCTTTTTTTCCTTTAGAAATGTAATTTTGTGCAGGGACAGTTCTAAACACGGGAAACACGTGGCACTTCACAGGCATACTTTAGACACCCCCCAGGTACGATATTTAAAGGAATATTTGACTTTTTTTTTTCACTTTATGCATCATTAAAATGACTGCTCCAGAAAAACGTCAGTTTTTAAAACTTATTTTTGCATTGATACATGTCCCCTGGTGCAGAACCCGGGTTCCCAAACCCTTTTTAGGACAATAACATGCATAATAGTCGTTATAATTAGCACTTTAGATTTCGAACGTTCGCATCCATTGTATTTAATAGGGTTCTAAAGTTCGTGCGAACTTTCGGTCCGTTCGCGGGTTCTGGTGCGAACCGAACTCGGGGGTGTTCGGCTCATCACTAACCCTCAAGGCTAACTGTAATGTTCATTCTATACCCATGACCCAGTGGATTAAACATAGCTTTTACTGAAGTTCCAGCATTCCAGCTCTTTAGATACACCAAGAGTACACTTTCTGTTGACACACTTGATTCCCTTTTCAACTAAGAGATGAGACAACTTCTCCTTTTTCAAGAACTTGGTTTACTTAAAGTGGATGTAAGCCCTCACAGACAGGGTTGCTGATAGGGGGGAACCACCGGTCCTCCTGTAGCGGGCCTGAACACACATGGGGGCCCGGACAGGGAGGTGAATCGGTGTGCTGTGGCAATTCCAGAAACAATGCTCTGCGTGTCTTTCCTTCCAGCAGCTGAGAGACGGTTTCTCTCTCTCTCCCTCCTGCCGGCTCTCAGCTGCTGAAAGGAGAGACACGCAGGGCTTTGTTTCTGTAATTGCCACACCGCACCGATCCACCTCCCTGTCTGATCTACATATGATTCCCCCCATGGGTGACCATTCCCCCACATTGTTGCCTGTTGTCCTCTCCCGCAAAAACAGAGGGATGTGTCAGTGTCGGGATGGAGAGTGTGGGAAGGGGCTGGTAAATATGTAATTTACCGACCCCTTCCTAGGGCTGTCTTAACGCACACAGGCACCTCTGGGAATTGCCCAGGGGTCCTAGGTGCATAAGGGGTCCTTTGAACTTTCCTTCCCACAGTTTTCTGGCAAGTGGCAACAGTTCCCCTCGTTTTGACCAGCTCTTTTGTACAGGTCAGTTCTGTTTTCTGTCTCATGTCCAGCTGTCTTCATGGCTTGCTTCCTTCCTTCCTCAGCCACTATCCCATCCTGCACCCTTTCATCCTCACACAGATCTATATCTGCTTTTCACACTGCCTCTCTCTTCGTTTGTTTGATCTCTGTTATCCCTTGCTCCCTTCTCCCAGCCAATTTGCAAACATCTAGCAGCTCTGCTAAATTTACAGCCTCTTCCCCAGCTGGCTGGAATTCCCTTCCTGACACTTTCCTGTCAATAGTCCCTACGGTTCACTTCCCCCACTCACCCTCTCTTCTTTGGAGACACTTCACCTTCACGTAGGTGTGTGTCCCTGCATACACAAACACTGCAAATGGCTGGAATCCCCCACCCTGCACACCCCCCAACATTGTCTCTTTACTACTTAATGGACTCCTACCCACCCCCACTTTTTCACCTCTTCCTCCATCTCCCCTACCCCTATTTTTTTCAGGGGCTAACCAAGAACCCCGAGATGGAATGTCTTACTACTGCTGCTGCTTGTGTGGGATGTGTACTGCGCCAATCCCTGCTGACCCTCCTCTCCTATTCATTCCATGTGATTGGCGCCTTACACATCCTGCCCACACAAGCAGCAGTAATAAGATGCTCTACCTCAGAGTTCTTCCTTAACCCCTGCAAAGCACCAGAAGAAACTCTAGATCGGTGAAGGCAGCTCTTCTTGAGGAGACAAAATCTGTATTATACATTACTGCCCCTATACTGTACCCTCTTACCCCCTGTACTATGTCCACTCACCCTCCCTCTCTACTGTGCCCTCCTGCTCTCCCCTTTACTGTATCCTCCTATCCATTGTACTATGCCCTCCTCCCTCCATACTGTGCCCCCCACCCCCCTCCCTGTACTGTACCCTCCTGTCCCCCTACTACTGTGCCCCCCCTGTACTGTACCCTTCTAACTGCAGTACTGTGCCCCGCGTACTGAGCCATCCTGCCTCTCCATACTGTGCTCTCTCCCCCACTGTACTGTACCCTCCTTCCGCCCTCTGTACTGCCCTGTTCTGTACTCTCCTGCCCCCCCCCCCCTATCCCTATACTGTACCCTCCTGTTCCCCTGTAAGTTCGTAAGTTATGCTGTGTTTGTGTCCGCTAATAATGATTTTTGTGTATCTTTAGCAAAAATATTGTTTTGCTATTTTGTTAGGGGGGCCCTGCCAGTTTGGCTGTATGGGGCCCTGTGATTTCTAACAGCAGCCCTGCTCACAGATATCCAGTGAAGTGAACAGCCTTAGATGATACACAGGGATGAAACAAATCCTCCTACATAAGTTTTACATGTACAGCATCTCACAAAAGTACACCCCTCACATTTTTGAAAATATTTTATTATATCTTGAAAAGGTAACCCATATGTATACTGGCCCATTTTACCACCTTACTATACATCCCTCTCATAGCCCCCCGCTATAACTACCAAAAATTAGTCTGACACCAAAAGGTTGGAAAAAAATGGCCGTTGTACGGCCCCTTTATTAAAGTGAACAAATAATTTAACAATATAACCAAAACAAGGCATAATCTTTTTGGCTGCCGATCCTTGGAGGCACTACCTATAAAAACTTTTTACCTTATATCTGCTTAAACACCATCCCTGGTCCCTGCTGTATTGCATCGACTCGGGGACGACCACATTCAGCAGATATACCATTCTCACTTCCCAGTTAATCCACCATAACTGGTATTCACCAGGGACCCATACCTCAGATGTGTCCCCACCCATCAAATTCCAGAAGTCTGTTTAACAATGCCTTCAAACACCAAACCGCCACAGCGCAAAGTGTGAAGCTTCACACCTTTGTGCCTCGCCAAAAATAAACCGCTTGTTGGATGCCCTCTTGCAAGCCCAGTGACCACAGATCCGTGCCCACCGCATTCAGATGGACCCAGTCAACGCGGAGATACCTCCACCTGTCCACCTCAAGCTCCTGATGCCTGACTACGAAACCTCTGTTTCGGGTCAAAAACCTCCCAACCTCCTTGTTGGCCTTCACCCGGGCCCTGTTGAGCTTAGACACCGACCTGGCCAGATGCCAGGTGGTGTGAGCCACCATGTCCGACCACACCACCACCGTATGGGGAAATGCAGCCGTAGCACGTCGAACTTGACGTCCCATATAAGGTGTCTACTGGACCGAACCCCCAGGTCATTCCCACCAGCATGTATGACCAGAACAGCGGAAGGCCTATCCCATCTAGCAGCCCTGTTGACCTCCGGGACCACCCTGCTCCATAACAGCCCTGAAACACCTATCCACCAAATGCTAGCCTCTGATCTAGGGAAGCCCAGCTGACGGCCATTAGGCCTGACGTCAGCCCTCTTAGCCCCCCAATGTACAAAGGAATGCCCCAAGATCCACCTGAGGCAAGCACGATCTGAAAGAAAAGGTGCAAACATAACACACACACACCTCACTGCAACATAACAGCCAGTAACGGAAAGTTTGAGAAAAGTGTACAAAAACCACAAGACACCCCCCCAGCAAACCCACATGTACTAAATCAGATGGGGGCGGACGTAAAGTTTGAATCTATCTGACTCCCACCTGCCAATACACTTAACCACTGCAGCATCAAAACCCCACCGAGCAGCCTCAGTGGCCGCCCCGATCCGAAAAGAATGCTAGGAAAAACTGAAAGCCGCGATACCCGCTGCCGAGAGGCAGCGCCACATGACTGACACAAATTCCACAAATTGAAAAGTCGACAAAGCCGCACCATCCTCATGTACCAGAAAGGAAGCCGCCACCTCCGGGCAAATCCCTAAGTAATAACCCACTGCAGCCACCGGGCATATGCTGGAGCCCGGGACCCAGGGCAAGTACACATGAGCCCCCCAGCCGGCCTGATCCATCTTGGACCGACGGATGAAAAGCCTGATGACACACCATCCCAGCGAACGTCTGCCGCCGATAACCCCCCATGAGCCGTTTTTGAAGGACAAACCAATTCCCCCACCCTGGCTCCATAAAAGGCCAGAGAAAAAGCCGCCTTGAACAGCAAAGTCTCAAAAGTGGACGTACAAACCGTGGACCTCTGTAAAAACAACGTCCGCTAAATATCAAAAGTGACGGACGCCGGGCCCCCTTTCGATAACCTCTCAGGGCCTGTTTCACCAAGAAGTCCTTGGTAAAATCCGGCATGCCCCGGATTTTGAACCAAAAGGCCAGCCGGCCAATTTACGGTGCATGGCCGAAAGAGATACCCCATCCGCAAAACCCAAGCATACAAAATAAATACCAAGCTGGCAAACATCCCCACTGTGGCCTCCCGAACCTACCAGCTGTGTCAAAGCCCCCAATTCCCTCCAGACCTTAGAGTAGAAGGACCAGGTCGACTCGCTCAAGGAGTTTCGAATCAAACCGGAGGCAATTTCAACACAACCCGCCATAGATGAGGAGGACAAGGGGTTCCGTGCTGCTCCGCGCCCGGCGCCAACTCACGAAATCTGTCCAACTGAAAGCAGGAAAGAGCGTAAGCCACCGTATTCGCCACCCCAGGGATATGCAAAGCGTACAAGAAAACATTGAGCCGAAGACAACCTAAAACAAAATACTGCAACAACCGTATAACCAGGGGGAGGACCCCGACAGAGAGTTGAGAACCTGTACCACCCCCAGGTTGTCACAGTGGAGACAAACCTTCTTGTTGCTAAACACTGTACCCCAGAGCTCCAACGCGACCACCACCGGAAAAAGTTCCAGCAGCACCAAATTCTTCAAGAAGCCCGCCTCTCTCCATTCGGCGGGCCAGCGCTCAGCACTCCACTGACCCCCCAAGAATGCGCCATATCCAGTAGATCCGGACGCATCCGTAAAAAGCTCCAGGTCATAGTTACTGAGCGGACCTTTCATCCAGATGGACCTGCCATTGAATTCCTCCAAGAATTCCCACCAGACCTGTAAATCAGCCCAGTGTTCCCTGCTCAGCCTAATGAAATGCCTGGGTGAAGTGACCCCAGCCATGGCAGCCGACAGCCGTCGGCAAAAAACCCTGCCCATAGGCATAATACAGCAAGCAAAATTGAGCTTGCCAAGCAGAGACTGCAATTCTCGCAGCCTGATCTTGTATTTGACCGCAGCCAAACTGACCTCCTCCTTCAAGGCCCGCAATTTATCATCCGGCAAACAACATTCCATGGCTCTAGAATCGATTTCTATCCCCAAAAATGTAATCACCTCTGCGAGGCCTTCAGTCTTGTCCACCGCTAGAGGAACACCAAACCGCTCCATTATGTGCTGTACCGTTGCCAGCAGTACACTGCACAACCTGGATGCTGGAGGGCCAACGCAGAGAACGTCATCCAGGTAATGGATCACTGAGTTGACCCCAGACACGTCCCGTACCCCCCATTCCAGAAAAGAGCTAAATGTTTAAAAAAGAGCGCACGAGATAGAGAAGCCCATAGGCAGGCACCGATCCACATAAAAAGCCCCCAATCATTGGCAACCCAAAAGATGAAAACTACGCGGAGTAGACAAAAAGCCGCCTCTATGTCCGTTTTTTGCCATAAGGGCCCCCTTTCCGTAGCGCCAAACCCAAAACACGGCAGCATCAAAAGAGGTATATGACACTGCACGTGCTTCAGGGTCAATGGCATCATTGACGGAGCCACCTTTTGGAAACGAAAGATGGTGGATAAGCCTAAATTTATTGGGCTCCTTCTTCGGAACGACCCCCAAAGGTGATACCACCAAATCCTCCGAGGGGGGGTACGGAAAAGGGTCGCATGTGCGGCCCAAAGACACTTCCTTGGCAAGCTTTTCAGAAACCACGTCAGAATGTAACATGGCGGACCGAAGGTTGTCCGCCGCAGGGGGAATCCGCGGGAGGGAACAAGGAATCAAAAACCCTTCTGCGAAATCCTCCCGTAAAAACAGAGCCGCAGGAAGATCCGGATACCTATTTAGAAAGGGAGACATCCTGTCCACCCTCACCGGCATCCGGCCTTTTTTCCCGCAGCGTCGCCGGCACAGGATTTTCCGGCCTTAAAGCAGCGAGAGAGGGGGTAGCCCCCCCACAGTGTGAGCATTCATGCTTGTATCAGCAGTTTGCGTTGAACCTACAAGAACCCTTGTTGAACTGCCAACACTGACCCCGCCTTTTTTGCGGCCGGTTGTCCGACGTTGACGCCCGCGGAGAGGACATAAGTTTCATCCACAGACTGATGTCCTTATGATCCCATCGCAGCGCTGGACGTATGGCCTTGCGTTGACGAAATTGTTCATCGTACCGCAGCCATGCCACGCCACCATAGACCCTCTGGGCTTCGCCAATGGAATCCAGATAGCAGAACAGTGGGGAACAATTCTCCAGTGCTTTTTCCCCAATAACACTCTCAAAATGGCAAATACCTGCAACCAGTTGCTAAATGTACGCGGGATCAACCGATAGCGGCACTTTTCCTCGTCCTCCTTCTTGGATTCCTCAGGCTTCACCCTGCTCAAGTTAAAACATTTTTAGAGGGAGCAACGTGAAGATCTCCACATACTCCCCCGCCAAATCTTTTCCCGCACTTCCGGCTTAAGGTAAGCCCCCAGAGGCCCCACAAAGCAGACGTATTCTTCGCACTGGTCTCCTTCTCGGAAACTGCAGTGGAAGCGGCGCCCGCTCCCTTATCCCCCGTAGCCCCTACCGCCACGGCCCCCAGCCCGGTCAGGACAGGGCTCGCCACAACAGTATCCCGTGCCTGACCCACGTCCGACACCCAAGCCAACACTGGCGAAGAGCCCGCCGGTGCGCCCGCATCAAAACGTTGAACCAATGACCGCAGACCGACCAACAGGTCGCGCACAGCCGTGGCATCACCCGACAGAGCAGAAGAAGAAGGGGCCCCCCACTCCTGCTGCAGGAACCCTAACACCCATGGCCCGCCCACCCGTGGCACCAGACACATGGACAGAAGGAAGCAGAACAGAGGAAAAAACATTAGACATGGACTTACCGGGGCGACCAGGACGAGATCCCAATCCGGAATCCACCGTGGCCGCCAGCAGCAGAGCGATAATCTCGACCTCGCTGGACAGTTCATCTCCGAGTCGGAGGATTCCTGGAGACCACCCGTGGGCCGGGCTGGAGATGATGCGTAGCCCGCCGAAGGTCCCGGCTGTTCGTTGTCCGTCCTGCGCCTCTGACCTTCAGGACTGCTGGTCCCGGCCATGGCGGTGTGACCCCTCTTTACCTCCCCACCGCTGGGAGGGGCCTTGCTTCTCATCCCAGGTGCTGGAACCCTTGGACCCCGTTTGGGTCCAGGTGTAGGTGGATCGCCGGCTGCTGCTGGAGACATGCCCGGACCTGTGGTGCGACTCCTCCCCCGCTGAGCCACCATTCCCGACGCAACACGTCCCGGGGATGGTGCCGCATTCACGCGGGTCTTCCTGCGCTCCGGGACCGGGGGTGGGGAAAGACTGTGACCCCGTCCCGCTGAGCTCCGCCCCCGATGGGGATTCCTCCCGGCTCCCGCACCCGCTACAGACAAGGGAGCCTGAGCCGGCTGAGCCCAAGGGTCCGTTCCCGGGCTCCCAGAGTGGCGCTGAGCCCTAGGTGAATTGGAGGGGCTGAAGCGCTCCGGCAGGTGTGCCCGCCGAGCACGTCGCGCCCGCGAGCTGGCGGGATCCGCGGTGGCCGCACCTTGCATGCCTGCGAGCTGACTCTGCAGCCAATCTGTCCCCATTCGGTCCGCCATAGCCTGGAGCTGCTCCGCCAGGTCCCGGGAGTCCACCATGATAACTCAGAGGAGAAAGCAGGGAGCGCGGTCAGCACACCAATGTTTCTTCTCCCCGTGTGCTGACCGGAAGCTGTTGTGGTGCCCTGTGACCCCTCCACTGCCCAGCCTCCCTCCACTAACTCAGCCAATCCCCCTCCTCCTGCCTTCTAATCCCCAGAGTTGTTAACCCCCACTAGCCCAGTCTGACTGAGCGCCTTCTCATGCTGCCCTGCGCCTATTTAATTTTTTTTGCTTCAGGCTTACTTTTCATGTGACAACACTGAAGAAATTACACTTTGCTACAATGTAAAGTAGTGAGTGTACAGCTTGTATAACAGTGTCAATTTGCTGTCCCCTCAATAGAGTTTAGGTCTGGAGACATGCTTGGCCAGTCCATAACCTTTACCCTCAGCTTCTTTAGAAAGGCAGTGGTCGTCTTGGAGGTGTGTTTGAGGTCGTTATCATGTTGGAATACTGCCCTGCGGCCCAGTCTCCCAGTCTGCACTCATGCAGCCCCAGACCATGACACTCCCACCACCATGCTTGGCAAGACTCACTTGTCTTTGTACTCCTCACCTGGTTGCTGCCACACACGTTTGACACCAAATAAGTTTATCTTGGTCTCATCAGGCCACAGGACATGGTTCTAGTAATCCATGTCCTTAGTCTGCTAGTCTTAAGCAAACTGTTTGCGAGCTTTCTTGTACATCATCTTTTTAGAAGAGGCTTCCTTCTGAGATGAAAGCCATGCAGACCAATTTGATGCAGTGTATGGTCTGAGCACTGACAGGCTGGCCCCCCACCCCTTCAACCTCTGCAGCAATTCTGGCAGCACTCATACGTCTATTTCCCAAAGACAACCTACAAATATGACACTGAGCAGGTGAACTTTACTTCTTTGTTTGACCATGACGAGGACTGTTTTGAGTGGAACCTGTCAACCACTTGCCAACCTGCTCACGCAGATATACTGCGGCAGGTCGGCTCTCCTGCGCCAACTGACGTACCTGTATGTCAGTCCGTAAAAGCAGGATAGCGCGCGCACGCCACCGGCATGAGCGAGCCCATGGGTCCCACGGACTTGATGTCCACTGGCGGCCCGGGATCGCGGTGAGGAGAGGCAGAATATGGAACTGCCTTTGTAAACAAGGCATTTCCCCATTCTGCCTAGTGACATGACAAAGATCTACTGTTGCCGGTGATCGGGAACAGTGATCTCTGTCATGTTTCAGTTAGCCCACCCCCTACAGTTAGAACACGCTGAGGGAACACACTTAACCGCTTGATCGCCCCCTAGTGTTAACCCCTTCCCTGGTAGTGTCATTTTTACATTGATCAGTGCTATAAAAATGCACTGATCAATGTAATAATGTCACTGGTCCCCAAAAAGTGTAATTTGGGGTCAGATTTGTCCGCCGCAATGTTGTAGTCCTGCTAAAAATCGCATATCGCCACCATTACCAGTAAAAACAATAAAAGTCCCTAAATCTATCACATAGTTTGTAGATGCAATAACTTTTGTGCAAACCAATCAATATACGCCTATTGCGATTTTCTTTTTCCAAAAATACGTAGAAGAATATATATCGGCCTAAACTGATGAATACATTTTTTTTTATATATATTTTTTTCGGATATGTATTCTAGCAGAAAGTAAAAATTTATCAATTTTTTTCAAAAATTTACGCTTTTTTTTTGTTTATAGCGCAAAAAATAAAAACCGCAGAGGTGATCAAATTCCACCAGTAAAGAGCTCTATTTGTGGGAAAAAAGGACATCAATTTTGTTTGGGTACAGCGCGCATGACCACGCAATTGTCAGTTAAAGCGTCGCAGTGCTGTATTGCAAAAAATGCTCTGGTCATTAAAGGGGTTAATCCTTCCAGGGCTGAAGTGGTTAAACCGATGTATGTTCTTGGGCACCGTGTTGCAGCTCAGTTTCAGGGTCTTGGCACTCTTCTTAGAGCCTAGGCCATCTTTATGTAGAGCAACAGTTCTTTTTTTCAGATTCTCAGAGAGTTCTTTGCCATGAGGTGCCATGTTAAACTCCCAGTGACCAGTATGAGAGAGTGAGAGCGATAACACCAAATTTAACACACCTGCTCCCCATTCACACCTGAGACCCTGTAACACTAACGAGTCACATGACACCAGGGAGGGAAAATGGCTGATTGGGCACAATTTGGCAATTTTTACTTGAGGGGACAGCAAATTGACACTGTTATACAAGCTGTACACTCACTACTTTACATTGTAGCAAAGTGTAATTTCTTCAGTGTTGTCACATGAAAAGATATACTAAAATATTTACAAAAATGTTAGGGGTGTACTCACTTTTGTGAGATACTGTATATCTTCTGTCTTCAGCTTTATATACTGTTTAGAACGTGCACATCGTGTTTGGAGATTTTCTCTTCCTGGTTAACACTGCAGTGAAGCCTGGCCATTCAGCCAAGACAGCTGATTGGCGGAAAGGCACACACCCCCTCTCCTCATAGGTAGAGACTTTCAGCTCCGATCGTTGAATAGTTCAGCTTAGTGCTAATTAGGGATGAGCTTCGTGTTCGAGTCAAACCCATGTTCGACTCGAACATTGGCTGTTCGGCCGTTCGCTGAATTTCGAACATTATGGGCCGTTCGCGCCAAATTCGAGTGGCGCGTCACGGCCCATAATTCATCGCAGTGCATTGTTGGCTGATGATTGACCAAGCATGCACTATGACCCGCATGCTTTGGCCAATTACAGTGCCGTCAGCACAGAAAGCCATAATTGGCCAAAGGAAGGGTGCCTTTGGCCAATCATGGCTCAGGGCAGTAGGTACATGCCCCACACTATATAAGGCCGCCTGCGTGTCGGCCTTGTGTAGTGTGTTGCGGCGGCAGGGAGAGATAGATAGAGAGTCAGAGTGTCATTTCATTTCAGTTAGATGGAGGAGGCAGGCGACTGAGTTAGCTTTAGTCAGTGTATTTAGTATATCCACTTGTCCCCCGCCCACTGTCAATTGACGGCGGGCGGAGGATACTCTCGTTCTGGGAGGACGTCATATGACGTCCTCCCTTTAAAACGAGCTAGGAGGCGCGCGCTCGCCGCCAGCGGCGCGCGCGCCCGCCGCGTTCACAAGGCCCCGGTGCGCGTGCCCGGCGGCCGCGATTGCCGCCGGGCACCCGCGATTGCCCGGGAAACGAGCAGGAAAGTGGATCTCTGTGTGTAAACACAGAGATCCACGTCCTGTGAGGGAGAGGGGACCGATGGTGTGTCCCTTGTACATAGGGACAACCATCGGTCACCTCCCCCAGTCAGTCACCTCCCCCCACAGTAAGAACACATTGAGGGAACATATTTAACCCCTTCCCGCCCCCTAGTGGTTAACCCCTTCCCTGCCAATCACATTTATACAGTAATCAATGCATTTTTATAGCAGGGATCGCTGTATAAACGTGAATGGTCCCAAAAATGTGTCAAAAGTGTCCGATGTGTCCGCCGCAATATCGCAGTCACAATAAAAAGATCGCCGCCATTACTAATAAAAAAATAAAAAAATAAAAATGCTATAAATCTATCCCCTATTTTGTACACGCTATAACTTTTGCGCAAACCAATCAATACGCGCTTATTGCGATTTTTTTTTTTACCAAAAATATGTAGAAGAATACGTATCGGCCTAAACTGAGGAAAATTTTATTTAAAAAAAAAAAATTGGTATTTATTATAGCAAAAAGTAAAAAATAGTGTTTTTTTTCCAAACTGGACGCTCTTCTTTTGTTTATAGCGCAAAAAATAAAAACCGCAGAGGTGATCAAATACCACCAAAAGAAAGCTCTATTTGTGGGAAAAAAAGGACACAAATTTTGTTTGGGAGCCACGTCGCACGACCGCGCAATTGTCATTCAAAGTGTGACAGCGCTGAAAGCTGAAAAATGGCTTGGGCAGGAAGGGGGTTTTCGTGCACAGTAGAGAAGTGGTTAAATATGCATCCTAGGAGTTGAGTGTGTGTGTACGTGTATATATATATATATATACACTGTATTAAGTTTAGCTAGATCCGTTCCTGTTATTCTCTTCCTAATATACTGACAGGCATGCAGTTGATTGTGGTAGCTGCAGTATTTTCAGTCAATGTACTGTATCCTGTGTACAGTGTGCAACTAAAGCTAACTGCAGACAATTCCTGGTGTTCTCTTCCTAATATACTGACAGGCAGGCAGCTGCAGTATTTTCAGTCAGTGTACTTTATCCTGTGCACAGTGTGCAACTAAAGCTAACTGCAGACAATTGCTAGTGTGCTCTTCCTAATAATACCACAGGCAGGCAGCTGCAGTATTTTCAGTCAGTGTACTGTATCCTGTGCACAGTGTGCAACTAAAGCTAACTGCAGACAATTTCTGGTGTTCTCTTCCTAATAATACCACAGGCAGGCAGCTGCAGTATTTTCAGTCAGTGTACTGTATACTGGCCACAGTGTGCAGCTAAAGCTGACTGCAGACAATTCCTTGTGTACCTACCTATTCCAATACATCAAATAAAGTATGTCTGGACGGCCAACAAGGAGAGGCAGACACACACAGGCCAAGAAAAAGAGGGCAATCAGGCTCTGTGTCTAGAGGCAACATTGCTGGTCGTGGACACGGTGCATCCTCATCAACACGTGGCCGTGGGGCACGCTTGTCCTTTTTTTCAGCAGCTGACCGTGTTGAGCCGCAACATGCTGAAGAGTTGGTAGAGTGGATGACCAAGCCGTCATCATCCTCCTCATCCTCTCTCACCCAGCCTCAGGGTACTTTGTCAGCCAAAGCGGCCTCTTCCCTCGGCTCAATGGCATCAGTCACTCCTTCCCTAGCCCCACCATGTCCTCCTCAGGAATCCCCAGAACTGTTTGACCACAGTGTTGTGTACATGCTGCAGCGTTTTGAAGGCTCCAATGATGGTACCCAGCTTGAGGAAGGCAGTAACGTGAGCCCAGAGAGAGGGGGTGCCCAAGAAGGACAGCAAACTGGCAGTCATGTTCGCCCAACTGCAGCATACTGCCAGGTTTGCTCCAGTGATGAGGAGGGAGGGGATGATGAGGTCACTGACTCTACATGGGTGCCTGATAGGAGAGAGGAGGAGGAGGCACATCTCCAACGAGGCAGGATGCCCTCCAGGGGCCAGCTTAAGGGCAGCACACCGACTGCATTACACCGCAGAGCTCCGCATGTGCAGGGCGCTGCTGTCTCTGCGCATTATTCCAAAAGTTTTTGGTGTGGGCCTTTTTTGAGACGTGTGCAGCAGATCGTACCTTTGCTATTTGCAACATATGTCTGAAGCGTATCTCACGTGGCCAAAACAGCAGCCGCTTGGGAACACCATATGCTTGACCAGACATATGTCGACCTGCCATGCAGTCAGTTGGCAAGCGTACAGAAAAGACCCACACCAAAGAACAAAGCGGACCTCTCCTTGCTCCTCATCAGCTGGGATCTCCAACCCCACTATACCTTCAGTCCTCTCAGAAACCTGCACTGAGATGAATGAAGGTGTTGAATTAGGTGTGTCACTGCCAAGTACTTGCAGGCAATCTGCTATCGGTACATCAACGTCAGATTGTACCAGGCAAATTTCCCTGCCCCAGCTGCTGCACCGCCGAAAGAAGTTCGCCATCCATATGCCCAGCGGTTGAATGCTAGCTTGGCTAAATTACTAGCACTTCAACTGCTGCCTTTTCAGTTGGTAGACTCTGCCCCCTTCTGTGAGTTTGTGGAATGTGCGGTTCCTCAGTGGCCGTTTCCCAAACGCCTTTTTTTCAGGGAAGGTGATTCCGGCTCTCTACCGGCATGTGGAAGGCAATGTCTTGGCCTCACTGGACAGGGCAGTCAGCGGTAAGGTGCATATTACCGCTGGTCCAGCAGTCATGGACAGGGACGTTACCTATCTTTCACTGCACATTGGGTGGCTCTGCTGGCAGCTGGGAAGGATGCAGGACAGGGTGCAGTAGTGTTGAAGGTTGTTCCGCCACCAAGCCTCCAAAATGCTACTAGTGGTGATTCTGACACACCTCTCTCCTCCACTCCCTCCTCTTCTTCTTCCTCCATGGCCTCTGCCTGTGCTGATTTGTCATCGGAACCAGCGGTGCTCCGTAGGCGTTCAAGGGGCTACGCAAGTACGCAGCAAAAAGATACCATGCAGTGCTTGAGCTGGTGTGCTTGGGGGACAGGAGCCACACTGGGGCAGAGATTCTGTCAGCTCTGCAGGGGCAGGCTCAGAGGTGGTTGACGCCACGCCAGCTTAAGCCAAGAATGGTGGTTTGTGACAATGGCACCAACCTCCTCTCTGCCCTCCGACAGGGACAACTGACCCATGTGCCCTGTTTGGCTCACGTCCTTAACTTGGTGGTGCAGTGGTTCTTGGGCAGGTACCTCTGGGTGCATTTCCGCCAGTCATATAATGCCAGTGCTCGGCTGGCTGACCTCCAAAAGGAATACAACCTGCCCAAGAACTGCCTAATCTGTGACCTCATTCTGTGGAACTCAACGTTGGCCATGCTGCAGCGGCTGCACACGCAGCAGAGGGCCAATCAATGAGTATCTGTGCCAATATGGCACGAGGACAGGGTCAGGGGAGTTTTCTGTTTTTTTTGCCACGCCAGTGGGTCATGATCAGGGATGCATGCACTGTCCTGTCACCATTTGAGGAGGCCACGAGGATGGTGAGCAGTGACAGTGCATGCATCAGTGACACTGTCCCTCTTGTCCACCTGTTGGAGCACACGCTGCATAGAATACTGGACAGGGCACTTGAGGCAGAACAGATGGAGGAAGAGGAGGACTTCCTTACCTCTCAAGACCCCCTTTCTCCAGACAGTGTTCCTGCTGGCCCGCCTATCACACAGGAAGAGGACGAGGAGGAGGATTGTGTCAGCATGGAGGTGGAGTCTAGCACTCAGCATCAGCAGCAGTCTTCAAGGGATCAATTACAGTCCCAAGAAACCAAAATTTGTATAATGTATGCACCTGTCTGTACCCCCGCAGGGGGTTGCCCTCTTGGCATGGACATCATTCGGAGATTGCTTTGCATTTTCTCAATGAATGCATTGAGATACAAAGCATTCTCTGATAGGATGAGGTGAAGAGGTGGGGCAGTGACATCACAATCTCCACCTCATCGAGACAGAGAATGCTTTGCAATCACTGAAAAACTGCAAAGCATTCTCTGAATGGCGCCTGTGCCAAGCGGTTGGCCTCCTGTGTTCACAATGCAGTAGGGCAGCTGCTCGGCATGGGACCCGGAAGCTAGTGGAGATCATTGTAGTAGCAGTGCCTACTACAGTGATTTCCAGCTTCCAGGGGGATCCCACAGGTATGTTATATGTACATTGGTCTAAGCTGGAACAGTGTTACAATGTAAACATATCCAGGCATTCTACAAGAGACAGTATGTCCCCATTTAAGACCCGCCCCCCCCTCCCGGGATTTATTCGAAGAATACTTCACTTTCCATTGGAATTACAAAAACTCTGTTTAAGAGCGCTCCAACACGGTTTTGTGCCCCAACAGGTATACCACTGGCTAGTGGGAGGGGATAAGAAGGGTCTGTGAGACTTTTAGGCCCTCAGTTTATATATACAATATATCCCATATTTAGGACTCCCCCATAAATTAAAGCCTAGGAGGTGTGGATTTTTACCTCTTTCAGATAGGTTTTTGTACCCTGTGCATTATTGCAATTGCTATTGTCACTTTTATTTACTCTGACAGGTGTGCCACCCAAATAAACAGCATTTGTATGTCAGAGGGTATGGTATTGCCTGCAGGGTCAGTATCACTAGGAACCAAGGAACCCAGTCATCTAGCAACTCCTTTGGGGGTTGCGCCATACCTTATAATAGAAAACTAAAGAGAATAACAAAATATTGTGTAATAGCAATGCTGTAACAGCAAGTCTGGATTTACTGCATGTACAGAAAAAAACTCCTAAACTCATAAAGAGCTCCTAACCTGTGTGGGCTGATAACATCTTTAGTAGCATTGTCCGCCTCCTGGACTACAAAACTCGGTCTGTCCTCACCTTCTGTATCTTTACATATGCATACATTGATTTCTTTGCCAGCAAAACAATGTTGCTGCTTTGACTCTCAAGGGTCTGTCCACACACTGTGTGTAGGAAAAGGCTCTGGGGAGATGTAGTTCGAGGGGAGGGGTGCTTAGATGAATAATAACAGAGTCTGGTAATGATGACACAGTAGTAGAGTTGAGCGGACACCTGGATGTTCGGGTTCGACGGGTTCGGCCGAAATTTGGAAAAAAGTTCGGGTTCGGGACCGAACTTTAACCCGAACCCGAACCCGAACTCCATTGAAGTCAATGGGGACCCGGACTTCTAAGGACTAAAAAGGCTCTAAAAAAGTAATGGAAAGGGCTAGAGGGCTGCAAATGGCAGCAAAATGTTGTTAAGAGCATGGCAAGTGCTCTGCAAACAAATGTGGATAGGGAAATAACTTAAAATAACATAAAAAAAAAAAATTAAAAAATATGCTGGAGGCCCCCTTTTCAGCAGAAGAGGTACGGGAAGTCATTAAGAACCTCAGAAACTCAACAGCACGATGCCACACATATGGTGGGAATGCCCCAGAATACGCCCTTTCTGGAATAAATTATTCAATTTAATGGATAAGCTAGTGGGAAAATAAAATACTTTGAAATAAAAATGTAGCGGGGTGCTAAATTTAAGGGAAGTGTTTGAGTGGTAAATAGGCTCAAACACCCTAATTCTGTAGGATTCATGGACCATTTTGTCCTCGGGGGACAGTATTGGTGTGCAGTTCCCTGCGGCCTACAGGTGGCGCTGCCATGGTAGGCTAGGGTTGAACCACCGATACAGTGCTGTGCCTTTTGTGTCCCCTCTTGGCAGTAGTACAGCGGGGCGGGGAACCTGCTGTGCATGCCGGGAGAGCATATAAAAGGGGCAGACCTTTGGCCTGGGGGCTGATGTCCAGTGGGGTCCACGCCCAGGTGCCTTCGGCCTGGGTGCATGTGTTCCTGTTCCATCTCGGGTACCTTTAGCCCGGGGTGAGGTACTATCATGGAGTTCCTGCTGCCCTGGGTATGGAGGCCTAGGTGCGGGAGTAAAGCCTGGAGTCCAGAGCCTTCGTCTGGAGTCCGCTAAGGGTCGAGGAGTCTTAGGGTGCCGCTTCGTGTAGGGGACCATGTTCCAGGGAAGGGAGGATCATTCTGATGGACCGATGCGGGAGTCACGGTGAAGGAAGGGTCTGTTGACTCCCTGGAGAGATGTCTTCCCCTTGATATGGGCTAGGTTCGTAGAAGGAGAAGCTCAAGGTCATGTTGACTGTATCAGAGGCCTTATTCACCCGGCCCGTGGCAGGGGCCTTATACACCCTGGTCTGTGGCAGAGACCAAAGTTTTCCAGGTCCGTGGCAGGGGCCTTGTACACCCGGTCTGTGGCAGAGACCAACCTCAAGGTCTGTGGCAGAGACCGTGCACCTAAAATTGTTTGAGAAACCTAAGCAGTGAAGTGAATGTGCTACGTTTGTGCCTGGACCTCCTCCACACCTTAAGCTGTCCTGTTTCTTTGCTCTAACCTTTTCTATCCGAGTAGAGTTTATTTTGCCATGAGAGAATAAGAGTTGTAATTTCAGCTGGTGTGGACATTGACTTTACTGGGAATTAAAGGACTTGCCTCTACCTACAGTAGAGGTGAGAATCATTCTCTGGACGAGTTTTGACTCCGGCTGTGGACACGGCCCGTCAAGTACACCGCTCAACCTCTTTATATAGGAGGGTATGGGCTGGTAGTGCGGTGTGCCTTTCTCCCTCCTGCAAGGAGCCAACAACATAAAGGCAGGTAAGGGGGAAAGGATCTGTGCGCTACAAAAAAATAAAATAAAAATTATAATCTTGACCTAGGAGGACGAGGTCCATATGGAGTAGGAGGTTGAGGTGGCGGTGGATGTGGCTGTGTAAGTGGAAGCGGCGGTGGAGGAGGACGAGGTAGCCAACACTGGTTCATAAATACAACAATGGCTGGGTAAGGCCGGTGATGTGTCGAATTCTGTCCCCCGTCAAATAGTGTCCACCCTGTACTGCGCTTGCTCAGTATGTAGGACAAGGGGATTTCGAAAATCTTCCAAGACGAACGGCGCCTGCGTGGTGAGTTCAGGTGAAGGCCACACCATCCGTGGTTCAAGCCGAGCCAAGTGAGGCCGTGCCCGAAGCGTGGCGATCGAACCGAGCCCGTGAGGGGCCCTGTTACTATGTGCTACCTTATGTCCACTTGGATGGTGGGGCTTGAACCTGCACTCACTGCGCAGGCGTCGTTCATCTTCGGAGATTTTGTGAATCTCCTTGTCCTCTGTACTGCGCAAGCGCTGCGCAAGCGCAGTATGGGCCGGACACAATCCGATGGCCGGACAGTTTTTGTCACAACACCGGTATACATTTCTATTCTGCAGAAGGTACGGACAAGTCCTGTGGGATCCATGCCTGGTTCATTTTAATGAACGTGAGCTTGTCCACATTGGCTCTGGACAGGCGGCTGCGCTTGTCTGTGATAACGCCCCCTGCCGTGCTAAATACACGTTCAGATAATACACTGGCTGCAGGGCAGGCCAGCACCTCAAAGGCATAAAGGGCAAGCTCAGAAGAGTGGGTGGGAGACAATGTGAAGGAACCCGAGGCACTGTCAGCAACCCAATCTACTATCGCCTGTACTTGTCCTGGCCTAAACATTCGTACAGCCTCATTAGGCGCGACAAAATACCGCCGCAGGCTCGGTCGCCTACTCGCACCTGAGGAAGGTGTTTCACTTGTGCGTGTATCTGGCACAGATCCACCACGTCCTCTCCCTGCAACAGGAGCTCCACCAGCAGCACCACGACCGGGGCCACCACGTCCCTTTGACCTTCTCCTCATGTTTTCCAAATTTATGATCTTGCCCTAAATCAGTGTTTTTGGAAGAGCAGAACACACCCACAGTACGTAACCGCTGAATCGCTACAGAACTGCAGAAAATGCTATTCCAAAAAATTTTTTTTTTTTTTAGTATAGCACAGTAGAAGACAAATATATAGAAATGGTTTATTTCACACGCCTCCACATATGTATAACACACTGCAAAATATTTTTTGTGGCCCTAAATGGCGTTTTTTGGAAGACCACAACACACTCACAGTACGTAACCGCTGAATCGCACAGCTACAGAACTGCAGAAAATGCTATTCCAAAAAAATTTTGTTTTTTTAGTATAGCACAGTAGAAGACAAATACCTGTATATAGAAATGGTTTATTTCACACGCCTCCACATATGTATAACACACTGCAAAATATTTTTTGTGGCCCTAAATGGCATTTTTTGGAAGACCACAACACACCCACAGTACGTAACCGCTGAATCGCACAGCTACAGAACTGCAGAAAATGCTATTAAAAAAAAAAGTTGTTTTTTTAGTATAGCACAGTAGAAGACAAATATATAGAAATGGTTTATTTCACACGCCTCCACATATGTATAACACACTGCAAAATATTTTTTGTGGCCCTAAATGGGTCTTTTTGCAAGCGTACATTGAAGTGCAAATTTTTTTATTTTATTTTTTGCCCTAAACGGGTCTTTTTTTGCACGAGCAAAATAAAATGCAAATTTTTTATTTTTTTTGCCCTTAATGGGTCTTTTGGAAAAGAGCACAATAAAGTGCCTTTTTTTTTTTGCCCTAAATGGATCTTTTTCCAAGAGCAGAATACACCCACAGTATGGAAACGGTGTATCTCTCAACGTAATATATGCAGTGCTGGTGCACTGAGCTTGCAGATAAAAGGTAGATTTTCTCTGACACTGGGCTCATGGCAGTGTAAAAAGACTGCACTGCAACACAAACAGGTAAACCTATGCAGATCGCTGAGTTATATCTCTGAATCTGGACTCCTATTCCTATATAATATATCTCTCTCCCTGAAAGCACCAACAGGAACCTGGCCCTACACTACACTGTCTTCTCTATCTTTTCCCTCAGATTCCAGAATCAGGACTAACTCATGTATTTTTCAATCTCTCCCTAAAATCAGCAGCAGCAGAAAAGATCCTCTCCCTATCTATTCTGAAGCAGAGTGACGTGTGTGCTGTGTGCCTCTAGCTTATATAGAAGCTGGGTCACATGTTGCACTGACCAATCACAGCCATGCCATTAGTAGGCATGGCTATGATGGCTTCTAAGGGCACACCAGCTAATCAAAAGGTGATTGGCTGGCCCCTGAAGCATTTCTAACTGCGCCATTAGATTGCCGAACCCGAACCCGGACTTTCGCGCAAAGTCCGGGTTTGGGTTCGGGTTCGGGAAAAAGTTAAAGTTCAGTACGGACCCGAACTTTACAGTTCGGGTTCGCTCAACCCTACACAGTAGTAAAAAGAAACAAAAGAGGGGGCTTGGGGTCAATTTGGGTCATGCCTGCACATACACTTTAAGCATAGTGACAGATACAGCAAAAGAACAAAAATGTGTTCTTCTTCTAAAGGTTGCAGTTACCCCTAGTCACGATTAGCACTAACTCAATATGAGATGTCTGATTTTGTCTCTTTTCAACAGATCCAGAAAATCCTATTGAAATAATTTTTTTCATTTGACAGATGACAGAAAAAAAATGGCACACAAAAAGGTACTTTTAAAGCGAGTTACCATTGCATGAATTCTCTCCTCTACTCACCAAATCCATATGGAAATAACAATGCACAATTACATCTCCAACCTCAGCAAAGAATTCTGCAAAAATCCAAAGGGAAAGGTATATATTCTAATATGCTAATGTGATCAGAGGGTGCTTGGCTTCTCTCGCAGAACATTTTATTGTTATGATATGTAGTGCACATCTGAGGAGCTCTTTTCCTGAGCAACAACAGCGACAAATTAATTGGAACTTTTCTCAGAGAACAGTGCCAGTTGCTGTGCACATCAATGAACCCGATTGCTGTCAGCTGGGCAGAGGCTGGCAAATCTCTGGACCTGGCAGTATGTTAAAAGGAAAAAAGTGCCTGCCCATTGATTACATTTTATTTTACATTTCATATTTTTTCGTTAAAACGTATATTTTTATGTATATTCTGTTTTAAAGTGATATTAAAGGTTTGTCTAAAAAAAAAAAAAAAAAAAAAACATGTTATAATTACCTGCTCTGTGCAATGGTTTTGCACAGAGCAGCCTCAATCCTCTTCTTCCTGATGCTCCTATCTCCTCCCCCTTGACTAGTGCCCCAGTAGCAAGCTGTCTGCTATGCGGGCTTGCTCCATAGGACACAAAGAGCCACGGCTCGGCCCCCCTCTCTACTCATTGGCTGTGATTGACAGCAGTGGTAGCCAATGGCTCCCACTGCTGTGTCTCAGCCAAAGAGGAGAGAGAGACTGGGGACAGCACAGACACCTGTACACATGGCTGGATCAAGTGGGGGCTCAGGTGAGTATTGGGGGGGGCCGTGGGGGGAGCAGCACACAAAAGTTTTTTTTACCTTCATGCATTCTAAAAAACCTTCAGCCTTTACAACCACTTTAATTCCTATTCTGAGTTATTATTGTGCCGTTAAAGTGAACTTGTAATTTTCCTATGCTAGAAAATAAACAAGTTCACTTTATTGGAGGGACCATAAGAAGACATGGCTTACCCTTCTTACTGCCCCTATTGGCCATCAAACCACCGAAAATGTTTTGATTTGCTGAGCATCAGAGCAATGCTGGATCTTCCAACTGTGCCTGATCTGGTGACCTGCCATTCAGGCAATGAGAGATGCATTGTGGGTGATGGGAGACAGATAAAGGGCAATTTGCTACCCGATACTTGGGAGTATGGAGTATTTCTTGCCATGTCAGGTGGTGACCTAACCCGGAAGCTAAACGTTGCTGGGTCCTTCCAGAAACATACCACATTCAGATTATATATCACTCTGAATCCATACAAACAATCCTCATATTTTAAAAAGCCCTGGTTAAGGGGGTAATTTGTCCCCCTCAAAATGCATTGGCTCTTATACCCAGTTGATGTTTGGAAAAAACCTTATCTTGGAAATATTTCAGTGTGGTGCTTTGAATCTAGATTCACATATTGTCTTCAAATCCTGAGATTTTTGTGGTAGTTCCTCAGTGCCTGGAACCTACCCACTCATCACCTTCATTACCCTGATACCCCACGGGGATACCACTGGCACAACATACATTTTGAGTAACAAAATGTCACTCACCATCATCTTAAAGTGGAACTAAGGTCATTATACTTTAGGAAGGTGTTTTCTATTGCAGAAGAGACTTTCCTTGTCTTTTCTGTGGCAAATAGCCTGCCTGCTCGTATGTTTTATTAAAAGGTTCCAATGCCATCAATCTACTAGTCTAAGCAAGAAAGTGGATAAAGTCATAAGGAGAACACTGGCAAGTTAAGTTAGCCCAATATAAACTATCGGCAGCGTTGGGAGGCATAAAACTGAAACATTCACGTTCTGTGTTCAGGGACGAGTATTTTGGTGTTTTTTTTACACACCATGGGGGTTATTTCCGAAAAGGCAAGTCCACTTTGCACTACAAGTGCATACTACAAGTGCAAAGTGCACTTGAAATTGCACTGAAAGTGCACTTTGAAGTGCAGTCGCTGTAAATCTGAGGGGTAGATCTGAAATGAGGGAAGCTCTGCTGATTTTATCATCCAATCATGTGCAAGCTAAAATGCTGTTTTTTATTTTCTTTGCATGTCCCCCTTAGGATCTACAACGACTGCACTTTTTAAGTGCACTTTCAGTGCAATTTCAAGTGAACTTTGCACTTGTAGTTTGCACTTGTAGTGCAAAGTGGATTTGCCTTTAGTAAATAACCCCCTATGCATCTAAATATATGTAAAAATGCAAGTGTACACATGTATGCTTCTGACAGCAAGATCCAGTGTTTATGAGTACTTTTTTTTATTTTTTATTGAGTTTTCTTACAGTACAGCACAGTACAACTTAAAACACATAGTCAGGTGGGGGCGTGGCCGCGGCATGAGAGAGTGAGGACGTGCTCTCCCTGAGCTTCGTGTGACGTGCGCTTCTACACAGCCCAAACGGCAGCTTCCCTGGGGGGATTCATTCACAAAACAATGGCATCAAAGCGCAAACCCTCCCCGCAGCCTCGGCGGACACCCCGGGCCGGTCTGGATCGCTGGATGACCCGCAGAGACACGGCAAGTACATCCAAGATGGCACCCAGCACCCACGCTGCCAGGGCTGCCTCCCCCATCAGCTCTCCACACATGCATGTGTCTACTCTGCCTTCTTCCCCCTCTCCCTCTGAAAACATTGAAGGTGATCCATGGGAGGATAGGGACATCTGCTTTCACATACTCTCTCTCCCCACCAAGGCTGACTTAGAGTGGTTTGCTAATAGGATGGAGAAGGCCCTGAGGCAGGACATTGAGGACTTGCAAGTAGACACAGACCACCTAGGGGGTAGAGTGGAGACCCTAGAAGCACAGTGGAAAGAAACTACTCCTACACTGCAGGCTCTCACTGATCATTTTAAAAGGCAGGATCGCAGGCTTGAGGCCCTGCTTGATCAAATGGACGATTTTGAGAACAGGAGCCGCAGGGTTAACATCCGCATTAGAGGCCTGCCTGAAGCGACAGGCCCGAGAGACATTATCCCCACCCTGCAAGAGGTCTTTAAGCAAATACTGGGCCGTCAAGCACCCGACTTCATTGAAATAGACCTGGCTCACAGAGCCCTACGCCCCCCCTCTGATGATCCTGATAAGCCTAGAGGCATTATCTGTAAACTACACAAGTACATGCTTAAGGAACGCATCATGATTCAAGTCAGAGGGGTCAGACATGTGGACTTTGATGGACTTTGATGGAGCTAAGTTAACCTTCTTTCCGGATCTCTCTAGACACACGCTGATGCAACGCCGTGTTCTTAAGCCTCTACTGGAGGCCATGCAGGATGCCCAATTGCTTACCGGTGGGGCTTTCCATTCAGCCTCTCCGCTACCAAGGATGGCCAGATGCATACTCTCCGTAACAAAGATGACCTACCCCGTTTCTTGGAGTCCCTGGGATTGCCTCAAGTGGACATTCCGGATTGGAGGACATCTCCTGACATACCTCTTCTCACCCGCTCTGAGCAGTGGCTCCCAGGCTGCCGCCGCAAGTGCTGCCGTGGCCCCAGGAGGTGCCCCGCTGGACACACTCCGCTTCCCCACTCCCCGAGGGAGGAGGCATGAACTGCTGCCTTCTCTACTGATGGCTCCTGAGACGTTCTCAGTTGTTTCCTGAACCCCCCCTAGCTGCCGTGTCAATATTCTCCCCTGTATCTAGGGGTAGATTTCACACCTCCTACTGTCCGCGGGTCACCCAACGGACTCGCTCCCTGTGCCTTGTCACTTTTCCCTCGATAGGTAAACTCCCTGTTATGCCCACTTTTTGGGGACTGCCTCTGCTCGCTGGCCTCCGTCGTCTCCCCGTCTTGGGGGGGGGGGTGGCTCCCGACCAGTGGCGCAGCTGCACTATATTGTTTTTTCTTGTTTCTATGTTCTTGTTCTCAATGTTTTTTGTGTTTTTTGTTTTCCACATCTGCTATAGTTGTAATTTGTTTTTTAGGCTCCTGCGTGTGCTCAATGTGCTCCGAGTGCTCCTGGCTGCTGGCTGGGATGTGCAGTGGGTCCCTTCTTCCTACCGTCGCCGGTTGGGTGGCTCTACTCCCTGATTTCCTGCCATGGCTGCCTTGAAAGTCGTATCCTATAATGTGCGTGGTCTGGGCTCCCGGTCGAAATGCAGTAAGTTGTGGCTTGAGATCAAACGCATGGGGGCACAGGAAACGCATTTTTGCACTTACTCTGTCCCTTCGTCTTCCCACGCACCTATACACTTCTTGGTTCCTCAGTAACTCCCCTCGTCCTAAATCGGGGGGGGGGGGGGGGTTGCCATAGCAGTACACAAACACTGTCCTTTTGTCATGACGGATCAATTGCTTGACCCAGAGGGCCGATTTGTGTTTGTTAAGGGTACCGTTAACAACCGTAGGTTTACCTTTGCCGCTGTGTATGCCCCGAATAGCGGACAGATTACCTTCCTGGACTCTCTCTTGGAATCCTTGTTTACCTTCCGGGAGGGCCAGCTCATCCTGGGGGCAGCCCTGACCCACGCATAGACACGTCCTCAGGCAGTTCAAAGCACTCATTCGCCTTTCTGAAACATTTCAGAAAATCCTTGCAGGCGCAACATTTGGTGGACTGCTGGAGACTGCTTCACTCGACTGACAGGGACTATAGCTATTTCTCGGCCACGCACAACGTCTATACCCACATAGACCTTTTGATGATGGACCAGTTTTGCCTTGATTCCCTGGCTGGGGCCTCCATTGTAACCACTACCATTTCTGACCACGCGCCAGTTTCCATTTCCCTGCGTCCCCTATCGGTGGAGGCACGGACATGGACCTGGCGATTGAACGATGGCATCCTGGATGATGCGTTTGCTCAAAAACAGGTTTCAGACACCATTTCCCTGTATTTCGCAGAAAATAAACCAGGAGAGGTGGGCATGGGATCCATTTGGGAGGGCCATAAGGCAATAGTTCGAGGGGAGCTGATATCCCAAGGGGCGAGACTGAGAAAAGCTAGAGAGGGTGAATTACAAACCCTTTTGGCCAAAATTCGTGCAGCGGAACTGATGCATAAGAAAAACGTCACACAGGTAATGGCGGCGGAACTACACTCCCTTCGCCAGGAATTAGCTACATTACTGGACTCTAAAATTAAGGCGCGTTTACGACACATGGCACACAAATTTTACGAATCCGGTAATAAATGTGGGAGGATGCTGGCTAGAGCCCTGAAGAGTCAACGTGCACGTACATAAACTTACTTCCGCGACGGGGACACCGGTTGTCCACTCCTCCAAAATAGCTGCTGAATTCAAGGATTTTTATGCTCAGTTATACCATCTCCCGGATACATTGCCCGGCTCCTCAGAACCCCAACGGGTGGCCCGAATTCTCCAATACCACACAGAAGCGCAGTCCCCACAGCTGGAGACCTCAGTTTGCAAACAGCTGGATGCCCATATTGCCCTATCGGAGATTCAGGCGGTGGTGAAAGACCTCCCCAATGGGAAAAGCCCTGGCCCAGATGGCTATACCAATGCCTACTATAAGAAATATGCGGAGGTGCTGTCTGGCCCCATGTGTGCTTACTTTACGGCCCTGGCCTCCGGTACGGCAATGCCCTCTGAGGTGCTTATGGCGCACATCACCGTCCTACCAAAGGAGGGGAAGGATCACTCCTTGCCGGGGAGCTATAGGCCTATATCGCTTTTAAACACAGATATTAAGATATTGGCAAAATTTTTGGCCAATAGACTTAAGCCGATCCTCCCGACAGTTATCCACCCTGACCAAACGGGATTTATTATGGGCAGAGAGGCCAGGGACAACGCCAATAGGGCACTCCAACTGATACACTGGGTCGAATCGCAGGCGACGACGCACCAATGTCTCTTGCTTTCCACTGATACCGAGAAGGCATTTGACAGGGTGGATTGGACGTACATGAGAACAGTACTGGCCAGGTTTGGTTTGGGTCCCAACATGCTGGCATGGATATCCTCCCTTTATAGCTCCTCGTCCGCCAGAGTAAAGGTGAATGGGCTTCTATCTGACGCCTTCCCGATTAGCAATGGGACACGACAGGGTTGTCCGCTGTCCCCCCTCGTGTTTGCTCTAACACTCGAACCACTACTTAATAGGATTCGCCTTAATAATAATTTTAAAGGTTTTACGGTAGGCCCGAAGGAAACATAAACTATCCGCCTATGCGGATGATGTTTTATTCTATGTTTCCGAACCCCTGATTTCACTACCTAACATTATGGCAGAGTTGAAAGAATTTAACCTACTGTCCAACTTTAAGATAAACTATGCCAAGTCGGAGATCCTGTCCCTGAATATCCCCCCGGGGTTACGCACTCAGTTGCAATCGGCCTTCTCTTTCACCTGGTGCCCAACATCTCTGAAATACCTGGGGATCCATATGCCCGCGAACTGCTCTCGGCTCTATGACTGTAATTCCACGCCACTGCTCTCTGCTGTTAGAGTGGATCTGAAAAGATGGGACAAAGCTGCATTTTCGTGGATGGGCCGAGTCAGTGTTCTAAAAATGAATGTGCTACCTCGTATATTGTTTTCCCTGCAGATGGTGCCAGTCGCGCTACCCAGGGCCTTTTTCTCAACCATCAATAGCTTATTTATCCAGTATATCTGGAGTGGGAAATGCCCCCTACTAGCACTCCGCACATTACAGCGCCCTAGGTCGGGGGGAGGGATGGGGGTCCCAGTGGTCCGCAGATACTACGAGGCTGTAGCCCTACAGCGCATTTTGGATTGGTACCATAGTGTCCACCACAAACTGTGGGTGCCCCTGGACAAGTTCCTGGTGGGGCGTAATCTGTCCCACGCCCCGTGGGTTCCTCGGGAGAGTAGAGGTCTCTCAGCGTTGTTTTCTCCGTTGGCCGCTCATGCCTTGGCGACCTGGGATGTCCTGAACAAAGGGGGATGCTCGCTCCTACGACTTCCCCATTGGCAACCCTTGGTGGCTTCCCCTGGTTTGCTCCTGGGGAACACCCGTCCTTCTTTCGGACATGGGCGGCAGACAGAGAGTTCAGATGTGGCAGATTTGTACAGGACCATGGTCTGCTGCCTCTGGTCACTCTAAGGGAACAATACGGCCCCTTCCCCATGGATGAGTGGCGTTACAGACAACTCCAGCACTTCCTCACCAACCTACCCCAAGGGGTTAGATTGCCTACCCTAGCCTCTCCCTTTGAACGACTATGCATATCGACTTCTGCTATCCCCCACGCCATCTCAGTGCTGTATAACTTGCTACAATCCCTACATACTGAAGGGAAACTGGGGTTCATCCGGGAATGAGAGAGGGGCCTTCAGCTAGTCTTTACCGAGCCTCAGCTGGACCACCTGTATAGACTCACACATTCGAGCACGGTTGATACGAAAATGCAGGAGAATAGCTATAAAGTCCTGACCAGGTGGTATAGGGTACCCTCCAAACTCACTAAGATCTATCCTTCTCTCCCAGACGCATGCTGGAGAGATTGTGGCCACAGAGGCACTTTCCTCCACATTTGGTGGGAATGCCCAAAACTACGACCCTTCTGGCAGGATGTCCATGCACAGATTAAGCTCATTCTAGACATAGAGCTCCATAGGCGTGCGCAGCCTATTGCATTAGGGTGTGCACCTCAAATCAAAGCTCAAAAACACGTGCATCTGTGTGTGTGTGTATGTGTATATATATATATATATATATATATATATACATATACATACATACACACACACATACACGCTTATAAATAAATGTTAACAAACATTTTAAAATGTATTAAAACATTTTTATTAAAAAAACATTTATCAATGTAAACAAACATAATTTTTTTTACTTATTAATTAAATAATCTTTTAACATAAACAAAGCTTTTAAATAAATCTCTAAATCAAATAAGCAATTTAAAAAACTGAACAGTAAGTAGGATTTTTTAATATCCTGAATTGTATTTACTGCTTTAAATAAATTTGTTAGTTTCCCCCAGCAACAATAGATTCCCTCAGCAACAATAGATCCCCCAAGAACAAGACATCTCCCCAGCAACAATAGATCCCTCACGGCAACTATAGCTTCACAAGCAACAATAGATCCCTCCCAGCAACAATAGACACCCCCAGCAACAATAGATCCCTCCCATTAACAATAGATCACCCCCAGCAACAATAGATCACCCCACAAGTAAATACCCCCCAGCAACAATAGATCTCCCAGCATACAGTATCAATATATTCTCCAGCAGCCAACAACATAAGTCCCCTCCCTCAACAGTAGTATACTCCCATCAACAAATGACCCCCCAGAAACAATAGATCCCACCAGCAGTAACAGACTTCCCCAGCATCAATAGATCACCCAGTGATAATAGAGACCCCATCAGCCAACATCAATAGACACTCCATCAAATCCCGCCACCACTTGGCATATACATTCAGTGCTGAGGTGCCGAAACTGTGTTTTCCCGCATTCCTGCTGAAAAAAAGCCCCCGAAATATGTATTTAGACATCAAATTGGCATCAGAAAAGTGGTTAGCACACTACAGATTATTATGGCTTCCTCAACATGTTTTAGAGAAGAAGACGTCGCACAGAAGGTGTTAAGGAAGCTATAATAATCTGTAGTGTGCTTACCACTTTTCTGACTATTCAGGTGCCTGGCCCTTTTTCGGGAGCCTGAATTACAGTGGTGGGGTATTTTTTGGAAGCACCTGATTAGAGGCGTAGGCTCTAATAGGCACCCAAAAAGGTGAACAGCGGGCGCCATTCTGGGCACTTGCAGTTTACTCAGCGTTATGTTAGGAAAGGGAATGATTATTCCCTTTCCTAACACTGAACCGCCTCTCAGCCAATCTGGTGCTTGGATCTGTTACCTGTCACCTGACTGGCTAAAACGACAGGCGCTCTGATTGGATGCCTATCAGGCGTTCCAATCATAGCAGAGGAAGGGAAGAGAGGATGGGAGAAGACATTGAGGAGCGTGCAGGACACCGGGCGGGTGGGGGATGCACACTGGCAGCATTTGATGGGCACAGTGTCGGCAATTGATGGGCACAGTGTCAGCAATTGATGGGCACAGTGTCAGCAATTGATGGGCACACTGGCAGCAATTGATAAGCACACTGGCAGCAATTGATGGGCACAGTAGCGGCAATTGATGGGAACACTGGCAGCAAATGATGGGCACACTGGCAGCAATTGATGGTACAGTAGCTGCGTTTGATGGTACAGTGGCGGCAATTTATGGGCACAGTGGCGGCAATTATTGGGCACAGTAGCTGTGTTTGATGGGCACAGTGGCTGCAATTGATGTGGGGTTTTTTTCAGCTTGTTTGCGCCCCCCCAAAAAATGTTTGAGCACCAGCCACTGCCATAGATATTGTCAGCGAAAAAAAATGTTATATATATTGTGAGGGGGTTAGCTCGGCAGCGGGTGTGTGTGATCCCCTGGATGGGCTCCCCACACAAAAACAGGCCCAGCAAACGGAGGTTGTGGTTTTCAAAATCAAAAAAAAGGTGCGGTTTATTTTCTATTTACAGTGACAAAACACAGCAAAGCCAAAAGAAACATATAAACAAAATAAATCCTGGTCAACTTGACCTCTGACTAAACATACAGGTTTCCTAACTAACAACTGGGATCAGCCTAGTGCTGTCCTAGTCCCTAAGTCCCTGGTTTTAAATGTCCAAGCAAATAGCCACACAGGCTTTGCCTCACCGCACAGGGGTTCACTCTCCCTAGACAGTCCACACAGGTCTGGTTCCAGGCATGAGCCAACATCTAATGAAGCTGGGAGTTCTTATAGAGGCCTAAATGAGCTGACAAGCTTCAGCTGGTCTCATCAACTCCCTGTCTCACGACGCCCAGCACTCTCCCTAGAGGTATGAGTCATTCATGAGCCCACTAGCCTCAGCTGGGCTTCATCAACTCCCTAGTTGTATAAGTCGGCATAAAGCCTGAATCTGGGAGAAATATATCTACCCCCCTGGATGCAACCAGGTGACTTTACCTTCCTGCTGTCACATACCCCCCCCTCTTGTTTTAACCTCGGGGTTGGAACACCAGCAATCAGGCATTCATGTACTCGAGACAAAGCATCCACATTCCCCATTTGAACGCCAGGGCGATGCTTTACTGTGAAGTTGAATTCCTGTAGGGCCAGGAACCACCTATTCACTCTTCTATTTGTCTCCTTGTTTTGAGCCATCCACTTTAACGGAGCGTGATCCGTAACCATGTCAAAGTGCCTACCTAGCAGATAGTACCGAAGGGAATCTAGAGCCCACTTCACCGCTAAACACTCCTTTTCAACCGTGGCGTAATTTACCTCATGGGACTTCAACTTCCTGCTGAGGTAAATGACTGGGTGCTCTTCCCCGTTCCAGACCTGGGACAATACTGCTCCTAACCCCACATCTGACGCATCACTTTGTACGACAAAGTCTTTAGAGAAGTCGGGTGAGTACAACACTGGCTGGCTACATAAGGCTTGTTTCAAGAATTGGAATGCTGCCTCAGCCTCGGGGGTCCATTTAATCATGACCGACCCTTTCCCCTTCGTTAGGTTGGTTAGGGGCACAGCCTTAGAAGCAAAGTGGGGAATGAATCGCCGATAATACCCAGCGATTCCCAGAAAGGCTCGTACCTGCTTCTTGCTGTTGGGACGTGGCCAACTCTGGATGGCCTCGACTTTGTTGAGTTGGGGTTTTATTACTCCCCTCCCAATGGTGTACCCAAGATATTTGGCCTCCTCCTGCCCAATGGTACACTTCTTGGGGTTAGCCGTAAACCCCGCTTCCCGAACAGAGTCCAGGACTGCTTGCACTTTTGGCAGATGTGAGGCCCAATCTGTGCTATGGACAATTACGTCATCCAGGTAAGCCGCAGCATACTTCCGATGGGGCCTCAGCATCTGGTCCATTTTCCGCTGGAATGTGGCCGGCGCATTCTGTAACCCGAACGGCATTCTTTTATATTGGAACGCCCCGTCTGGGGTTACAAATGCGGTTTTCTCTTTGGCCAATTTGGCCAGGGGGATTTGCCAATACCCTTTTGTGAGGTCAAGAGTCGTCATGTATCGGGCTGTTCCCAGCCGGTCGATCAACTCATCTATACGTGGCATGGGGTAGGTGTCAAATTTTGTAACTTTGTTCAACTGACGAAAATCGTTACAAAATCGCCAGCTCCCATCCGGTTTAGGCACCAACACAATGGGACTAGACCAATCACTTTGGGACTCCTCTATCACCCCTAAGTTCAGCATTTTCTGTACTTCCTCCCGTATTGCCTCCCGTCGGGCCTCTGGGATCCGATAGGGTTTTAACTTCACCCTTTCACCGGGCGGGGTAATGATGTCATGCTCTACCCCAAATGTTTGTCCCGGCAGCTCAGAGAATACCTCCTTGTTGCGAAGCACAAACTCCTTAACCTCCTGTTGTTGGGGTTGTGACAAGGTGGCTGCTATTCCAACCTCAGGAATCACGCAACCAGTTTGAGCTGGTGAGCAAGTGTCTGCGACTAGGGACTCTCTATCCCTCCAGGCTTTCAACAGATTAACGTGATAGATCTGTTCGGGCTTTCGCCTTCCTGGTTGTCTGACCTTGTAATTCACTTCGCTCACTTTTTCCATTATCTCGTAGGGGCCTTGCCATTTGGCAAGGAATTTACTTTCAACCGTAGGGACAAGAACCTGTATCCTATCCCCCGGGGAAAAGGTACGGGTCTTGGCTCCACGGTTGTACACTCTCTGCTGTGCTAACTGCGCTTGGGCCAAATGTTCCTTCACGATGGGCATTACCTGTGCAATTCGGTCTTGCATCAGGGCGACATGCTCAATCACACTCCTGTGGGGAGAACTCTCACTTTCCCAAGTTTCCTTGGCAATATCCAACAGCCCTCTTGGGTGTCTCCCATACAGTAACTCAAAGGGGGAGAATCCCGTAGAGGATTGGGGCACCTCCCTAATAGCAAACATCAGATAAGGAAGTAGACAGTCCCAATCCTTTCCATCTCTATCCACCACTTTCTTCAACATTTGTTTTAGGGTTTTGTTGAATCTTTCAACCAGCCCATCGGTTTGGGGGTGATACACAGATGTACGTAATTGCGTCACTTTGAACAATTTACACAGCTCCTTCATAACCCGGGACATAAAGGGTGTACCTTGGTCCGTAAGCAGTTCTTTACAAATACCCACCCGGCTAAACACAAGAGATAGCTCTTTGGCTATGGTTTTGGCCGAGGTATTTCGGAGAGGGATCGCTTCTGGATAACGGGTGGCATAGTCCATTATAACTAATATGTACTGGTGCCCCCTAGCGGACTTGATTATAGGACCTACCAAATCCATGGCGATCCTCTCAAACGGGACCTCAATGATGGGTAGAGGGACCAGCGGGCTACGGAAATGTGGCATCGGGGCCGACCTCTGACACACAGGGCAGGAGGAACAATAATTGTCTATGTCCTTCATCACCCCCGGCCAATAGAATCTCTGTAATACCCTCTCTCGGGTTTTCTCTGTCCCCAGATGACCTCCAAGAATGTGCCCATGGGCCAACTCCAACACCAACTTCCTGTAAGGTTTGGGCACCACAAGCTGCTCAACGGTTTCTTCTGCCCTTTTTGCCACCCGATACAGTAGGTCCTTCTCTACGCTGAAGTATGGGTAAGTGCAGGTATTATCTGGGTTCACTAACTCGCCATCTATTTTCACTACGTTTTCGCGTGCCTTTATTAGGGCGGGGTCTTTCAACTGTTCTGTGGCAAAGTTTTCCCTGTGAACCTCAAGATCAGAAAACTCCACAGACGGTAGGTTTTCGTCTGAGGAGGTGGGCTCCTCTCCAGTTTCTTGAGTCTCCCCTGCCAATACTGATAAGGGAAATTCCGGAGAGTCCTCACCACTCTCAGGGGAGTTCTGACTATCACATTCCTGGTACATAGGGGCACCAGTGGGGGGCTCAGGATCATCCCACAGTTCCCAGAACTTCGGAAAATCCCTTCCCACAATGGCGTCATACGGTAACTGAGATACTAAGCCCACTGGATGAGAGAGGGTACCTTTGGGGGTCTCGAAACACACTGTAGTCACTGGATACTCTCGGGTGTCCCCATGCACACAAATAACAGCTACCTTGCTATTCCCAGAGACCTCTGTTTTAACTAACTCAGCCTTTATCAGGGTCACAAGGCTACCTGAATCCAGCAATACCACAACATTTCTACCATTAACACACATTTTGCATAAATGTTTCTCAATTCCTCGAATGGCAGTGCATGCGACTGTCGCACACAGCGACTGACGTCTGCCCGTCAGAAAGTCACACTGCATGGGTTCCTCCACAACCGGGCAATTGGCTGCAATATGTCCCGCTTGCCGGCAGCGGTAGCAAACGATCCTTCTTGCCGCCTCTTGAGCCGCTGATTTCCCAGGCTGTTCTCGCCAAACTTGGGGTAGAGCTCCCACCCTCTCACTCTCTCCACCCTTACCCCTTGGAATCCTCTTATCCGCCCCTGGGGATGGTCTGGTCTTAGGGTGGAAAGTCCGAGTGTCTCTGGAAGAGGCCGTCAGGTTCTCTGTAGCCAAGTATTTCTCCACACGATCCACAAGACCATCGGCCGTCTCTGGGTCTCCATGGCTTACCCACTTTTGGATGGCAGTAGGAAGAGCTCTCAAAAACCGATCCATTACAACACGTTCCACAATCTTTGGTGCGGACAAAGTCTCTGGCTGTAGCCACTTTCTGCTCAGGTGAATGAGATCATACATTTGAGACCTGGGGGGTTTTCCAAGCTGGAAAGTCCAGTTATGCACACGCTGAGCCCGGACAGCCTGGGTGACACCCAGCCTTGCCAATATCTCAGCTTTTAGCATCACATAGTCTTTTGCTTGGTCAGGCTCTAGGTCATAGTAAGCCTTCTGCGATTCACCAGTTAACAGAGGAGCCACCAGTCCAGCCCACTGCTCCTCAGGCCACTTTTCTCTTTCAGCAGTCCTTTCAAATGTGGTCAAAAATACCTCTGGATCATCCTCTCCAGTCATTTTTGTCAATAAACGACTCACCCCAAAGGACGCGGTATTAGTGGGACGGCTTTCCTCACTGGTCTGCGGACGTTGCTGCATTACTGCTTCCATTTGTTGTAGTCTCTGCTCTTGCTTCTGTAACAGGTCTATGAAGCGGGCCTCAGATTGCTGCTGGGCTTGTTGCTGAGCTTCCAGACTCTGTTGGTGAGCTTGCTGCTGGGCTGCAAGGCTCTGTTGATGAGCTTGCTGCTGGGCTGCGAAGTTCTGTTGTTGAGCTGCAAGGCTCTTTTGCAAACCTGCATTTGTCTGCTGTTGATTGGCATTTGCTAGAGCCAGCTGCTTCAGTATCTCCTCCATGCTGGCTTAAAAAAAACTGCCACTGGTTCTCCACCAACTGTGAGGGGGTTAGCTCGGCAGCGGGTGTGTGTGATCCCCTGGATGGGCTCCCCACACAAAAACAGGCCCAGCAAACGGAGGTTGTGGTTTTCAAAATCAAAAAAAAGGTGCGGTTTATTTTCTATTTACAGTGACAAAACACAGCAAAGCCAAAAGAAACATATAAACAAAATAAATCCTGGTCAACTTGACCTCTGACTAAACATACAGGTTTCCTAACTAACAACTGGGATCAGCCTAGTGCTGTCCTAGTCCCTAAGTCCCTGGTTTTAAATGTCCAAGCAAATAGCCACACAGGCTTTGCCTCACCGCACAGGGGTTCACTCTCCCTAGACAGTCCACACAGGTCTGGTTCCAGGCATGAGCCAACATCTAATGAAGCTGGGAGTTCTTATAGAGGCCTAAATGAGCTGACAAGCTTCAGCTGGTCTCATCAACTCCCTGTCTCACGACGCCCAGCACTCTCCCTAGAGGTATGAGTCATTCATGAGCCCACTAGCCTCAGCTGGGCTTCATCAACTCCCTAGTTGTATAAGTCGGCATAAAGCCTGAATCTGGGAGAAATATATCTACCCCCCTGGATGCAACCAGGTGACTTTACCTTCCTGCTGTCACAATATATATATATATATATATATACACACACACTGCACCTCTGGACCCCTTTACATTACACCCTGCACCCCTTTACATTAGACTGCACCTCTGGACCCCTTTACATTACACAGCATCTTACACCTAAGGACCTCTTTACATTACACAGCCCTTGCACCTCTGGACCCCTTTATATTACACTGCACCCCTTTATATAAGACTGCACCTCTGGACCCCTTTACATTACACAGCTCCCTGAACCTAAGGACCTCTTTACATAAATATTTTGCTTTTCTTTAATACCACTTTAATAAATAAAGTTAATCAAGTAATTCTGTTATACATCAATATATAGGCAGATGATGGAAAGGAAGGAGTTAAAACAGGAGATAAACAGACTGTTGTTGGCGAGGAGAGAGAGAGAGAAAAAGAGAGAGAGGGGGTCAGAGAGAGAGCGAGAGAGTGAGGGGGTCAGGGGGAGAGATAGAGAGAGAGATCAGGGGGGGAAGAGAGAGAGAGAGATATCAGAGGGGAAGAGAGAGAGAGCGCAAGGGGGTCAGGGAGAGAGAGAGAGAGAGATATCAGGGGGAGAGAGAGCGCAAGGGGGTCAAAGAGAGAGAGAGAGATCAGGGAGAGAGAGATATCAGGGGGAGAGAGAGCGCAAGGGGGTCAGGGAGAGAGAGAGAGAGATCAGGGAGAGAGAGATCAGAGAGAGAGGGGGTGTCAGAGAGACAGGGGTGTCAGGGAGAGAGAGAGGTCAGGGAGGGAGAGAGAGAGAGGTCAGGGAGAGAGAGAGGTCAGGGAGGGAGAGAGAGAGAGAGGGGTGTCAGAGAGAGGGGGTGTCAGAGAGAGGGGGGTGTCAGAGAGAGGGGGTGTCAGAGAGAGGGGGGTGTCAGAGAGAGAGAGAGAGCGGTGTGTCAGAGAGAGGGGGGTGTCAGAGAGAGGGGGTGTCAGAGAGAGGGGGTGTCAGAGAGAGAGAGAGAGGTCAGGGAGAGAGGGGGTATCAGAGAGAGGCGGGTGTCAGAGAGAGAGAGAGAGATAGATCAGGGGGAGAGAAATCAGGGAGAGGGGGTGTCAGAGAGAGGGGGGGTGTCAGAGAGAGGGGGGTGTCAGAGAGAGGTCAGAGAGAGAGAGGGGGGTCAGAGAAAGAGGTCAGGAAGGGGTCAGAGAGAGGGAGGGGGGGAGAGAGAGAGAAGGGGGGGTCAGAGAGAGGGGGAGAGAGAGAGAGCAGGGTCTGGTCAGTGAACATGCTCATTCACTTGGAATGGTCCCCAGGGGCTGGCTCACTGGTTTATTCAGCAGTTTGTCAGTGTGGCTGCTTGTTTTTAATCTTCCCGCCGACCTCCCATTCACAGACGAGCACACAGGAGGGGCGGGACTCTGGAGAAGTGTGCAGTTTACGATCTCAGAGCGGAGAGGAGGAGGGATTGCTGGACACTACACACATCAGAGTGGAGACTGGAGAGCTTCCTGCTGGGGGGGGGGGGGTGTCAGAGATGAGAGCCGCGCGCGGGGGGAGGGGGGGGGTCGCTGCTTGACACATGACAGTCAGTTGCCTGGTGCTAGTTGCAAGCTCTGTGCAGTGTGGACAGTGCAGCAGGAGTAGAATAACTAGCGCTGGCTGCCTGTCACCGCGCCATGCCACCCGCTGTCTCTGCGCGGTCCTCTTCAGTGGTGGAGGGGGGGGCGCCGATCTGACAACCCCAGTGTGTGGCACCTGGTACGGCCCGCCCCCTACTTAGTACGCCACGGGCCGGAGGGGGGGCGGAGTGCAGATTTAGATCACTCCGCCGGCGACTGCGGAACCTGCAGAGCCGGAACTATAGAAGCTGCATCGGCTTATGCGGCTCCCGGCGGTGTTACTCCGCGCTAGTTCCCCCCCTGCTCCCTTCTCCCACTCGCAGCATTTAGCAGCAATAAGCTGTATTTGCCAGCCAGCGGCCGGACATTACCCCAGGCAGTGCCAGTGACTGTAACACACAGCAAGGAGGACATACATTGCAGGCACAACAGGGATGATTAGGGTGTGCCTGGGCACACCCGGCACACCCTGTGGGCACGCCTATGTAGAGCTCCCAGATTCCCTGTTGGAATCTTTGTTACACTTCCGCACTATTCCCATCAGCCAGTATCGTAAGTCCATATTGCCCCATCTGCTCAACGTGGCCCGTCGGTTGATTCCGATTCATTGGAAGACGCCACAGGTACCAACCCGTACTGAATGGGTGGCATTGGTGAATAAAATTATGGCTGCTGAGGAGTGGATGGCGCAGTATAAGGACAAATACGAAAATTTCTACTCCACTTGGGCCACTTGGATACATTATGCAAGCCCGGAAGGGCTGATTACATCGGGGCCCTCACTGGCCGCGGCCTCCTCTGGTAGTGGGGCCGAGCATGAGAGGGCCTGAGATGCTGAAGGTTCAGAAATGAAGGAGCGGTAGAGCCTCAGGAGATTTGCTACAGTTTCTACTTTGCGTAGTGCAAATAGCAGATGTTCTTCTTTTTCTTTTTTTTTTTTGTCCCCAGTTTATTGTTCTCGTATTATTTATCCCTCCTTAATTTGAGTTTTCCCATCTCTACTCCCCCATTGTATGTGGGCCCGATACCCAGTGGTATGATCTGATTTCTATGGTTGATTGGGGGCATTTACCCTCCACAGGTGTGTGCCAGACAGGGATGACAGGGGTGACCCACTGCTGAGCGAATTTATAACATGGGTACAATATGTTAATAATCATTCCCCCAGATGTGCCTCCCGAGTTAGGTACGCCCCTGGATTGTTACTACTCCTATGCTGAATACGTGTACCCGGTATACGGCCCGGTATGTTATGTGATCTTTTTGCCTTCCTCTTTCTGTGCTATGTTGGAAGTCAATTTGTCTGTTATTTGAAAATTTTCAAAATAAAGATTACATAAAAAAAAAAAAAAACACATAGTCAGGTAGGCAACATACCTACCCCGACAGTAGCCACGCAGGGCCGAACCATTGAGAACTAACATAGTTCAACCTAACCCCTTTTCCCCCCTCCCCCCACCCCTTAACTCGACCAACTGCCAAACTCTGAAAATCACATAGACATGCACCTTATGCCTAATATGGTTATATTTTGTCCTCCTACAACAACCATCCACAATCCTCAGGGAGATATTACTCTAGGGAACCCCCGGTGGGAGACAAAGGCCAGTTATACATTAGCAGAGCCACATGCATTAAAAACCTGCCCAACCTCTCTTACACCTTAGTTATATTAGCCCACAATTTATGCCCCGAACTCTTTTAAACTTTTTCTCACAGCCTCTTGCCCTGTATGTAACCTTATAAAGATGTATTACTGAATTAACCAGTTCCTTCCAGAATGATAGCGTGGGAGCATTGGAATTCTTCCACTTCAATAAGATTGCCTTTCTGCCATAAAATAACCCAATATTCAGGAATGTGCGATGTGCCAAGGATGGAACTACCTCCTCCACCAACCCTATGAGGCAAACCCTAGAAGTCAGAGGAACCAGAATGCAAAGCACCTCTGACAGGCAACCCGTCACCCCGGACCAGAAATTTTGAATTTGTGGACATATCCAGAAAATATGTTCCGAATCCGCCGGGGAATATCTGCACCTTCAGCATTGACTGCTAGAGGATGTATAGATACGGTACAGCCTGGCTGGGATAAAATAAATGCGATGCAGAAATTTGAATTGTATAAGACGGTCCCTAGCGGAGACCAAATGTTGGAAAGGTTGATCCCACATATCCTCCCAATCCTCCCCTTGTATGTCCGGAATTTCCCTCTCCCACCGCTCTCTACATCTAAACACCCCCTGGGGCGTTTTTTTGAATAAAGACTTGTAAACAGTAGACAGGGGTTTGGCTAGGGCCTCATCCTTCAAGAGGATCTCTAATGCTGAGGGAAGGAACTCAACTCTTCGATCCCTGAACTGCGCCTGAAAAGCGTGGCGCAGCTGCAGGTAGCGAAAGAAGATGGAATTTGGCAGGTTGTGCCTGGCCTTCAGCTGATCAAAGGTAATAAGATCCCCCTCTCTAGTGATATCCTCCAACACCTTGACACCCCCACAGGCCCATACCATGGGATCGGGGAGGGAGCAGAAGCTTGGTAAATTAGGTTTCAACCACAGCGGGGCCGAGGGCGTGACTCCCAGATAGGCAGGTGACATGAGGGTGGTGGTGGCCTCCCATGCCCGAATGGTGGCTTTTATCGAAACAGTTAAGGGTAGACTGGATTTTGGGCCCCTGTAGAGGGCCAGATGTAAGCTTTCATAGGACCCCAAGTGTAGCTGGCCAGCTAAGACCTGTCCTAGGTTGCTAATGTGGCTTACATGCATATACAGCTAGACCTGCTAATAACGTTAATACAGTTCATATGCTCATTTGTGAGGGATAAAAGCAGAGTTATTTACTGTGACTTTATATATGGATGTCATATAACAATTGTATATTGTGTTCACAGAAGCAAAAGAAAAAAAATATGCCTTTAAGATTCATTATATACAGAAAGGTAAGCTCAATGACATAGCAGAATTGTAACCAGAAAGCATAGAGTTAAGCTTTTGTGACTCATCAGGAGTTTTAGCCAATCACAGCCAATCTCACACTGAGCAAGAGTCTTGGCCAATCACAGCCAGCCTTTCACCCATGTTCTGTCTGGGAAATATCCCAGCACACTGCCTGAACTTATTACGCCAGAGAGAGTTGAGATGAACAGTCAGATCCATCAGAGTCCAGTTTTATGGAAGCAAGTGGCCAAAATAGGTATTTAATACAGTTATATATGTTCCTATTGTTAATAATGTGATTAGAACTTTATACTGAAACTAGTTATGTGTTCACTTGTAGTTTCACCAAACCAAGTTGCAAACCAAGTTTCAAACCAAGTTTCATAGCAAACCAAACCACAAACCAAGTTTCAAACCAAACATTAGAGCAAACTGCAATAGCAAACAGCAATATAGAGCAAGTAAACTATTGATTAAGTCCCAGAGAGATCATAAAGTGTCTAAAGTATTTAAAGTGAAAGTACAGATACTGAAAAGAGAATTATATCTAGCATTTTATGTAGAATTACAAGATTGAACAGTTGAACCGCCATTTGTTATACTTTATTCAACACATGTTTGTACATGGACTGTCTGCTACGAAATTGTCAGTGTTGTTATATACAGTGGGTCAAAAAAGTATTTAGTCAGCCACCAATTGTGCAAGTTCTCCCACTTAAAAAGATGAGAGAGGCCTGTAATTGTCTTCATAGGTATACCTCAACTATGAGAGACAAAATGTGGAAACAAATCCAGACAATCACATTGTCTGATTTGGAAAGAATTGTTTTTGCAAATTATGGTGGAAAATAAGTATTTGGTCAATATCAAAAGTTCATCTCAATACTTTTTTATATATCCTTTGTTGGCAATGACAGAGGTCAAACGTTTTCTGTAAGTCTTCACAAGGTTGTCACACACTGTTGCTGGTATATTGGCCCATTCCTCCATGCAGATCTCCTCTAGAGCAGTGATGTTTTGGGGCTGTCACTGGGCAACACAGACTTTCAACTCCCTCCAAAGGTTTTCTATGGGGTTAAGATATGGAGACTGGCTAGGCCACTCCAGGACCTTGAAATGCTTCTTACAAAGCCACTCCTTCGTTGCCCGGGCAGTGTGTTTGGGATCATTGTCATGCTGAAAGACCCAGCCACGTTTCATCTTCAATGCCCTTGCTGATGGGAGGAGGTTTGCACTCAAAATCTCACGATACATGGCCCCATTCATTCTTTCATGTACATGGATCAGTCGTCCTGTTCCCTTTACAGAGAAACAGCCCCAAAGCATGATGTTGCCACCCCCATGCTTCACAGTAGGTATGGTGTTCTTTGGTTGAAACTCAGCATTCTCTCTCCTCCAAACACGATGAGTTGTGTTTCTACCAAACAGTTCTACTTTGGTTTCATCTGACCATATGACATTCTCCCAATCCTCTTCTGGATCATCCAAATGCTCTGTAGCAAACCTCAGACGGGCCCGGACATGTACTGGCTTAAGCAGAGGGACACGTCTGGCACTGCAGGATCTGAGTCCCTGGCGGCGTAGTGTGTTACTGATGGTAGCCTTTGTTACGTTGGTCCCAGCTCT
This sequence comes from Rana muscosa, assembly GCA_029206835.1. NCBI lineage: Eukaryota > Metazoa > Chordata > Amphibia > Anura > Ranidae > Rana > Rana muscosa. The sequence continues at coordinate 201,093,563 of CM055118.1, forward strand.
CTGCAGGTCATTCACTAGGTCCCCCCGTGTGGTTCTGGGATTTTTGCTCACCATTCTTGTGATCATTTTGACCCCACAGGGTGAGATCTTGCCCCAGATCAAGGGAGATTATCTGTGGTCTTATATGTCTTCCATTTTCTAATTATTGCTCCCACAGATGATTTCTTCACACCAAGCTGCTTGCCTATTGCAGATTCAGTCTTCCCAGCCTGGTGCAGGTCTACAATTTTGTTTCTGGTGTCCTTCGACAGCTCTTTGGTCTTCACCATAGTGGAGTTTGGAGTGTGACTGTTTGAGGTTGTGGACAGGTGTCTTTTATACTGATAAGAAGTTCAAACAGGTGCCATTAATACAGGTAATGAGTGGAGGACAGAGGAGCCTCTTTAAGAAGAAGATACAGGTCTGTGAGAGCCAGAAATCTTGCTTGTTTGTAGGTGACCAAATACTTATTTTCCACCATAATTTGCAAATAAACTCTTTCCAAATCAGACAATGTGATTGTCTGGATTTGTTTCCACATTTTGTCTCTCATAGTTGAGGTATACCTATGATGACAATTACAGGCGTCTCTCATCTTTTTAAGTGGGAGAACTTGCACAATTGGTGGCTGACTAAATATTTTTTTGCCCCACTGTATGAAGAAAAGCTGAAGTGAATAAAGAATCTTATCTTAAAAGTTTGGTGTGCTGTTTAAACCTACTGCTTCCATAGAACAGCGCTAGAGGAATTATAAAGTAACATATAGTCTTGTTTGGACTAAAAGATCAGAGAAATCAAAATTCTTCTAATGCCACAGAGCATAAAGGCACTTCATAGTGCTGCGCCTGCCACACCAAGTGTGCCGCTTCCAGGACAGTGGCAGAGTCTCCGTCATCCGCCAACAGCCAGCGCCTGGCAAACACCATCTGGCCTGCCAGATAATACTTTTTCCAGTCCGGAAGTGCCAAGCCCCCCTTCCCCCACGGCTCCTGAAGGACTTTATCATTAATACGAGGCGACTGTGGGGACCAGAGAATGGATCCTATTATTCCGTTTAGTGTGTTAAAGAAAGCTTTGGGGACCCACATGGGAGAGTGACGCAGAAAATATAATACTACAGGTAAACATTTCATTTTAATTAGGCTGACTCTCCCCAATAAAGAGAGGGGCAGTTTTTTCCAAATCTGAGTTCTTTGTTTCAGTCTAGTTACAAGCGGGAGGAGGTTTAGAGTCATGTAGTCCCGAATACTAGCAGTTATTTTGACACCTAGATAATTAATAGAGGAAACCCACTGCAGCGGCAACGCGTCATCCCTCCGTGTCTGTGCCTCAGGACCCAGTGGCAGAATAAATGACTTGCCCCAGTTCACGCGCAGGCCCAGTGTTTGAGTACTTAACCACTTCAAGTTCGCACTGTTTCACCCCCTTCCAGTCCAGGCCATTTTTCAGATTTCAGTGCTGTTACATTTTGAATGACAATTGCTCAGTCATGCAACACTGTGCCCAAATTAATTGTATATCTTTTTTAGCAACAGATAGAGCTTTATTTAGGTGGTATTTAATCACAAACATCAACAGTCACAACACAGATGGCTCTTCAGAGAGCATTGCACATGTGCACAAGTCCTTTTGGTATGACTGGTGTGGCAGTGATCAGGGACACTGGAGCTTATTTGGCAGTGATTAGGGACAATGAGACTGATGTGGCTGTGATCAGGGACACTGTGACTGATGTGGCGGTGAGCAGGGACAGTGTGACTGGTGTAGCGGTGATCAGGGACACTGTGACTGTTGTGGCGGTGTTTCGGGACACTGTGACTTGTGTGGCGGTGATCAGGGACACTGTGACTGGTGTGGCGGTGATCAGGGACACTGGGACTGATGTGGCGGTGATCTGGGACAATATGACTGATGTGGCTGTGATCAGAAACACTGTGACTGGTGTGGCTGTGATCAGGGACACTGTAACTGGTGTAGTGGTGATTTGGGACACTGTGAGTGGGCGGTGGTGATTTGGGACACTGATTGGTACATCGGTGATTAGGGACACTGACTGTCAGCACTGGTCTGGTGTCATTGTACTGCTGTGGCAGTGATCAGAGACAATAGCTGGTGGAACTGACATTCATACAGTGATATCAGAGCAGCCAGCGATTATACTTGATCACTGCAACAGCAGTACAATGCCACCATAGTAACGCTGTAAATTTTCTCGTGACAGTATGTAAAAAAAAATAATTTTTTTTTTGCATGTGCTGCTTGCAGGGTGATCAGGATTTGTCTACACTGTGACTGTTTTTATAGCCATGATTGTGTTTGGCTGCAATCATGCAGGCATGGAGATTTTCTGTGATAGCTGTGATTGGCCACAGCTATCACCTGGTACAAGAATGCCCTGCACCTTGCGATTGCTGTGACTAATCACAGAGATCACTGTAGTAAACATTGACATCATCAATGACAACCATTGCTTACTACTATTTACTATGATCACTACCGGGCCAATCACAGCAGCCCTGTACCCCAATCTGAGAGGACATCGGTCACAGGTCGCACCGCTGCATGTTCCTGAGAGTACGGCCTCGTACACACGGCCGAGAATCTTGTCAAGAAAAAACACGTTGTTTTTCTTGACGAGATTCTTGGACAAGAAACTTGTCCCGGCCGAGTGTACAGACGCTCCATTCAAAGAACCCGCGGTTCTTTGAATGGAGCGAACGCGGTGACGTCATCGACTACGAAGAGCGTGTGCTCGTCACATTCGATGCCGTCGCCGCCATCTTGCTACACCCTACCTATGCCTAGGAAGCTACCGCGCATGCGTCAAAGTCATTTCGAGCATGAGCGGGTTTCCACGGCGACAGGTAAGTGTACACACACTCGGGTTTCTCGTTGAGAAACAGCCCGACGAGAAACCCGACGAGAAAATAGAGAGCAGGTTCTCTATTTTTCTCGTCGAGATTCTTGTCGGTTTTCTTGACGAGAAAGCTGAAAGCCGCGTACACACGACCGATTTGCTCTGCCAGCAAGTTTCTTGCTGTTTCTTGCCGAGAAACTCGGTCGTGTGTACGAGGCTTACAGGTACGTCCAGCTGCATCGGCGTTGCTTTCTTCTGGCTGTATATGTGCACGATCCCTTCAGCTATAGGAGCTATTATTTAGCATAACAACTGGTATTTTCATCTGTTATTGCGCGTACACACGATCAGAATTTCCGACAACAAAACCGTGGGGGTTTTTTTTCCGTCGGATTTTCGCTCTCAAACTTGTCTTGCATACACACGGTCACACAAATGTTGCTCGGAAATTCCGAACGTCAAGAACGCAGAGACGTACAACACTACGACGAGCCGAGAAAAATTAAGTACAATGATTCTGAGCATGCGTTGAATTTGTTCCGAGCATGCCCAGCACTTTTGTGCGTCGGAAATGGCTACACACGATCGGAATTTCCGTCAATAATTTTTCTTGTCGGAATAATTGAGAACCTGCTCTCAAACATTTGTTGTCGGAAATTCGGACGGCAAATGTCCGATGGAGCCTACACACGGTCGGAATATCGGACCAAAAGCTAACATCGAACATTTGTTGTCGGAAATTCCGATCGTGTGTACGCGGCATGAGAGTCAATATAAGGAGAAAGATACCAAGCACAAAGCCAAAGATAAGTATCATTGCGGCAATTTAACCACTTCCCATCCGCGCTATAGCAGAATGACGGCTACAGCGCAGACCTAAAATGCCGGGACGCTGTCAGTAGACCTCGTTCCCCGCGCGCGCTTCCTTGGACACAGCCAATCACAGATCGCTGTAAATAGCCAATCACAGCGGCTATTTACAGCGCGATCGGAGTGGCCAATGAGAGATGATCTCAAATGTAAACATATGAGATCATCTCTCATTGCCGGCCCTCCCTCCTCACACAGACACCGCGTGTGAGGAGGGAGAGCGATCTCTTAGAGTGAGTTATAACACAATACACCAGCCAAAGCATCCTTACAATGCCAAAACAGTGCCCAATCAGTGCCACAGTGTCAAGTGTCACAGTTAGTGAAAACACTTAGTGCTCACCTGTCCCACCTGTGCCCACCTGTACATCAGTGATCAGTGCCCATCTGTGCCGCCTCAGTGCACATCTGTGCAATCAGTGCTCATCAGTGCCCACCTGTGCCGCCTCATCAGTGCACATCTGTGCCGCCTCATCAGTGCACATATGTGCCACCTCATCAGTACCCATCTGTGCCCATCTGTGCCACCTCAGTGCCATCTGTGCCACCTCTTTAGTGCCATCTGTGCCACCTCATTGGTGCCATCTGTGCCGCCTCGTTAGTGCCATCTGTGCCATCTCATCAGTGCACATCTGTGCTGCCTCATCAGTGTACATCTATTCCAACTCATCAGTACCCATCTGTGCCACCTCATCAGTACCCATCTGTGCCACCTCATCAGTACCCATCTGTGCCACCTCATCAGTACCCATCTGTGCCACCTCATCAGTACCCATCTGTGCCACCTCATTAGTACCCATCTGTGCCACCTCATTAGTGCCCATCAGTGCACATCTGTGCGATCAATCAGTGCCCATCAGTTTTGCCTTATCAGTGCACATCTGTGCCCATCAGTGCAGGCTTAGCACACACCTGTGAAGTCGCATCACCACCGGCAGCAACCATGTCAAAAAGATGCTTTTCTGCCGAGGAGGCATACCAAATTCTTTCCACGCCTGACGAGAGCAACGGGGAGCTTTCTTTTTCGGATTCCCATTCGGATTCTAAGTCGGACGTAAACTATGAGCCAGTCCTCAGTAGTGGAACAGTAACAGGCTCAGTCGGCCCGCCAAACGAAGGCGCTCTGGTGAGGAGGCAGTGGTATCCACCAGCACTACAGTGCCTTCCACCAGCACCGCAGTACCATCCACCAGCACCGCAGTACCATCCACCAGCACCGCAGTACCTCGGCAAGAAAGGCCAAGGACCCATGCCAGCCTTCCCTATGCCCTTCAGAACCCCTTGTGGCTTCCTCCTAATTCAGGAGAAGCCAACATTCCCCCTTTCACTGCCCAGACAGGAGTCCAGGTGGACTCGGACAATTTTTCCCCAATCAATTTTTTTGATTTATTTTTTACTGAGGACATGCTATCCAGAATTGTGACCCAGTGCAACCTATATGCACAGCAATTTATTGAAAATAATCCATCATCATATTATGTCCCTTCGAGTAGAGAGACCTAATGCCGTGTACACACGACAGTTCTTCATGACGAGAAAAATGCCATTTTTTTATTTGGTCATTAAAAACAATCGTGTGTAGGCTCCAGAGCATTTTTCGCAAAGTGAAAAATGGGCATTAAAAATTTGGAACATGCTCTATTTTTTCTCGTTGTGAAAAACGGGCGTGTGTAGGCTTTAAGGAAGTGAAAAAAACACGCATGCTCAGAAGCAAGTTATGAGACGGGAGCGCTCGTTCTGGTAAAACTAGCATTCATAATGGAGATGGCACATTCGTCACGCTGTAACGGATTGAAGAGCACGAGGCTGAAAAGCGCGAATCATCTCTCACCAAACTTTACTAACACGAGGATCAGCAAAAGCAGCCCAAAGGGTGGCGCCATCCGAATGGAACTTCCCCTTTATAGTGCCATCGTACGTGTTGTACGTCACCGCGCTTTGCTCGAGCATTTTTTTTCACAATGGTGTGTAGGCAAGGCTTGAGAAGAATCACGTCGAGAAAAATTACGTTTTTTTCAATGACATTAAAAACGGTCGTGTGTACGCGGCATTACGGTGGAGGAGTTGAAGGTTTTTTTAGGCCTCACATTTTGTATGGGACTCAACCCAAAAAACAAATTGCGATTCTTTTGGTCAAAACGCCCCATCTACCACATGCCAATCTTCTCCACGGCAATGCCCAGAGCCAGATACCTCATGATCATGAGGTTACTCCACTTCAATTATAATACCCAGTACCCTCCCCGAAATGACCCAAATTATGACAGGCTTTTCAAAATTCGGCCATTACTAAATTATTTTTCAGAAGTATTCCCCCAGTTGTATACCCTGGACCAACACGTATGTGTGGATGAGTCCCTTGTTAAATTTTGTGGCAGGCTTAAAATCAAGCAGTTTATCCCCAGCAAAAGGGCCCGGTATGGGGTGAAGGTATACAAACTATGTGACCGAGTCACAGGGTACCTGTATGCCTTCATAGTGTACGAAGGGAAGGACACCCAGCTGCATCCCCCCAATTGCCCAGACTACTTGGGATCAAGCGGGAAAGTTGTTTGGCAACTCATCAACCCCCTACTGGACAAAGGCTACCATTTATACGTAGATAACTTCTACACATCTCTTCCCCTGTTCCACAACCTTCAGAAGAAGACGCCAGCATGTGGCACGGTAAGAAAGAACAGGAAGGGCTTTCCTCAAAGTCTTGTCAACAAGAAGTTGAGAAGAGGAGAATCGGCAAGTCTGCGAAACAAGGAGGTTCTGGCAGTGAAGTGGAGGTACCCTGCTACTGGACTAGTGGGATTCAACACAGGGGTCTCACATATGTGAGGGGCTCCAGAAAAGTTTTTCTGGATGAAGAAAACATTTTTTTTGTTTTCTCATCCTAGATTAGGGTCTGGAGACTTGGAGGCTTCAAAGAGATTTGGGTGGGAGAAGCCTCTACCCCTGTCCCCATTCTGTCCTGAACGAGGCCCTACTTCTGCCTACTGCCTGTAGGACCTATGCCACCATGCCTCTGCCTGTTGCATGAACTGACCACACCACATGGACCTGCCTACTACCAGGACCAATATTTTTGGCACTGCTGACAATATCTCTGCACTGACCCTGGACTGTATATGGACAGTATCCCTGCCTGCTGCCTGGACATTTGTGTATGCCGTTGCTGACCAAGTCCCTGCCTGCTTCCTGGACCAGTGCTATCCTGCTGTGTAGAACTGCGCTACTAAAACCACAGGTAATCTTTTCTTTACGCTTTGCTCAGCATAATGTATTTTGGGGTGTAATTCTTGGTATGTGCATGCTATGTGTCCCTGGAACACCTGACGGTGTTCCTTGCATGTTGGATCTCTGTATGTGGCCAGGCTGTGTAGAAGTCTCACACATGTGGTATCGCCATACTCAGGAGGAGTAGCAGAATGTATTTTGGGGTGTAATTTTTGCTATTTAAATGCTATGTGTTGGAGATATGTTATAAACGGACAACTTTGTGTAAAAAAAAAAATGCGTTTTCATTTTTTTTCCACATTTTCCAAAAACTTCTGGAAAAAAATGAACTGTTCAAAAGACTCATTATGGCTCAGAGATTATACATTGGGGTGTTTGCTTTCCAAAATGGGGTCATTTTGTGGGTGTTTCCATTGTCCTGGTGCTCCAGGGCCTTCAAAAGTGTAATAGGTGGTTAAGAAATGAGATGTGTAATTTATGCTCATAGAATGCCTAAAGGTGCTACTTCAATGTAGGTCCTCTGTATGTGGCCAGGCTGTGTAAAAGTCTCACACATTTGGTATCGCCATACTCAGGAGGAGTAGCAGAATGTATTTTGGGGTGTCATTTTTGCTATGTACATGCTATGTGTTGGAAATATCTTATCAATGGACAACTTTGCATAATAAGAATGTGTTTGAATTTTTTTTCCACATTTTCCAAAAACTTCTGGAAAAAAATGAACGGTTCAAAAGACTCATTATGCCTCATAGATTATGGGTTGGGGTGTTAGCTTTCCAAAATTGGGTCATTTTGTGGTGTTTCCATTGTCCTGATGCTCCAGGGCCTTCAAAAATGTAATAGGTAGTCAACTAGTTAGATGTGTAATTTATGCTCCTAGAACACCTGATGGTGCTCCCTGCATGTTGGGCCTCTGTATGTGGCTAGGCAGTGAAAAAGTCTCACACATGGTGTATTGTTATACTCAGGAGGAGCAGCAGAATTTATTTTGGGGTGTTATTTGTGGTATGCACATGTCATGTGAGAGAAATAAGCTATTACAATGACAATTTTGAGAAAAAATTAAAATAAAAAATAAAAATCTTAATTTTGCAAAGAATTCTGGGAAAAAATTACAACTTCAAATAACTCACCATGCCTCTTACTAAATACCTTGGAATGTCTACTTTCCAAAAAGGGGTTATTTGGGGGGCATTTGTACTTTCCTGGCTTGTTAGGGTCTCAAGAAATGAGATAGGCCACCAGTACATCAGATGTGATACATTTTTTATGATTTGCACTATAGCTTGTAGACTCAAAAACTTTTACACAGACCAAATCATTTCCACAAATTTTGGGTTATTTTTACCAAAGATATGTAGCACTATAAATTGTGGCCAAAATTTATGAAAAAAAAGTACTAATTTGCAAAAATTTATCACAGAAATGAAGAAAAATTTGTTTTTTTTTCAAAATATTCGGTCTTTTTTAATTTATAGCAAAAAAAAATAAAAAACCCAGAGGTGATCAAATACCACCAAACGAAAGCTCTATTTGTATGAAAAAAAGGACAAAAAAATCATTTGGGTACAGTGTTGCATGACTGAGTAATTGTCATTCAAAGTGTGAGAGCGCTGAAAGCTGAAAATTGGTCTGGGCAGGAGGGGGGTTTAAGTGCCCAGTAGGAAGTGGTTAAATATGTACTATAGTATAGTGAATTGAGCTTTCTTTCTTTTCTCAAGGTCAGGTGTCTGTCCTTGTATGCATCCTTCTTAGTGGCTACACAAACCACCTCAAGCTATTATCAATAAGTTGTCTCCTCATCCTTTTAAAATTAAATGACATTTATGCCACTAATCATCAATTACCTACACACTTGCAAGCAAACATAAATCACTAGTTTAATAACTTTAAATGGCACACCAGTCAATTCCAATTGATCCACTGAGGATATGTTAAATGATGAATATACAAAGATATGAATGCATCAATTGAATGATCTGCAACTAGAGCAAAGGGTGATACTGGTTCATACAGAATGTTTATATTTATTGTAGCTTTTGTAGATTGTAGCTTTAAATAATAGTGCATTTTCTGTAAGATACCATTTTAATTATCACTGAAATGTTTACTGGAAGTAGGTTTATTGTGACATTAAAGTAGGACTGCAGTAAAAAATGAAAAATAAAAAGCGAATTAAAAAGATATAATAAAAAATCAGCTTTTGCTGCAATACTCACTTCCAATCTGGAGCCCCACTGTACTTATTTTCTTTGAGTAGATGTCTTCAGTATGCCAGGTTAAATGTCTTCAGTATGCCAGGAGGTCATGCGCCCACCACCAGTCTGTGATAGCACATGTCCCCATAGATTCACCAGAATAAGAGTTTAAAGCAAATATTCCAATGGGGACACCTGGTCTTGTGACAACTGTCTAAGAGGGCTATTCACCAGACTTTGTAGAGATTTCCTTCCCCTTCCAGTTGCATCTCCAGGACAGAAATAAAAGGTACTCTCCCCAATAGGATTTGGACAGAAGAAAAATTATATTGGGAAATGTTGTGTCATTAGAGCATTAAAAGGAAAGATGTATTATCATTTATAAATGGTAAGGTTGATAATCTCCCAGAGACCAACAAGTTTTGAACTAGTAATTAAAGCTGATAGTTTGGTTACACATTTTTTTCAAAACAGGTATATATCAAATCTTTTGCTCAGAATCACTTTTGGTATGGCTGCTACCGGCCTCAGAGTTGAGCCTCATACACACGGTCGGATTATCCGACGGGAATCGTGTGATAACAGGCTGTTGTCAGACAATCTGACCGTTTGTATGCTCCATCAGACAATTGTTGTCGGATTTTCCGCGGACAAATGTGGGATAGCATGCTTTAAAATTGTCAGCCAACAATTGTGTGTTGTCGGATTTTCTGATCGTGTGTACACAAGTCCGTCGGACAAAACTCCAAAGTACAAACACGCATGCTCAGAAGCAATGTTTACCATAACAAAACAACAGCAGAAGTTGCCCAAAGGGTGGCGCTAAAGAGCTGAAACACCACCTAGTTTTGTGTTTGTTGGCCGACAATTCTTTGCCGTTTGTATGCAAGACAAGTTCCTGGCCAACGCCCTTCGGACAAAAGTCCTACGCTTTGTCTGCGGAAAATCTGATCGCGTGTATGAGGCTTTAAAGTTGCGTCTTTGTGAATGGGTAAAAAAAAAAAAAAGAATGTTATTAGGCTATTTCCTGTGTCTGTAAAATGTTTTTAATTGATTAAAAACAGAAATACTGCTTTTGGCCACTGGATGGTGTAGCGTATCTCCAACATTTCCTATAAGACTTAACGGCATCTAGTGGCCAGAAGTGGTATTTCCTGTTTTAAATCAATGGAACACATTTGATCAGCACAGGAAATAGCCCAAATACTGCCTAAAGGATAAGTTCACTTTTTTTTTGTAGCAATGGCCCCGTGGGGTAGCTGCATGTTTCAATATCCACACATTTTACCCTGCTGGTCAGACATCCTTTTTGGCACACTTTCCCAGATAATGAATATTCTCTTGCTTGTTTTTGTTGTTTTTATTAGGGGATTAACTTGGACAGGGAAAAGGGACATGGGATGCCCAGACAATGAATACTTCTTAATAGAATAAAAGTAGTCTAGATCTGACAGTCTCTTCCTCTGCACATCTCCTCCAGCACAATATTTGAGATCACTTTCTTCATATCACTGTCCAAATCTAGATTTCTGTCACATTAGCACATGGCTAGGCCTCACTCTGAATAAGTCCTAGTATTTTCCTGTTGCCCATTACAGGGAGGGGAAATGCTCAAATGTGCATCCTCACATGGTGACACTGTGGATGCACTGGTGTAAATGTGCCACGTCCCGATAATTATGGAGGAACACTAATTTAAACTAAAAGATGGACTTTAAACGCCACATAGGTAAATAGGGTAAAAATCTAAGGGTTTTTATTAATAGAAAAACTATAAAATTACAATTATACAAAAAATGTCATTGTAATGATCATTAGTACATGACCCGGATTAGTGCTAACATCTCACTTCCAAAAAACTACAACAGTCTAGATAGGCTCAAAATTGTAGTAAGAGACACATATCTAACAATCAAACATTGCATTTGGTAGAACAGTGTATATAGGAAGTGGGTAGCCCTAATCCTGGGTCCAGTGTGTAGAAACTTAGTCTTGCTCTGCTCTACATGTTTCGCGTGTCGTGACGCTTCTTCAGGAGCATAATAGTAAACAGACCGTATTGAAGATGCAAGCCGGCCCTGAATACCAATCTCCAATCTCCTGTGGTTCCTGACAGGTTTGCTTATTAGACGACTGTCCCAAGATTCAAGCTTGGTCACGCTACCGTATCCGGGGGTTATACTGTGGACAGATTATTTTTCTGCCCAGTTCATGCACCCGGCTCTGACCGATGCATACCCCCCGGCGTCTATAGGTCTACATACCTGGAGGAAACCCTTTCACCTGTTTACCAGCAGCATGTGCTCCATTAAATGACCCTGCTGTTGTCTATTTTTATTTTTTTTTCCAAAATAGTTTATTGAAATGTAAAAAGCATTTACAGATATCTTGAACAATAGTAGTACAATAAGGTATTAATACAACCACAAAACATGGATGAATTACATGTGTCATATACAATTCAACTTGCGGGTAGTGAAAATGAAATGGCTATGTGCATCCTTCATGAACTAGGCCGTGTTGGGGTGGGTTACCTTAATTCAAGGTAGTTGTGGGGTCTAGTCAAAGTCCACTACCATTGACGGAGATAGATCTTGTTGGTAGGTTAGAGCTAGGTAGGTTCACGGATGCCGTTATGGACTTTTGGTCTGTGTGGGAGGGAAAGGCCAACAGGTGCAATATGGCAGAAAGGGAGAGAAGGAGCTACAAACAGGTTTATTTCATTGAGAGTGTATGAATGCGGGAGTGTAGGCTGGAGCAATGTAAGTGGTTGTATTGTACAGAAGCGTGTGGATGAGAAAGTAGAAGGGGGTAAGTGGTGGAAGGAGAAGGGGTGGGGATCGAGGGGAGGGGAGTGAGGCAGGAAGGGATGGCATTGGCAGGGGGTCTGTCTCTGACTTCCCCGACCACTTGGGGTGTTCAAGGGGCATGTTATGAGAAACTAGGGGCGGATCTGTATAGGGTGGAGATATAGGAGGAGATAGGTGTATTTGTAAGGTTTAGGGTTAAGGGAAGATCCTGGCATGTCGTAGATTTTTAATGACAATTCTCAGAGGAGTAATTTATCCTTTGTCAGGGTTCAGGGAGTTTGCATATTCTGGTGTCGTTTTATAGTGTAGCCAGCAGGCCCATTTTTTACTAAATGATGACGGAGTCTCCCTTGCAATATGTATAAGATTTTCCATTTCCTCAATTTTGCATATTCTGTTAAACCATTCTTTTATGGTTGGTTGGTGAGTCGATTTCCAGTGTATAGGGATACACCGCTTTGCCGCATTGATCATGTGCATTGCTAGGGATTTGTGATAGGAATTGTGCGACAGGGGTGAATGGTGTAGAAGGAATTGAGAAGGGGAAAGGTCCAAATGATATGAGGTGACTCGAGAGGTTATATGGCATACCTTTTCCCAGAAGTCTTTTAGAGATGGACAGGACCACCAGATATGGAGAAGGGTTCCCCTTTCCCGGAGACATCTCCAGCAAACCTCTGGGATTGTGGGATTAAATTTATGCAGGAGGGTGGGTGTGCGGTACCATCTAGATTGGATCTTAAAGCCGTTTTCCTGGGTCGACACATTCGTCGACCCTTTATGTATGTTAAGGAAAATTTGTTCCCATTGTTCCGCTGAAAGAGATACTGAGAGGTCTGACTCCCAGTTCTTACAGGCTAAGGTCTCATTAGCTTTCATCTCGGCGAAGAGGAGTTCATGTGTGGTAGAAACTAGATGAGATTGGGGTGTCGTTTGGATACATAGCTTTTCGAAAGGGGTGAGTTCTCTGGAGCATTGTATATTCTTGTTAAGGGATTTTAGAAAATGAGCAATTAAAATATATGTCCAAGGGGGAATGGGTGGCTTGTTTAGTTGGGAGGAGAGTTGGGATGTAGACAATAGTTTGCCCCGGAGGAAGAACTGATGTGATCTAATTGGGCTCTGTGTCCAGTTATCGGTAAGAAACTTTGCGTGCATACCTGGTGGGAACCCAGGGTTCATTTTTACAGGTGTCAGTGGGCTGGGAATCGAAGATATGGGTGATCGGTAGCAAAGCTTTTTGAAGCATTGCAAGGTTGGGCCTATAAGTGGGTGTACGTGTAATTCAGAGGGGACGTGGGGTGAGAGTATCCATGGGAGAGACTCCAAAGGGAGAGCAGAAAAAGATGCTTCTAGGGAAACCCAATCTTTGTGGAGAGATTGAGTATTCCAGTCCACTATCCTGGTAAGGTGTGTAGCAGTGTAATAATTGAGAAGGTTGGGGAGGCCTATGCCCCCAAGTCTTTTAGGTCGGGTGAGCTGCGTAAAGCTGATTCTGGGTCTACGGTTCCCCCATAAGAATTTAGTGCATATGTTTCTGTAAGATTTAAAAAAGGCCGGAGGTATATGTATAGGGATCGCCTGCAATATATAGAGTATTCTCGGGAGGGCATTCATTTTGAGGATCGCTGCTCTGCCAAACCAAGAGAAAAGTGGTTTGTTCCAGGTTTCAAGATCAGAGGATATTCTGTGTAGGATAGGAACATGGTTTTTAGCGTAGAGGTTTGAGAGTTTGGAAGGGAGTTGTATCCCTAGGTATGTGATGGAGTCATGTTTCCATTGGAACGGGAAGTTAGCCTTACATTGATCAACTATGTGTTGAGGTAATGTAATATTAAGGGCAAAGGATTTCGAGAAATTAATTTTAAGGTGGGAGAGGAACTGAAATTGTTTAAATTCAGAAAGAAGGTTTGGTAGGGAGATCAGTGGGTTCGACAGGAACAACAAAATATCGTCTGCGAAAGCAGCGTATTTATATTCTCTTTTGGAGGAACTTATACCTTGGATATCTGGGTTGTATGTCAGTTTACGGAGGAATGGTTCAAGTGTGAGTACAAAGAGGATGGGGGACAGGGGGCAGCCCTGTCTTGTGCCATTTCCGATGGGAAAGGCGTCCGACAGAGTATTGTTGACCCGTACCTTAGCAGATGGTCCCGTGTATAGTGACAGGACTAGGCCTAACATATATGGGCCCAATCCTATGGCCCTCAGAACCGCTGTCATATAGTCCCAAGCTACTCTGTCGAACGCCTTCTCTGCATCGAGTGACAAAAACAGGCCTTTTTGGGTTGTCTGTGTCATAAGGTGGTGTAAGTTTATTGCTTTAACAGTGTTGTCCCTGGCTTCACGTCCAGGGATAAAGCCGGTCTGGTCATGAGAGATTAAGGAAGGGAGAAGCGGTAAGAGTCTGTTTGCCAAAATCTTAGAAAAGATTTTGACATCTACATTCAATAATGAGATTGGTCTATAGTTTCCAGTTTGGGTGGGGTCCTTATCTTCTTTGGGGATAACAACGATATGTGCTTCTAACATTTCGCTTTTGAAAGGATTTGTGGGAGAGAGTGTATTGAAGGCATCAAGGAAGGGTTGTTGAAGAAGGTCTGAGAATGTCTTGAAATATACGGCGGAAAGACCGTCAGGTCCCGGGCTCTTACCAGGCTTAAGTTGTTTTAAAGCTTTTTTCCATTCCTGAATAGAGATCGGGGATTCCAGAATCGTGGTGGTGTCAGTGGGGAGCTTTCCTGGGGCAAATTGGTCTAAGAACGAGTTAATATCATTGGGTCTGTCATTCGATAAGGTAGTAGGGGGTTCGGATTTATCTAGATTATATAGGGACGAGTAGTACTTCTCAAACTCTCTGGCTATGTCATTGTTATTTGTGAGAGTCTTACCCGTGGGGGATTGTATGTGATGTATCATATTAGCAGCCCTTTTCTTGCGTAAGGCTTGAGCAAGAAGATGGCCACTTTTGTTGCCGAATTCGTAAAAAAGTTTCTGAGATAGAGTGTATTTCTTCCTGAGGTGATGGCCCAATTCTTCCTGAATGAGTGTACGAGTCTCTAGTAGTTCTACGAGGGTTTGCTGGGCCAGGTTTCGTTTGTGTAGTGCTTCTAGTTTATTAAGTTTGGAAAAGAGATCAGCTAGTTTGGCCCGTTTTTCCTTTCTAATTGCGGCCCCCAGGGAAATCAATTTCCCTCGGACAACACATTTGTGAGCCGCCCACTGAGTAAGTTTAGAAATGTCCGGGGTGTTGTTCTCAGTGAAATAATTGCTTAGGCAAGTTTGAATCTCTAATTCTTTGGTTTTGTCTGTCAGGATGGAAGGGTCTAGTCTCCAGATTTGCGAGCGGTATACTTTTTCAGGGAAAGTGAGGGTCATTGAGATAGGGTGGTGGTCAGAGAAGGTCATCGGTTCGACGGTTGCTGCTTTCAGGGACGGGAGATCCTGTTGGGTAAGAAATATGTAGTCTAGTCGTGAATATTTGTTATGTGGGGCGGAGAAGAATGTAAAATCCTTTACATTCGGGTGTAAGGTGCGCCATGTGTCGTGGAGCAAGAGATCTTGGAAACATTTTCTGATTTGTCGGAGCGCCCTGTATGGTAGGTGGGATTTCCCCGACGAGGTGTCTAAAAGGGGGTTCAGGGGTACATTGAGATCCCCTCCCAGTATAAGAATACCCTCTTGGAAATTGGTTAGGTGTCTTGTTACAGCCCTAAAAAAGGGAACTTGGGACGAGTTGGGGCTGTATATGTTAGTCAAAGTGATTGGTTTGTTCCTGAGGGTCCCTTTTAGGAAGATATACCTGCCTAGCTCGTCAAGGTGAGTGTCCGTAATTTGGATGGGAAGGTTTTTGGAAATGATTATGGAGACTCCTTTGGATTTCGAGATAGGTGAGGTGGCATGGAAACTATGGGGGAAGAGGCGATTAGTCATGTTGGGAACTGATTTCTTACAATAGTGGGTTTCCTGTAGGAAGATTATGTCAGCTTTCATGCTGCGCATGAGGGAAAAGAGTTGTGTTCGCTTTTCAGGTATGTTCAGTCCTTTGGCGTTAAGGGTGACTACCTTTCGGGACAGGTTGGCGCCTCGGACATTATCAGGGCTCATGTTGGTAGTAGAGGTTTAAGCGAGTGGGGGGCGGGAGGATATGGGGAAGTCAGAGACGGGAGGAAAAGAAAGGGGGGGGGGGTTATGCGGATGGGGAAAAGGGAAGATGTGGGGTAGGTGAGGTTAGGACGTTGAAGAGGATGATAACCAGGGAGGAAGGAGAGGACAGGTAGGGGGATGGGATATTATACCGGGTGTGGGAATTGACCTGCAAGCCCACCAATTAGGAGTGGGGGTACCGGTGAGGTTCAGCGGTGTCTACCAGAGTCCGCTGTGTGTGAGAGCGGTAGGTGGAGTTCAACTAGAGAGAGGTGAGGTCTGCGTCTCTCTATGAGGTCTTAAGGATAACAGACGCTGCTGGTTGTTAGCGTCATCTATGGCTCATTTTGGTGTCAGAGGAGTAATCTTGTTGTGTAGATGACGGACAGGTCATATAAGGACATGGTGAGAGGGTGATTAGTAGGTGGCGTCAGGGCTGTGTGTGACGGCTTATTCTCATAAAGTGTGAAGGCTGTGGAGTTGTAAGCGCATTTATTTGTTAATTAGAGGAGGATGTTTAGCATTGTGTGATATGGGGGTTTGTGTGGAAGAGGGGGATAAGGAATTAAGTGTATCGCTCAAGTTTCAGATGTCACATGACGGAGAGTGGGGGGCATATACTTTGGTTTAGAGGAATATGCAAGGAACAGAGTCAGTAACATGGTGAATTAGTTAAAACAGAACAGAACAGAACGTACAGCTTGCGTTACCGTCAAAAATCCAAATGTGGATAACATAGCAAACAAAACATAGTAAACAAAAACATACCCAGGGGTTAAGAGCAGGATGTCTAGATCCGAGGGGGGCACGCCCACTCCCAAACCTGAGAATGGATTCTACCCAACATCCACGTAGGCCACACACCTGTGCATGTCCCCCTCAGATCCCCGACCACCCTCAGTGCTATAAAGCAGAAGATTCAGGAGCTAGTAGCTAGTAGGGCCTGTGGGGAGAAAGACAGCACATAATGCAATCGGGGGATTATATATCAACATGTCATTAGCTGCATTGGAGTAGATAGGAGAATGTAGGAAGAAGGCTTCAATAGAAAAAGGGTACAGCCGATGAGCAAGAATGAATATAGTGTTAGGAGAAGGAAGAAAAGACAATCATTGCGGGAGAAGGTAGTCTCTGACCCGACATAAGGAAGTTAGGACGACCGGGGAAACCTTCGGTAGTTGTCCAAGAGGGAAAGAGGATACCAACCGTTCTGCCAGTGTTCCCTAGGGATTGCTGTATAAAGTTACCTGAGATTTGGAGTGGTCCAGAGTCCAGCTGTGAGGTGGAAATAGAAGGACGGTATTCATGTTTCTGCATAGAAGATCAGGACCACGTAGTAGATTGACTTGTGCTAGGAGTGAAGAGAATTGTCGAGGGTGAGGTAAGACTGCTGTGCAGCTACCGTAGGAGGCTGAGTCAATGTCTGCGAATTGTTAAGGTTCCGGTACCGGAGGGATGGTTTAAAAAAAAAAAAAAAAAAAAAAAACAGGAACAGCTGAAGTCAGAGTCAAGAAAGTGTTTGGTGGGATAGTAAAGAAAGAATCATAGTGGTATTACAGGAGTTTGGTAGGTGTGCTATTCAATGTTCCTCTCCCAGGGAGCTCTGCTCCCGGTGTATCGTGGTGGCATCAGGTCAGGCAGCTAGCGGTTAGTCCTGGATCTGAGCAATGCTTGCTAATAGGGATGGGTGTCTAGGCTAAGGAAAGCATGGCTCCGGTCGGAGGATGGGAGGATGGGTAGAAGGAGGGAGAAAATAGAGTAAGTCCCTGTTCTGCAGCTAGATGGCATAAGCGGTGAGAAGTGAGGAGCTGCTTCCCCTGTTACGGTATAAGAGCAAATAAGGCATGCTGAGGGCGGCCAGGGTTTCACGGGGATTGGGCCTGGGTATGGAACTCGGGTCGAACGAAGTTTGAACTGTGTATCTCCTGGGCAGGGGAATGTCAAACCGGAGGGTTAGGGACTCTGCGCCATGTGGAAACTGGGTAAAGAGAGGATTGAATTGATTACCTTGTTAGGAGGTGCGTGCTCTGCGGTGCACTGGGGAGGCCGTAGGGCTGCCATTACGTGGAGCTCCTTGAACTTTTGAAGGGGTGTGTGGAGGAGGGGGGTGAGAGCGTCGGCGGCTAATACTGAAGTTACCCGCTTCGGCGATACCCTCCATGGAGCCGGCTCTTCTAAGCGGAGGGATACGAAAATCGCTGTACCAGTCTGGTACCTCCACGTACGGAATCTCCATGGCAAAACAGAAGTGCTCTAGGTCTTCCGGAACCCTTAGATGGGCTGTGCGGCCTTGGTGAGTCGCTGTGAGGCAGAAAGGGAACTTCCACCTATAAACTATGGATCTGGCTCTCAGTGTTTCCAGGAGGGGACGTAACTCGCGTCTGCGTTGCAGGGTGATGTTAGACAGGTCTTGATAGATCCTGATATCCGTTCCTTGGAAAGACAGTTGATTGCGGTGTCTAGCCTTGCGTAGTATTTCCTCCTTCAGGGGAAAGTCTGTGAGGCAGCAGACTGCATCCCGCGGAGGATCTGTGTCTCTTCCCCGCGGACGCAGCGCTCTGTGAAGCCGTTCAAAGATAATCGGCGTATCCAGGGCTCTTTCAAGTAGGTCGTTAAAAATGGTAGTCACTGCCACAGGGAGCTGGTTGGAATCAATCGTTTTTGGGATACCCCTCACTCTAAGGTTGCGGCGCCTCCCGCGGTTATCCAAATCTTCCATGTGGCGATTAATCTCCCTGAGGTGGATCGCATGTGACTCTGTGACCTGCTGAACGTGGCATATCGCTGTGTCATGGCGGGCTTGAGTAGTTTCCACCTCCTCCACTCTAAGCGTCATGGCCTGTATGTCCGTCCTCATGTCTAAGATGGCCGCCATGAGGGTGTTTTTTATATCCGAAGCCACGCTGTGTAGGTCGTTCAGGCTAACTGCCGGGGGGTGGTTCATCCCCGTTGCCCGCTCCGGAGATGTCCGTGCGTCGGAGCGCTGCGGGCTTGCGATCTGAAGGCTGGTTCCCTGTGAGGAGGCCGGTTGTGAGGCCTGCATCCTGGCTGTAGGCCGGGATCGAAAGATCTCAGGGATATGTTGGGTTAACGGGGTGTCGGTGTTCAGCGGGGATCGGGAACGAGTTGCTGAGGCACTCCGGGCGGTTCTCACCATGTCTGGGGGGAAAAATAAGCTGAAAAGCTGAAGTTGCTGGACCTCAGGACGGGAGCTCCAAACTACACGTCCATCTCGGAACGGCACCAGACCACGCCCTCTGCTGTTGTCTATTATGATCTCTACTTGCCCAACTGGCTATTTTCTATAGATAAATTGCCAGTGTATTGGTATTCAGGGCCAGCTTGCATCTTCAATACGGCCTGTTTACTATTATGCTCCTGAAGGAGCGTCACGACACGCAAAACATGTAGAGCAGAGCAAGACTAAGTTTCTACACACTGGACCCAGTATTAAGGCAATGTTTGATTGTTGGATATGTGTCTCTTACTAAGATTTTGAGCCTATCTGGACTGTTGAAGTTTTTTGGAAGTGAGATGTTAGCACTAATCCGGGTCATGTACTAATGATCATTACAATGACATTTTTTGTATAAATGTAATTTTATATTTTTTCTATTAATAAAAACCCTTCGATTTTTACCCTATTTACCTATGTGCCGTTTAAAGTCCATCTTTTAGTTTAAATTAGTGTTCCTCCATTACAGGGAGGGGTCTGCAGTCACCTCTTAGGTAGCAACCTTTTCTTTTTTTTTTTCCAATTCTCTTTATTAATTTTCCTTTTTCTTTCTCATATTACATCATACATTTTACATCTTGCACATCCTATAAAATTATACATTTTACATCTTACAGTTCACATCCAGCAATAAACAAAAAAAAAAAAGCGGCAACAATTTATCTTGTCCATCCTAACATTTACAATAATAAGTTTGTGTGTTCCATAACCCTTTCCTCCATTGGTGTAGTTCTATCTCAATTCCCCATCTCCCTCTCCTGCAGCTGTCATGGTACTTTCTATCCAGTTTGCCCAGACTTTCCCATATTTCTCTTCCCTTCCTCTATTGCAGTATGTCTCCTTATACAGTATCAGGTTGCTATTTACTAGATTTTTACATTGTGCCAATGGGGGGGGGGGCTTCGGCCTTCTTCCAGTTCAGCACTATTGTCTTCCGTGCATAAAAGAGAAGAAGGCCAAGTTGTGTTCTTCTTTCTATAGAAAGTGTGTTTTCCTCAACTAATCCCAGTAGGCAGATCTCTGCCTCTGGGTTAAGTTGAACTGATGTGACTTTATCAATTATTCTCAGAATCTTTCTCCAGAATACCCTTATCTTTGGACAAGTCCAGAAGATATGGATAAAATTTCCAGGTGTACCTTCACATCTCCAACAATTTGGAGAGTTAGATGTTGATATTTTAGATAATTTATATGGTGTGAAATAGCTTCTGTGTGTTATCTTAAATTGAATTAGTTTATCTCTAAGTGAAATTAAAATCTGAAATGGAAATTTATATATCTTTCCCCAATTTTCTATTGATAATCTTGGAATGTCTCTTAACCAACATTTTGTTCATATCTGATAGTTCTATCTTAAATAAGTGATTATATAGAATTGAGATCATCCCCTTTTCTCTTCTCTTTCTCACCATTTTCTCTAAGCCTGTTTCTATTAACTGTGGGATACTCTGTGGAAACTGGGCTGACAACGCATGGACAACGCATATATCTAAAGAGGTAGCTCTCGGGGATTTTCCAGTTCCTTCTCATATCTGTAAATGAAGATATTTTTCCCTCGTATATTACTTGTGATATCTTTTTAACTTCGAATTTTGTCCATGCTCTAGGATCCGGTATAGAAGCCAGATGTCCAAACTCAGGATTTCTCCATAATGGGGTATTTGGAGAGATCTCTGTTTTTAGATTACTCTCTCTTATCATACCAGCTTTCCATGCTTTTACTGTCGTTATTATTGATGGAGTCAAACCTCAACTATTTTTCAACCCGCGGAATGGTAGTGCCTGCAGCGCCTCCAGAGACTGGACTACTGCAGCCTCCACCATTGTAGCGGGATCATATCTATCCGGATTCAACGACCTTACCACTGTTACCAACTGTGCTGCTAGGTAATACCTGTATAAATCCGGAAAAGCCAGTCCTCCCTGTGATACCGGGTGCATAAGTGTATCTAATTTTATTCTAGCCAGTTTATTTTGCCATATAAATGAAGAAAACATACTATGTAGCTGTTTAAAAAACCTTTTTGGTAACCATTGTGGTGAATTTCTAAACAAATATAGCAGCTGAGGAAGAATCTTCATTTTTATCAGATTTATACGTCCTAGTAAAGACAGGGGAAGCTTTTCCCATATTTTTTATTTTTTCTTATTTTCCTGTAATACTGGATCTAGATTCAACGTTTTAAATCTTTCGACTTGTCGCGATATCACTATGCCCAAATATTTAAATTCTGTTACCCATTTCAGTGGCAAGTCTGGAGTTGCTGTATCCTGTGCTCCTTGATCTATTGCAAATAACAATGATTTGCCCCAATTTACTTTAAAGCCTCGTACACACGATCGGATATCCTATGGATTCTAATCTGATGGTTTTGTCCATCGGAAATCCGATGAAGCTGACTTCCATCAGTCTTGCCTACACACCATCAGTCAAAAAACCGACCGTTCCAAACGCGGTGACGTAAAACACTCCGATGAGCCGAGAAAAATGAAGTTCAATGCTTCTGAGCATGCGTCGACTTGATTCTGAGCATGCGTGTTTTTTTAAAAAATTTAAAACATGTTCTATTTTTTAAAACCCATGGAAAAAAGACCGATGGGTCCCATACACGATTGGTTTGTCTGATGAAAACAATCCATCGGACGGTTTTCATCGGTTAAACCGATCGTGTGTACAGGGCTTAAGTCCTGTATACCGTGAATAAGTATTTAATAACTCCAATGCCCCATTCAATGACGGACCTGCATCCCTCAGAAACAACAGCATATCATCTGCATACAGAGCTACCCTCTCCTCCAGCCCTCCTAATCAAAGTCCCTGAATCTCTTGTGATATCCTCAGAGCCTCTGCCACCGGCTCTATTGCCACCGCGAAGAGTGCTGGAGAGAGAGGGCAGCCCTGTCTTGTACCTCTGTATAGCTGAAAGAAGGATGACAACCTTCCTCCAAGTTTAACCGCTGACATAGGCTCTCTATATATTATTTGAATCCAATTAATACATTTTAAAGGAAACCCCATTTTTCTAAGTACTTCCCATAGAAAGGGCCATTCTATAGTATCAAAAGCTTTCTCTATATCCAGGGATGCTACCGTCCTAGATCCTTCACAGTTATGATGTGCGTGTATATTCGTAAATAGTCTACATGAATTTACATCTGTCATTCTCTGTGGCATAAATCCCGTCTGATCTGAGTCTATAATAGATTTTAATAAAGGCTGAAGTCTAGATGTTAAGATTTTTATTAATATTTTGAAATCTATATTCAGTAATGCTATTGGCCTATATGAGGGGCACAGTTTTGGATCTTTACCCTCTTTATATATTAGGGTTATATGTGCCTTTCTCATTGAGTCTGGCAATATCCCCTGCAGCAATCCCTCTGAATATACCTTTCCTAATTTTGGAGCTAGTAACTCTTTATATTTTTTATAGAATTCCACAGGAATTCCATCTGGGCCTGGTGTTTTTTCTCCTAGAAATGTATTTATGGCCTTTTATTATTTCTTCACTTGTAATTGGATTTACCAATGCCTCCCTCTCCCTATCCGATAACCACCCGAGAGCCACCCGGTCCAGTAAGTCCGACATGGCTTCCGGGCAGAGACCGGAGGGGAGAGAAGAGGCATACAATCCTGCATAGTACTCACCAAAGGCCCTCAAAATCTCATCTGGTTCTTTTACTTTTATTCCCTCTGACGTTTCTATCTGTGCTATGATTGTAGGTTGGTATTCCTGTTGTGCCAATCTCGCCAAGAACCTCCCATTTTTGTCCCCTTGTTCAAAATTTTTTGCCTCTTTTTGTATACCGTATATACTCGAGTATAAGCCGAGGTTTCCAGCACATTTTATTGTGCTGAAAATGCCCCCCTCGGCTTATACTCAAGTCACCTTTTTGCGCCTGATCTCCTGGACTTTGGGGACCCGGTACCGGCCGGCCGTAGGTTCCCTGGACCCCAAATCTGGCACACATGTAGCCCCACTCTTCCTCTACAAGTGTGCCAAGTTTGTAGTCCGGGGGACCTACGGACGGGGAGTACCGATTTTTCAAACCCGGGCACCCCTTCCATAGACTCCCATGTTAAACTGTAATTTCTCCGGTAAATTTGGGGACCCGGTACCGGCTGGCCGTAGGTCCCCTGGAACCCAAACTTGGCACACATGTAGCCCATGTTCTCCTCTATAGGTGAGCAAGTTCTGTTTGGGGGACCTACGGCCGGGGAGCACCGATTTTTCAAAGCCAGGAACCCCTTCCATATACTCCCATGTTAAACGTAAGTCTAGTCATGGACACAGTGAGGCATGGGCCCAGTGAGGCATGGGCACAGTGAAGCATGGGCACAGTGAGGCATGGACATGGACACAGTGAGGCACAGTGAGGCATGCAGATGGACACCCTAGGCTTATACTCGAGTCAATAAGTTTTCCCAGTTTTTTGTGGTAAATTTAGGTGCCTCGGCTTATATTCGGGTCGGCTTATACTCGAGTATATACAGGAGTTCTAATCTTGTTATCTCCTCCATATGTAATTGTAGTTCTCTTTGCGTGGCCATCATTAAATCAAAATTAAGGTTACTTGGGTCTTGACTATATTTTTCCTTACCACTCTCTACCTGTATTTGTAGCTCCTGTACCTTAGCCTTCTGTTTTTTGTTTACTGCTGCAATATTTGAGATATATTGTCCTCGTAGACATGCCTTAAACGCATCCCATACTATATCCACTGAGGATAATCCCTCATTGTCTTCCCAATATTCCTTTATTATGGTTGTCATTTTTTCTGCTATCTCTGGGTATGTCACCCATTGTGGGGGCAATCTCCACAGTGCTGTATCCCTAAATGTGGGAATGCGTATTAATACCCGCAGAGGGGCGTGGTCTGACAAGCCACTGGGTAAGTATTCAGCATCTATAATATCTGTTAACATTGCAGAGTCCGCAAATGCCAGATCTATTCTAGATGCTGTTTTATAAGATGTAGAATAACAGGAATACCTTCTTGTTTCTGGGTTTTCCCATCTCCATATTTCTATTAGCCCCGTTGCTTGTGCCCAGTTATATAAATCGGCTGAGTGGTTCTTTGAGGGTTTCGGTCTGTCCAATAGAGCGGACATCACTGAATTGAAGTCTCCAATGAGCATCAGTTTTGCTGGAAGATATTGAATAATTCTTTCCATTATCTCATTTAAGATTTCAACCGAAAAAGGAGGAGGAATATATAATGCCACCATTATGCATCTTTGTTGCCCGATCTTATATACCAAGATCACATATTTTCCCTGTGAATCTATGTAGGCTTTTTCCACTTTTCCAGTAAAGGATTTATTAACTAATACTGATACCCCTCTGGCATAGGATGAATAGGTGGCATGGTATTCCTTTTGTATCCATGCTTATTTTAACGTTGTTATTTTTTTTTCCCATTAGATGTGTCTCCTGTAGTATAATTAGTTGCGGATTATATTTTCTTATATATTGGAACATCAGAGCTCGCTTGAACGCAGAGTTCAGTCCTCTGACGTTCCACGATATTGCTGAATATCTATTGTAATTACTATTATTATTACTTTCTTTGCCTGACATTGTATTTATGACCTAGGGTGCTTCCTCCTACACCTTCTTTTTTGGGGACAGAACCTTTTCTGAGATTTTAGACTACACTTCTGGGCATTTATACATTTCATTCTTACTCTATCTTTCCCTCCCACCTCCCTTCCCACCCTATCCCTCTCCACCTCCTCCTTTGATCCACAATTCCATTCATACCTGGACAAGAGTGGAGAGGCATTTTGACTAATCCCTTTTTTACCGACCGTGGTATCTATTCCATGGTCAATACCCAACATTTCCCAAACTCCGCCCTCCCCAAAAGAAAATAAATAAATAAAACAAATACAGTTGCCTTTCATACAAACATGTGGCGGGCTCGACACTCAGTATAATATGGTAAGTTATCCTTATTATCTAAACAAATATTTCTCTATAGAGGGATGTATACAGGGAAATAAAAACAGACTCAGTAACAAAAAGTAACTAAAAAACAACAAAAAGCAAAGGAGGGTATTACTCCTATAGATCACTTTTCCCCTACACACATTTTCTCCATAAAAAATAAATAAATGCATACAAAATGATACTGTTCAAGTTACATTTACCATATATGCTCCTCCTTAATCTCTTGAAGCCCCCCTCCCTCCCCCTCCCCAAAAAAAAAAAAAAGTTAGCGCCAGTCTCCAAAACATATTCAGGGAAAAGCACTTTTGGTATAATAAGATACTTTTGCTTCAACATTATTTTTCAATTTTAATCATTCATTATCATTTACCATAGAAATTTTTTTCCCATCTCCTTTCTCTCAAATATTTCTATATAGAGAGGGTACTCAAAAAAAAAAAAAATCCTTTCCTCTCTCTCCCCAACCACCCAACCCCCACTCCACCCCTTTTATTAAATGGTATTTTTAGACCGTGTTTAATTGTGTGTAATAGATCAGTTAAAAAAAAAAAAAAGAATATATAAAGTGGTTCTGGTGCTCAATGACGCTATTCTATCCCTTCCCTCCCTCCCTCCCTCCCTCCCCTTGTGTATATTCACTAACTCATTCCTATTACTTAATTTTATCGTGTTTGTATCGTGTTTGATTCCTCAAATATATTTAAATTATTTATCTCCCTATACTCCCCCAAAAAAATATTCCCTAAATAATCCCTAAAAGGGAGAGGGAGAGAGAGAAGGAAAAAAAAACTCTCCTCTCCCTTCCTTCCCCTTCACCCCGCCTCCCTCCCTAAAAATCCGCCACCCATGGCCTAAAAAAAAAAAAGGGGAAGCAGCCATTTCCAACTGCTCCACTACTTCCAATGTATGTAGAGTACGTGGCCCAAAAATCTCATAACCCTCCCTCCATATAAAAATACCCCTGTATACCTGTATAGCCTTTAATCAAAAACAAAAAAAACAAAAACAAAAAAAAAGGAAGAATATTAAACTGCACTGCACTGTCAAAGCTATCTAGCAACCAACCACTCTGCCACCGCATCAGGTGTTTCAAAAAAATGTGTTCGCATCTCATCATTCACCCTTAGGTTACTGGGATATAAAAGACTATATTTCAGTCCCTTCTCTCTAAGTTTCTTCCGAACTTCGTTATATGCCCTTCTCCTTTCCTGTATCTCCGGGGGGTAATCTGGGAAGAACATTAGTTTCACATTTTCATATTGTATGTCCTCTTTCATCCTCGCTGCTAACAAGATTTTATCTCGGTCTCTAAAGTTTAGCAGACGCAGTAAGAAGGGTCTGGGGAATTCTCCTGGTTTGGGAATACGGAGGGAGATTCTATGAGCTCGCTCTACTATAAATGTTGGAGTTCTTTCCACCAAGCCTAGAATATCTGTCAATAGTTTTTCCGAAAACTCTACTGGGTTGTCAGCTTCTGCTCGCTCTGGTATCCCCAAAATCCGGACATTGTTCCTCATTAATCGTCTTTCTGTGTCTATTGCTCTTTCTTGAAGTGCTATGATTTGTTTTTTCATTATATGCCATTCTTTATTCTCAACTTTTTGTTTTTCTTCTATCTTTGTGACCCGAGTTTCCACTGCCACCGTTCTTTGCTGTATTTTTTCAAATTCGTGCCTCATGATACTGATATCTACAGCCAGGGCATCTATTTTAGATGTAAGGGTCTCGCTGCTTTTTTTTATCGCCTCCATTATGTCCTTAACAAAAGTAGGCTGTTCTACCGCCATTACACTCTGGATCTCTACCTGTGCCTCAGTGGTTTTAGAGGATTTTAGCGGAGATTTTTCTGCTGGTTTCAGAGTTCCTTTTATTGCTTTTATTAATGGGGAAGAGCATGGGGTAACCAATTGTGTTTTACCCCTGGTTTTGCTGGGGGCCATTCAAGCACTGTTCAGTTTTCTGTTTTCAGCAGCAAAAAGTTAATGTCTGTGTGTATGAGTTTTTTTTTTTTTTTGCTTTGCCTTCTGCCTTCTCTCTCAAATAGTAGTACTAATTTGATAAAGATGAAGTCAAGGCTCCCATTATTTATACCTTTTATGTTTGTTTCTGTTTCTGCCCTACTACCTATTCACTAGAAAAGTAGGGAAAGTAGAGGAGGTATCAATATCCTCAATGTTCTCAGGAATAGAAAAACGATAGAAAAGCAATAAATAGCAATAGATAGTAAATAGAAAGTAATGGAAAAGCCGAACTCGCTTTATTATCTTCTTCTCCCTCCTCCACTAACTTGTATACATGTATATATCTTTCGTATGCTGTTTGCCGTATACAGGGAATACAGGGAATACTTCAAATGATATGTAGAAAGTTCAACCCAGAGCGGGGGGAGCTTAGTCTATAGTAAAATCTGCCTCCTTCCAGCTGCTATTTTACCTTCACGTATACCGCTGCGGGTCTACGTATCTGTGGATCTGTGCTCTGTTATCTGTAATCCGGATGTCAGCAGGGCTGCGGAGTTGGCGTCTTGTATTGAGGTTATCTCTGATGCGTCACTCATTACTTGTGCAGGCTCCGTGCAGGCTCTGTTATCTGCTATTTCCCCCATCCATCATCAATGGTGCTATGTTTCTACTCATTGTAGTGTGGTAGGAGATATATATGGTAGGAGAAGCAGCGTCCCACGGCTTTTCCGGTCGTAAATTAGAGCGAGTTGGACCGAGCTAGAAGCGGACATTCACTACTGGGTGATTTAAGTCTGCGGATCCATGGCAGAGCTGGCGTCTCGCTCCAAAAGCATCGCGGCGGCAGCAGCAGCAGCAGCAGCAGCGGCGTCTCACGCTGAGAGCATCGCATGTGAGGAACCCGCCCACACGTACAGACGTTCACTCCGTCACTCCGTCATCCAGGTAGAAACCTTTTTAGTAGAGTAGAACAAATGTACTAATTGATACGTGATAGACTACTGATCCAAGCATGTCCGATGCAAATCCTGCCAGCCCTCCTGGCTGAAGTGACTTGACTTCACAACAACCCCACATTCTCTCCCTCTGGCTCCACATCCAACTCCTCGCATGACTCTTCCAGAGCTTTCCACTGTGCCTTTCACTCACTGACCCTGGCATGGATCCCTCCTGGAATGACTTACTCCGGACGTGCTTCCCAACTGTCCTCTTTCCTGCTCCTGTTCTAGGATACCTCTCAATGACCATGTAATGAGAGGCTCCCTTTTTAAATGAAATGCAAACAATCAGTGATCACCCTCGTTTTTTCACATGGCAAAATGTGTGTTTGCTTCTGTTTGGTGTGCAGTTACAAATTAATGTCACTGAAAGCGCAACTAGTAATTTTAGGTGTATAAAGATGGCTATACACTATACAATCTGATTTTACAATCTCCTTTAGATTTGCCATCAGTTATGTAGTGCAAGAGCCTGCTTGCTTTGATATAGAGTAATTGGCTAGATAGGTGTTTCTTCCTATTATATACATTTGGCAGGGCATTTTTTCAGCAGGAACGTGGGGGGAACGCAGTTCCGCACCTCCCGAACTGAATGTATGTAATGGAAAGGGGTGCTGGGGTGTGCTGGAGAGTCTATTGATGCTGGCTGCTGGGGGCTCTATTTTGCAAAGGAAGGGAGTCTATTGTTGCTGGGGAGTTCTTCTGTTGCTTGTGGGGGATCTATTGTTGCTGGGGGGTCAGTCATTGCTAGGAGGGATGTACTGTTGAGGGAGGAGTCTTTGTTGCTGGCTGCTGGAGGGTCTATTGATGCTGGCTACTGGGGAATCTATTGTTGCTGGAGGGGATCTATTTTTGCAGGGGGGGGGTCTATTGTTGCTGGTGGGGGATCTATTGTTGCTGGGGGTAGGTGCAGGGGGTCGATCATTGCTGGGAGGGATCTGCTGGCTGCTGGAGGATATATTGATGCTGGCTGTTGGGAGTACATTGTTGCTGGGGTGAATCTATTTTCGCTGGGTTGTCCATTGTTGCTAGGTCTATTTTACTGCCTTTGTTATCATTAACAAATTCCATAGAAAATACTTAGCACCACAAAATGATACTTGTTTCTGTATTCTCTAAAAGGGGTGGTACTGGAAGGTGGGTAAGGGATGGAACCAAGGAATGGTGCTCAGTGGTGGGTAGGGGGTGGAGTCAAGGGTGACTTGGAAGGGAGGAGTTCCTGCACCTATTCTCTGAGAAAAAAAGCCCTGACATTTGGTAAATCTAAAGGAGATTGTACAATCAGATTGTATAGCGTATGACCACCTTTATACACCTAAAATTACCTAGTTGCGCTTTCAGTGACATTAATTGGAAAAAGCACACCAAACACAGAAGCAAACACATATTTTGGCATGTAAACAAAATGAGTGACAAATGCTGTAAAATGCACAGTAAAAAAACATGCAACCCACAAAACGCCAAAATGTCCCATGAGCCACATGTAGTGCATCCCATTGAAATCAACAGGCTGCCCTATGCATGTCACAGGAAAACCGAGACACAAAACGTTCGCTTCCACTATGCTAGATGTGAATGGGTCCTGAAGGTGAAATTGGTGCATTAACACAAGAACAATGAGGCTCCATTCATATCTGTGCGTTTCCTTGCATTTCAGAACTGCACCAAATATCGCAGTAAAAAAAACCCAAGCTCCACTCTCAAAAAAAAAAGTTCTGAAGCTTCTTTGGAGCGATGTGTGCGATTGTGTGTAGGGAAGCCCATTCAGGTGGATGGGCTGCCCTATGTGTGATGGGTGAAAATGCTCCAAAACACCTCCCCCCCTCACAAAAAAAAAAAAAACGCATGTGGAAATTGCGATTTCCTGCTATGCAGAGATGTGAACGGGGCTTGACAGCTGAGTGTTTCTACCCACTCGTTTCTATGTACTTGTATAAAGATGACCATTCCAGGGTGGATATAAATCAATGATTTTTTTTTTTATAAAAATCTAAAAATCAGATTCTTTTGATTTAAATCAGATTCTTTTGATTTAAATCTGATTTTTCTGATTTAAATCAATTATTTTGATTTTTATCAAATTAATTTTAATAAAATGCTTTTGGAGTAAAATCTATCTAAAGATAGTTTTCTATTTAAGATACATTAACTACTTCCCGACGGTCAATAGCAGATTGATGTCCAGGAAGTGGTTCTGTTATCCTGACTGGACGCCATATGGGGGCGCGCAGCGCGGCGATCGTGAGTGCGGCATGTCAGGCTGGCACCTCGCATCTCCGATCGTGGGAGTGGAGCGCTTTTCATATTTGTTTCATTTTTTTTTAGTTTACTACTTGGAAAAAATAAATAAATAATGATACTGTGGAAAAGGTCCAGTATAGTTGAAAATACTAGCTTCCATAACCCCCATGAATCCTTTAAAGCCCAGATGTGATAAATGTAATAAAAGAGCATTTGAGAACAGGCAAAGACCTATTTTCATGATAAAGCATTCAAGTGACTAATAGTTGGCTGTATTGCCATCCAGCTTGAGGAAATAGACAGTGAAACCTACATAAAAGAAAAGTTAACTGTGCAGGTTACTTGTTACAAGGAAATTGGAACTTTTCTATTTGCCACCCCAGTAATACCTGGCATTACCTTCCCGTGCAATTTACTGCTGAGAACCTGCAGTGACCTTTTCCATTAAACTCTGAGTCATTGACAAATCTTTGACCCCTTATTTCACAAAATAAACAACAATCTAGCTGCAGTTTCAACAGATCTAAAAGCAGAGCACATACTGTAGATATTTTCTGAAATATAGTCATTATAGGGTCCAGTTTAACAATAATCAATATTTATTTATTTTACAAAACAGACACATAGGCATTTAGAGGAGAAAAAACAAAACAAAAAAAGCGATACCTTTTGGACATACACAAAAAGTCACACTGTGTATTAATCCACAAATCATATAAACAAATTTGAAAAAAAAAAAAAAAAAAATGAAAAGTATTTCTGTTGTGAATGTATGATGCTATAGTTATATACGTATATTTTCATAATCCTTTAGTATAGATCGCTCCCAAATCATAATAATACATAGCTATTTCTATTGTCTCTCTGTTGGCCCAAGTAAGCACTTTTAAGCAGACACATCATATGAAATTTAGGGAAAAATACTAAAATATATATATATATATATATATATATATATATATATATATATACAGTATATATCACCTATTATAGGGTCCTGTTTAAAATATGGAAAATAAAGCCCAATGTTTACTCTATAAAAAAACTAGATGTATTCAATGTTTTTAGGTCAAATATTTTAATGGGCTTTAGTAAAAAAAAAATTGCTGGTATGCTGCGTTAGCTAATGTTAGTGTAGTGCATCTAATTAGACTGCAGGGGTCACTGTTTAGGTTTGGTAGGTGTAAGACATTATTTTGGCCTGCAGATGTCACTGTATCAGTTACTGTGGGAAAATGTTTGTTTTAGTTTACAGGTGTCAGAGTTTAGGCTCTCTCTCATTGGTGGCTGGGGGGAGGTAAAAATAGGCATCTAAGCTGCCGTTTACCGCACCACCAGCCACCCACCTGAATCCTAACATTACAATGTGGCCCAGCAAAGTAAAATCGCTGTTTTGCAAAAATAAAGGTAAAAGTGTTAGTTTACTTTTACATTATTTATTTTCTTACATACAGCGGAAACTCAGTATGTTTGCTTTCCACTCAAAATTAGTAGTTTTTTCAAAGACAAGATTTTTTTTTTTTTTGTAGCAGTGACAGACCATAAGTATGTGTTTGAAGCACCAGAAATAATATACACTAGCTAAAAAAGAAAACTGAAGCTAACGCTATCAACTTCATGCAGATTGCCAAACAGTGTAAAAAAAAGAAAAGTCCCATAGCTTAGCTTGCAATCTTTTTTTTTCAGTACTACACTGTATTGTGTACAAAGTTTAACAAAATGTCAACCCAGAGTAAACCAAAACACCTCACAACCACAAAGCCACATTCCAGAGATGAGGCACTTCTTAAATTAACTAAAAAAAATGACAGTGTTATATTCTAGAAAGAAAAGCCAAACATATGGCACGGTAACTAGAAAATGTGTAGGCAGTAATTGGGGTCCAGGGCAGCAATTTAAGGAGAGATAAGTCTTTTTTTTTTTTTTTAAGAAACTAGTATAATATTACTTCAACAGCAGCCATAAATATTATATATACTTGCTGCACATTATGCAAGCAATTTTACTTGGGTACTATGTCGGAGGAAGAGGTGTGGCATATTTTATTGTGCAAAAGATATCAGATTATTTTGCCACAATCAATAGCCAGAAATGTTTCATGGACATGCTGTACACCATGTAAGCATTTTTACCAATGGAAGACAGAGAGGTAGGTTGGGATAAAGTGTGTGCTTTTACAGAGCCAAATGCCAGGAAAATCCAACTGATTGGCTGGACAGACAGTATTTATTCCTTTTTTGCAATATAAGAGGGAGAGAACATGCAGATTTCACCTGGAGTAAACAAATAACAGACTGCACCATTTTAAAAATTTAGAGTAGAGATTTTTAAGCCTTTTTGATAGTTTGCTATTTCAGAGGAAGTGAGCAGATTTCATGTGTAAAAAAATATATTTTTAATAAAAAAAAACTGAAGACTGAAAAAATGTACTAATTTGAAACACTCCTTTTAATCCTTTATTACATAGGTCACAATTTTTGAGGGAGAGACAAATCTGATTGAATCTGGACTTAAAACATTTGTGTCTTTCTTTCTTATGCTGGCCACTAGTGAACACCCCCGGGTCAAATATTCCTTAAATATCGTACCTGGGGGGTGTCTAAAGTATGCCTGTGAAGTGCCACGTGTTTCCCGTGTTTAGAACTGTCCCTGCACAAAATTAAATTTCTAAAGGAAAAAAAGCCATTTAACCACTTAACGACCGCTCACTGTATATATACGTCGGCAGAATGTCACCGACAGGCACAATCACGTAGAGCGTACGTGATCGCCTTTGTACAGTTGGGGGGTCCGATCGGACCCCCTCCTATACAGTGAGCAGCCGTTTATCGTTGGGGAGCGATCAGAGATGAGGGGGTGACCATTCGATTTCGGCCACCCCCTCGCGATGGCTCCCGGCGAATGAAAATGCTTCCTCCGCCATGTGATGTAAACACAGGCAGGAGGAAGTGATGTCATCTCCCTCGCGGCGGTCTTTTCGATTCCGGCGCCGAGGAGAGAAGAAGCAGGTTAGTGCACCAACAGTCCACTGACACATAGGTACACATAGGCACACATTTCACCCCCCAGTCACCCCCAGATCACCCCCCAGGTCCCCCCCAGCCCCCAATCACAGTGTCACTGATTGCAGTGATCATTTATTTTACTGATCACTGCATTTAGTGTCATCTGTGATAGTAAAAAGTTGCAGGGCAGTTAGGATTAGGCCCCTTTAGGTCCAGGGTAGCCCCCTAACCCCCCTAATAAAGGTTTAACCCCTTGATCGCCCCCAGGTAACCCTTTCACCCCCTAACGCCAGCGTCACTAAGCGATCGTATTTTCGATCGCTGTATTTAGTGCCGGTGGTGCCCTAGATAGACAGTTATTTATTTTTAGTTTCGCCGCAGGTTTTTAGAGCGTCAGGTACCCCCATATATTATTTTAACCCCCTGATTGCCCCTAGAGTTAACCCTTTCACCAGTGATCACCGTATAAGCGTCACTGGTGACACTGGTTACCCAGTTAGTTATTTAGTTATTTAGGTAACCCGTCAGGTTTTTATATAGCGTCGGGTACCCCCATATTTAACCTAATAAAGGTTTTAACCCCCTGATTGCCCCTAGTTAACCCTTTCACCAGTGATCACCATATAAAGGTTACGGGTGACGCTGGTTGGTTAGTTTGCTTTTTATAGCATCAGGGCACCCGCCGTATATAACCCAATAAAGGTTTAACCCCCTGATAGCCCGGCGGGTGAGATCAATTAGGTTTTAGCGCCAGAGAGGGTCTGCGTCGCCCCAGGCAGCGTTAGGTTAGTGCCAGTAACGCTAACACCCACGCGCAAAGCATACACCTCCCTTAGTGGTATAGTATCTGATCAGATCTATACTAGCGTCCCCAGCGGTTTAGGGTTCCCAAAAACGCAGTGTTAGCGGGATCAGCCCAGATACCTGCTAGCACCTGCGTTTAGCCCCTCCGCCCAGCCCAGCCCAGCCCAGCCCACCCAAGTGCAGTATTGATCGATCACTGTCACTTACCAAACACAAAACACATAACTGCAGCGTTCGCAGAGACAGTCCTGATCCCTGCGACCGCTAACAGTTTTTTTTGTAGCGTTTGATATATTTGCTGACGACAGTCGGGTGCTTTTTTTCCTGTGAATCTTACTAGTGTACCCCTAAATTTAGAGCCCAAAATGGCAAGTCGAAGGTACACTAGTAAAGAGGCCTACGAGATTCTGAGCATGACAGATAGTGAAGAGGAGGTCACGTATCTGTCAGATTC
Organism: Rana muscosa; assembly: GCA_029206835.1. Taxonomy (NCBI): domain Eukaryota; kingdom Metazoa; phylum Chordata; class Amphibia; order Anura; family Ranidae; genus Rana; species Rana muscosa. Next base: position 201,128,300 of record CM055118.1, read on the forward strand.
AGGCTCAGAATATCTTCCCGTAGAAGACAGTGACGTCAGCGGCCCCACGTCAGATAGCTCTGACGACGAAGTTGAGGTCCCTGCTAAGGTCAGGCGTACCCGATCCCGATCTTCTGAGTTTGTTGAGGAGCAAGAACCGCAGGGCTCTCGTATCATGGAGCAGAGTAGTACTAGCGCCGCTATTCCTTCTGGTGAATTGGCAAGCTACCAGCGGCCTAGTACAGCCTGGGCGTACATCCAGCACTGCAGTATCACTTGGTGACGTGGCGAGTCCCATAAGTGCAGTTCAAGCTGGCGAGGTGGCAAGCACAAGTAGTGTCCCGCTGCCACCAATAAGAAGACAAAGGCAGGCCCGTCGTACCCATAGTGCTCTTCCTGCAGAATTCGCCTATCCTGATTGGGTCCCCACCACTTCTGCAGAACCCGTACTTCCCCCATTCACTGCCCAACCCGGTATTCAGGTGGAAACAGCAGATTTTATGCCAAGTGATTATTATTCGCTGTTTTTAGAGTAATTTATATGCTGGTCAATTCATCGCCGCTAATCCCCAGTTGCCTTCCATTGCCAAAGATTGGAAACCAATTACGGTTTCCGAATTTAAGACCTTTCTGGGCCTTTCCCTCAACATGGGCACACATAAATTCCCGTCATTGCGTGCTTATTGGTCCACGCACCCAATTGACCACATGCCCGTGTTCTCTGCCTCCATGCCCAGGAAACGATACGAGCAGATTTTGCGGTTCATGCACTTCAACGACAATGAACTTTGTCGTCCACGTGGGGACCCTGAATACGACCGGCTCTATAAAATTCGGCCCCTCATAAACCACTTCAACGAACGTTTTGCAGCCTTGTTTATTCCCGATCAAGCTGTCTGCGTTGATGAGTCCCTGATTACATTTTCTGGCCGCTTGGCTTTCAAGCAGTACCTGCCCAGCAAGCGTGTCAGATACGGGGTCAAGCTCTATAAGTGCTGTGACAGGGCAACAGGCTATGTATGGAGCTTTATGGTTTATGAGGGAAAAGATAGTCAGGTTGAGCCGGTCAACTGCCCGGATTACATAGGGAGCGCTGGCAAGATAGTGTGGAACTTGGTGTCACCCTTATTCGGAAAGGGGTACCACTTGTATGTGGACAATTATTACACGAGCGTGCCACTGTTTAGTCACTTGTTTGATCATCAGATTGGAGCATGTGGCACCGTGCGACCTAATCGCCGGGGCTTTCCCCAGCGGCTTGTAGATGCCCGTCTTAGGCTGGGGGAGAGAGCCTGCGTAAAGTGTAATAACTTGCTCGCTATGAAGTGGAGGGACAATAAGAATGTTTTCCTTCTTACCTCCCTTCATGCAGACTTGACAGTCCAAATTCGTACGGCAACTGGTGTTGTGGAGAAACCCCTCTGTGTCCACGAATATAACAAAAATATGGGAGGGGTGGACCTCAACGACTAGTTGATGGCGCCGTATCTAATTGACCGTAAGGCGAGACGCTGGTACAAAAAAGTGTCTCTATCCTTATTCCAATTGGCTTTGCTGAACGCTCATGTGCTATACAGAGCTTCAGGCGGGACTTTATCTCTTCTAAAATTCCAGAATGAGATAGTCACAGAACTCCTGTATCCAGGCGGTTCTGCACCTCACCATCCCCTACCAAATGCAGTAAGCCGGCTGCATGAGAGGCATTATACGCATCTCCTCCCGAGTACCCCTACCCAACAAACCCCCCAAAAAAGATGTCGTGTCTGTAGCAAGCGCGGATTTAGGCGTGACACCCGTTATTATTGTCCACTCTGTCCTGACAAACCTGGTCTTTGCCTTGGTGAATGTTTTGAACGCTACCACTCAAAAGTGAAGTTTTAGCGTAGGGTACAGCATTTCACAGACTAGGACACACTTACACAGGGTCTCCCAAGATGCCATTACATTTTGAGAGACCCGAACCATTACAGTTGTTAAAGTTTAAAAAAAAAAGTGTAAAAAAGAAAAAAAAAAACGTAAAAAACAAAAACACAAAAAAAAATAAAATAAAAAAACCAAAAATAGTTGTCGTTTTATTGTTCTCTCTCTCTCTCTCTCTCTATTTTCTCTCTATTGTTCTGCTCTTTTTTACTGTATTCCATTCTGCAATGTTTTATCATGCTTGCTTTTCAGGTATGTAATTTTTTGTTTTCAGGTGCGCCATTCAACTGCAGCGCGGAATTATTTATCTTGACAGCAACAGCGTTTGCTCCCACGATACATAAAGCCGTGACTCCAGTGCTGTAGGAGGTGATTTCACCACCACAGTTAAAAAAAAAGAGCATATATGCCGAAGCATGGGGGCAGCAGGGGCGGAGGAGCGATTTTGCTCCTAATGCCGCGTATATACGGTCGAAATTCCGACGGAGGCTTGCCCGTGGAAAAGTTCGACCGTGTGTACGCGGCATAACCTTTTATGCCGCGTACATACGGTCGAAATTTCGACAAAGGCTTGCCCGTGGAAAAGTCCGACCGTGTGTACGCGGCATAACTTTTTTGCGGGAGGATGCCCCCATGCTTCGGCATATATGCCCATCATTAGAAGTGGGTGGATGAAGGGAGGTATTCTAATGGTGGGCATACCCACCGATCAATCTCTTTTTTTCGTTCAGCCAACAGGCTGCATGAAAAAAAAGATTACAATACATGTCCAACAAGGACCAGCAACGTACTGGTATGTTGCTGGACTTTGAATGTTTATACCAGAATGATGCCTGCAGGTTTAGGTATCATCTTGGTATCATTCTTTTCAGCCAGTGGCCGGCTTTCATGTAAAAGCAATTCTAGCAGATAATTAGCCTCTAAACTGCTTTTACAAGCAGTGGGAGGAAATGCCCCCCCCCCGGATATAAACAGCGCCATTGGGAAATTGGGAAAGCATTTTATCACGATCTTGGTGTGGTCAGATGCTTTGAGGGCAGAGGAAAGATCTAGGGTCTAACCCCCCATTTTTTTTCAAAAAAAGAGTACCTGTCACTACTTATTGCTATCATAGGGGATATTTACATTCCCTGAGATAACAATAAAAATGATAAAAAAAAAAAAAATATGGAAGGAACAGTTTAAAAATAAAATAAAAAAGCAAAATAAATAATAAAAAAATAAAAAATAAAAAAAAAAGTACCGCTGTCCCCCCCTGCTCTTGCGCAAAGGCGAACGCAAGCGTCGGTCTAGCGTCATATGTAAACAGCAATTGCATCATGCATGTGAGGTATCACCGCGAAGGTCAGATCGAGGGCAGTAATTTTAGCAGTAGACCTCCTCTGTAAATCTAACGTGGTAACCTGTAAAGGCTTTTAAATGCTTTTAAAAATGAATGTAGTTTCTCGCCGCTGTGCGTTTGTGCGCAATTTTAAAGCATGTCGTGTTTGGTATCCATGTACTCGGCCTAAGATCATCTTTTTTATTTCATCAAGCATTTGGGCAATATAGTGTTTTTTAGTGCATTAACCACTTGACCACTGGGCACTTAAACCCCCTTAATAACCAGACCAATTTTCAGCTTTCGGTGCTCTCACATTTTGAATGACAATTACTCAGTCATACAACACTGTACCCATATGAAATTTTTGTCCTTTTTTTCACACAAATAGAGCTTTCTTTTGGTGGTATTTAATCACCGTTGGGTTTTTTATTTTTTGCGCTATAAGAGAAAAAAGACTGAAAATTTTGTAAAAAAATGATTTTTTTTTCGTTTCTGTTATAAAATTTTGCAAATTACTATTTTTTCTTCATAAATTTTGGCCAAAATTTATACTGCTACATATCTTTGGTAAAAATAAGTACAAATTGGTGCATATTATTTGGTCTTTGTGAAAGTTATAGAGTCCACAAGCTATGGTGCCAATATCTGAAAATTGATCACACCTGAAGTACTGACGGCCTATCTCAATTCTTGAGACCCTAACATGCCAGAAAAGTACAAATACCCCCCAAATGACCCCTTTTTGGAAAGAAGACATTCCAAGGTATTCAGAAAGAGGCATTGTGAGTTTTTTGAAGTTGTCATTTTTTCCCACAATTCTTTGCAATATCAAGATTTTTTTTTTCTCTTTTATTTTTTTCACAAAATTGTCATATTAGCAGGTTATTTCTCACACACAGCATATGCATTCCACAAATTACACCCCAAAACACATTCTGCTATTACTCCCGAGTATGGCGATACCACATGTGTGAGACTTTTACACAGCGTGGCCACATACAGAGGCCCAACATGCAGGGAGCACCTTCAGGCGTTCTGGAGCACCTAGGCCAATTATGACATTTCTCTCCTACATGTAAAAATCATCATTTGTTTGCTAGAAAATTACATAGAACCCCAAAACATTATATATGTTTTTTTAGCAAAGACCTTAGAGAATATAATGGTGGTTGTTGCAACTTTTTATCTCGCACGATATTTGCGCAGCAATTTTTTTAACGCGTTTTTTACGGAAAAAAAAATGTTTTGTGCTTAAAAAAAAAAAAAAAAAGTAAAGGTAGCCCAATGTTTTTGCATAATGTGAAAGATGAAGTTACGCCGAGTAAATAGATACCTAACATGTCGCCCTTAAAAATTGCACACACTCGTGGAATGGCGCCAAACTTCGCTACTTAAAAAATCCCCATAGGCGACGCTTTAAATATTTTTACTGGTTACATGTTTTGAGTTACAGAGGAGGTCTAGGGCCAAAATGATTGCTCTCGCTCTAACGTTCGCAGAGATACCTCACATGTGTGGTTTGAAAACCGTTTTCATATGTGGGCGGGACTTACGTATGCGTTCGCTTCTGTATGCGAGCTCACGGGGACAGGGGCGCTTTAAAAAAAAAAAAAAAATGTATTCTTCATTTTACTTTATTTATTTTAGTTTGACATGTTTTTCCGCCCTAAACATTTTTTTGATCACTTTTATACCTATTACAAGGAACGTAAACATCCCTTGTAATAGGAATATGGCATGACAGGTCCTCTTTACAGTGAGATATGGGGGGGGGGGTGTCAATAAGACCCCACATCTCACCTCTAGGCTGGGAAGCCTGAAAAAAAAACAAAAAAAAAAACAACAATCCTGGCTTTGATTGTAGTGGTGAGTCGGTAGAAGCACCGGAGGGCGGCGGGGGGGGGGACATCCCCTCTCGCCTCCCGTAAGAATGATCAAGCGGCGGAACAGCCGCTATGATCGTTCTTATGGTGTAGGGAATCGCCGGCTGAAAAAGCTAATATCTGAATGATGCCTGTAGCTGCTCCCATCATTCAGATATCCCCGCACAAAGTCAAGGACGTCATATGACGGCCGGAGGGCGGGAAGTGGTTATTGCAGAGTATTGCCGGGCATTGCGGAGTATTGCCGGGCATTGCGGAGTATTGCCGGGCATTGCGGAGTATTGCTGGGCATTGCGGAGTATTGCTGGGCATTGCGGAGTATTGCAGGGCATTGCGGAGTATTGCGGACTATGGCAGGGTATTGCGGTGTATGGCAGGGTATTGCACGGGTATTGCACAGGGTATTGTGGAGGGTATTGCAGAGTATTGTGGAGGGTATTGCAGAGTATTGTGGAGGGTATTGCAGAGTATTGTGGAGGGTATTGCAGAGTATTGTGCAGGGTATTGCAGAGTATTGTGCAGGGTATTGCAGAGTATTTTGCAGAATATTGCGCAGGGTATTGCAGAGTATTGCGCAGGGTATTGCAGAGTATTGCACCAGAGTATTGCAGAGTATTGCACCAGAGTATTGCAGAGTATTGCACCAGGGTATTGCAGAGTATTTTGCAGGGTATTGCGCAGGGTATTGCAGAGTATTTTGCAGGGTATTGCAGAGTATTGCGCAGGGTATTGCAGAGTATTGCGCAGGGTATTGCAGAGTATTGCGCAGGGTATTGCAGAGTATTTTGCAGGGTATTGCAGAGTATTTTGCAGGGTATTGCAGAGTATTTTGCAGGGTATTGCAGAGTATTGCACCAGGGTATTGCAGAGTATTGCACCAGGGTATTGCAGAGTATTGCACCAGGGTATTGCAGAGTATTGCACCAGGGTATTGGCAGGGTATTTTGCAGAGTATTGGCAGGGTATTTTGCAGAGTATTGGCAGGGTATTGCACCAGGGATGGCTGAGCAGGGATGGATGGATGGCTGGATCTGTGACTGCAATTGTCACAGATCCAGCCCACAGTGCTGCTGCTGCCATCCGCTCCCTCCCCCTCCCCTCTCACACTGTACCGATCGGTACAGAGAGGGGAGGGAGGAACTGGCGTCATCAAATGACGCCGGTCTGTTTACAAGTGATTGCTCCGTCATTTGACGGAGCGATCACGTGGTAAACGGCCGCTATCAGCGGCGATTTACCGCGATTCGTGATCCGCCGGGTCCCCTGGACCCGGCGGTCACGGAGTTTCCCGTGTGCGCGCCCCAGGGGGCGCGCGGGAGCGCGATTCTGGGAGGACGTTATATAACGTCCTCCCAGAGTTAAGCAACCACCTTGTCGACGTTATTTGTCGGCAGGTGGTTGTTAAGTGGTTAAAAAAAAAATGTGTTTTTCCCCCAAAAAATGCGTTTGAAAAATCGCTGCGCAAATACTGTGTGGAAAAAAAAATGCAACACCCACCATTTTAATCTGTAGGGCCTTTGCTTTAAAAATATATATAATGTTTGGGGGTTCAACATAATTTTCTTGCAAAAAAAAAATGTTTTCATGTAAACAAAAAGTGTCAGAAAGGGCTTTGTCTTCAAGTGGTTAGAAGAGTGGATGATGTGTGACATAAGCTTCCTAATGTTGTGCATAAAATGCCAGGACAGTTCAAAACCCCCCCAAATGACCCCATTTTGGAAAGTAGACACCTAAAGCTATTTGCTGAGAGGCATGTTGAGCCCATTGAATATTTATTTTTTTTGTCCCAAGTGATTGAATAATGACAAAAAGAAAAAAAAAATGTACAAAAAGTTGTCACTAAATTATATATCGCTCAAACATGCCATGGTTATATGTGGAATTGCACCCCAAAATACATTCTGTTGCTTCTCCTGAGTACGGGGATACCACATGTGTGAGACATTTTGGGAGCCTAGCCGCGTACAGGACCCCGAAAACCAAGCACCGCCTTCAGGATTTCTATGGGTGTAAATTTTTGATTTCACTCCTCACTGCCTATCACAGTTTCGGAGGCCATGGAATGCCCAGATGGCACAAAACCCCCCAAATGACCCCATTTTGGAAAGTAGACACCCCAAGCTATTTGCTGAGAGGTATGTTGAGTATTTTGCAGATCTCACTTTTTGTCACAAAGTTTTAAAAATTAAAAAAAAAAAAAAAAAAAAATATGTCTTTCTTAATTTTCAAAAACAAATGAGAGCTGTAAAATACTCACCATGCCTCTCGGCAAATAGCTTGGGGTGTCTACTTTCCAAAATGGGGTCATTTGTGGGGGTTTTGGGCTATCTTGGCATTTTATGGCCTTCAAAACTGTGATAGGTAGTGAGGAGTGAAATCAAAAATTTGTGCCCTTAGAAATCCTGAAGGCGGTGCTTGGTTTTCGGGGGCCCGTACGCGGCTAGGCTCTCAAAAAGTCCCACACATGTGGTATCCCCGTACTCAGGAGAAGCAGCCAAATGTATTTTGGGGTGCAATTCCGCATATAACCATGGCATGTTTGAGAAATATATCATTTAGTGACAACTTTTTGTACATTTTTTTTTCTTTTTCTTTTTGTCATTATTCAATCACTTGGGACAAAAAAAAAAAAATTCAATGGGCTCAACATGCCTCTCAGCAATTTCCTTGGGGTGTCTACTTTCCAAAATGGGGTCATTTTGGGGGGTTTTGTGCTATCTTGGCATTTTATGGCCTTCAAAACTGTGATAGGTAGTGAGGAGTGAAATCAAAAATTTATGCCCTTAGAAACCTTGAAGGCGGTGCTTGGTTTTTGGGGTCCCGTACGCGGCTAGGCTCCCAAAAAGTCCCACACATGTGGTATCCCCGTACTCAGGAGAAGCAGCAGAATGTATTTTGGGGTGTAATTTCACATATGCCCATGGCATGTGTGAGCAATATATCATTTAGTGACAACTTTGTGCAAAAAAAACAAAGTTTGTCATATTCCCGCAACTTGTGGCAAAATATAAAATATTCCATGGACTGAACATGCCTCTCAGTAAATAGCTTGGGGTGTCTACTTTCCAAAATGGGGTAATTTGGGGGGGTTTTATGCTATTTTGGCATTTTATGGCCTTCGAAACTGTGATATTTAGTGAGGAGTGAAATCAAAAATTTACGCCCTTAGAAATCCTGAAGGCGGTGCTTGGTTTTTGGGGCCCCGTATCCGGCTAGGCTCCCAAAAAGTCCCACACATGTGGTATCCCCGTACTCAGGAGAAGCAGTAGAATGTATTTTGGGGTGCAATTCCACATATAACCATGGCATGTGTGAGCAATATATCATTTAGTGACAAATTTTTGTACATTTTTTCTTTTTTTTTTCTTTTTGTCAATGTTCAATCATTTGGGGCAAAAAAAAAATTATTCAATGGGCTCAACATGCCTCTCAGCAAATAGCTTGGGGTGTCTACTTTCCAAAATGGGGTCATTTGGGGGAGTTTTGTGCCATCTTGGCATTTTATGGCCTTCAAAACTGTGATAGGTAGTGAGGAGTGAAATCAAAAATTTGCGCCCTTAGAAATCCTGAAGGCGGTGCTTGGTTTCCGGGGTCCCGTACGTGGCTAGGCTCCTAAAAAGTCCCACACATGTGGTATCCCCGTACTCAGGAGAAGCAGCAGAATGGATTTTGGGGTGCAATTCCACATATAACCATGGCATGTGTGAGCAATATATCATTTAGTGACAACTTTTTGTAATTTTTTCTTTTTTTTTGTCATTATTCAATCACTTGGGACAAAAAAGAATATTCAATGGGCTCAACATGCCTCTCAGCAATTTCCTTGGGGTGTCTACTTTCCAAAATGGGGTCATTTGGGGGGGTTTTGTACTGCCCTGCCATTTTAGCACCTCAAGAAATGAGATAGGCAGTCATAAATTAAAAGCTGTGTAAATTCCAGAAAATGTACCCTAGTTTGTAGACGCTATAACTTTTGCGCAAACCAATAAATATACGCTTATTGACATTTTTTTTACTAAAGACATGTGGCTGAATACATTTTGGCCTAAATGTATGACTACAATTGAGTTTATTCGATTTTTCTTATAACAAAAAGTAGAAAATATCATTTTTTTTCAAAATTTTTGCTCTTTTTCCGTTTATATCGCAAAAAATAAAAATCGCAGAGGCAATCAAATACCATTAAAAGAAAGCTCTATTTGTGGGAAGAAAAGGACGCAAATTTCGTTTGGGTACAACATTGCATGTCCGCACAATTTACAGTTAAAGCAGCGCAGTGAAAAATTCTGAATTCACCTCTGGTCCTTTAGCTACCAAATGGTCCGGGGCTTAAGTGGTTAAAACTGCTTGCGGCTTTAATGTAATGTCTGGTCCCGGTAATATGGATGAAAATCTTTAAGAAAAATGGCATAGCTACCCCATCACAGCCCCCCCCCCTACCCCATCCCATTACCAGCCCCTTTGGGTCTTGTATGGATATTAAGGGGAACCCCGCACACAAAATAAAAAAGGCCCTATATACTCTGAACAGCCGAATACAGGCGGTGCATACAAGACAGGGACTGTAGGTTTGTTCTTATGTAGAATCTGTTTGTGATTTTGAACAGGTGCATTGTTTAAGTGTAGCTCAAGCTTAAGTTAAGCTTTTTGGAAAACATAGGGAAGGGTTATCACCCCTGTAACATTTGTTTTGCTGTCTGTGCAGTGTGCACCTGTTCAGAACAGTTCACCTCACTTTCCATCCTAATGACAAATGTTTTTTGAAAATTTGGGGTTTTTATTGAAACAAGAATTGGTGATAAAGCATCAGTGGAGAGGAGACACTTTTTTTCCCATATTAACTCTTACAGGAGAGAATTTGCCTTCCTAGGGGTAGATTTCCTCTCACTTCCTGTTGTATCCTTCCGTTTGCAAGGAGGAGTTGTTTGTAAGTTGGATGTTTGAAAGTAGGGGCCTGCCGTATATACTCAGCTGAAATTTGCCCCTTACATGTTGGTGTTGCCACAACACTGTGAGCCCTCACAGTTACTCTTGGTGGGCGCATGAATGGGCCCTGCTGTGAATTATTAGATCAAGAATTGTAATTGCATGCCCCTGTTGAACAGGGGCTGAAAAATTGGGCCTTTGGTGGTGGTGGTGGTGGTGTTGACACAACACTGTAAGGCCTCACAGTTACTCTTGGTGGGCGCAGGAATGAGCCCTGCTGCAAAGCATTGCATAAAAAATTGTAATTACATGCCCCTGTTAAACAGGGGCAGAAAAATTGGGCCTTAGGCACTGGTGCCACAACACTGCAACCCCTCACAGATACTGTACTTGGAGCACAGCAATGAGCCCTGTTGCAAAGTATTGCATCAAAAATTGTAATTACACGCCCCTGTTAAACAGGGGCTGAAAAATTGGGCCTTAGCCACTGGTGCTGGTGCCACGACACTGCAACCTCTCCCAGATACTCTAGTTGGAGTGCAGGAATGAGCCCTGCTGCAAATCATTGCATAAAAAATTGTAATTACATGCCCTTGTTAAACAGGGGTAGAAAAATAGGGCCTTAGGCACTGGTGCCACAACACTGCAACCCCTCACAGATACTGTACTTGGAGCACAGCAATGAGCCCTGTTGCAAAGTATTGCATCAAAAATTGTAATTACACGCCCCTGTTAAACAGGGGCTGAAAAATTGGGCCTTAGCCACTGGTGCTGGTGCCAAGACACTGCAACCTCTCCCAGATACTCTAGTTGGAGTGCAGGAATGAGCCCTGCTGCAAAGCATTGCATAAAAAATTGTAATTACATGCCCCTGTTAAACAGGGGCAGAAAAATTGGGCCTTAGGCACTGGTGCCACAACACTGCAACCCCTCACAGATACTGTACTTGGAGCACAGCAATGAGACCTGTTGCAAAGTATTGCATCAAAATTTTTAATTACACGCCCCTGTTAAACAGGGGCTGAAAAATTGGGCCTTAGCCACTGGTGCTGGTGCCAAGACACTGCAACCTCTCCCAGATACTCTAGTTGGAGTGCAGGAATGAGCCCTGCTGCAAAGCATTGCATAAAAAATTGTAATTACATGCCCCTCTTAAACAGGGGCTGAAAAATTGGGCCTTAGCCACTGGTGGCGGCACCCAGAAACAAAAATGTTCTTCCAAGCTATCATCATCAATCGGTTCATTGAGGAGGAGGAGGAGGATAGTCAGTCAACATAACAGGACAGTCTCTCAGCATCAGCATCAGTCTTGAAGGGATGTGACATTTGAAAATAAATTAGTCTGTTATATCAGCTTCAGGTGTTTGGTAGCTGGTGGTGATCCAAGACTTGTTCATCTTTATGAAGGTCAGTCGATCAACCGAGTCGGTGGACAGGCGCACCCTGTGATCCGTGACAAATCCTCCAGCAGCACTGAATGTGCGTTCTGAAAGAACGCTGGATGCAGGACAGGCCAGTAGCTCAATTGCATACTGTGCAAGCTCTGGCCAGTGATCCATCCTCAAGACCCAGTAAGCCAGAGGATTTTCGGTGGGAAAGGTGTCCAAGTCTGACCTTGCCCCTAGGTATTCCTGCACCATGTATATCAGACGCTGGCGATGGTTGCTGGAACCGATCATACCTTGGGGCTGCGGACTAAAGAATTGTCTGAACGCATCGGTCAGACGGCCACCTTCCCCACCGCTCCTTCTTTGACTGACCGAAGCCTCAGCAACTCGTTGTCCAGGACCAGGAGTTTGTAACCTCCCAGTCTCTGGTAACGCGTTGCACAGACCTTTCTGCAAGGCCTCCCGGAGTTGTCTCATTCTCTGCTCCCTCTGCGACGGTAAGAGAAGGTCCGCAACCTTACCCTTGTACCGTGGATCAAGGAGAGTGGCCAGCCAGTAATGGTCCCTCTCCTTGATCCGAAGAATACGAGGATCCTTCCGCAGACTTTGCAGGATCAGGGAGGCCATGCAGCGTAGGTTAGCTGAGGCATTCGGTCCGGAGTCCTCTGTGTCACTAAGGACGACATGATCCGCAGCCACCTCCTCCCAGCCACGTACAAGTCCACTGGTTTCTTGGGACTGTAAATCATCCCTAAAAGACTGCTGCTGATGATGCTGAGTGCCAGGCTCCACCTCCATGCTGACACAATCCTCCTCCTCCTCCTCCTGTGCGATGGGTGGGACAGAAGGAACACTGTCTGGGTAAAGGGGGCCTTGAGAGGCAAGGAAGTCCTCCTCTTCCTGCCTCTGTTCTGCCTCAAGTGCCCTCTCCATTATTCCACGCAGCGTATGTTCCAACAGGTGGACAAGAGGTACAGTGTCACTGATGCATGCACTGTCACTGCTCACCATCCTCGTGGCCTCCTCAAATGGTGCCAGGACAGTGCATGCATCCCTGATCATGCCCCACTGGCGTGGTGAAAAAAACCTGAGCTCCCCTGACCCTGTCCTGGTGCCGTAGTCGCACAGGTACTGATTGATGGCCCTCTGCTGCGTGTGCAGCCGCTGCAGCATGGCCAATGTTGAGTTCCACCTGGTGGGCATGTCACATATAAGGCGGTTCTTGGGCAGGTTCAACTCCTTTTGCAGCTCAGCCAGGCGAGCACTGGCATTATAAGATCTGCGGAAATGCACACAGACTTTCCTGGCCTGCCTCAGGACATCCTGTAAGCCCGGGTACCTGCCCAAGAACCGCTGCACCACCAGGTTAAGGACGTGAGCCACACAGGGCACATGGGTCAGTTGTCCCTGTCGGAGGGCGAAGAGGAGGTTGGTGCCATTGTCGCAAACCACCATTCCTGGCTTAAGCTGGCGTGGCGTCAACCACCTCTCGGCCTGCCCCTGCAGAGCAGACAGAACCTCTGCCCCAGTGTGGCTCCTGTCCCCCAAACACACCAGCGCAAGCACGGCATGGCATCTTTTTGCCTGCGTACTTGCGTAGCCCCTTGAACGCCTACGGAGCATTGCTGGTTCGAGGACAAAGCACAGGAAGAGGCCATGGAGGAAGAAGAAGAGGAGGGGGTGGAGGAGAGAGGTGTGTCACAACCAGTAGTAGCATTTTGGAGGCGTGGCGGCGGAACAACCTCCAACACTACTGCACCTTGTTCTGCATCCTTCCCAGCTGCCAAAAGAGTGACCCAATGGGCCGTGAAAGAAAGGTAACGTCCCTGTCCATGCCTGCTGGACCATGAGTCAGCAGTAATATGCACCTTACCGCTGACCGCCCTGTCCAGCGAGGCCAAGACATTGCCTTCCACATGCCGGTAGAGAGCCGGAATCGCCTTCCGTGATAAAAAGTGGCGTTTGGGAACCTGCCACTGAAGAACCGCACAATGCACAAACTCACGGAAGGGGGCCGAGTCTACCAACTGAAAAGGCAGCAGTCGAAGCGCTAGCAATTTAGCCAAACTACAGTAGGTGCCGCCGATATTGTATATCTATCGCGCTCCCATCGCCGAGATTCTCGGCGACAGGAGTGCCGAGATCTCGGCAGCAGGGTGGCGACACGTGTTGCGCTCGCTGCAATAGCGAGGAGACGCGACACTGTATTGAGCGGGGATCTGACGTGGATTCCCGCCAATACCAGGCACTGCGTTTGGTATGAATCCTGAGCGGAAACTCCACGCCAATTTTTAAAGAAAAAAACGGCGTGGGTTCCCCCTCCAGGAGCATACCAGGCCCTTGGGTCTGGTCTGGATTTGAAGGGGAACCCTACGCCGAAAAAACGGCGTGGGGGTCCCCCTCAAGATCCAAACCAGACCCTTATCCGAGCACGCAACCTGGCAGGCCGCAGGGGAAGAGGGGGGGGGCGAGAGCGGCCCCCCTCCCTCCTGAACCGTACCAGGCCGCATGCCCTCAACATGGGGGGTTTGGTGCTCTGGGGCAGGGGGGCGACCTGCGGCCCCCCCACCCCAGAGCACCCTGCCCCCATGTTGATGAGGACAGGGCCTCTTCCCGACAACCCTGGCCGTTGGTTGTCGGGGTCTGTGGGTGGGGGGCTTATCGGAATCCGGGAGCCCCCTTTAATAAGGGGGCCCCCAGATCCCGGCCCCCCCACCCTATGTGAATGAATATGGGGTACATCGTACCCCTACCCATTCACCTGGTGGAAAAAAATGGCAATAAAAACAGAACACAGTTTTTAAAAGTATTTTATTGCACCGCTCCGGAGGTCTTCTTCCGACTTCTGGGGTCTCCGGTGTCGTCGCCGCGCTCTCCGGTTCTTTCTTCTGCCGGGCCACCGCTATCTTCTTCCAAATCTTTTGCTAGCGGGGCCCGGTCTTCTCCGTCGCCTTCTCCCCTCTTCTTCTCTCCGGTTCTTTCTTTCTTCCGCCGGGCCTCCGCTAACTTCTTTTTAGCTCTTTTTCTAGCGGAGGCCCGGTCTTCTCCGTCGCCTTCTTCTTCTCCTGCTCTCTGGTTCTTCTCCCGCTCTCCGGTTCTTTCTTCCGCCGGGCCTCCGCTAACTTATTTTTAGCTCTTTTGCTAGCGGAGGCCCGGTCTTCTCCGTCGTCTCGTCCGGCTCTCCGTTGTCCTTCTGCCGGCCCCTCCACTACCTTCTTGAAGCTCTTTTGCTAGTGGAGGAGCCGGTCTTCCCGTCATCGCCGTCGGCGTCTTCTTCCCTCTTCTCCTCCTCGATGTTGACTCAACGCTTCCTCTCGCAGTAATGCTAAATCTTCGGTCCGCAGTGGAGGGGACGGAGAAGACCGGGCCTCCGCTACCAAAAGAGCTAAAAATAAGTTAGCGGAGACCCGGCGGAAGAAAGAAAGAACCGGAGAGAAGAAGAGGGGAGAAGGCGACGGAGAAGACCGGGCCCCGCTAGCAAAAGAGTTGGAAGAAGATAGCGGTGGCCCGGCAGAAGAAAGAACCGGAGAGCGCGGCGACGACACCGGAGACCCCCGAAGTCGGAAGAAGACCTCCGGAGCGGTGCAATAAAATACTTTTAAAAACTGTGTTGTGTTTTTATTGCCATTTTTTTCCGCCAGGTGAATGGGTAGGGGTACGATGTACCCCATACTCATTCACATAGGGTGGGGGGGCTGGTATCTGGGGGCCCCCTTATTAAAGGGGGCTCCCGGATTCCGATAAGCCCCCCGCCCGCAGACCCCGACAACCAACGGCCAGGGATGTCGGGAAGAGGCCCTGTCCTCATCAACATGGGGGCAGGGTGCTCTGGGGTGGGGGGGCCGCAGGTCGCCCCCCTGCCCCAGAGCACCAAACCCCCCATGTTGAGGGCATGCGGCCTGGTACGGTTCAGGAGGGAGGGGGGACCGCTCTCGTCCCCCCCCTCTTCCCCTGCGGCCTGGCAGGTTGCGTGCTCGGATAAGGGTCTGGTTTGGATCTTGAGGGGGAACCCACGCCGGTTTTTTCTTTAAAAATTGGTGTGGAGTTCCCGCTCAGGATTCATACCAAACGCAGTGCCTGGTATTGGCGGGAATCCACGTCGGATCCCCGCCTATCGGCAATGCGTGTCGCTCATCGTGAAAGGAACATTTTTTCCTTTCCCGATGACGAGACAGCTTGGCGCTGGCTCTCGCGACGGAGCTCATAGGGTGTCAATATCACCGCTAGAAGCGGCGAGATTGACACAATATCGGCGGCACCTACTGTAGCATTCAACCGCTGGGCATGTGGATGGCTGGGAGTGAACTTCTTTCGACGGTCCAGCAGCTGGGGCAGGGAAATTTGCCTGCTAGAATCGGACGTCGGTGTACTGCTAGCAGAGTGCCCGCAAGTACTTGGCTGTGACACACCTAATTCTACACCTTCATTCCTCTCAGTGCAGGTTTCAGAGAGGACTGAAGGTATAGTGGGGTTGGAGATCCCAGCTGATGCGGTGCAAGGAGAGGTCCGCTTTGTTCTTTGGTGTGGGTCTTTAAGGTAGGCTTGCCAACGAGCTGCATGGCAGGTCAACATATGTCTGGTCAAGCATGTGGTGCCCAAGCGGGTGATGTTTTGGCCACGCGATATACGCTTGAGACATATGTTGCAAACAGCAGCTGTGCGATCTGATGCACTCGACTCAAAAAAGGCCCACACCAAAGAACTTTTTGAATAACGGGCAGAGGCAGCGCCCTGCACAGGCGGAGCTCTGCGGTGTGATTCCGTCGGTGTGCTGCCCTTACGCTGGCCCGCCGAGGGCATCCTGCCTCGTTGGAGACGTGCCTCCTCCTCATCCTCCTCCTCCTCTCTCCTATTAGGCACCCACGTGGAGTCAGTGACCTCATCATCCCCTCCCTCCTCATCACTGGAGCCAATCTGGCAGTATACTGCAGCTGCTGGAACATGACTGGGCAGATTGGTGTCCTTCTTGAGCATCCCCTCTCTCTGCTCTCACGCTGCTGCCTTCCTCTAGCTGGGTATCATCATCAGACCCTTCGAAACGCTGGGCATCCTCCTGGAGCATGTACCCAACACTGTGCTCAAACAGTTCGGGGGACTCCTCAGGAGGACATGGTTGGTCTAGGGAAGGAGTGACTGATGATGACATTGATACCAGGGAAGAGGACGCTTTGGCAGCTGCTTTGCCAGTACCCTGAGCCTGGGTGAGAGAGGATGAGGAGGGCTTGGTCATCCACTCTACCAAGTCTTCGGCATGATGCAGCTCAACACGTCCAGCTGCCGAAAAGAAGGACAAGCGTGTCCCATGGCCACGTGCTGATGGCGATGCACTGCATATACGACCAGCACTGTTGTCTCTAGACACAGAGCCTGCTTGCCCTCTTTTATTGGCTCCTGACTGTCTGCTTCTCCTTGTTTGCCTTCCAGACATTCTAATGGCCTGCAGGGAAATGGGAAAACCAGCAATAAGGCCTAGCTTCAGGAGTATATTTTGCAGGAATCACACTACGCCTGCTGTAGGTGCTGCAAATGCCTGTTGGTGTAACACACCAGGAAAACGCAGCAATACAGGCTAACTTCAGGTGTATAAGGTGCAGGAGGCACACTCTGCCCGCTGTAAGTGCTGCAAATGCCTGTTGGTGTAACACACCAGGAAAACGCAGCAATACAGGCTAACTCCAGGTGTATAAGGTGCAGGAGGCACACTCCGCCCGCTGTAAGTGCTGCAAATGCCTGTTGGTGTAACACACCAAGAAAACACAGCAATACGGGCTAACTTCAGGTGTAATATGATCAGGAGGCACACTCCGCCCGCTGTAAGTGCTGCAAATGCCTGTTGGTGTAACACACCAGGAAAACACAGCAATACAGGCTAACTTCAGGTGTATAAGGTGCAGGAGGCACACTCCGCCCGCTGTAAGTGCTGAAAATGCCTGTTGGTGTAACACACCAGGAAAACGCAGCAATACAGGCTAACATCAGGTGTATAAGGTGCAGGAGGCACACTCCTCCAGCTGTAAGTGCTGCAAATACCTGTTGGTGTAACACACCAGGAAAACTCAGCAATACAGGCTAACTTCAGGTGTAATATGATCAGGAGGCACACTCCGCCCGCTGTAAGTGCTGCAAATGTCTGTTGGTGTAACACACCAGGAAAACGCAGCAATACAGGCTAACTTCAGGTGTATAAGGTGCAGGAGGCACACTCCGCCCGCTGTAAGTGCTGCAAATGCCTGTTGGTGTAACACACCAGGAAAACACAGCAATACGGGCTAACTTCAGGTGTAATATGATTAGGAGGCACACTCCTCCCACTGTAAGTGCTGCAAATGCCTGTTGGTGTAACACACCAGGAAAACGCAGCAATACAGGCTAACTTCAGGTGTATAAGGTGCAGGAGGCACACTCTGCCCGCTGTAAGTGCTGCAAATGCCTGTTGGTGTAACACACCAGGAAAACGCAGCAATACAGGCTAACATCAGGTGTATAAGGTGCAGGAGGCACACTCCGCCTGCTGTAAGTGCTGCAAATGCCTGTTGGTGTAACACACCAGGAAAACACAGCAATACGGGCTAACTTCAGGTGTAATATGATCAGGAGGCACACTCCGCCCGCTGTAAGTGCTGCAAATGCCTGTTGGTGTAACACACCAGGAAAACGCAGCAATACAGGCTAACTTCAGGTGTATAAGGTGCAGGAGGCACACTCCGCCCGCTGTAAGTGCTGCAAATGCCTGTTGGTGTAACACACCAGGAAAACACAGCAATACGGGCTAACTTCAGGTGTATAATGTGCAGGAGGCTTAGCAACAATGACACTGACACTGTCCCCTGCCTATCCTTCTCTCTCCCTGCACACAAGGTTTATCAAAGTATATGACACTGACACTCTCCCTGCCTATCCTTCTCTCTCCCTGCACACAAGGTTTAGCAAAGAATATGACACTGACACTGTTCCCTGCCTATCCTTCTCTCTCCCTGCACACAAGGTTTATCAAAGAATATGACACTGACACTCTCCCTGCCTATCCTTCTCTCTCCCTGCACACAAGGTTTAGCAAAGAATGTGACACTGACACTGTCCCCTGCCTATCCTTCTCTCTCCCTGCACACAAGGTTTAGCAAAGAATATGACACTCAGGCCTCGTACACACGACCGATTTTCTCGTCGTAAAAAACACGTCGTTTTTTTCGACGAGATTCTTGTTAAGCTTGTCGATTTTCTCGTCAAGCTTTCTATGCGTACACATTGTCATTTCCCAATTTCCTTGTGGTTCTCTGCGCTCACGTCCAGCACGTACGACGGCACTATAAAGGGGAAGATCTTTTTTCTTGGCGCCACCCCTTGGGCTGCTTTTGCTGATCTCGTGTTACCGCGTGTGAAGTAAAAGTTTGGGAAGAGACGATTCGCGCTTTTCAGTCTTCGTACTTTTCAGATCGTTTTCTGCCGTTCAGTTTGTGCTTGTGGGTTCGTATCTTGACTTTCAGGGCGTCTAGGCAGGTCGTATCTGTTTTACAGTGCGTTCTTGCCTGTTCGTTTCTGAATTTCAGTTCGTTATTCATAGGCCTTGCTGTTCTAAAGTGCGTTCTGTTCTGTACGTTCTGATTAGACGACCGTTTCCTAGCCATGTCGCCTGGACGTTCTCGTCGTCGAGTTCGTGCTGTGCGTGCGCTTGGTGTTGGTCTGCTTGTTTTGGACCAAGACCAGTCCATGAATGGTGTGAGGAGGAGTTCATGGACCAAGAATTGGTTGCTCCAGCGGGACCAATTCTGCCACATGCCTCTGCTGCGGGAGATCGTCGAGAATAATCCTGAGGACTACAGGAATTTTCTGAGGATGTCTGACCCCGTTTTTCAGGAACTGTTGGCTTTGGTGTCCCCCTATATTACCAGGAAGGACACCGTTATGCGGGAAGCCATCAGTGCTGAGCAGAGGCTCATCGCCACGTTGCGTTACCTGGCGACAGGGAGAAGTCTTCAGGACTTGAAGTTCACCACAGGCATCTCCCCCCAGGCTCTGGGCCTCATAATCCCAGACACCTGTTCTGCTATTATACAAGTCCTGCAGGAGGACTATATTAGGGTAAGTTTTCTCCCTTCACATCACATTTTATGTATTACATGTATGCTAATGTATTGTATTTCTTTCATCCTTTCCTAATTACCATGATTGTAATATGCTGAGAATGTCCCCTTTGTCCCCATGCATGCTGGAAGTTTTTAAATGCCCCTTTTTTATCCTCCCTAAATATTTCCCCTCACTAACTTTTCCAGCAGGGGCGCCTGTTGCTCCAAATGTTGGGGGGTTACAACCCCAATTTCGGAAATAAACTTCCTCCTTTTTTGCTCTGTTGCCTAATAAACGCCCCCAGTTGTCCCCTCCAATGCAGCCATTTAGTCCCCTCTATTGCAGCCAGTTTCCCCCCAGCCCTGCACTTACCTTCTTGTGGTCAGCGCCATCCTTCTTCTGTCCTTGATGTCTTCTCCTTCCCTTCATGTTGCATCAGCCAATCATGTTACCATTAAACAGACTTGGTGAACATGATTGCCAGAGCTGCCTGTCAGTGTTTACACAAGGAATGCCCCCTCCTTGCGTCCCCGATTTTTCTTTGAGGAAGCCAATTACATCCCTCAGGTTGTAATTTGCAAGACTTTTTTAATACCTGTTTCTGCTCTGCAATTTTAACCCCCTAAATGACGCAATTAATCATATGTCGGTCGCTTTACAAGAGGCCATCCACCTGAATAGTGTGCGGCATAGACAATACATAGGTTCATGCAACGCATGAACCTATGTATTGTTCTGAGTGATGGGCACAGGAGAGAGGGGACAGTGCTCCAGCGCCCACTCTGGACGCACCGCCACTGCAATGCTATCCTGTGGCCAAACACATCTCCCCCCCCCCCAAAATAATTTAGTAATGGCCCATCAGAGGGGGTGATGAATATGATAAATGAGCCTTCCATTATACTTTTTTTACACACCTTAATAAACGTATAATTAGATTGATGTTGGTCTCTAATTTTTTGGTCTTGAATTTGCTTGTAATGTATGCCTTTGTTTTTCTAATATTATTTCATCTTGTTTCACTCCACAGCTTCCTTCAAAGCCACAGGAATGGCAGACTGTGGCATCGGAGTTTGCCACGCGGTGGGACTTCCCCAACTGCGGTGGTGCCATAGACGGGAAGCACGTCCGCATCGTGCCGCCACCCCGTTCTGGATCCTACTACTACAACTACAAGGGATTTCATAGCATTGTGCTGATGGCGGTGGTGTCAGCACGGTATGAATTCCTCTATGTTGATGTAGGGAAGAATGGCCGGATGTCCGATGGGGGATCCTTCATCCAGACGGAGTTTGCCCTCCGTCTCCAGAGTGACGACCTTGCATTGCCACCGGATGCAGGGAATATTGAAGGACTCCCCTTTGTTTTCTTGGCTGATGAAGCCTTCGGACTCGGACGGCATCTTATGAGGCCATTTCCACAGAGGACCCTGACCCCAGAGAAGAGTGTGTTCAATTACCGGCTGGCCAGGGCCCGAAGAGTCGTTGAAAATGCCTTCGGCATAATGGCCAGCCGGTTCCGCCTTTTTATGACTTCCATCCACTTGGCGGACTACAAAATAAACTATGTAGTGTTATGCTGCTGTGTGCTACACAATTTTCTTTGCCGCAAAGCGAATTCATATATGGCCTCAGTTTTGCCAGAGGCTGGACTTTCCCCTGCAAATCCCCTTCCGGGCCTGGAATCTGCCCGTCTTGGCTTGCCCCCCCAAAATGCCCGTGTGGTTCGGGACAAATACATGGAGTATTTCACGGGTAGGGGGGCAATTCCTATGCCAGCCTATGTCTAAGTATCCCAATAAAAATCTTGTTTAAACCTTTAATTATTTGTTCTTTCCTGTCTCCTAGTTTGTCTTTGTGCATTTGTAGTGGCAAGTGTATTTTACTTTAGTAAATAACAACCAATTTCACTATGTTACCTTACAAAAGAACCAAATAAGCTTAGAGAGTATTATAAAAAGAAGCTACACGTTGTTTGTGGTCAAATATTTTACTCTCTGCACATTTTTTTTTGTTTTACTTTGGGGTTGGCCTGACCACAACCCGTCAAATTTTGGCTTATGAAAATACAAAAATACCACTTGCATTTCTAAAATGACAACATTGGATACCTCTGAGCAATCTGAGACATTCAGTTACACAAACTATGTCTCTATGTGCCCGTCCTAATATGGGGTCCTGCCACCCCTTGCCCAGCCAAAAATTCAATATGCACACATTTTTACTTTTTTGCAAATAGGAAGTTTACAATCCTGATCCCTATTGTCAACATGTGCTATCTGCCATCAGGGGTGATCAATGGATGTGTTTTGGGGGTGCATCCCCTTCCTCAGTTCACCGACTTTTGATACGAGGAAGGGGTTGCACCCACAAAAGACGTACATGGATATCCCCTGATGGCAGATAGCACATGTTCACACACTGTGTGCATATTCAATTTTTGGCTGCTTTGTTACTCAAAAAATTTGTAAAAATATAAAAACAAACATGTAAAAACAAATGTGTTTGGATGGCTTATTGAATTCTCCCCAAAACATCGAGAATGTCTTTAAATGTTTGTTCCATCACATGGATTCTTTGTTTAATTAGGTCCAGTTCCGTGCTACATTCCATCACTTGCTGGATGAGGCGGAGGGCACTGTCAGCAGAGAACGGTGTGCTATCCTTCACAACATTTCCATCCCCTAAAAACCATAAAAAAAAATTAATAAAACTCTGCAGGCCTACCTCGCTTACCTTAAGCTGTGGTGTCAGATACTGACCTGTTGTGGTGACCAGATCCACAACGTCATCCACCTCTCCTTCCTGCACTTCTCCTTCCTCCACCTCAACTTCCTGCACATCTTTCGGTTGTGGATCTTTGGGAGTTTGGGGTTGCTTGGAAGTTGTGGGGTGCATGTGCTCCCTGGAGTGTCCTCCTCCCAGTCTTCTCTCCCCTATGAGAATAAAACCAAAGGTCTATTTATCACACTGTAAAAATCTCATTTTTAAACTTAAAACAGGCTAAATTGTTTGGAAGTGGGGTACAAGTGTGTGTTTGTGCGGAATTTAAAGAAAAAAATGCATTCTTTATGACCCCAAATATGTTTATTATTCACATTTGGATGTAATTTTTTGGACATGGAGGCACCACAAATAAACTCTGATGCACCTGTGTGGGACACCCAAAAAAGGCGGGTCTGGTGGCCCACACTATAGTGCTCCAAAGTACAGATGTGGAAGCAGCTGCTGAGTGTCCTCTCCTTTACACTGATTAAAGTTTGCATTTCATTCTCCTTACAAACACATCATCTAGACTTTAAAATTATCCACAATACTTGATCAAAAATGGCAGATGTCTAATTACTTTTGGGGGTCTTAAATAAGCCAAAACCACGGATAGTGGCCGAACGAAGTGTCGGTAACGTAACGAACGATTACTGTGCCCAACCTAGTTCAAAATAATACATTTTGGAAGGGAGTCCAATATGCTTTAAAAAAAAAAAAAGTCAGTTTCTAAAAAGATTAATAGCAGAAAGGTCGTCATTTTACTTACTTTTAGCGAGCATCCTCTTTATGCTCCTCAACTGGTCTGGCTCCCTCAGTTTGAGGTCTGACCACCTCTTTCTGAGCTGCTCATTTGAGCGTTTCACCCCGAACTTCGCCCTCAGACTCTTCACAACTTTAGTGAGGATTTTGGCCTTCCTTCTATTTGGTTTGCTATACGGCCCATGCTTGGCATCATAATCAGCCTTGACCAAGATGTCCACCATCTCCGCCATCTCCGCCAAAGACATATTCGATGCCTTGAATCTCCTCCTTGATCGTGACGTGTCCTCGGTCTCCGGGCTTGTCTCCTCGCTAGTTGCGGAATTATCAGACACCTGCTGTAACTCCGCCATATCTGTCTGCGCGCCGAAAGAGAAGGGGCGGGGAAAAGATGTTAGTTAGAACGTCATGGGCGGGCGACGTGTGCGGAGCGACGTGTTCGAATTTGGACGCATGCGTGGTGTGTATATAGCAAACACACATGTGACTATAGTACGTTCGGTGTGCGGAGAGAGGAGTTCAAGTGACGGACGTGCGAACGAAGGTATGTGATTTTGTGAGACTTGTTAAAATTGTTGGCCTATACTGTCTTGAGATTGTTGGAGGATATATATGGTGACTAGGATGTGAAGGAGGTTAGACTGTTTGCCTCACATTATTTAAATATAATTTATTTTACTTGCAGATACAATATGAATGTATTTATTAGCGACAAAGAGTTCCTGGCGGAATTTATTGACCGGGTAAGGGAGCTGCCGGCTCTGTGGGAGACCAAAAACCCCATCCATAAAAAAAAAGGGGTGAGAAAAGCAGCGCTGGAGAAGCTGCTCCCATTTGTGCATACCAAGGTGCCCACAGCCACAGCAAAACAAGTGGACACTAAAATTGGGAGCTTGAGAGGTACCTACAGGACTGAACGCTCTAAGGTGCTGGCTTCTCAGAGGTCAGGAGCAGCAGCAGATGATGTTTATGTCCCGGTTTTGTGGTACTACAGCAGGATGTCCTTCCTGGATGACCACATTGAGCCAAGGCCATCACTCTCCACTCTTCCCCCCAGACTTCCCTGCAGCCAACCTGAGCCTTCTCTGGAGCAAGAGGAGGCAGCCATCCTGGATGATCCTGATTTGGCCATCTGGAGCCAGGTATAGTATTAACTGAAAATGTAGTGGGATAAAATTAATGTTTCCCAAATATGTCAGGATGAGAAACATACATTATTTTGTATTCAACAAGTGAAATCATGATCTGTAGACATTATTCTGCACTTAATTGTGTGGTAAATAGTCAAGCTGATGTAGTGGTAAATTTAAAGCAAGGATTTATGCATTTACATTCTAATTGCTTCCATCAGGATTACAAAGTTTGATGCAAAGATTAAACCAACATATTAAACTATGTTTCTTTTTCATACACAGGATGAAATCAGCCAGGAGGAGGGTCTGGAAACTGTCAGGCAGGAGGAGGAAGGGCCCAGTGGCAGCCAGGAGGTGGCAGGGCCCAGTGGCAGCCAGGAGGTGGCAGGGCCCAGTGGCAGCCAGGAGGTGGCAGGGCCCAGTGGCAGCCAGGAGGTGGCAGGGCCCAGTGGCAGACAGGAGGTGGCAGGGCCCAGTGGCAGACAGGAGGTGGCAGGGCAAAGGAGAAGCACCAGATCCCAGGTGCCTCCCATCAGGCTTCACAAAAGAGGCAGGAGGGACAGGACCACCAGTGAGGCAGCAATGGCCCTTATTAAAGAGGCCCATGCCACCCTCAAGGAGCCCACATCCCCTGAAGAGGCCATTGCCGGCCTAGTGGAGGCTAAGTTCAAGGTGATGAGCATGGAGCAACGCCTCCTATGCGAACCCCTGCTCATCACCTTGCTCAACAAGGGGGTGATGGAGCAAATTACCCCCAATACCGCCATATGTGAGGTGGCCCAACTGACCCAACCTCAACCTCCACCTCCACCTTCCTCTTCTGCCCCACCCCCTTCTGCTACCCCTCCACCTTCTGCCCCACCCCCTTCTGCTACACCTCCACCTTCTTCTTCTGCCCCACCCCCTTCTGCTACACCTCCACCTTCTGCCCCACCCCCTTCTGCTACACCTCCACCTTCTGCCCCACCCCCTTCTGCTACACCTCCACCTTCTTCTTCTGCCCCACCCCCTTCTGCTACACCTCCACCTCCTCCTCCTGACAGGAGTACCCCTCCAGTGGGCCAGCCTCCAGCTAAACGAAGAAGGAAGGCTTCAGTAAAGGCTGCAGGGAAGGTTGCCAGGAAGAAGAGGAAGTGATGGCCTTGCTTCATTGTGGTCGCACTGGTCGGACAGAAGGCAGCCTGTTGTAGTACCACACACTTGGGACATATATCTCACCTGCTGCTGTTCCTGACCTCTGGGAGGCCAGCATCAGATTGTGTTCTGAAATGTGGGCCTTCTCAAGCTCCCAATTTTAGTGTCCACACAGGGTTGCTGTGTGCTCTGGGGTCCCTGGGATGCACAAATGGCAGCAGCTTCTCCAGCGCTGCCTTCTCTTTATTTAATTTATAAACATGAATAAATGTGTTTTTTGTTTAAGTTCATACTTGACTATGTGTATTTTTAAATAAAAAAAAACAAGCTTTGGAGTAAGCAGATACATTTGACTGACAATAAAAGGCACAGATATCACCCCCCCAAAAGAATAACTAAATCTGATTAGCTCAAAAACATGGTGTGAAATTTTAAAAATATAGATTAGAAAATTAAATGGGAGATCGCTATCAAAACATTGAGAAATTATAATTAACATCATTTTGAAAAATCTAACCATTTAAATTATTCCTAAAAACTTGCACGATATAATACACATAAATCTTATAAAGAGCAGCATGAAAAAGGTTAAAAATAAGGCATAACTCTGTGTGAATATCAGCAGCAAAAGAAGGTCTCTCGTTTTGATTAATGTAACATTCTAACGAAGAATTCAATGCAGAACATTTAAACGATGAAATATTTATGAGCGTGACGAATGTGCTCTCTCCATTATGAAGGCTTGTTTTACCAGAAGATGCGCTCCCGTCTCATAGTTGCTTGTGAGCATGCGCACTTTTGGAAGAGTCGTAAAAGCATACACACGAACCATTTTCTCGTCACAAAACAGGCCGACGAGAAACACGACGAGGAAATCTGGACTCCTGACGAGAAAATAGAGAGCAGGTTCTCTATTTTCTCGTCGAGATTCTCGTCAAGTTTCTCGTCGTAAAACCATACACACGAACGTTTTTCTAGACAAAAAAACTCTCGCGGCACTTTTCTTGACTGTTTACGACGAGAAAATCGGTCGTGTGTACGAGGCCTGACACTCTCCATGCCTATCCTTCTCTCTCCCTACACACAAGTTTGAGGTACAAATAGCACTGACACTGTCCCTGCCTATGTAACTCTTTCCCTGCGCCGGAACACACTACACAAGGCCGCCGCGCTGGCGGCCTTTTATAGTGTGGGGCGTGTGCTAAACCCCCTGAGCTATAATTGGCCACAGGCAACCTGCCTGTGGCCAATTATGGCTCTCCTAGCTGCCGGCGCTGTGATTGGCAAAGCATGCGGGGTCACAGTGCATGCTTGGCCAATCACAGCGCCGGGATTGCACTGCGATGGCGCAGTGTATTGTGGGCCGTTCGCGTCACTCGAATTTGGCGCGAACGGCCCAAATCGTTCGATGTTCGCCGAACGGTCGAACAGTCGATGTTCGAGTCGAACGTATGTTCGACTTGAACACCGAGCTCATCCCTACTGGCCACACACTACCATAATTTCGGCTGTTTGCAGACTAAATGAATATTCGTCGGTCGACAGTGAATTGACCACTGACTGACAGAACAAACTCGTTTACATGATCGTTTCCATGATCATAGTGACCGTTGGATAACAATAAAAACATATAAAAATTATACAAGAAAGAATATTCTTATATTTTCGATTACAACATACACTTTAGTTAAAACAGTAAAAGCTTTTGCTTCGGATGCATCGACATTAGCCGGGTCCACAGTCGAAATCATCGGTAAAGTTTTGTTTAACCACTTTCCGCCCGGTCAATAGCAGATTGACGTCCGGGAAGTAGTGATGAGCCGAACACCCCCGGGTTCGGTTCGCACCAGAACCCGCGAACGGACCGAAAGTTCGTACGAACATTAGAACCCTATTAAATACAATGGATGCGAACGTTCGAATTCTAAAGTGCTAATTATAACGACTATTATGCATGTTATTGTCCTAAAAAGGGTTTGGGAACCCGGGTTCTGCACCAGGGGACATGTATCAATGTAAAAAGAAGTTTTAAAAACGGTTGTTTTTCGGGAGCAGTCATTTTAATGATGCATAAAGTGAAAAAAAAAAAGTCAAATATTCCTTTAAATATCGTACCTGGGGGGTGTCTAAAGTATGCCTGTGAAGTGCCACGTGTTTCCCGTGTTTAGAACTGTCCCTGCACAAAATGACACTTCTAAAGGAAAAAAAAGCCATTTAAAACTGCTTGCGGCTTTAATGTAATGTCTGGTCCCGGTAATATGGATGAAAATCTTTAAGAAAAATGGCATAGCTACCCCATGACCCCCCCCCTACCCCAGCCCATTACCAGCCCCTTTGGGTCTTGTATGGATATTAAGGGGAACACCGCACACAAAATAAAAAAGGCCCAATATACTCTGAACAGCCGTATACAGGCGGTGCATACAAGACAGGGACTGTAGGTTTGTTCTTATGTAGAATGTGTTTGTAATTTTGAACAGGTACATTGTTTAAGTGTAGCTCCAGCCCAAAAATCTATTTTTAAACTTTTTGGAAAACATAGGTAAGGGTTATCACCCCTGTAACATTTGTTTTGCTGTCTGTGCCCCTGTTCAGAACATTTCACCTCACTTTCCGTCCCAATGACAACTGTTTTTGAAATGTGGTGTTTTTCTTGAAACAAGGATTGGTGATAAAGCATCAGTACAGAGGAGACACCTTTCTCCCATATTAATTCTTACAGGAGAGAATTTTCCTTCCTAGGGGTAGATTTCCTCTCACTTCCTGTTGTCTTCTTGCGTTTGCAAGTAGGAGTCGTTTGTAAGTTGGATGTTTGAAAGTAGGGACCTGCCTTATATACTCTGCAGAAATAGGCCCCTTAGTTGTTGGTGTTGGCACAACACTGTAAGCACTCACAGTTACTCTTGGTTGGTGCTGGAACGCCCTGCTGTCAACTATTATATCAGGAATTGTAATTACATATAATTGTTGAACAGTGGTAGTAAAAATTGGGCCTTTGATGGTGGTGCTGGTGCCACAACACTGTAAGCCCTGACAGTTACTCTTGGTGGGTGCAGCAATGGGCCCTGCTGTGAATTATTAGATCAAGAATTGTAATTGCATGCCCCTGTTGAACAGGGGCTGAAAAATTGGGCCTTTCGTGGTGGTGGTGGTGGTGGTGTTGCCACAACACTGTAAGCCCTCAGAGTTACTCTTGGTGGGTGCAGGAATGGGCCCTGCTGTGAATTATTAGATCAAGAATTGTAATTACATGCCCCTTTTGAACAGGGGCTGAAAAATTGGGCCTTTCGTGGTGGTGGTGGTGGCGTTGCCACAACACTGTAAGCCCTCAGAGTTACTCTTGGTGGGTGCATCAATGGGCCCTGCTGTGAATTATTAGATCAAGAATTGTAATTACATGCCCCTGTTGAACAGGGGCTGAAAAATTGGGCCTTAGGCACTGGTGGCACAACACTACAACCCCTCACAGATACTGTACTTGGAGCACAGCAATGAGCCCTGTTGCAAAGTATTGCTTCAAAAATTGTAATGACACGCCCCTGTTAAACAGGGGCTGAAAAATTGGGCCTTAGGCACTGGTGGCACAACACTCCAACCCCTCACAGATACTGTACTTGGAGCACAGCAATGAGCCCTGTTGCAAAGTATTGCTTCAAAAATTGTAATGACACGCCCCTGTTAAACAGGGGCTGAAAAATTGGGCCTTAGGCACTGGTGGCACAACACTCCAACCCCTCACAGATACTGTACTTGGAGCACAGCAATGAGCCCTGTTGCAAAGTATTGCTTCAAAAATTGTAATTACACGCCCCTGTTAAACAGGGGCTAAAAAATTGGGCCTTAGCCACTGGTGGCGGCACCCATAAACAAAAATGATCTTCCAAGCTATCATCATCAATCGTATCATTGAGGACTCGGAGGAGGAGGATAGCCAGTCAACATAACAGCACAGGCACTCAGCATCAGCATCAGTCTTGAAGGGATGTGACATGTTAAAATCAATTAGTCTGTTATATCAGCATCAGGTGTGTGGTAGCTGGTGGTGATCCAAGACTGGTTCATCTTGATGAAAGTCAGTCGATCAACCGAGTCGGTGGACAGGCGCACCCTGTGATCCGTGACAAATCCTCCAGCAGCACTGAATGTGCGTTCCGAAAGAACGCTGGATGCAGGACAGGCCAGTAGCTCAATTGCATACTGTGCAAGCTCTGGCCAGTGATCCATCCTCAAGACCCAGTAAGCCAGAGGATTTTCGGTGGGGAAGGTGTCCAAGTCTGACCTTGCCCCTAGATATTCCTGCACCATGTTTATCAGACGCTGGCGATGGTTGCTGGAACCGATCATACTTTGGGGCTGCGGACTAAAGAATTGTCTGAACGCATCGGTCAGACGGCCACCTTCCCCACCGCTCCTTCTTTGACTGGCCGAAGCCTCAGCAACTCGTTGTCCAGGACCAGGAGTTTGTAACCTCCCAGTCTCTGGGAACGCGTTGCACAGACCTTTCTGCAAGGCCTCCCGGAGTTGTCTCATCCTCTGCTCCCTCTGCGACGGTAACATAAGGTCCGCAACCTTACCCTTGTACCGTGGATCAAGGAGAGTGGCCAGCCAGTAATGGTCCCTCTCCTTGATCCGAAGAATACGAGGATCCTTCCGCAGACTTTGCAGGATCAGGGAGGCCATGCAGCGTAGGTTTGCTGAGGCATTCGGTCCGGAGTCCTCTGGGTCACTAAGGACGACATGATCCGCAGCCACCTCCTCCCAGCCACGTACAAGTCCACTGGTTTCTTGGGACTGTAAATCATCCCTAAAAGACTGCTGCTGATGATGCTGAGTGCCAGCCTCCACCTCCATGCTGACACAATCCTCCTCCTCCTCCTCCTCTTCCTGTGCGATAGGTGGGACAGAAGGAACACTGTCTGGGTAAAGGGGGCCTTGAGAGGCAAGGAAGTCCTCCTCTTCCTGCCTCTGTTCTGCCTCAAGTGCCCTGTCCATTATTCCACGCAGCGTGTGCTCCAACAGGTGGACAAGAGGTACAGTGTCACTGATGCATGCACTGTCACTGCTCACCATCCTCGTGGCCTCCTCAAATGGTGCCAGGACAGTGCATGCATCCCTGATCATGCCCCACTGGCGTGGAGAAAAAAAACCAAGCTCCCCTGACCCTGTCCTGGTGCCGTAGTCGCACAGGTACTCATTGATGGCCCTCTGCTGCGTGTGCAGCCGCTGCAGCATGGCCAACGTTGAGTTCCACCTGGTGGGCATGTCACATATAAGGCGGTTCTTGGGCAGGTTCAACTCCTTTTGCAGCTCAGCCAGGCGAGCACTGGCATTATAAGATCTGCGGAAATGCACACAGACTTTCCTGGCCTGCCTCAGGACATCCTGTAAGCCCGGGTACCTGCCCAAGAACCGCTGCACCACCAGGTTAAGGACGTGAGCCACACAGGGCACATGGGTCAGTTGTCCCTGTCGGAGGGCGGAGAGGAGGTTGGTGCCATTGTCGCAAACCACCATTCCTGGCTTAAGCTGGCGTGGCGTCAACCACCTCTCGGCCTGGCCCTGCAGAGCAGACAGGACCTCTGCCCCAGTGTGGCTTCTGTCCCCCAAACACACCAGCGCAAGCACGGCATGGCATCTTTTTGCCTGCGTACTTGCGTAGCCCCTTGAACGGCTACGGAGCACCGCTGGTTCAGAGGACAAAGCACAGGAAGAGGCCATGGAGGAAGAAGAAGAGGAGGGGGTGGAGGAGAGAGGTGTGTCACAACCAGTAGTAGCATTTTGGAGGCGTGGCGGTGGAACAACCTCCAACACTACTGCACCTTGTCCTGCATCCTTCCCAGCTGCCAAAAGAGTGACCCAATGGGCCGTGAAAGAAAGGTAACGTCCCTGTCCATGCCTGCTGGACCATGAGTCAGCGGTAATATGCACCTTACCGCTGACCGCCCTGTCCAGCGAGGCCAAGACATTGCCTTCCACATGCCGGTAGAGAGCCGGAATAGCCTTCCGTGAGAAAAAGTGGCGTTTGGGAACCTGCCACTGGTTGTAGGAACCGCACATTGCACAAACTCACGGAAGGGGGCCGAGTCTACCAACTGAAAAGGCAGCAGTTGAAGCGCTAGCAATTTAGCCAAGCTAGCATTCAACCGCTGGGCATGTGGATGGCTGGGAGTGAACTTCTTTCGACGGTCCAGCAGCTGGGGCAGGGAAATTTGCCTGCTAGAATCGGACGTCGGTGTACTGCTAGCAGAGTGGCCGCAAGTACTTGGCTGTGACACACCTAATTCTACACCTTCATTCCTCTCAGTGCATGTTTCAGAGAGGACTGAAGTTATAGTGGGGTTGGAGATCCCAGCTGATGCGGTGCAAGGAGAGGTCCGCTTTGTTCTTTGGTGTGGGTCTTTGAGGTAGGCTTGCCAACGAGCTGCATGGCAGGTCAACATATGTCTGGTCAGGCATGTGGTACCCAAGCGGCTGATGTTTTGGCCACGCGATATACGCTTGAGACATATGTTGCAAACAGCAGCTGTGCGATCTGATGCACTAGCCTCAAAAAAGGCCCACACCAAAGAACTTTTTGAATGACGGGCAGAGGCAGCGCCCTGCACAGGCGGAGCTCTGCGGTGTGATTCCGTCGGTGTACTGCCCTTACGCTGGCCACCAAAGGGCATCCTGCCTCGTTGGAGATGTGCCTCCTCCTCATCCTCCTCCTCCTCCTCTCTCCTATTAGGCACCCACGTGGAGTCAGTGACCTCATCATCCCCTCCCTCCTCATCACTGGAGCCAATCTGGCAGTATGCTGCAGCTGCTGGAACATGACTGCCAGATTGGTGTCCTTCTTGGGCATCCCCTCTGTCTGCTCTCACGCTACTGCCTTCCTGTAGCTGGGTTTCATCATCAGACCCTTCGAAACGCTGGGCATCCTCCTGGAGCATGTACCCAACACTGTGCTCAAACAGTTCGGGGGACTCCTCAGGAGGAGGACATGGTGGGTCTAGGGAAGGAGTGACTGATGATGAGTCTGACATTGATACCAGGGAAGAGGACGCTTTGGCAGCTGCTTTGCCAGTACCCTGAGCCTGGGTGAGAGAGGATGAGGAGGAGGAGGAGGGCTTGGTCATCCACTCTACCAAGTCTTCGGCATGATGTGGCTCAACATGTCCAGCTGCCGAAAAGAAGGACAAGCGTGTCCCATGGCCATGTGCTGATGACAATGCACCGCGTCCACGACCAGCACTGTTGCCCCCAGACGCAGAGCCTGCTTGCCCTCTTTTATTGCCTCCTGACTGTCTGCCTCTCCTTGTTTGCCTTCCAGACATTCTAATAGATGGCCTGCAGGGAGATGGGAAAAAAGCAATAAGGGCTACCTTCAGGTGTCCTTCTCTGTCCCTTTACTTAAGGATTTCTAAATATGGTTGAGGATTATTGCTTTTGCACAGAATAGCACAACGACAATTTCCCTGACTGTCCAAAAAACAAGGATTTCAAAGATGGTTGATGAGGAATGCTTTAGCACAGTATAGCACAAGAAGAATTTCCCTCACTGTCCTTCCCTGTCCCTAGAAACAAGGATTAGCACAGTGAAAGAAACTGACACTCTCCCTACCTATAGTTTTCTGTCCCTAGAAAAAATGTTTTTTTAAAGATGGTTGATGATCAATGCTTTAGCACAGTATAGCACAAGGAGAATTTCCCTCACTGTCCTTCCCTGTCCCTAGAAACAAGGATTAGCACAGTGAAAGAAACTGACACTCTCCCTACCTATAGTTTTCTGTCCCTAGAAAAAATGTTTTTTTAAAGATGGTTGATGATGAATGCTTTAGCACAGTATAGCACAAGGAGAATTTCCCTCACTGTCCTTCCCTGTCCCTAGAAACAAGGATTAGCACAGTGAAAGAAACTGACACTCTCCCTACCTATAGTTTTCTGTCCCTAGAAAAAATGTTTTTTTAAAGATGGTTGATGATCAATGCTTTAGCACAGTATAGCACAAGGAGAATTTCCCTCACTGTCCTTCCCTGTCCCTAGAAACAAGGATTAGCACAGTGAAAGAAACTGACACTCTCCCTACCTATAGTTTTCTGTCCCTAGAAAAAATGTTTTTTTAAAGATGGTTGATGATCAATGCTTTAGCACAGTATAGCACAAGGAGAATTTCCCTCACTGTCCTTCCCTGTCCCTAGAAACAAGGATTAGCACAGTGAAAGAAACTGACACTCTCCCTACCTATAGTTTTCTGTCCCTAGAAAAAATGTTTTTTTAAAGATGGTTGATGATGAATGCTTTAGCACAGTATAGCACAAGGAGAATTTCCCTCACTGTCCTTCCCTGTCCCTAGAAACAAGGATTAGCACAGTGAAAGAAACTGACACTCTCCCTACCTATAGTTTTCTGTCCCTAGAAAAAATGTTTTTTTAAAGATGGTTGATGATCAATGCTTTAGCACAGTATAGCACAAGGAGAATTTCCCTCACTGTCCTTCCCTGTCCCTAGAAACAAGGATTAGCACAGTGAAAGAAACTGACACTCTCCCTACCTATAGTTTTCTGTCCCTAGAAAAAATGTTTTTTTAAAGATGGTTGATGATCAATGCTTTAGCACAGTATAGCACAAGGAGAATTTCCCTCACT
This sequence comes from Rana muscosa, assembly GCA_029206835.1. Classification (NCBI taxonomy): domain Eukaryota; kingdom Metazoa; phylum Chordata; class Amphibia; order Anura; family Ranidae; genus Rana; species Rana muscosa. The sequence goes on from CM055118.1 coordinate 201,162,205, forward strand.
GTCCTTCCCTGTCCCTAGAAACAAGGATTAGCACAGTGAAACACACTGACACTCTCCCTACCTATAGTTTTCTGTCCCTAGAATTTTTTTTTTTTAAAGATGGTTGATGATCAATGCTTTAGCACACTATAGCACAAGGAGAATTTCCCTCACTGTCCTTCCCTGTCCCTAGAAACAAGGATTAGCACAGTAAAACACACTGACACTCTCCCTACCTATAGTTTTCTGTCCCTAGAAAAAAATGTTTTTTTAAAGATGGTTGATGATCAATGCTTTAGCACAGTATAGCACAAGGAGAATTTCCCTCACTGTCCTTCCCTGTCCCTAGAAACAAGGATTAGCACAGTGAAAGAAACTGACACTCTCCCTACCTATAGTTTTCTGTCCCTAGAAAAAATGTTTTTTTAAAGATGGTTGATGATCAATGCTTTAGCACAGTATAGCACAAGGAGAATTTCCCTCACTGTCCTTCCCTGTCCCTAGAAACAAGGATTAGCACAGTGAAAGAAACTGACACTCTCCCTACCTATAGTTTTCTGTCCCTAGAAAAAATGTTTTTTTAAAGATGGTTGATGATCAATGCTTTAGCACAGTATAGCACAAGGAGAATTTCCCTCACTGTCCTTCCCTGTCCCTAGAAACAAGGATTAGCACAGTGAAAGAAACTGACACTCTCCCTACCTATAGTTTTCTGTCCCTAGAAAAAATGTTTTTTTAAAGATGGTTGATGATGAATGCTTTAGCACAGTATAGCACAAGGAGAATTTCCCTCACTGTCCTTCCCTGTCCCTAGAAACAAGGATTAGCACAGTGAAAGAAACTGACACTCTCCCTACCTATAGTTTTCTGTCCCTAGAAAAAATATTTTTTTAAAGATGGTTGATGATCAATGCTTTAGCACAGTATAGCACAAGGAGAATTTCCCTCACTGTCCTTCCCTGTCCCTAGAAACAAGGATTAGCACAGTGAAACACACTGACACTCTCCCTACCTATAGTTTTCTGTCCCTAGAAAAAATGTTTTTTTAAAGATGGTTGATGATCAATGCTTTAGCACAGTATAGTACAAGGAGAATTTCCCTCACTGTCCCTCCCTGTCCCTAGAAACAAGGATTAGCACAGTGAAAGAAACTGACACTCTCCCTACCTATAGTTTTCTGTCCCTAGAAAAAATGTTTTTTTAAAGATGGTTGATGATCAATGCTTTAGCACAGTATAGCACAAGGAGAATTTCCCTCACTGTCCTTCCCTGTCCGTAGAAACAAGGATTAGCACAGTGAAAGAAACTGACACTCTCCCTACCTATAGTTTTCTGTCCATAGAAAAAATGTTTTTTTAAAGATGGTTGATGATGAATGCTTTAGCACAGTATAGCACAAGGAGAATTTCCCTCACTGTCCTTCCCTGTCCGTAGAAACAAGGATTAGCACAGTGAAAGAAACTGACACTCTCCCTACCTATAGTTTTCTGTCCATAGAAAAAATGTTTTTTTAAAGATGGTTGATGATCAATGCTTTAGCACAGTATAGCACAAGGATAATTTCCCTCACTGTCCTTCCCTGTCCCTAGAAACAAGGATTAGCACAGTGAAACACACTGACACTCTCCCTACCTATAGTTTTCTGTCCCTAGAAAAAATGTTTTTTTAAAGATGGTTGATGATCAATGCTTTAGCACAACATAGCACAAGGAGAATTTCCCTCACTGTCCTTCCTGTGCCTAGAAACAAGGATTAGCACAGTGAAAGAAACTGACACTCTCCCTACCTATAGTTTTCTGTCCCTAGAAAAAATGTTTTTTTAAAGATGGTTGATGATCAATGCTTTAGCACACTATAGCACAAGGAGAATTTCCCTCACTGTCCTTCCCTGTCCCTAGAAACAAGGATTAGCACAGTGAAACACACTGACACTCTCCCTACCTATAGTTTTCTGTCCCTAGAAAAAATGTTTTTTTAAAGATGGTTGATGATCAATGCTTTAGCACAGTATAGCACAAGGAGAATTTCCCTCACTGTTCTTCCCTGTTCCTAGAAACAAGGATTAGCACAGTAAAGCACACTGACACTCTCCCTACCTATCCTTCTCTTTCCCTAAACTAAAGGAATCCAGGTTAAGCAAGAAAAAAAAATGTCACTGTCCCTGCCTATGCTTCTCTTTCCCTGCTCCGGAACACACTACACTAGGCCGCCGTGCTGGCGGCCTTTTATAGTGTGGGGCGTGTACTAAACACCCTCAGCAATAATTGGCCACAGGCATCCTGCCTGTGGCCAATCATTGCTCTCCTCGCTGCCGGCGCTGTGATTGGCCAAGCATGCGGGGTCACAGTGCATGCTTGGCCAATCACAGCGCCTGGATGACACTGCGATGGCGTAGTGCATTGTGGGCCGTTCGCGTCACTCGAATTAGGCGCGAACAGCCCAAATTGTTCGATCTTCGTCGAACGATTGAACAGCCGATGTTCGAGTCGAACCTATGTTCGACTCGAACACCGAGCTCATCCCTACCGGGAAGTGGTTCTGTTATCCTGACTGGACGTCTATTGACATCCAGCAGGATAACAGATGCTGCGCGCCTGTGGGGGCATGCATCGCGGCGATCGGTGGTGCGGTGTGTCAGTCCGACGGAGGCTCTTTACCACGTGATCAGCCGTGTCCAATCACTGCTGATCACAATGTAAACAGGAAGAGCCATTGAGTAGAGGAGAGCCTATCGACTTCTCTCCTGACAGGGGGGTCTGTGCTTATAGTTTATCAGTGCAGCCCCCCCAGGACCACCAGGGAAGCCGCCTAGGACCACCAGGATGACCACCCCACTGGACCACCAGGTATGCCCCCCCTAGACCACCAGGCAATGCCAATCTGTGCCCAGGCAGCTGCCAATCTGTGCCCACCCATAATGCCTACCACTGCCAGTGCCGCCAGGGATATGCATCAGTGCCACATATCAGTGCCGCATGTCAGTGCCATGTATCAGTGCCCAGTAGTGCCGCCTATCAGTGCCCAGCAGTGCCACCTATCAGTGCCACCCATAAGTACCCATCAGCGTCGCCTATCAGTGCCCACCAGTGTCACCCATGAGTGCCCATCAGTGCTGCCTATCAATGCCCATCAGTGCTGCCTATCAATGCCCATCAGTGCTGCATATCAGTGCCACCCATCAGTGACGCATATCAGTGCCCATTGTTAGTGCCCATAAGTGCCACCTCATTGGCGCCGCCTCATCGGTGCCGCCTTATCAGTGCCCGTCAGTGCCGCCTTATCAGTGCCCATCAGTGAAGGAGAAAACATACTTATTTACAAAATTTTGTAACAGAAAAAAAGAAAAACTTTTATTTTTTTCAAAATTTTCAGTCTTTTTTTATTTGTATAGCAAAAAATAAAATACCACCAAAAGAAAGCTCTATTTGTGGGAACAAAATGATACAAATTCTGTTTGGGTACAGTGTAGCATGACCACGCAATCGTCATTAAACAACGACAGCGCAGAAAGCTGAAAATTGGCTTGGGCAGGAAGGGGGTGTAAGTGCCTGGTATTGAAGTAGCTAAAATTGGAAATATAAAAATTTCACACATTTGCATCACAGCTATTTAAGCAAGATTAAACCCAAAATAAAAAAAAAATAAAAAATTGGTTTTAATTTACCTTTATTTTCACCTGGTAATATCGGCAGTAAAAGACTTTGTGTCTTAAGCCCTGGACACACGGCCGGGAATCCCGTCTATTTGAAAACCGTCAGTTTTCCTGATGGGATTCCTGGCAAGCTTGCCTTGCAAAGCCGTGTATACACACGGCCACTCAAAAGACCCGCCGTTCTTTTGAATGGCAAGAACGCGGTGACGTCAAAGACTACGACGAGCCGGCTAAATGAAGTTGTATGCTACCGCGCATGCGTCGAAGTGTTATCGAGCATGCACGTTTTTTTTCCCCTGCAAGTAAGCATACAGATGACCAGTTTTCTCGGCAGGAAACACTCTGCCGGGAATCCCGACAAGAAAATGGAGAGCAGGTTCTCTATTTTTTCCGGGCAGTTTTCCTGTCAGGAAAACTGCTAGGGAGCATACACATGGCCGGGATTCCGGGCCAAAAGCTCTCCTGGCAGTTTTTTTTTCCTGCCGGGAAAACCGGTCGTGTGTATGAGGCCTTAGGGTGTCTCCATTTTGGATGGAAGAACAACGAAGACACCCTTGGACAGCAGTCTTCTCAGTCTGGGGAGAGGGTAGTATTAAAGCAACAGAGGGGTTTGTAAAACTGTGGTACAGTTTTATTTGTTTTAACATTCTGCTAAAACTTTTGTAAATCAGTACTGCTTGGACCTTGAAAAGGGGACATACCCTGAAAGCTTGTCCTGAAAAATTGTATGTTAGTGCAAATAAAAAAAGTATCACGGACAGTACTCAATTGCCTTTTTCTTTTGGGAAAATGTTTTACATAAATAAATTAAAAATGACTGTTGTAAGTAGCCCTGCCAGTGTTAAATGGTTTGTCTCAACACTCCCCCCCCCCTCTGTCACATTTGGCATCCTTGAGGGGGGAGGAGGGAGCAGATACCTGTGTAATACAGGTATTTGCTCCCACTTCCTGGCATAGATCACCGCGGTGATCGCGGTGACCTATGCCACGTCCGGTGCCTACTCTTCCCCCCCCCCACCGTTGTCTTCTGGGAGACACACAGGTCCCAGAAGACAGCAGAGACCAGTGAGGATGCACAGCGTGACTCGCGCATGCGCAGTGGGGTACCAGGAAGTGAAGCCGCCTTACCGAAGATGGTGGCTGCAGCACCCGAGAGCCGACGGACAGATCGGCTTCGGCTGCCGACATCGCGGGCGCCCTGGACAGGTAAGTGTCCATATATTAAAAGTCAGCAGCTGCAGTATTTGTAGTTGCTGACTTTTTTAATTGTTTCTTTTTTCGGCCTGAACACCACTTTAAAGTGGTTCTAAAGTGGTTCTAAAGCATTAGGCCTCTTTCACACTGGCACGTTTTTCAGGCGGTTTAGCACTAATAATACCGCTGTTATACCGCCTGAAAAAATCGTGCCCTGTAGTCTTCAATGTGAAAGTCCAAAGGCTTTCACACTGAAGCAGTGCGCTAGCAGGACTGCTCCAAAAGTCCTGCTAGCCGCACCTTTACAGCGGTGAAGGAGCGGTGTGTTCACCACTCCTTTACCGCGGCTGCCCATTGAAATCAATGGGACACCGCGGTAATACCGCCGGCAAACCGCGGCAATAGCCACGGTTTGCGGGCGGTATTAACCCTTTTTCGGCCGCTAGCGGGGGTTAAATTCATCCCGCTAGCGGCCGCATACCGCGGTAATAACGACGGTATAGCGGCGCTGAAAATCGCGCCGCTATACCGCCACCGCACCTGTCCGCCCCAGTGTGAAAGGGGCCTAAAGATGAAAAAACCTTCTCTGCTGCAGCCCCCCCCCCCCTTTCCTTACCTGAGCCCATCCGATCAAGCAATTGGCTCCCACTGCTGTCAATCAAATCCAGTGACACGAGTGGGGGGCAGGGCCGAGTCCCACTGTCTGTGTCAATGGACGCAGCAGCGGGACTCGGGAGCCAGCACACATGGGTGCCCCCAGGGAAAGCCGCTCTACCTTAGGGCACCTAATAAAGAGGCGGGAGCCTGGAGCTCCAGCGGGGGACCCCAGAAGAAGACGATCAGGGATGCTCTGTGGAAAACAATTGCACAGAGAAGGTAAGTATACACATGTTTATTATTTATTTTATTTAAAAAAAACGAAAACAAAGCTTTACAGACACTTTAACTGCCACTTTTACTCAACAGTTTTGTTAGTAAGTTAGCCACTACATCTAATGCCGTGTACACACGACCGTTTTTCTCGTCGAGAAAAACGTCATTTTTTCCTTTTGACGAGAAAAATGATCGTCTGTGGGCATTTTGTCGTTTTTCTCGACGAGAAAAACGGCATTAAAAACGACGAGAAAAATTAGAACATATTCTAATTTTTCTCGTCGTTTTTTCCGACATTTTTTCCGTGGCAGTTTATCCATAGGGAAACACTGCCGCGGAGCCCACAGATGGTCGTTTTTCTCGACAAGAGAAAAAATGACGTGAAAAACGACCGTGTGTGGGGAACAAGCCGTTCCCTCGTTTTTAATGTCATTATTCACGGCGGTTTTTTAACCGCCGTGAATAATGATCGTGTGTACGCGGCATAAGAATTGGAAAGCTGCAATATATTATATTTTTATTTTTGTGTCGCATACCACTTGAAGACTTTTTGGACAGGACATACTTTCTGAGCGATTAAGTCGGCATATTGCATCTGTAAATAAAAAAATTGGTTACTGTGGTTTTTTATTGAAAAGATATACATTGTACAGATTTGTACCACACTTTTGAAGCTTTGAAAGGATATGCTGCAATTTTTGAGGGAGGAAGTAAGCAGATTGCATTTTGCAAACAAAATAAAATGAGAGTTCCTTTTTGGCCACTAGATGAAGCATCTTAGGAATTTATTAGAATACAGTACTTATCACTATTTAGTGGTTGATTGTGGTTTATTCTGTTTAAAATCAATTATTTACAATCGAAAAAGCACAGGATATATCCTAATATTACGTGTAGCGGCCTCACCCCGTCCTCTTTAGCTACGGGTATGTCACGCAACAGAGTGAGGTGCGCTACGGCCCATGTCCTCCCCATAACTGTGGGTGAGGTGAAGGCCAATATCTGATGTTTCCTCGGGCCGGTGTGTCTTGGGCATGTACCGAGTCTGTTGTGCAGAAACCACCAAACCACCCTTTGCTCCCATTAACAGAGTCCATACACCGATCACAGTCCAACTGTTGGTTTTATTTCGTATCTCCACATACAGGCAATGCGATGGCAGGATACGGTGGGATGAGCAGGTCGAGGCACTATACTGATCTGGGTCCCTACACCCCCTGTGCTATGACCAAGGGTTGCAGGAGTCTTAATTCAAATACCTCCGCTGCGTTGCAGCCCCTATCAGGGGAAGATGTCCTCCAAGAGAGTTACCGGAGGCCCATCCGTCACCGGGTTGACGCTGCACCGGAATCTTCGGACGGGTGACCTCCCCAGCCTCCTCACCTCAGATGCGGGTCCCCTCGCAAGGGGCACCCTGGAATCACTTCACCCTTGCGGGACCCAGTCGGAGTCACTGGGTCCCAGGCCTCCTCAATAGTACCTCATCCCAGGCTGAAGGTGCCTGGGATGGAATCCCAGCTTCATTCCGGCCAGGCCTAGGGCGCCTAGGCCGGAACCTTGAACCGCCCGCACCCAGGCCGAAGGTGCCTGGGTGCGTGACGAGATGATCCCCCGAAGACCTCGTGGCGAGGGCGTCTCCCCCTTTTATCTCCTCCCATCAACACCACGGCGGGTTCCCCGCCCCAGCCATACCATCTCCAGGAAGGGACAAAAAGGGTAGCACTGTGGTGATGATTCTACCTGAAGCCTGTAGGAACTCCGCCACCCACAGGCAAAGGAGAATATTACATCCCCCAATCCTCCACGAATAACAAAAAGGGGTCTAAACCCTGACATAATTACACACCTGGGTCACACTACCCCCAGGTGTATCCCACTAAATCTGAAGACCCCGCTACACACTCCCCCCTGTGATTTGACGCTGGTCCCCAGCGTCAGGTGCACACCCATGTCTCCCAAGGAGTGGTGACATGGAGCAAGCCCCAGAGGCTGTCCCCAAATTTGTGAATACTAAGTGTGCCAAGACCTGCTCAAAAGGGAAAGGGAAAATATAAAACGATAAACTTTTGCATAAAACATCTATTCTGAACACATGTACAATCCCTCCCATCACTGTCTAAGAACCACCCCATACTCAGTAGTCTTGACCGATGAATCTCCTGCAGAAGGGAAACAAAAACAACATCCTAACAATCTGTGTTAACTTGGAATGAATAGGTCTGTCAGCCGAGAGACCCACTCACTCCAATAAGCAAAGTGATGCATGTGTAAAATTTTCAAACAGTCGTTGCACAACACTGCCACCTGTTGACAGCGCCGCGGTCATGACACTTGCCGAGATCTTCCTTCTTCCTGCTTTTCTACGCTAACTTTTATCCCCAGAGTCTCTGCCTTTGGCACATGAAGAAGAGGGAGCAAAACAACAGCTCCCAAGTCTCCAGTGAGTGAAAGAAAAAGCCCAAATCAAAACAAAAGTAGGGCGCAGTTCTGAGCGTCTGGGAATGTTCCTTCCAGAAAGTTCAACAGCAAACAAAATAGGAGCTCACTTCTCCTACAATTAAAACCTTGGATCCGGCAAAAACAGGGGCTTCAGGTGCTTGTCAAACACTTCCACCGAATATTCGACATCCTCTCCTTCTTTCCTGCAGATGAGCACCTTATCGGCATGAATATGGCACCCCAGTCTCCAATCAGCTCTGCAGTCTCTAAACTTTTTAGATACAGGCGGCGAACACGACAGGTATTGCCGGGCATGAGGCACTTTGAGCTTTTCCCATACAAACTCGTCGTACCACCTTTGTCGCAAAACTTCGACTTCATACAATAAGTCCCGAGGCAAGTAGGGGTACTCCCACCCATATTCACGGGCGACTCTTTGGGAGAAAAGTCTCTGCAATCTGGCTAGAGGTGGCATCACATCTCGCTCGCCTTCTCCTGGCTGTACGATGGCCTCCGGGTGCCGAGGTACCTTCACCATCTTGAGTTGCTTTGCCTTTGGTGCCCGCAATGAAGCACGCTGCGTCCCCACTATCGGAGCGGGTGATGTGGTTGAAAGTGGAAGGTCGGTCGGAGGACTAGATTTCCTCGGGAACTCCGGGGCCTGCGCCCGGAGCGTACTGTCTTCTATGGACATGGGGGGAATCCTGGGGTTTACGCAGCACAGGTAGTGGGCGTCTGTCCCAGCCCTTCCGGTGAAACAGTTTGTCTATTTCTCCGTCATCACCACAGTCTGACAACGACTCTAGGTCGGAGGTGTCATACATCTCGGCGGGAAGGTAGTCTCTAGTAGACGGAAGGCTACCCTCCCTTGCGGGCTCCACCGGCTGTGGACTCCCGACACCTCCAACCAACACCACAGTCCCAGCCCCTAGCTCACCTGGACCTTCTGAAGAACTGGGATGTCCGGGACTCTCTTCTCTACCGGCGCCATCCAGGCCAGGCAAGTGGCGGGGTGAAGCTCGACCACGACCATAGGATGCCTGTACCAGGCCGACTTTCCTCTTCGGAGGTGGCAGCAGGGAATCTGTGGTGACCGAAGCAGTGTCCTCGGATTTCTCTCTTTCCGTCTCTGGTTGGGCAGTCACGTCGCCCTGGTCAGCGCGTACGGGGACCTCCGCAAAGGCCTGGATCCCTCCCTCCGGAGTGGCGGTTCCTGTGATGCAGTTGAGGCGAAGGGCCCGGGGCCTTACTGTGGATGATTCGACCTCAAAAAGAAACTCTTTGCACGCTTCACATCGCCCGAATGGCTTTAGTTGGACCACCAGTCCCGAGCATCCGGGACAGATCACACCGAGGGCCTCCGTGTCTCTGCATGAATACAGAGCCAACTGTCCTCGGGGCCTGAGCCTTATCCCCGTGTCTGTCAGGGGAGCAGCAAATACAGTCATCTTCATAGGGAAAGATACCGGCATCCACGGAGAGCTTGAATTCATTCCGACCACTTGCTGCTCCATCACGCGCTGACCACGCGCCGGAGTCTCCACGTGTATCTCCACACGTGGCCAGACTCCTCCCACGACTTGCACGTTTTCGTGGGCTTCCGCCTGCCTCCGCCCACAAATTGCGCAGTCATGGGGTGCCTCGTGGCGCAGTGCATTAACAGTCCCCACATGTAGTACTTCACACGGCTGTACCTCTCCCTTTTTACGCTCCTCCGCGTGGGCCTTTCCCTACTTAGGGTCATGTCCACAACTCCGAGCAGGGATGCACTTTGGCCAATCACATGGCCGACCTGCTCGGAACTCCTCCGGGCAGCAAAGTTCAAACACAGACGTTCTCAGTTCCATCGTTAAGACACACACAATCCCGGACGAGCCCCCACGTGTAGGGGCCTCACCCCGTCCTCTTTAGCTAGGGATATGTCACGCGACAGAGTGAGGTGCGCTATGGCCCATGTCCTCCCCATAACTGTGGGTGAGGTGAAGGCCAATATCTGATGTTTCCTCGGGCCGGTGTGTCTTGGGCATGTACCGAGTCTGTTGTGCAGAAACCACCAAACCACCCTTTGCTCCCATTAACAGAGTCCATACACCGATCACAGTCCAACTGTTGGTTTTATTTCGTATCTCCACATACAGGCAATGCGATGGCAGGATACGGTGGGATGAGCAGGTCGAGGCACTATACTGATCTGGGTCCCTACACCCCCTGTGCTATGACCAAGGGTTGCAGGAGTCTTAATTCGAATACCTCCGCTGCGTTGCAGCCCCTATCAGGGGAAGATGTCCTCCAAGAGAGTTACCGGAGGCCCATCCGTCACCGGGTTGACGCTGCACCGGAATCTTCGGACGGGTGACCTCCCCAGCCTCCTCACCTCAGATGCGGGTCCCCTCGCAAGGGGCACCCTGGAATCACTTCACCCTTGCGGGACCCAGTCGGAGACACTGGGTCCCAGGCCTCCTCAATAGTACCTCATCCCAGGCTGAAGGTGCCTGGGATGGAATCCCAGCTTCATTCCGGCCAGGCCTAGGGCGCCTAGGCCGGAACCTTGAACCGCCCGCACCCAGGCCGAAGGTGCCTGGGTGCGTGACGAGATGATCCCCCGAAGACCTCGTGGCGAGGGCGTCTCCCCCTTTTATCTCCTCCCATCAACACCATGGCGGGTTCCCCGCCCCAGCCGTACCATCTCCAGGAAGGGACAAAAAGGGTAGCACTGTGGTGATGATTCTACCTGAAGCCTGTAGGTACTCCGCCACCCACAGGCAAAGGAGAATATTACATCCCCCAATCCTCCACGAATAACAAAAAGGGGTCTAAACCCTGACATAATTACACACCTGGGTCACACTACCCCCAGGTGTATCCCACTAAATCTGAAGACCCCGCTACATACATTTAAGGCTCTGTCTTTTCAAGAGATATATTGGGCAGCTCCAAATTTTGAATCCCCCTTCACTTTATGGCAAGATAATTATAGAGGCCGAATCTTCTCATCAAGGACACTGACAGCAATACAATCTTGACAGAGGTTTTACAAGAAGAACTTTTGGCTGCAGATAGACTCTATAGGGTTGATTTACTAAAGACAAATTCACTGTGCACTTGGAAGTGCAGTCACTGTAGATCTGAGGGGAAGATCCTTGTCCTGGCAAGTCCCCCTAGTGTGACTGCACTTGTAGTGCACAGTGAATTTGCCTTTAGTAAATCAACCCTATAGAGTCTATCTGCAGCCAAAAGTTCTTCTTGTAAAACCTCTGTCAAGCTTTTATTGCTGTCAGTGTCTTTGATGAGAAGATTCGCCCTCTATAATTATCTTACCAGAAAGTGAAGGGAGATCCAAAATTTTGAGCTGCAACCAAAAAAAACCAAAAAACATAAAGATGAAAGGAAATCTGGAACGGGGACAACTGTTCCAGTGACAACCGTCTAAAGGCTCATTTACACTAGCGGTGTCCTCTAAAAATCAAATCACTGTGGATCATTATTCAGAGAGAGTAAGTAGTAGTAGTAAATAAGCCCCTATGTATTTGGCTGTATGCCTGGAATCCAATTTACAGCAGAAGGGTCAGGGTGGGTACCACAAAATTCTTTATGACTTTAGAGGGGCATGGTATCCAACATCTTTGTTGTGTGCAGCCATATAACACATCAGCGGTTAGTTTACATATGCACAAATATTTTCACCTAAACCAAGGGAGCATTACATTGTACTTTCTTATTAATAAAAATCCCCGTTTGGCATTATAATTCTAATAGCTGATTCCCATCTTAACAAGGTCCTGTATTTTTCTCTTCTCAAATGAATCAGGTTAACTTGCGGTCAGCACCTTGGAGGAAAACTGCATCTTTGCTTTCTAAATATTAAGTAGGGACACCAGACAGAAGATTTCAAACCTCCTCCTTCCTAATTGCGCACTTAAATAAAATAAAAAATTATGCAATCTTATGAATATACAATTCCTGGCCCGCCAGCTAAAACTCCAAAACTAATTCCCAGGGGATGTAATTATAATAATTGGGTCTTACGCAGTTTTTGCTGCTTTTTTCTGAAGCCTCTTTCATTTCCAGAGTATTTAAAAAGCCTGCTGGAATAATAATGATGATAAAAGGGCGAAACACACAGACCTTTAAAGGAGTGTAGGCAAATAGATGATATAGAAGTTATTTTATCTTCCACATCAGTGTACCTTGAGCAGGTGGATATTTATCTTGAGTCACGGAGAGACACTAAATGATTTAATTACAGTTTTTAGGTAACATCTGCTCTCAAATGCAATGCAGAATCTGATGAAAAGCAAGAAAGGAACATTACCGTTTCAGAATTTCGCTTTCTACCCACTTGGCCTGGTTTTTATACATACATTGCTGAAGATTTTCATATCTATTAAGGGTCCATCTGCTATCATGAGATGGTATTTTATTATAGTAGGAAATCAATTTTTTGGGAAGCCTTTTTATTAGCAGTGAATAAAAGTTGTCATGGGGTCAGTGACAAATGGGAAACGTATTGCTTTACCTTTTTTGTTGAGCCATCCACCATACGTTTGACTGTAACAAAAAAAAAAAAAAATAGTTCAAATCTTGCTATTTAAAGCTGAAGTATGGGCAAAAAACTACTTATGTACATTGGCATAGTAAAAATAAATTAGCTGTAAAGATATTTGCCCCACCTCTGACCGCTGCATATTTTTATTCAGCCCACATTCTTCTCTCAAAGCACTGAAACGTCATTCCGGCTGTAGTTCAGATATCACAGAAGGTCACTTTATCAACACCATCTTCATTCATAAAAACTTTGCATGCTTTTCACTGAATGCAAGATGTTCTGTGAAAGGAGGAGGTCCAAATAAAGGTCACAATCTGCCTCTACCAATGATAGAACCCCTTGCACCATGAGACCTCAACTTGGTCTTGTCAGTTCCTCAAAAACTGCCCTTTGAGCCTTTCAGGGATATTCCCCGTGGTCTCTCACTCACAAGGTTGCCTTCCTCATTGCTAACCTCTTCAAGACCTGTAGGTCTTATCCTTCCTAATAGTGATGAGCCGAACACCCCCGGGTTCGGTTCGCACCAGAACCCGCGAACGGACCGAAAGTTCACACGAACTTTAGAACCCTATTAAATACAATGGATGCGAACGTTCGAAATCTAAAGTGCTAATTATAACGACTATTATGCATGTTATTGTCCTAAAAAGGGTTTGGGAACCCGGGTTCTGCACCAGGGGACATGTATCAATGCAAAAATAAGTTTTAAAAACGGCTGTTTTTCGGGAGCAGTCATTTTAATGATGCATAAAGTGAAAAAAAAAAGTCAAATATTCCTTTAAATATCGTACCTGGGGGGTGTCTAAAGTATGCCTTGGAAGTGCTACGTGTTTCCCGTGTTTAGAACTGTCCCTGCACAAAATTACACTTCTAAAGGAAAAAAAGCCATTTAAAACTGCTTGCGGCTTTAATGTAATGTCTGGTCCCGGTAATATGGATGAAAATCTTTAAGAAAAATGGCATAGCTACCCCATCACACCCCCCCCCCCCACCCCAGCCCATTACCAGCCCCTTTGGGTCTTGTATGGATATTAAGGGGAACCCCGCACACAAAATAAAAAAGGCCCTATATACTCTGAACAGCCGTATACAGGCGGTGCATACAAGACAGGGACTGTAGGTTTGTTCTTATGTAGAATCTGTTTGTAATTTTGAACAGGTACATTGTTTAAGTGTAGCTCCAGCCCAAAAATCTATTTCTAAGCTTTTTGGAAAACATAGGGAAGGGTTATCACCCCTGTAACATTTGTTTTGCTGTCTGTGCAGTGTGCACCTGTTCAGAACAGTTCACCTCACTTTCCGTCCTAATGACAAATGTTTTTTGAAAATTTGGGGTTTTTATTGAAACAAGAATTGGTGATAAAGCATCAGTGGAGAGGAGACACTTTTTTCCCATATTAACTCTTACAGGAGAGAATTTGCCTTCCTAGGGGTAGATTTCCTCTCACTTCCTCTTGTATCCTTCCGTTTGCAAGGAGGAGTCGTTTGTAAGTTGGATGTTTGAAAGTAGGGGCCTGCCGTATATACTCAGCTGAAATTTGCCCCTTACATGTTGGTGTTGCCACAACAGTAACTCTTGGTGGGCGCATGAATGGGCCCTGCTGTGAATTATTAGATCAAGAATTGTAATTGCATGCCCCTGTTGAACAGGGGCTGAAAAATTGGGCCTTTGGTGGTGGTGGTGGTGTTGACACAACACTGTAAGGCCTCACAGTTACTCTTGGTGGGCGCAGGAATGGGCCCTGCTGTGAATTATTAGATCAAGAATTGTAATTACATGCCCCTGTTAAACAGGGGCAGAAAAATTGGGCCTTAGGCAATGGTGCCACAACACTGCAACCCCTCACAGATACTGTACTTGGAGCACAGCAATGAGCCCTGTTGCAAAGTATTGCATCAAAAATTGTAATTACACGCCCCTGTTAAACAGGGGCTGAAAAATTGGGCCTTAGCCACTGGTGCTGGTGCCACGACACTGCAACCTCTCCCAGATACTCTAGTTGGAGTGCAGGAATGAGCCCTGCTGCAAAGCATTGCATAAAAATTTGTAATTACATGCCCCTGTTAAACAGATGCTGAAAAATGCTGAAAAATTGGGCCTTAGGCACTGGTGCCACAACACTGCAACCCCTCACAGATACTATACTTGGAGCACAGCAATGAGCCTTGTTGCAAAGTATTGCATCAAAAATTGTAATTACACGCCCCTGTTAAACAGGGGCTGAAAAATTGGGCCTTAGGCACTGGTGTTGGTGCCACGACACTGCAACCTCTCCCAGATACTCTAGTTGGAGTGCAGGAATGAGCCCTGCTGCAAAGCATTGCATCAAAAATAGTAATTACATGCCCCTGTTAAACAAGGGGCTGAAAAATTGGGCCTTAGCCACTGGTGGCGGCACCCAGAAACAAAAAAGTTCTTCCAAGCTATCATCAAGAATCGGATCATTGAGGAGGAGGAGGATAGTCAGCCAACATAACAGGACAGTCACTCAGCATCAGCATCAGTCTTGAAGGGATGTGACATTTGAAAACAAATTATTCTGTTATATCAGCTTCAGGTGCTTGGTAGCTGGTGGTTAGGGATGAGCTTCGTGTTCGAGTCGAACATACGTTCGACTCGAACATCGGCTGTTCGATCGTTCGACGAAGATCGAACGATTTGGGCCGTTCGCGCCAAATTCGAGTGACGCGAACGGCCCACAATGCACTACGCCATCGCAGTGTCATCCAGGCGCTGTGATTGGCCAAGCATGCACTGTGACCCCGCATGCTTGGCCAATCACAGCGCCGGCAGCGAGGAGAGCAATGATTGGCCACAGGCAGGATGCCTGTGGCCAATTATTGCTGAGGGTGTTTAGTACACGCTCCACACTATAAAAGGCCGCCAGCACGGCGGCCTAGTGTAGTGTGTTCCAGAGCAGGGAAAGAGAAGCATAGGCAGGGACAGTGACATTTATTTTTTTCTTGCTTAACCTGGATTCCTTTAGTTTAGGGAAAGAGAAGGATAGGTAGGGAGAGTGTCAGTGTGTTTTACTGTGCGAATCCTTGTTTCTTGGGACAGGGAAGGACAGTGAGGGAATTCTCCTTGTGCTATAGTGTGCTTTAAAAAAACATTTTTTCTAGGGACAGAAAACTATAGGTAGGAAGAGTGTCAGTTTCTTTCACTGTGATAATCCTTGTTTCTAGGGACAAAGAAGGAAAGTGAGGGAAATTCTCCTTGTGCTATAGTGTGCTTTAAAAAAACATTTTTTCTAGGGACAGAAAACTATAGGTAGGAAGAGTGTCAGTTTCTTTCACTGTGATAATCCTTGTTTCTAGGGACAAAGAAGGAAAGTGAGGGAAATTCTCCTTGTGCTATAGTGTGCTTTAAAAAAACATTTTTTCTAGGGACAGAAAACTATAGGTAGGAAGAGTGTCAGTTTCTTTCACTGTGATAATCCTTGTTTCTAGGGACAGGGAAGGAAAGTGAGGGAAATTCTCCTTGTGCTATAGTGTGCTTTAAAAAAACATTTTTTCTAGGGACAGAAAACTATAGGTAGGAAGAGTGTCAGTTTCTTTCACTGTGATAATCCTTGTTTCTAGGGACAAAGAAGGAAAGTGAGGGAAATTCTCCTTGTGCTATAGTGTGCTTTAAAAAAACATTTTTTCTAGGGACAGAAAACTATAGGTAGGAAGAGTGTCAGTTTCTTTCACTGTGATAATCCTTGTTTCTAGGGACAGGGAAGGAAAGTGAGGGAAATTCTCCTTGTGCTATAGTGTGCTTTAAAAAAACATTTTTTCTAGGGACAGAAAACTATAGGTAGGAAGAGTGTCAGTTTCTTTCACTGTGATAATCCTTGTTTCTAGGGACAAAGAAGGAAAGTGAGGGAAATTCTCCTTGTGCTATAGTGTGCTTTAAAAAAACATTTTTTCTAGGGACAGAAAACTATAGGTAGGGAGAGTGTCAGTGTGTTTTACTGTGCGAATCCTTGTTTCTAGGGACAGGAAAGGACAGTGAGGGAATTCTCCTTGTGCTATAGTGTGCTTTAAAAAAACATTTTTTCTAGGGACAGAAAACTATAGGTAGGAAGAGTGTCAGTTTCTTTCACTGTGATAATCCTTGTTTCTAGGGACAAAGAAGGAAAGTGAGGGAAATTCTCCTTGTGCTATAGTGTGCTTTAAAAAAACATTTTTTCTAGGGACAGAAAACTATAGGTAGGAAGAGTGTCAGTTTCTTTCACTGTGATAATCCTTGTTTCTAGGGACAGGGAAGGAAAGTGAGGGAAATTCTCCTTGTGCTATAGTGTGCTTTAAAAAAACATTTTTTCTAGGGACAGAAAACTATAGGTAGGAAGAGTGTCAGTTTCTTTCACTGTGATAATCCTTGTTTCTAGGGACAAAGAAGGAAAGTGAGGGAAATTCTCCTTGTGCTATAGTGTGCTTTAAAAAAACATTTTTTCTAGGGACAGAAAACTATAGGTAGGAAGAGTGTCAGTTTCTTTCACTGTGATAATCCTTGTTTCTAGGGACAGGGAAGGAAAGTGAGGGAAATTCTCCTTGTGCTATAGTGTGCTTTAAAAAAACATTTTTTCTAGGGACAGAAAACTATAGGTAGGAAGAGTGTCAGTTTCTTTCACTGTGATAATCCTTGTTTCTAGGGACAAAGAAGGAAAGTGAGGGAAATTCTCCTTGTGCTATAGTGTGCTTTAAAAAAACATTTTTTCTAGGGACAGAAAACTATAGGTAGGAAGAGTGTCAGTTTCTTTCACTGTGATAATCCTTGTTTCTAGGGACAGGGAAGGAAAGTGAGGGAAATTCTCCTTGTGCTATAGTGTGCTTTAAAAAAACATTTTTTCTAGGGACAGAAAACTATAGGTAGGAAGAGTGTCAGTTTCTTTCACTGTGATAATCCTTGTTTCTAGGGACAAAGAAGGAAAGTGAGGGAAATTCTCCTTGTGCTATAGTGTGCTTTAAAAAAACATTTTTTCTAGGGACAGAAAACTATAGGAAGTGTGACAGCAGGAAGGTAAAGTCACCTGGTTGCATCCAGGGGGGTAGATATATTTCGCCCAGATTCAGGCTTTACGCCGACTTATACAACTAGGTGGAGAGTTGTATAAGGCTAGTGGGCTCATGGATGACTCATACCTCTAGGGAGAGTGTGGGGCGTCGTGCAGACAGGGAGTTGATGAGACCAGCTGAAGCTTGTCAGCTCATTTAGGCCTCTATAAGAACCCCCAGCTTCATTAGATGTTAGCTCATGCCTGGACCCAGACCTGTGTGGACTGTCTAGGGAGAGTGAACCCCTGTGCGGTGAGACAAAGCCTGTGTGGCTATTTGCTTGGACATTTAAAACCAGGGACTTAGGGACTAGGACAGCACTAGGCTGATCCCAGTTGTTAGTTAGGAAACCTGTATGTTTAGTCAGAGGTCAAGTTGACCAGGATTTATTTTGTTTATGTTTCTTTTTCTTTGCTGTGTTTTGTCACTGTAAATAGAAAATAAACCGCACCTTTTTGATTTTGAAAACCACAACCTCCGTTTGCTGGGCCTGTTTTTGTGTGGGGAGCCCATCTCGGGGGTCACACACACCCGCTGCCGAGCCAACCCCCTCACAGTTGGTGGAGAACCAGTGGCAGTTTTTTTTTAAGCCAGCATGGAGGAGATACTGAAGCAGCTGGCTCTAGCAAATGCCAATCAACAGCAGACAAATGCAGGTTTGCAAAAGAACTTCGCAGCCCAGCAGCAAGCTCATCAACAGAGCCTTGCAGCCCAGCAGCAGACAAACGCAACTTTGCAACAGAGTCTGGAGGCTCAGCAACAAGCCCAGCAGCAATCTGAGGCCCGCTTCATAGACCTGTTGCAGAAGCAAGAGCAGAGACTACAACAACAGATGGAAGCAGTAATGCAGCAACGTCCGCAGACCAGTGAGGAAAGCCGTCCCACTAATACCGCGTCCTTTGGGGTGAGTCGTTTATTGACAAAAATGACTGGAGAGGATGATCCAGAGGTATTTTTGACCACATTTGAAAGGACCGCTGAAAGAGAAAAGTGGCCTGAGGAGCAGTGGGCTGGACTGGTGGCTCCTCTGTTAACTGGTGAATCGCAGAAAGCTTACTATGACCTAGAGCCTAACCAAGCAAAAGACTATGTGATGCTAAAAGCTGAAATATTGGCAAGGCTGGGTGTCACCCAGGCTGTCCGGGCTCAGCGTGTGCATAACTGGACTTTCCAGCTTGGAAAACCCCCCAGGTCTCAAATGTATGATCTCATTCACCTGAGCAGAAAGTGGCTACAGCCAGAGACTTTGTCCGCACCAAAGATTGTGGAACGTGTTGTAATGGATCGGTTTTTGAGAGCTCTTCCTACTGCCATCCAAAAGTGGGTAAGCCATGGAGACCCAGAGACGGCCGATGGTCTTGTGGATCGTGTGGAGAAATACTTGGCTACAGAGAACCTGACGGCCTCTTCCAGAGACACTCGGACTTTCCACCCTAAGACCAGACCATCCCCAGGGGCAGATAAGAGGATTCCAAGGGGTGAGGGTGGAGAGAGTGAGAGGGTGGGAGCTCTACCCCAAGTTTGGCGAGAACAGCCTGGGAAATCAGCGGCTCAAGAGGCCGCAAGAAGGATCGTTTGCTACCGCTGCCGGCAAGCGGGACATATTGCAGCCAATTGCCCGGTTGTGGAGGAACCCATGCAGTGTGACTTTCTGACGGGCAGACGTCAGTCGCTGTGTGCGACAGTCGCATGCACTGCCATTCGAGGAACTGAGAAACATTTATGCAAAATGTGTGTTAATGGTAGAAATGTTGTGGTATTGCTGGATTCAGGTAGCCTTGTGACCCTGATAAAGGCTGAGTTAGTTAAAACAGAGGTCTCTGGGAATAGCAAGGTAGCGGTTATTTGTGTGCATGGGGACACCCGAGAGTATCCAGTGACTACAGTGTGTTTCGAGACCCCCAAAGGTACCCTCTCTCATCCAGTGGGCTTAGTATCTCAGTTACCGCATGACGCCATTGTGGGAAGGGATTTTCCGAAGTTCTGGGAACTGTGGGATGATCCTGAGCCCCCCACTGGTGCCCCTATGTACCAGGAATGTGATAGCCAGAACTCCCCTGAGAGTGGTGAGGACTCTCCGGAATTTCCCTTATCAGTATTGGCAGGGGAGACTCAAGAAACTGGAGAGGAGCCCACCTCCTCAGACGAAAACCTACCGTCTGTGGAGTTTTCTGATCTTGAGGTTCACAGGGAAAACTTTGCCACAGAACAGTTGAAAGACCCCGCCCTAATAAAGGCACGGGAAAACGTAGTGAAAATAGATGGCGAGTTAGTGAACCCAGATAATACCTGCACTTACCCATACTTCAGCGTAGAGAAGGACCTACTGTATCGGGTGGCAAAAAGGGCAGAAGAAACCGTTGAGCAGCTTGTGGTGCCCAAACCTTACAGGAAGTTGGTGTTGGAGTTGGCCCATGGGCACATTCTTGGAGGTCATCTGGGGACAGAGAAAACCCGAGAGAGGGTATTACAGAGATTCTATTGGCCGGGGGTGATGAAGGACATAGAAAATTATTGTTCCTCCTGCCCTGTGTGTCAGAGGTCGGCCCCGATGCCACATTTCCGTAGCCCGCTGGTCCCTCTACCCATCATTGAGGTCCCGTTTGAGAGGATCGCCATGGATTTGGTAGGTCCTATAATCAAGTCCGCTAGGGGGCACCAGTACATATTAGTTATAATGGACTATGCCACCCGTTATCCAGAAGCGATCCCTCTCCGAAATACCTCGGCCAAAACCATAGCCAAAGAGCTATCTCTTGTGTTTAGCCGGGTGGGTATTTGTAAAGAACTGCTTACGGACCAAGGTACACCCTTTATGTCCCGGGTTATGAAGGAGCTGTGTAAATTGTTCAAAGTAACGCAATTACGTACATCTGTGTATCACCCCCAAACCGATGGGCTGGTTGAAAGATTCAACAAAACCCTAAAACAAATGTTGAAGAAAGTGGTGGATAGAGATGGAAAGGATTGGGACTGTCTACTTCCTTATCTGATGTTTGCTATTAGGGAGGTGCCCCAATCCTCTACGGGATTCTCCCCCTTTGAGTTACTGTATGGGAGACACCCAAGAGGGCTGTTGGATATTGCCAAGGAAACTTGGGAAAGTGAGAGTTCTCCCCACAGGAGTGTGATTGAGCATGTCGCCCTGATGCAAGACCGAATTGCACAGGTAATGCCCATCGTGAAGGAACATTTGGCCCAAGCGCAGTTAGCACAGCAGAGAGTGTACAACCGTGGAGCCAAGACCCGTACCTTTTCCCCGGGGGATAGGATACTGGTACTTGTCCCTACGGTTGAAAGTAAATTCCTTGCCAAATGGCAAGGCCCCTACGAGATAATGGAAAAAGTGAGCGAAGTGAATTACAAGGTCAGACAACCAGGAAGGCGAAAGCCCGAACAGATCTATCACGTTAATCTGTTGAAAGCCTGGAGGGATAGAGAGTCCCTAGTCGCAGACACTTGGTCACCAGCTCAAACTGGTTGCGTGATTCCTGAGGTTGGAATAGCAGCCACCTTGTCACAACCCCAACAACAGGAGGTTAAGGAGTTTGTGCTTCGCAACAAGGAGGTATTCTCTGAGCTGCCGGGACAAACATCTGGGGTAGAGCATGACATCATTACCCCGCCCGGTGAAAGGGTGAAGTTAAAACCCTATCGGATCCCAGAGGCCCGACGGGAGGCAATACGGGAGGAAGTACAGATAATGCTGAACTTAGGGGTGATAGAGGAGTCCCAAAGTGATTGGTCTAGTCCCATTGTGTTGGTGCCTAAACCGGATGGGAGCTGGCGATTTTGTAACGATTTTCGTCAGTTGAACAAAGTTACAAAATTTGACACCTACCCCATGCCACGTATAGATGAGTTGATCGACCGGCTGGGAACAGCCCGATACATGACGACTCTTGACCTCACAAAAGGGTATTGGCAAATCCCCCTGGCCAAGTCGGCCAAAGAGAAAACCGCATTTGTAACCCCAGACGGGGCGTTCCAATATAAAAGAATGCCGTTCGGGTTACAGAATGCGCCGGCCACATTCCAGCGGAAAATGGACCAGATGCTGAGGCCCCATCGGAAGTATGCTGCGGCTTACCTGGATGACGTAATTGTCCATAGCACAGATTGGGCCTCACATCTGCCAAAAGTGCAAGCAGTCCTGGACTCTGTTCGGGAAGCGGGGTTTACGGCTAACCCCAAGAAGTGTACCATTGGGCAGGAGGAGGCCAAATATCTTGGGTACACCATTGGGAGGGGAGTAATAAAACCCCAACTCAACAAAGTCGAGGCCATCCAGAGTTGGCCACGTCCCAACAGCAAGAAGCAGGTACGAGCCTTTCTGGGAATCGCTGGGTATTATCGGCGATTCATTCCCCACTTTGCTTCTAAGGCTGTGCCCCTAACCAACCTGACGAAGGGGAAAGGGTCGGTCATGATTAAATGGACCCCCGAGGCTGAGGCAGCATTCCAATTCTTGAAACAAGCCTTATGTAGCCAGCCAGTGTTGTACTCACCCGACTTCTCTAAAGACTTTGTCGTACAAAGTGATGCGTCAGATGTGGGGTTAGGAGCAGTATTGTCCCAGGTCTGGAACGGGGAAGAGCACCCAGTCATTTACCTCAGCAGGAAGTTGAAGTCCCATGAGGTAAATTACGCCACCGTTGAAAAGGAGTGTTTAGCGGTGAAGTGGGCTCTAGATTCCCTTCGGTACTACCTGCTAGGTAGGCACTTTGACTTGGTTACGGATCACGCTCCATTAAAGTGGATGGCTCAAAACAAGGAAACAAATAGAAGAGTGAATAGGTGGTTCCTGGCCCTCCAGGAATTCAACTTCACAGTAAAGCATCGCCCTGGCGTTCAAATGGGGAATGTGGATGCTTTGTCTCGAGTACATGAATGCCTGATTGCTGGTGTTCCAACCCCGAGGTTAAAACAAGAGGGGGGGGGGTATGTGACAGCAGGAAGGTAAAGTCACCTGGTTGCATCCAGGGGGGTAGATATATTTCGCCCAGATTCAGGCTTTACGCCGACTTATACAACTAGGTGGAGAGTTGTATAAGGCTAGTGGGCTCATGGATGACTCATACCTCTAGGGAGAGTGTGGGGCGTCGTGCAGACAGGGAGTTGATGAGACCAGCTGAAGCTTGTCAGCTCATTTAGGCCTCTATAAGAACTCCCAGCTTCATTAGATGTTAGCTCATGCCTGGACCCAGACCTGTGTGGACTGTCTAGGGAGAGTGAACCCCTGTGCGGTGAGACAAAGCCTGTGTGGCTATTTGCTTGGACATTTAAAACCAGGGACTTAGGGACTAGGACAGCACTAGGCTGATCCCAGTTGTTAGTTAGGAAACCTGTATGTTTAGTCAGAGGTCAAGTTGACCAGGATTTATTTTGTTTATGTTTCTTTTTCTTTGCTGTGTTTTGTCACTGTAAATAGAAAATAAACCGCACCTTTTTGATTTTGAAAACCACAACCTCCGTTTGCTGGGCCTGTTTTTGTGTGGGGAGCCCATCTCGGGGGTCACACACACCCGCTGCCGAGCCAACCCCCTCACAGAAGGAAGAGTGTCAGTTTCTTTCACTGTGATAATCCTTGTTTCTAGGGACAAAGAAGGAAAGTGAGGGAAATTCTCCTTGTGCTATAGTGTGCTTTAAAAAAACATTTTTTCTAGGGACAGAAAACTATAGGTAGGGAGAGTGTCAGTGTGTTTTACTGTGCGAATCCTTGTTTCTAGGGACAGGAAAGGACAGTGAGGGAATTCTCCTTGTGCTATAGTGTGCTTTAAAAAAACATTTTTTCTAGGGACAGAAAACTATAGGAAGGAAGAGTGTCAGTTTCTTTCACTGTGATAATCCTTGTTTCTAGGGACAAAGAAGGAAAGTGAGGGAAATTCTCCTTGTGCTATAGTGTGCTTTAAAAAAACATTTTTTCTAGGGACAGAAAACTATAGGAAGGAAGAGTGTCAGTTTCTTTCACTGTGATAATCCTTGTTTCTAGGGACAAAGAAGGAAAGTGAGGGAAATTCTCCTTGTGCTATAGTGTGCTTTAAAAAAACATTTTTTCTAGGGTCAGAAAACTATAGGAAGGAAGAGTGTCAGTTTCTTTCACTGTGATAATCCTTGTTTCTAGGGACAGGGAAGGAAAGTGAGGGAAATTCTCCTTGTGCTATAGTGTGCTTTAAAAAAACATTTTTTCTAGGGTCAGAAAACTATAGGAAGGAAGAGTGTCAGTTTCTTTCACTGTGATAATCCTTGTTTCTAGGGACAAAGAAGGAAAGTGAGGGAAATTCTCCTTGTGCTATAGTGTGCTTTAAAAAAACATTTTTTCTAGGGACAGAAAACTATAGGTAGGAAGATTGTCAGTTTCTTTCACTGTGATAATCCTTGTTTCTAGGGACAGGGAAGGACAGTGAGGGAAATTCTCCTTGTGCTATAGTGTGCTAAAGCATTCCTCATCAACCATCTTTGAAATCCTTGTTTTTTTGGACAGTCAGGGAAATTGTCGTTGTGCTATTCTGTGCAAAAGCAATCATCCTCAACCATATTTAGAAATCCTTAAGTAAAGGGACAGAGAAGGACACCTGAAGGTAGCCCTTATTGCTTTTTTCCCATCTCCCTGCAGGCCATCTATTAGAATGTCTGGAAGGCAAACAAGGAGAGGCAGACAGTCAGGAGGCAATAAAAGAGGGCAAGCAGGCTCTGTGTCTGGGGGCAACAGTGCTGGTCGTGGACGCGGTGCATTGTCATCAGCACATGGCCATGGGACACGCTTGTCCTTCTTTTCGGCAGCTGGACATGTTGAGCCACATCATGCCGAAGACTTGGTAGAGTGGATGACCAAGCCCTCCTCCTCCTCCTCATCCTCTCTCACCCAGGCTCAGGGTACTGGAAAAGCAGCTGCCAAAGCGTCCTCTTCCCTGGTA
Organism: Rana muscosa; assembly: GCA_029206835.1. Classification (NCBI taxonomy): domain Eukaryota; kingdom Metazoa; phylum Chordata; class Amphibia; order Anura; family Ranidae; genus Rana; species Rana muscosa. The sequence continues at coordinate 201,186,845 of CM055118.1, forward strand.
TCAATGTCAGACTCATCATCAGTCACTCCTTCCCTAGACCCACCATGTCCTCCTCCTGAGGAGTCCCCCGAACTGTTTGAGCACAGTGTTGGGTACATGCTCCAGGAGGATGCCCAGCGTTTCGAAGGGTCTGATGATGAAACCCAGGTACAGGAAGGCAGTAGCGTGAGAGCAGACAGAGGGGATGCTCAAGAAGGACACCAATCTGGCAGTCATGTTCCAGCAGCTGCAGCATACTGCCAGATTGGCTCCAGTGATGAGGAGGGAGGGGATGATGAGGTCACTGACTCCACGTGGGTGCCTAATAGGAGAGAGGAGGAGGAGGAGGATGAGGAGGAGGCACATCTCCAACGAGGCAGGATGCCCTTTGGTGGCCAGCGTAAGGGCAGTACACCGACGGAATCACACCGCAGAGCTCCGCCTGTGCAGGGCGCTGCCTCTGCCCGTCATTCAAAAAGTTCTTTGGTGTGGGCCTTTTTTGAGGCTAGTGCATCAGATCGCACAGCTGCTGTTTGCAACATATGTCTCAAGCGTATATCGCGTGGCCAAAACATCAGCCGCTTGGGTACCACATGCCTGACCAGACATATGTTGACCTGCCATGCAGCTCGTTGGCAAGCCTACCTCAAAGACCCACACCAAAGAACAAAGCGGACCTCTCCTTGCACCGCATCAGCTGGGATCTCCAACCCCACTATAACTTCAGTCCTCTCTGAAACATGCACTGAGAGGAATGAAGGTGTAGAATTAGGTGTGTCACAGCCAAGTACTTGCGGCCACTCTGCTAGCAGTACACCGACGTCCGATTCTAGCAGGCAAATTTCCCTGCCCCAGCTGCTGGACCGTCGAAAGAAGTTCACTCCCAGCCATCCACATGCCCAGCGGTTGAATGCTAGCTTGGCTAAATTGCTAGCGATTCAACTGCTGCCTTTTCAGTTGGTAGACTCGGCCCCCTTCCGTGAGTTTGTGCAATGTGCGGTTCCTCAGTGGCAGGTTCCCAAACGCCACTTTTTCTCACGGAAGGCTATTCCGGCTCTCTACCGGCATGTGGAAGGCAATGTCTTGGCCTCGCTGGACAGGGCGGTCAGCGGTAAGGTGCATATTACCGCTGACTCATGGTCCAGCAGGCATGGACAGGGACGTTACCTTTCTTTCACGGCCCATTGGGTCACTCTTTTGGCAGCTGGGAAGGATGCAGGACAAGGTGCAGTAGTGTTGGAGGTTGTTCCACCACCACGCCTCCAAAATGCTACTACTGGTTGTGACACACCTCTCTCCTCCACCCCCTCCTCTTCTTCTTCCTCCATGGCCTCTTCCTGTGGTTTGTCCTCGGAACCAGCGGTGCTCCGTAGGCGTTCAAGGGGCTACGCAAGTACGCAGGCAAAAAGATGCCATGCCGTGCTTGCGCTGGTGTGTTTGGGGGACAGAAGCCACACTGGGGCAGAGGTCCTGTCTGCTCTGCAGGGCCAGGCCGAGAGGTGGTTGACGCCACGCCAGCTTAAGCCAGGAATGGTGGTTTGCGACAATGGCACCAACCTCCTCTCCGCCCTCCGACAGGGACAACTGACCCATGTGCCCTGTGTGGCTCACGTCCTTAACCTGGTGGTGCAGCGGTTCTTGGGCAGGTACCCGGGCTTACAGGATGTCCTGAGGCAGGCCAGGAAAGTCTGTGTGCATTTCCGCAGATCTTATAATGCCAGTGCTCGCCTGGCTGAGCTGCAAAAGGAGTTGAACCTGCCCAAGAACCGCCTTATATGTGACATGCCCACCAGGTGGAACTCAACGTTGGCCATGCTGCAGCGGCTGCACACGCAGCAGAGGGCCATCAATGAGTACCTGTGCGACTACGGCACCAGGACAGGGTCAGGGGAGCTTGGTTTTTTTTCTCCACGCCAGTGGGGCATGATCAGGGATGCATGCACTGTCCTGGCACCATTTGAGGAGGCCACGAGGATGGTGAGCAGTGACAGTGCATGCATCAGTGACACTGTACCTCTTGTCCACCTGTTGGAGCACACGCTGCGTGGAATAATGGACAGGGCACTTGAGGCAGAACAGAGGCAGGAAGAGGAGGACTTCCTTGCCTCCCAAGGCCCCCTTTACCCAGACAGTGTTCCTTCTGTCCCACCCATCGCACAGGAAGAGGACGAGGAGGAGGAGGAGGAGGAGGAGGATTGTGTCAGCATGGAGGTGGAGGCTGGCACTCAGCATCATCATCAGCAGTCTTTTAGGGATGATTTACAGTCCCAAGAAACCAGTGGACTTGTACGTGGCTGGGAGGAGGTGGCTGCGGATCATGTCGTCCTTAGTGACCCAGAGGACTCCGGAGCGAATGCCTCAGCAAACCTACGCTGCATGGCCTCCATGATCCTGCAAAGTCTGCAGAAGGATCCTCGTATTCTTCGGATCAAGGAGAGGGACCATTACTGGCTGGCCACTCTCCTTGATCCACGGTACAAGGGTAAGGTTGCGGACCTTATGTTACTGTCGCAGAGGGAGCAGAGGATGAGACAACTCCGGGAGGCCTTGCAGAAAGGTCTGTGCAACGCGTTCCCAGAGACTGGGAGGTTACAAACTCCTGGTCCTGGACAACGAGTTGCTGAGGCTTCAGCCAGTCAAAGAAGGAGCGGTGGGGAAGGTGGCCGTCTGACCGATGCGTTCAGACAATTCTTTAGTCCGCAGCCCCAAAGTATGATCGGTTCCAGCAACCATCGCCAGCGTCTGATAAACATGGTGCAGGAATATCTAGGGGCAAGGTCAGACTTGGACACCTTCCCCACCGAAAATCCTCTGGCTTACTGGGTCTTGAGGATGGATCACTGGCCAGAGCTTGCACAGTATGCAATTGAGCTACTGGCCTGTCCTGCATCCAGCGTTCTTTCGGAACGCACATTCAGTGCTGCTGGAGGATTTGTCACGGATCACAGGGTGCGCCTGTCCACCGACTCGGTTGATCGACTGACTTTCATCAAGATGAACCAGTCTTGGATCACCACCAGCTACCACACACCTGATGCTGATATAACAGACTAATTGATTTTAACATGTCACATCCCTTCAAGACTGATGCTGATGCTGAGTGCCTGTGCTGTTATGTTGACTGGCTATCCTCCTCCTCCGAGTCCTCAATGATACGATTGATGATGATAGCTTGGAAGATCATTTTTGTTTATGGGTGCCGCCACCAGTGGCTAAGGCCCAATTTTTCAGCCCCTGTTTTACAGGGGCGTGTAATTACAATTTTTTAGCAATAATTTGCCATAGGGCTCATTGCTGTGCTCCAAGTACAGTATCTGTGAGGGGTTGGAGTGTTGTGGCACCAGTGCCTAAGGCCCAATTTTTCAGCCCCTGTTTAACAGGGGCGTGTCATTACAATTTTTGAAGCAATACTTTGCAACAGGGCTCATTGCTGTGCTCCAAGTACAGTATCTGTGAGGGGTTGTAGTGTTGTGCCACCAGTGCCTAAGGCCCAATTTTTCAGCCCCTGTTCAACAGGGGCATGCAATTACAATTCTTGATCTAATAATTCACAGCAGGGCCCATTGCTGCACCCACCAAGAGTAACTCTGAGGGCTTACAGTGTTGTGGCAACACCAGCACCACCACCACCACCACGAAAGGCCCAATTTTTCAGCCCCTGTTCAACAGTAACATGCAATTACAATTCTTGATCTAATAATTCACAGCAGGGCCCATTGCTGCACCCACCAAGAGTAACTCTGAGGGCTTACAGTGTTGTGGCAACGCCACCACCACCACCACCACGAAAGGCCCAATTTTTCAGCCCCTGTTCAAAAGGGGCATGTAATTACAATTCTTGATCTAATAATTCACAGCAGGGCCCATTCCTGCACCCACCAAGAGTAACTCTGAGGGCTTACAGTGTTGTGGCAACACCACCACCACCACCACCACCACGAAAGGCCCAATTTTTCAGCCCCTGTTCAACAGGGGCATGCAATTACAATTCTTGATCTAATAATTCACAGCAGGGCCCATTGCTGCACCCACCAAGAGTAACTGTCAGGGCTTACAGTGTTGTGGCACCAGCACCACCATCAAAGGCCCAATTTTTACTACCACTGTTCAACAATTATATGTAATTACAATTCCTGATATAATAGTTGACAGCAGGGCGTTCCAGCACCCACCAAGAGTAACTGTGAGTGCTTACAGTGTTGTGCCAACACCAACAACTAAGGGGCCTATTTCTGCAGAGTATATACGGCAGGTCCCTACTTTCAAACATCCAACTTACAAACGACTCCTACTTGCAAACGCAAGAAGACAACAGTAAGTGAGAGGAAATCTACCCCTAGGAAGGAAAATTCTCTCCTGTAAGAATTAATATGGGAGAAAGGTGTCTCCTCTGTACTGATGCTTTATCACCAATCCTTGTTTCAAGAAAAACACCACATTTCAAAAACAGTTGTCATTGGGACGGAAAGTGAGGTGAAATGTTCTGAACAGGGGCACAGACAGCAAAACAAATGTTACAGGGGTGATAACCCTTACCTATGTTTTCCAAAAAGTTTAAAAATAGATTTTTGGGCTGGAGCTACACTTAAACAATGTACCTGTTCAAAATTACAAACAGATTCTACATAAGAACAAACCTACAGTCCCTGTCTTGTATGCACCGCCTGTATACGGCTGTTCAGAGTATATAGGGCCTTTTTTATTTTATGTGCGGGGTTCCCCTTAATATCCATACAAGACCCAAAGGGGCTGGTAATGGGCTGGGGTAGGGGGGGGGGGGGTCATGGGGTAGCTATGCCATTTTTCTTAAAGATTTTCATCCATATTACCGGGACCAGACATTACATTAAAGCCGCAAGCAGTTTTAAATGGCTTTTTTTTTCCTTTAGAAGTGTCATTTTGTGCAGGGACAGTTCTAAACACGGGAAACACGTGGCACTTTACAGGCATACTTTAGACACCCCCCAGGTACGATATTTAAAGGAATATTTGACTTTTTTTTTTTCACTTTATGCATCATTAAAATGACTGCTCCCGAAAAACGACCGTTTTTAAAACTTCTTTTTGCATTGATACATGTCCCCTGGTGCAGAACCCGGGTTCCCAAACCCTTTTTAGGACAATAACATGCATAATAGTTGTTATAATTAGCACTTTAGAATTCGAACGTTCGCATCCATTGTATTTAATAGGGTTCTAATGTTCGTGCGAACTTTCGGTCCGTTCGCGGGTTCTGGTGCGAACCGAACCCGGGGGTGTTCGGCTCATCACTACTGGTGGTGATCCAAGACTGGTTTATCTTTATGAAGGTCAGTCGATCAACCGAGTCGGTGGACAGGCGCACCCTGTGATCCGTGACAAAGCCTACAGCAGCACTGAATGTGCGTTCCGAAAGAACGCTGGATGCAGGACAGGCCAGTAGCTCAATTGCATACTGTGCAAGCTCTGGCCAGTGATCCAACACCCAGTAAGCCAGAGGATTTTCGGTGGGAAAGGTGTCCAAGTCTGACCTTGCCCCTAGGTATTCCTGCACCGTGTATATCAGACGCTGGCGATGGTTGCTGGAACCGATCATACCTTGGGGCTGCGGACTAAAAAATTGTCTGAACGCATCGGTCAGACGGCCACCTTCTCCACCGCTCCTTCTGCTACTGACCGAAGCCTCAGCAACTCGTTGTCCAGGACCAGGAGTTTGTAACCTCCCAGTCTCTGGGAACGCGTTGCACAGACCTTTTTGCATGGCCTCCCGGAGATGTCTCATCCTCTGCTCCCTCTGAGACGGTAAGATAAGGTCCGCATCCTTACCCTTGTACCGTGGATCAGGGAGAGTGGCCAGCCAGTAATGGTCCCTCTCCTTGATCCGAAGAATACAAGGATCCTTCCGCAGACTTTGCAGGATCAGGGAGGCCATGCAGCGTAGGTTAGCTGAGGCATTCGGTCCGGAGTCCTCTGGGTCACTAAGGACGACATGATCCGCAGCCACCTCCTCCCAGCCACGTACAAGTCCACGGGTTTGTTGGGACTGTAAATCATCCCTAAAAGACTGCTGCTGTTGATGCTGAGTGCCATGCTCCACCTCCATGCTGACACAATCCTCCTCCTCCTCCTCGTCCTCGTCCTCTTCCTGCGTGATGGGTGTGACAGAAGGAACACTGTCTGGGTAAAGGGGGCCATGAGAGGCAAGGAAGTCCTCCTCTTCCTGCCTCTGTTCTGCCTCAAGTGCCCTGTCCATTATTCCATGCAGCGTATGCTCCAACAGGTGGACAAGAGGTATAGTGTCACTGATGCATGCACTGTCACTGCTCACCATCCTCGTGGCCTCCTCAAATGGTGCAAGGACAGTGCATGCATCCCTGATTATGCCCCACTGTCGTGGTGAAAAAAACCCGAGCTCCCCTGACCCTGTCCTGGTGCCGTAGTCACACAGGTACTCATTGATGGCCCTCTGCTGCGTGTGCAGCCGCTGCAGCATGGCCAACGTTGAGTTCCACCTGGTGGGCATGTCACATATAAGGCGGTTCTTGGGCAGGTTCAACTCCTTTTGCAGCTCAGCCAGCCGAGCACTGGCATTATATGATCTGCGGAAATGCACACAGACTTTCCTGGCCTGTCTCAGGACATCCTGTAAGCCCGGTGTAACGGCACCCCAAGTATGAAAGGGGTTAATGCCGTTTAGGATATTCCCTCTCTCTGGAAACACATCCACTGCCGATCCTCCACAGTCAGGCGACCGCTTCCCATAGGATTAATCCTTCCAAACATACGAGACAAACACTCTGCATGAAGTTTCCAACTGGACTGACAATCTTTAATCACAGTTTTATACACACAGAGAGGAGGTTCTTACATTCTCCTCAGACAATACACCTTTGACCAGACCTAATTTACATGAGCTAATTAACGACAGTGATGACTCAGACACATGACCTTTAGGCTAGCCTCACTGTCTCCCAATACACATCTGACATCTTAGCAGACACAGGTGGGGGCTGGATGTGGTGACATTAGCATCTAACAGTATGTGTCCCAACATCATAAAGGAGTCACTTTTCAGTTAACCTGTTGAATTCAGAATCAAACAGTAAATAGTTATTTACAGTTATCCTGGGGAATATTGTGGAAAAATATCACTGTCCCATTTTAAAGCAATCCAAGACATATTTTTAATGTCCATTATTTTCTTGCTCACCCTGTGCCCAAAGTGACCCCTGTCACACCCGGGTACCTGCCCAAGAACCGCTGCACCACCAGGTTAAGAACGTGAGCCACACAGGGCACATGGGTCAGTTGTCCCTGTCGGAGGGCGGAGAGGAGGTTGGTGCCATTGTCGCAAACCACCATTCCTGGCTTAAGCTGGCATGGCGTCAACCACCTCTCGGCCTGCCCCTGCAAACACACCAGCGCAAGCACGGCATGGCATCTTTTTGCCTGCGTACTTGCGTAGCCCCTTGAACGCCTACGGAGCACCGCTGGTTCCGAGGACAAAGCACAGGAAGAGGCCATGGAGGAAGAAGAAGAGGAGGGGGTGGAGGAGAGAGGTGTGTCACAACCAGTAGTAGCATTTTAGAGGCGTGGCGGCGGAACAACCTCCAACACTACTGCACCTTGTAGGAACAAAAAAGTCTTCTGGACTGCAGCACTCCAAAGATAAAAGCCTTTATTAAAATAGGAAATCCAAAATGCAACTGTACAACGGCACACAGGTCAAAAAAATCTGGCTAACATGTTTCGCACTGTGCTAGTCCTGCATCCTTCCCAGCTGCCAAAAGAGTGACCCAATTGGCCGTGAAAGAAAGGTAACGTCCCTGTCCATGCCTGCTGGACCATGAGTCAGCGGTAATATGCACCTTACCGCTGACCGCCCTGTCCAGCGAGGCATGGACATTGCCTTCCACATGCCGGTAGAGAGCCGGAATCGCCTTCCGTGAGAAAAAGTGGCGTTTTGGAACCTGCCACTGAGGAACCGCACACTGCACAAACTCACGGAAGGGGGCCGAGTCTACCAACTGAAAAGGCAGCAGTTGAATTGCTAGCAATTTAGCCAAGCTAGCATTCAACCGCTGGGCATGTGGATGGCTGGGAGTAAACTTCTTTTGACGGTCCAGCAGCTGGGGCAGGGAAATTTGCCTGCTAGAATCGGACGTCGGTGTACTGCTAGCAGAGTGCCCGCAAGTACTTGGCTGTGACACACCTAATTCTACACCTTCATTCCTCTCAGTGCAGGTTTCAGAGAGGACTGAAGGTATAGTGGGGTTGGAGATCCCAGCTGATGCGGAGCAAGGAGAGGTCCGCTTTGTTCTTTGGTGTGGGTCTTTAAGGTAGGCTTACCAACGAGCTGCATGGCAGGTCAACATATGTCTGGTCAAGCATGTGGTGCCCAAGCGGCTGATGTTTTGGCCACACGAGATACGCTTGAGACATATGTTGCAAACAGCAGCTGTGCGATCTGATGCACTTGACTCAAAAAAGGCCCACACCAAAGAACTTTTGGAATAACGGGCAGAGGCAGCGCCCTGCACAGGCGGAGCTCTGCGGTGTGATTCAGTCGGTGTGCTGCCCTTATGCTTGCCCCCCGAGGGCATCCTGCCTCGTTGAAGATGTGCCACATCCTCCTCCTCCTCTCTCCTATCAGGCACCCACGTGGAGTCAGTGACCTCATCATCCCCTCCCTCCTCATCACTGGAGCCAATCTGGCAGTATGCTGCAGCTGCTGGAACATGACTGCCAGATTGCTGTCCTTCTTGAGCATCCCCTCTCTCTGCTCTCACACTACTGCCTTCCTCTACCTGGGTATCATCAACAGACCCTTCGAAATGCTGGGCATCCTCGTGGAGCATGTACCCAACACTGTGTTCAAACAGTTCGGGGGACTTCTCAGGAGGACATGGTGGGTCTAGGGAAGGAGTGACTGATGATGACATTGATACGAGGGAAGAGGACGCTTTGGCAGCTGCTTTGCCAGTACCCTGAGCCTGGGTGAGAGAGGATGAGGAGGATGAGGAGGGCTTGGTCATCCACTCTACCAAGTCTTCGGCATGATGCGGCTCAACACGTCCAGCTGCCGAAAAGAAGGACAAGTGTGTCCCATGGCCAAGTGCTGATGACGATGCACCGCGTCCACGACCAGCACTGTTGTCTCTAGACACAGAGCCTGCTTGCCCTCTTTTATTGGCTCCTGACTGTCTGCCTCTCCTTGTTGGCCTTCCAGACATTTTAATGGCCTGCAGGGAGATGGGAAAACACAGCAATAAGGGGTAGCTTCTGGTGTATACTGTGCAGGAGGCACACTACGCCCACTGTAAGTGCTGCAGATGCCTGCCTGTGTTACACAACAGGAAAACACAGCAATAAGGGCTAGCTTCAGGTTTATACTGTGCAGGAGGCACACTACGCCCACTCTAAGTGCTGCAGATGCCTGTTAGTGTAACAGAAAAGAAAAAAAACACGAGCAATAAGGGGTAGCTTCAGGTGTATACTGTGCAGGAGGCACACTATGCCCGCTATAAGTGCTGCAGATGCCTGCCTGTGTTACACAACAGGAAAACACAGCAATAAGGGCTAGCTTCAGGTGTATATTGTGCAGGAGGCACACTACACCCGCTGTAAGTGCTGCAGATGCCTGTTAGTGTAACACAAAAGAAAAAAAACATGAGCAATAAGGGGTAGCTTCAGGTGTATACTGTGCAGGAGGCACACTACGCCCGCTGTAAGTGCTGTAGATGCCTGCCTGTGTTACACAACAGGAAACCACAGCAATAAGGGCTAGCTTCAGGTGTATATTGTGCAGGAGGCACACTAAGCCCACTGTAAGTGCTGCAGATGCCTGCCTGTGTTACACAACAGGAAAACACAGCAATAAGGGCTAGCTTCAGGTGTATACTGTGCAGGAGGCACACTACGCCCACTCTAAGTGCTGCAGATGCCTGCCTGTGTTACACAACAGGAAAACACAGCAATAAGGCCTAGCTTCAGGTGTATACTGTGCAGGAGGCACACTACGCCCGCTGTAAGTGCTGCAGATGCCTGCCTGTGTTACACAACAGGAAAACACAGCAATAAGGGCTAGCTTCAGGTGTATACTGTGCAGGAGGCTTAGCAAAAATTACACTGAAACTGTCCCCTGCCTATCCTTCTCTGTCCCTGCATGCCAACACACTGTAAATGCACAAGGTTTAGCAAAGAATATCACTGACACTGTCCCTGCCTATCCTTCTCTCTCCCTGCACACAAGGTTTAGCAAAGAATATCACTGACACTGTCCCTGCCTATCCTTCTCTCTCCCTGCACACAAGGTTTAGCAAATAATATCACTGACACTGTCCCTGCCAATCCTTCTCTCTCCCTGCACACAAGGTTAATGAACAAATAGCAAAGACACTGTCCCTGCCTATCCTTCTCTCTCCCTGCACGCCGGAACACACTACACAAGGCCGCTGCGCTCGCGGCCTTTTATAGTGTGGGGCGTGTACTAAACCCCCCTGAGCTATAATTGGCCACAGGCATCCTGCCTGTGGCCAATTATGGCTCTCCTCGCTGCCGGCGCTGTTATTGGCCAAGCATGCGGGGTCACAAGGCATGCTTGGCCAATCACAGTGCCGGGATTGCACTGCAATGGCGCAGTGTATTGTGGGTCGTTCGCGTCACTCGAATTTGGCGCGAACAGCCCAAAACGTTCGATCTTCGTCGAACGATCGAACAGCCGATGTTCGAGTCGAACGTATGTTCGACTCGAACACCAAGCTCATCCCTACCAGCAATAAAGTCTGGCATTTCAGTTAACAGAATGAAGCAGACAACTGTAAAGCATAATACTATTTTATTGTAAGAGATAAAAAAAAGAGCAGATAATAATTTGCAACCACAATTCCAAAAAAGTTGGGAAACTGTATAAAATCTACATTTAAAAAATGCAATGGTTTGCAAATCTCATAAACCCGCATTTTATTCACAATAGATAATAGAAAATATATCAAACTGAGAAAGTCTACCATGTCATTTTAGGTAATTTTGAAAATGATGGCAGCAATACGTCTCCAAATATTTGGGACAGAGTAATAAAAAGCTGGTAAAGTAAGTGGTACTAACATGGAAGAGCTGAAAGAACATTTTGCAACTAATTAGTAGGCTTGTGCAATTCGTTTCGTAACAAATCGAAATTCGTCCGAATTTAGCAACTTTCGGACATTCGGAAGCATTCGAATTTCCGAACAAAGCAATTACGAATAAAACCGAATCCGAAATAAATTATACCGCAAAATAGCGAATGCCCGAATGTCTTCGGCATAATTCGTTATGAAAAAAGTTACGAATGTACGAATCCATTCGAAGCACAATAACACTCACTCTGCTCTCTGCTTCTCCCTCACCATGCTGAACTCCCTCTCAAAATGGTGTACAGGGGCGGAGGCTATAGCCGCATGAAAAAACGAAAGTAAAATACGAGATTTCGAATCCATTCGAAGCACAATAACACTCTGCTCTGCTCTCTGCTTCTCCCTCACCGTGCTGAACCCTCTCAAAATGGTGTACAGGGGCGGAGGCTATAGCCGCATGTAAAAAACGAAAGTAAAATACGAGATTTCGAATCGTTACAAATAACCGCAATGTATTTAGAAAAGTACAAATCCATTCGAAGCACATTAGGCATAATAGGCAGCGTCGTTGTGAAGGAGACACAGAAAATTACGAATCAACGAACCCAAAAAAAGTTACGAAAGTAGGAGTGTTGTCCAGAATCAAAGAAAAACAACGTACCCTACCGAAAGTACGAATTATAAATCAACTAAAAATTCAACGAAAAATGACGCTTGCGAAAATACGAATTAGTCCGAACACGAAAAATCCCATCTATATACGAATGATTACGAATCAACAGGACCGAAAAGAAACGAACCAAAACTAAACTAATTTTTCCGTTGTGCACAAAAAATGAACCGAAACTAAACAAATTTTTCCGTTGTGCACAAGTCTACTAATTAGGTTAATTGGCAAGAAGGTCCCACACTAGACAATGATGACTGGGACGATGTTTGGGATTTCCCTTTCAGTTCACTAGTTTCCATCCGTGACAGACTGGTGCAGTTCAAAATAGTTCATAGGGCAATATTCACCCCACACAGACTTCATAAGATGGACCCTGCACATTCCTCAGAATGCTGGAGATGTGGAGCCTCGCCGGGAGATTTCTCCCATATCTTCTGGCATTGCCCTAAAGTCCAGCAGTATTGGGGGGCGGTGCTTGACTTGATTAACATAATCACGTCAGTCACACTACCATTGGCAATGTAGGTATGCCTCCTAGGACTCCTAGGACTCATTGAAACTATTATACCGACCATGGCTAAACGCACAATGATTGGCTTGTTACTATTTTACGCCCGGAAAAACATTGCAATGCAGTGGAAAAAACCCACTTCCCCTTTGTTGGTTCAGTGGAAATGGTTGGTGAACAACAGCCTTCCTTTGTACAAAGATACTTACGTAAACAGAGGCCCACTAAAGTATGATAAAGTCTGGCATACATGGTTGGCTGAACCTGAAATGGCCTAAATTATAGGGATTGTGTACCGATCACTTGCTGGGGTATCGGCCAACACCTCATGAGGGGTGGTGGTTTTTGGGCATCGTTATTGTTAGATGTTTTTTGTTAAAGCCCATTCTGACACTTTCCAAGAGCATGTTCTAGGCGTGAGGTTGCGTACCATATAATTGATGTATCTTTATCCATCACACCCGTATTTGCAGAATTGTAATGTAGCACAGTCGTTGTTCATGAGTACTGTAAGCACTTAAGTTGTATGTGTCTTGTTTGTCTATGAAACTTGCAATAAAAATAATAAAAAAAAAAAAAAAATGGGCATGACTCTGTGATGGACATCCCTGCATGGGCTAAATAATTCTTCCAAAAATCCCTGTCTGTCAACAAAGTTCGCCATGCCTTCCAAAAATAGAAGTCAAAGCCATATCTAAACATGATCAACGCCGCCATCTTCTCTGGGCCAAAGCTAATTTAAAATGGTCTGTTGCAAAGTAGAAAACTGTTTTGTGGTCAGATGAATCGAAAATTTACATTCTTTTTTGGAACCCATGGGCACCATGTCATCTGGAATAAAGAGGAGAGGGACCTTCTGGTTTGTTATCAGTGCTCAGTTCAAAAGCCTGCATCTCTGATGGTTTGGGGGTGCATTAGTGCATATAGAATTGGCAGCTTGCACATCTGGAAAAGCACCATCAATGCTGAAAGATATATCCAGATTTTAAAACAGCATATGCTCTCACCCAGACATCTTTTTTAGGGAAGGGAAGGCCTTGTATATTTTAGCAGGACAATGCTAAACCGCATATTGCATCTATGATGACAGAATGGCTTATTAGAAGGAGAGTCCAGGAGGCCTAACTGGCCTGCCTACAGTCCAGACCTTTCATCAATTGAAAATATTTGGCGCATCTTAAAACAAAAAATACAACAAAGAAGACCCAGGTCTGTTGAGCAGCTAGAAACCTACATCAGGTAAGAATGGGACAAAATTTCTCTCCCAAAACTCCAGTAACTGGTCTCCTCAGTTCCCAGACGTTTACAGAGCGTTTGTGATTGCTTGGGAACTTTTTTTATCAAGTATTACAAAGAATAACATACTTACCTTTTCTGGTGTAAATTCTCATCTAGACTTCATCAGGACTCAGGAGCTGTGCATATGATTAGATTCAACAAACCTGAACTCTAGTTCTTCTCTTCATAAAGCGGTTGTATACCCGCTGACTTTTTTATTTTTTTAACCTGTAAAGGAAAAGGCATAATGAGCTAGTATGCACCGCATACTAGCTTATTATGAAATACTTACCTTAGAACGAGGTGTCGGTGTCCCTCCCGGTCCACGTCGAGGCAGCTGACATTATGCCTCGGCGTGTCTTCCGGGTATCGCGGCTCCAGCCACTCACAGCGCTGGAGCCGCGATACCCAGAAGACACGCCGAGGCATAATGTCAGCTGCCTCGGCGTGGACCGGGAGGGACACCGACACCTCGTTCTAAGGTAAGTATTTCATAATAAGCTCATCACTCCCACGCAGGCGCACGGGAGACTTCTTTCCGGCAAGGTCCGGCGTCTGCCGGGCCTTCAGCCGAGAATCCCCTGTGCGCATGCACCGCTGCAGTCAGCGGCGCAGTGCAAGGGGAATATTTTCAAAACCGTTAAGGTTTAGGAGATATTTTTTGTAGGTAAAAGTAAAAAAAAACAGTATACAACCACTTTAAAAAAGCACAAGACTGAGGGGTTGATTTACTAAAGGCAAATAGACAGTGCACTCTGCAAGTGCAGGTCTGGATTTTCCCATTAGGCACTGTAGGCATGTGCCTAAAGGCTCCCTTCCTAGAGGGATGACTGTTTATACATGCAGGGACGGCGCAAGCATTAGGCAACTGCCTTAGGTAAAATGTACCACCCCCCCATCCTGGTGCCCTGTGTAGACAAAACTCCTAGTACCAGCCATGAGGACAGGAATAGAAGATCGGGAAGAGTGGAGAGAAAGGGCAGCCAGGCGAGGGGATGGAAGGGGTATTCAGAGACCACTGACCACTCAAAGCGGGGAGATCTTACACTGTTATGGAATGATCAGTGGAATATGGGAACTCTAGAACACACGTGTCTCCCTTTGCTGATCTTTCTCCAATCCTGACACTTCCGCCAACAACTGCCACCTGCCTATGTCTGCCCAGCTCTCACTCCTCTCCTCCTGTGTGATCAGTAATCATTTTCCCCATGGCTGCACTCAGCAACCCCCGCTCCAACTGCCACCCCACACCTCCCTTGTATCTACTTCCAATTCCCCAGCGAGACTGCAGAGGAGCTGAAGAGAAGATATTGGAGCAAAGTCACCATTGAGTATGACAGCAAAGAACTGAAGAAGATTCCGCAGCTGGAGGAGTGGATCCTAGAGTAGAACGTCCTACTATATGACTGCCGGGTGACGGATGGATTTGGGGGGGGGTGATTTGTATTAGGAGGGGATTTGGGGGAGACGATTTGTGCTGGGAAGGAGAATTTGGGGGGAGGATCTGTACTAGGAGGGGGATTTTGTAAAAATTGTATTGGCATGTGCATATAAATTCCCGTCTATTGCCTAAAGAGTCAGCTATGAGTAAGCACCAGAAGTTATGGCGTGAAACATGTCAGCTGTTGATTGCATCTTTTGCTGTATGGTTTTTAACCAATAAAGAAATCGTTGTTGGAGTGCGGCCATCCGGATTGAATTATTCTCTATATGCTATTTTGCATACTGAGCCAGCACCATCATTTTGAGGAGGAGAAGATTTCTGTGACCCAGACACCTGGAGCAGGTTCTTTTCCCTAGGAGGGGGATTTTGGTGGAGAGGATTTGTGCTGGGAGGGGGAATTTGGGGGGACGATTTGTACTAGATGGGGGGATTCGGGGGGAGAGGATTTGTGCTGGGAGGAAACTTAAACTAGGAGTGGGGATTGGGGGGGGGGTTTACAGTAGGAGTGGGGATTTGGCTGGAGGATTTTGGTTAGGAGTGGGGATTTGGGGGAGGTTTTACGATTGGAGTGGGGATTTGGGTGGAGGATTTAAGCTAGGAGTGGGGATTTGGGGGAAGGATTTAAACTAGGACGGGGTATTTGGTGGAGAGGATTTGTGCTAGTAATGGAGATTTGTGGGAGAGGATTTGTGCTAGGAGTGCGGATTTGGGGGGATAATTTATGCTAGGAGGGGGGATTTTGGTTGGAGGATTTACGCTAGGAGTGGGAATTTGGGGGGAGGGTTTACACTAGAAGTGGGGATTTGGGGGGAGGATTTAAACTAGGAGGGGTATTTGGGGGAGAGGATTTGTGCTAAGAGTGGGGATTTGTGGGAGAGGATTTGTGCTAGATGGGGGGGATTTGTGCTAGAAGTAGGGATTTGTGGGAGAGGACTTGTGCTAGAAGGGGGATTTGGAGGGAGAATTTATGCTAGAAGGGGGGATTTAAAACGGAAGAGGATGTGTGCTAGTAGGGGTGATTTGTGGGAAATATGGGGGGGGTTTGAATCAGAAGGTGGGATTGGGGGGCAAAGATATATGCTAGGAGGGGGATTTTGACTATGAAGATGGGGAATTTTTGAATTTTTTTGGAGATTGGGCATACATAGTCATTATATGTATATGAGCTTGTTGGAAATCCTATTCCGAAACAATGGCCAGTAATATGGGGTTGTTCTCCTGTTTGAAGCTGTAACGGCCTCCACTCTTCTGGGAAGGTTTTCCACAAAATTGTGGAGTGTGCCTGTGGGAATTTGTGCCCATTCGGTGTAAACTTTGTAGATGTTGGACAAGACCAGGCTCAAAATTGCCAATTCCTCTTCATCCAAAAGGCGTTCAGTAGGGTTGAGGTCCTTCCCCAAACTGTGTCCACAAGTTTAGAAATGCAACATTTTCAAAAATGTATTTGTTAGGGCTGTGGAAATGAACTAATAATTCCTCGATTAATTGATTAATTTTTTTGATCGCTCAAAATTCTTTTGATCGGTACTCACCTCTCCGCCGCCTTCCGGGTCTTCAGGGAGTTCTGTCGGAGATCCGGTGACTAGGGATGAGCCGAACACCCCCGGGTTCGGTTCGCACCAGAACCTTCGAACGGACCGAAAGTTCGCGCGAATTTTCGAACCCTATTCGTTATAATGGACGCGAACGTTCGAAATCAAAATTGCTAATTACAACGGCCAATATGCATGTTAATGTCATAAAACAGGTTTGGGGACCCGGGTCCTGCCCCAGGGGACATATATCAATGCAAAAAGAAATTTTAAAAACTAAAGTTTTTTCGGGAGCAGTCATTTTAATGATGCATAAAGTGAAAAAAAAAAAAGTGAAATTTTCCTTTAAATATGGTACCTGGGGGGTGTCTAAAGTATGCCTGTGAAGTGGCATGTGTTTCCCGTGTTTAGAACTGTCCTTGCACAAAATGACATTTGTAAAGGAAAAAAAGAAGCCATTTAAAACCACTTGCGGCTTTAATGTCATGTCTTGTCCTGGCCGCCATATGGCTGAAAATCCTTGAGAAAAATGGCATGGCTACCCCATCACCCCCCCCCCCCCCCCACCCCAGCCCCTTTGGGTCTTGTATGGATACTAAGGGGGACCCCGCACCCAAAATAAAACCCTATACCTACAACCCTATATACTCTGAACAGCAGTATATAGGTGGTGCAAACAAGACATGGACTGTAGGTTTGTTCTTAAGTAGAATCTGAACAGGTACATTATGAAGTGTAGCTACATCCCAAAAAAATCAATTTTTAAGCTTTTTGGAGAACATAGGGAGGGGTTATCACCCCTGTAACATTTGCTGTCTTTGCACATCTGTTCAGAACATGTCACCTCACTTTCCGTCCCAATGACAAATGTTTTTGGAAAAGTGGGGTTTTAATTGAAACAAGGATTGGTGATAAAGCATCAGTAGAGAGGAGATACCTTTTTCCCAAATTAAATCTAACAGGATAGAATTTTCCTTCCTAGGGGTAGATTTCCTCTCACTTCCTGTTTTCTCTTGCCGTTTGCAAGTAGGAGTCGTTTGTAAGTTGGATGTTTGAAAGTAGGGGCCTGCCGTATATACTCTGCAGAAATTTGCCCTATTAGATGTTGGTGTAGCCACAAGACTGGTGGGCACAGGAATGGGCCCTGCTGTGAGTTAATAGATCAAGATTTGTACTTGCATGCACCTGTTGAACCGGGCAGAAAAATTGGGCCTTTGGTGGTGGTGGTGGTGGTGGTGGAGGACGGTGTTGCCACAAGACTGTAAGCCCTCACAGTTACTCTTGGTGGGTGCAGGAATGGGCCCTGCTGTGAGTTATTAGATCAAGATTTGTAATTGCATGCACCTGTTGAACAGGGCAGAAAAATTGGGCCTTTGGTGGTGGTGGTGGACGGTGTTGCCACAAGACTGTAGGCCCTCATAGTTACTCTTGGTGGGCGCAGGAATGGGCCCTGCTGTGAACTATTAGATCAAGATTTGTAATTACACGCCCCTGTTAAACAGGGGCTGAAAAATTGTGCCTTAGGCATTGGTGCTGGTGCCACAACACTGCAACCCCTCACAGATACTGTACTTGGAGCACAGCAGTCACACCTGTTGCGAAGCATCTTTTTAAAAAATTGTAATTACACGCCCCTGTTATACAGGGGCTGAAAAATTGTGCCTTAGGCACTGGTGCTGGTGCCACAACACTGCAACCCCTCACAGATACTGTACTCTGAGCACAGCAATGAGACCTGTTGCAAAGCATTGCCTAAAAATTGTAATTACACGCCCCAACAGGGGCTGAAAAATTGTGCCTTAGGCACTGGTGCTGGTGCCACAACACTGCAACCCCTCACAGATACTGTACTCTGAGCACAGCAGTCACACCTGTTGCGAAGCATCTTTTTAAAAAATTGTAATTACACGCCCCTGTTATACAGGGGCTGAAAAATTGTGCCTTAGGCACTGGTGTGGTGGCATGGATCATTGAGGAGGAGGAAGAGGATAGTCAGTGAACATAACAGGACAGTCACTCAGCATCAGCATAGGCAGTCTTGAAGGGATGTGACATTATAAATTATTCCGTTATATCCGCTTCAGGTGTCTGGTAGCTGGTGGTGATCCAAGACTGATTCATTTTTATGAAGGTCAGTCGATCAACCGAGTCGGTGGACAGGCGCACCCTATGATCGGTGACAAATCCTCCAGCAGCACTGAATGTGCGTTCGGAAAGAACGCTGGATGCAGGACAGGCCAGTAGCTCAATTGCATACTGTGCAAGCTCTGGCCAGTGATCCATCCTCAGGACCCAGTAAGCCAGAGGATTTTCGGTGGGAAAGGTGTCCAAGTCTGACCTTGCCCCTAGGTATTCCTGCACCATGTATATCAGACGCTGGCGATGGTTGCTGGAACCGATCATACCTTGGGGCTGCGGACTAAAAAATTGTCTGAACGCATCGGTCAGACGTCCACCTTCCCCACCGCTCCTTCTGCTACTGACCGAAGCCTCAGCAACTCGTCGTCCAGGACCAGGAGTTTGTAACCTCCCAGTTTCTGGGAACGCGTTGCACAGACCTTTCTGCAAGGCCTCCCTGAGATGTCTCATCCTCTGCTCCCTCTGCGACGGCAAGATAAGGTCCGCAACCTTACCCTTGTACCGTGGATCAAGGAGAGTGGCCAGCCAGTAATGGTCACTCTCCTTGATCCGAAGAACACGAGGATCCTTCCGCAGGCTTTGCAGGATCAGGGAGGCCATGCAGCGTAGGTTAGCTGAGGCATTCGGTCCGGAGTCTTCTGGGTCACTGAGGATGACATGATCGCCAGCCACCTCCTCCCAGCCACGTACAAGTCCACTGGTTTGTTGGGACTGTACATCATCCCTAAAAGACTGCTGCTGCTGATGCTGAGTGCCAGGCTCCACCTCCATGCTCACACAATCCTCCTCCTCCTCCTCCTCCTCCTCCTCTTCCTGTGTGATGGGTGGGACAGAAGGAACATTGTCTGGATAAAGGGGGCCTTGAGAGACAAGGAAGTCCTCCTCTTCCTGCCTCTGTTCTGCCTCAAGTGCCCTGTCCATTATCCCACGCAGCGTATGCTCCAACAGGTGGACAAGAGGTACAGTGTCACTGATGCATGCACTGTCACTGCTCACCATCCTCGTGGCCTCCTCAAATGGTGAGAGGACAGTGCATGCATCCCTGATCATGCTCCACTGGCGTGGGGAAAAAAAGCCAAGCTCCCCTGACCCTGTCCTGGTGCCGTAGTCGCAAAGGTACTCTTTGATGGCCCTCTGCTGCGTGTGCAGTCGCTGCAGCATGGCCAACGTTGAGTTCCACCTGGTGGGCATGTCACATATTAGGCGGTTCTTGGGCAGGTTCAGCTCCTTTTGCAGCTCAGTCAGCTGAGCACTGGCATTATAAGATCGGCGGAAATGCACACAGACTTTCCTGGCCTGCCTCAGGACATCCTGTAAGCCTGGGAACCTGCCCAAGAACCGCTGCACCACCAGGTTGAGGACGTGAGCCATACAGGGCACATGGGTGAGCTGCCCCTGTCGCAGGGCGGAGAGGAGGTTGGTGCCATTATCAGAAACGACCATTCCTGGCTTAAGCTGGCGTGGCGTCAACCACCTCTCGGCCTGCCCCTGCAGAGCTGCCAGAACCTCTGGCCCAGTGTGGCTCCTGTCCCCCAAACACACCAGCGCAAGCACGGCATGGCATCTTTTTGCCTGCGTACTCGCGTAGCCCCTTGTACGCCTACGGAGCACCGCTGGTTCCGAGGACAGAGCACTCGAAGAGGACATGGAGGAAGAAGAAGAGGAGGGGGTGGAGGAGAGAGGTGTGTCACAACCAGTAGTAGCATTTTGGAGGCGTGGTGGCGGAACAACCTCCAACACTACTGCACCTTGTCCTGCATCCCTCCCATCTGCCAATATAGTGACCCAATGGGCCGTGAAAGAAAGATAACGTCCCTGTCCATGCCTGCTGGACCATGAGTCAGCGGTAATATGCACCTTACCGCTGACCGCCCTGTCCAGCGAGGCATGGACATTGCCTTCCACATGCCAGTAGAGAGACGGAATCGCCTTCCGTGAGAAAAAGTGGCGTTTGGGAACCTGCCACTGAGGAACCGCACATTGAACAAACTCACGGAAGGGGGCCGAGTCTATCAACTGAAAAGGCAGCAGTTGAAGTGCTAGCAATTTAGCCAAGCTAGCATTCAACCGCTGGGCATGTGGATGGCTGGGAGTATACTTCTTTCGACGGTCCAGCAGCTGGGGCAGGGAAATTTGCCTGCTACAATCGGACGTCGGTGTACTGCAAGTACTTGGTTGTGACACACCTAATTCTACACCTTCAGTCCTCTCAGAGCAGCTTTCAGAGAGGACTGAAGATATAGTGGGGATGGAGATCCCAGCTGATGAGGAGCAAGGAGAGGTCCGCTTTGTTCTTTGGTGTGGGTCTTTTATGTGTGCTTGCCAACGAGCTGCATGGCAGGTCGACATATGTCTGCTCATGCTTGTGGTGCCCAAGCGGCTGATGTTTTGGCCACGCGAGATACGCTTGAGACAAATATTGCAAATAGCAGTGGTGCGATCTGATGCACTCGTCTCAAAAAAGGCCCACACCAAAGAACTTTTGTGATAACGTGCAGAGGCAGCGCCCTGCACAGGCGGAGCTCTGCGGTGTGGTACAGTTGCTGTGCTGGCCTCTAGCTGGCCTCCAGGGGGCATCCTGCCTCGTTGGACATGTGACGCTGCATCCTCCTCCTCCTCTCTCCCTTCAGGCACCCACGTGGAGTCAGTGACCTCATCATCCCCTCCCTCTTCACCACTAGAGCAAACCTGGCAGTAAGCTGCAGCTGGTGGAACACTACTGCCAGATTGCTGTCCTTCAGCATCCCCTCTCTCTGCGCGCACACTACTGACTTCCTCAAGCTGGGTATCATCATCCGAGCCTTCGAATCGTTGGGCATCCTCCTGGAGCATGTACCCAACACTGTGCTCAAACAGTTCGGGGGACTCCTCAGGAGGACATGGTGGGTCTAGGGAAGGGGTGGCTGATGATGCCATTGAGTACGCGTTGGCAGCTGCTCTGCCAGTACCCTGAGCCTGGGTGAGAGAGGATGAGGAGGATGAGGAGGGCTTGGTCATCCATTCTACCAAGCCTTCGGCATGATGCGGCTCCACATGTCCAGCTGCCGAAAACAAAGACAAGCGTGTCCCATGGCCACGTGCTGATGACGATGCACGACCACGTCCACGGCCAGCACTGTTGTCTCTAGAAACAGAGCCTGCCTGCCCTGTGTTCTTGCCTTGGCACGCTCTGCCTCTCCTTGGCGGTCTTCCAGCCATTGTAGTCGGTAGTGTATATAGTATAAAAAATAGAACTCCTATGTGTGCTCACAACACACTGTAGGTCCTATGGGTGCTGACACTAACACACTATAGGTACTATGTGTGCTGCTGACAAGAAAATATAGGAGCTCTGTTTGCTGCCACTAACACACTAGAAGTCCTATGGGTGCTGCTAAGAAGAAAATATAGGAGCTCTGTTTGCTGCCACTAACACACTAGAAGTCATATGGGTGCTTCTGAGAAGAAAATATAGGAGCTCTGTGTGATGCCACTAACACACTAGAAGTCCTATGGGTGCTTCTGAGATGAAAATATAGGAACTCTGTGTGATGCCACTAACACATTAGAAGTCCTATGGGTGCTGCTGAGAAGAAAATATAGGAGCTCTGTTTGCTGCCACTAACACACTAGAAGTCCTATGGGTGCTTCTGAGAAGAAAATATAGGAGCTCTGTGTGATGCCACTAACACACTAGAAGTCCTGTGGGTGCTTCTGAGATGAAAATATAGGAACTCTGTGTGATGCCACTAACACATTAGAAGTCCTATGGGTGCTGCTAAGAAGAAAATATAGGAGCTCTGTTTGCTGCCACTAACACACTAGAAGTCCTATGGGTGCTTCTGAGAAGAAAATATAGGAGCTCTGTGTGATGCCACTAACACACTAGAAGTCCTATGGGTGCTTCTGAGATGAAAATATAGGAACTCTGTGTCATGCCACTAACACATTAGAAGTCCTATGGGTGCTGCTGAGAAGAAAATATAGGAGCTCTGTTTGCTGCCACTAACACACTAGAAGTCCTATGGGTGCTTCTGAGAAGAAAATATAGGAGCTCTGTGTGATGCCACTAACACACTAGAAGTCCTATGGGTGCTTCTGAGATGAAAATATAGGAACTCTGTGTGATGCCACTAACACATTAGAAGTCCTATGGGTGCTGCTGAGAAGAAAATATAGGAGCTCTGTTTGCTGCCACTAACACACTAGAAGTCCTATGGGTGCTGCTGAGAAGAAAATATAGGAGCTCTGTGTGATGCCACTAACACACTAGAAGTCCTATGGGTGCTTCTGAGATGAAAATATAGGAGCTCTGTGTGATGCCACTAACACACTAGAAGTCCTATGGGTGCTGCTGAGAAGAAAATATAGGAGCTCTGTGTGATGCCACTAACACACTAGAAGTCCTATGGGTGCTTCTGAGATGAAAATATAGGAACTCTGTGTGATGCCACTAACACACTAGAAGTCCTATGGGTGCTGCTGAGAAGAAAATATAGGAGCTCTGTTTGCTGCCACTAACACACTAGAAGTCCTATGGGTGCTTCTGAGAAGAAAATATAGGAGCTCTGTGTGATGCCACTAACACACTAGAAGTCCTATGGGTGCTTCTGAGATGAAAATATAGGAACTCTGTGTGATGCCACTAACACATTAGAAGTCCTATGGGTGCTGCTAAGAAGAAAATATAGGAGCTCTGTTTGCTGCCACTAACACACTAGAAGTCCTATGGGTGCTTCTGAGAAGAAAATATAGGAGCTCTGTGTGATGCCACTAACACATTAGAAGTCCTATGGGTGCTGCTGAGAAGAAAATATAGGAGCTCTGTTTGCTGCCACTAACACACTAGAAGTCCTATGGGTGCTTCTGAGATGAAAATATAGGAGCTCTGTTTGCTGCCACTAACACACTAGAAGTCCTATGGGTGCTTCTGAGATGAAAATATAGGAACTCTGTGTGATGCCACTAACACATTAGAAGTCCTATGGGTGCTGCTGAGAAGAAAATATAGGAGCTCTGTGTGATGCCACTAACACACTAGAAGTCCTATGGGTGCTGCTGAGAAGAAAATATAGGAGCTCTGTTTGCTGCCACTAACACACTAGAAGTCCTATGGGTGCTGCTGAGAAGAAAATATAGGAGCTCTGTGTGATGCCACTAACACACTAGAAGTCCTATGGGTGCTGCTGAGAAGAAAATATAGGAGCTCTGTGTGATGCCACTAACACACTAGAAGTCCTATGGGTGCTGCTGAGAAGAAAATATAGGAGCTCTGTTTGCTGCCACTAACACACTAGAAGTCCTATGGGTGCTGCTGAGAAGAAAATATAGGAGCTCTGTTTGCTGCCACTAACACACTAGAAGTCCTATGGGTGCTGTTGGGGTGCAATGCTGTGCTAACAGCACTGCGGTTGGTAGTGGTACTACTGCAATACTGTACTAACAGTAAGCACGCACCAGACTAATCCCCAGCAGCAGCTAATAACACACTAACTGTGCAATCAGCAGCAATGAACGATCAATGACTTAGGTAGCAATGGTTTAGCAAAGAAATAGCCAATGGTTTAGCAAAGAAGAGCAAATCTTTCAGTATCAAGCAAAGACAGAATCAGCAGACTAATCTCTCCTAAAGCCGGAACTCATGTGACCGGGGCCGATGGCGTGGCGGCCTTTTAAATGGTGGGGCGTGTACTAAAGCCCCTGAGCTGTAATTGGCTACAGGCGTCCTGCCTGTAGCCAATTATTGCTCTCCGAGTTTCGGGCGCTGTGATTGGCCAAGCATGCGGGGTCACAGTGCATGCTTGGCCAATCATCAGCCAGCAATGCACTGCGCCGGCCGCGCCGGCCGCAATGCATTGCGGGGCCGCTCGCATCACACGAATGTGATGCGAACGGCCCAAATAGTTCTGGGCTCGACGAGCGAGCGAACGCCCGGTGCTCGATTCGAACATGGGTTCGAATCGAGCACCGGGCCCATCCCTACCGGTGACGTCACGGACACCGGTGGGGCTTGCTGTGTCCATCTGAAGGGCTCCTTTGCTGTGCCTTCATATCTGCATGCCGGCCGGGACCTTACTATCTGCCACACGCAAGGGCTGTTACACTTCCCTCTATCACTTCCCTATATCAACCTGGGATTCTACAACCATCCACTGGGAGTTGTGATAGTTCCCTTCACGGGGGACATCTACATGCTGACGGACTGATGTTAACCCCTCCTCATCTGGATTCAGCAGTGGTATCGTTGTACACATTTTTATACCAGTATCATACTTAGCTACATGTTTTTAGGACTGCTTTTGCTACCGTTTGGTATTACTCGCACCATTTTTACAGTTTATGTAGCTACATCGATTTTATCTCCAGTGCAATATTTATTTTGTTACGTACTTGAGGACTATAAAAGTTGTAATGCTATTCCCATCAAGCGCTGCCTTTGTGTGTTTTTTGTATCCTGCTATCCATTTTTCCAGTGGTTGGTAGCTGCACTGGGAATCAGCCTGGAAGGAGATCAGCTAAAAGTAGTTGGATCTGTATGTGCGTTATAATTAATCGAAATGAGTAGATTCATCGATAAAAAAAAAACGATTAATCGAACACGAAAATTGTAATCAGTAACAGCCCTAGTATTTGTACATTGTAGCATTAACAGTATCCATCACTGGAAACATTGAAATCAGTCATTTGGATGGAGGTCCACAAATATTTGACTATATAGGTGTGATGTAAAACAAGGAGGGGGGGAAGGGGGGGGTAACAAACCCCGGGACTTTAACGGTGTTCAGGATAGAAACAGTGTAAGAACACAATTACAACATCAATAAAATCGAATATTTTATTACAAAGGTAAAAAACATGAGGAAATTAGACCATCCATATCAAGATTGTATGTTCCATAAAAAGGCATATAATACAGACACTACCACTCAACATGTTTTGCTTTTTTGAGCTTCTTCAGGAGTTTCTGGTGAGACGTATACTATGCTAAGGATAACAAAAAGACAGGAATGAGACCTCATGTTGATTGTTTTTATCAAACAAACAAAAAACAAGCAAATCAATATTAAGGTATTGGCATGTTTTCAGTATGCAGATAATCAGTGAATACATTAAAGGTCAAATAAATGAGAATACACAAATATATATAGGTGTGGGAGGGAAACGAGTCTTACCCAGGCTGCTTTAGAACTGTATAAATACTTGATTGGAAAAAATGATACGTCCCATATATGTTCAGAGCGTGTGATGGTTAGATGTCCACAAACCTTTGGGTATGTGTAGCTTTCAGATACAATGTAAGCCTAGGTTTCCTTTAAATGGTTATCAGAACAAGAGTTAGTTAACATTTCATTTGGCAGTCAGCAGACAAGGTTGTGATAAATAAATGTTTGTTTTGCCCTTGACTACAGAACAGCATAATGCTGATAAATAGAGGGTATTTCTGCCAATTAAACAAGTCTGTGTTTTAAGGTTTCAGAATTGATTGTCCTCTGATTTCTTTATAGTTTGCATAAGCACAAAATTTCACATACGTCTGAATCTTAGGAAATATAAAGCATTTTTTCACGCATTTGGCTATAGAAAAAAACACAACACCATATTAAGAAAATACAAGATATATACAGTTTCAGTAAAAGTGCATTTGCACAGTAACAAGGCCTTGATTTGCTACAAAAGCTGGAACTCACCAATTAGCAGGGAGCATTCATTTTACTGATTTCAGAGGTATAGGTCTGACCCAGTAGGTTGTGTGTCAGAGCTCTGTAGAGAGACCACTGTTTCCACACAGAGAGCAAGTGTCCTTCGCTGCAGCATGCTGACAGTCGACAGGCTTTTCTTCTCAGCCTGTAGTTGCTTTATAAGAAAAATAAGCTGTAATGGTTCTTTCACACATGCGGCCACGGGACAGAAAATATAGATGGTCAAGCTGTTTTTTTTTTTTTCAATACTTTATTTTTAAAGAAAACATATGGAAAATACAGAAACCATATGACATACATGTCCAAAAAATGAACATATATAAATCATTATCAGAGCCAGATACACACAGGTTACATATGCCACGAACGTTAGAGCGAGAGCAATAATTCTAGCACTAGACCTCCTCTGTTCCTCTAAACATGTAAACTGTAAAAAATGTTAAAGCGTCGCCTATGTAGATTTTTAAGTACTGAAGTTTGGCGCCATTTCACGAGTGTGCGCAATTTTAAAGCATGACATGTTAGGTATCTATTTACTTGGCTTTACACCATATTTCACATTATACGAAAAAATCGGGCTAACTTTAGTGTTTTTTTTTTAGATTCATGAAACATTTTTTTCCCAAAAAATACCGTGTAACAAAAAAAGTTCCAACAACCACCATTTTATTCCCTAGGATGTTTGCTAAAAAAAATATATATATGTAATGTTTGGAGGTTCTGCGTAATTTTCTAGCAAAAAAAATATGATTTTTACATGTAGGAGAGAAGTGTCAGTATTGGCCTGGGTGGCAAGGGGTTAATTACCATAAGTAAGTAATATAGGACTCATTTACACCGACCGTGTGTAGGCTCCATCGGACATTTGCTGTCGAAATTTCCGACAACAAATGATTGAGAGCTGGTTCTCAATTTTTCCGACAACAAAAGTTCTTGTCGGAAATTCCGACCGTGTGTATCCAATTCTGACGCACAAAAATCCTACGCATGCTCGGAATCAATTTGACGCATGCTCGGAATCTCTGAACTTCATTTTTCTTGGCACGTTGTAGTGTTTCACGTCTCCGCGTTCTTGACATTTGGAATTTCCAAGCAACATTTGTGTGACCGTGTGTATGCAAGACAAGTTTGAGTGAACATCCGTTGGAAAAAAATCCACGGTTTTGTTGTCGGAATGTCCGATCGTGTATACGCGGCATTAGAGTTATTGGGCGTCAGACACTTTTTAAAAGCAAAAGAACGTTTTATTTCTCTTAAAATCTTTTTTTGGGGGAGAGAGGGATTAGGGCCAGGACACCCTTAGGTAGTTGCAAGATTAATTGGCAGACTCCGAGACTTCAATAGGAGGACAGCCATACAGGGAAAGCCATCCAGCAAGACGCCACATCTGCATGTGCAGGAATGCTGTCTCCTATGGCAACAGTCTGAGGCCCGGTTCACACTGATGCGAGATCATAACGAATGTGATGCGTCAAAAACATTCTAAATTTACATGTCATCCATAAAGTCACTGTTTTCAATGACGGACGTTCACATATATGCGTTGCGATTCCTCTATGAACGCGATGCGATAAAAAAAGGGTCTTGTGCGAGTTTACAGCGTTGCGTTGCGAATTTAGTCTCCATAGACATCGCTCTGGAATCGCATTGATGGTTCACATATGTGCGAATTCCACCACACTACTCTCCACAAAAACCAGGAAGTACACAGGAAGTTAACACCTTTTTTTTTTTTACATTATGATTCCATTGGCTAGAACATCATTCGCAGTCCAACTCCTGAAATTCGCAGTAAAATCGCGGTAAATTCGCACCTCACATAGGACAAAAAACTGAACAAATTCACAGTGCAGCAGTGTGAACTGAGCCAAAAATGGAACAAATTCACAGCGCAGGAGTGTGAACCGAGCCTAAGGCTCGGTTCACACTCCTGCGCTGTGAATTTGTTCCATTTTTTGTCCTGTGTGAGGTGTGAATTTACCGCAATTTTTTACCTCAAATTTCAGGAGTTGGACATAGCTGCGATCGATGTTCTAGCCAATGGAATCATAATGTAAAAAAAAAAGAGGTGTTAACTTCCTGTGTACTTCCTGGTTTTTGTGGATTATGTGAACCATCAATGCGATTCCAGAACGATTTACATTGATGTCTATGGAGACTAAATTCGCAACGGCGTGGCTAGATGCCAATGAGAACGCTCTCAGGCAGGTTCAGAGGCCCGTGGCAGACGAGGACTGAGAACCCTACCATCATAGCACTTGCTGGTGTACACCCTTGGATTGCCCAGCTCTCCCCCTTGGATGAGAGTGCTGCTGGAAACACACATTGATTTACAGTTCATTAAAATGCGAGATCGGAACTGTGTTTATCTATGGAATTCCCTAGATTGTTACTCACTGGCAGTCCCTTTTGCAAAATTATGTCAAGATTTTGGCGAAAGTCTTGGCGTTACGTCTTAACATCGTGATCTCCATTTGGATCAATCCGGAATTATGCCCCAAAAATCAACGGGCATTAATTTGCGCCGGCTCTTTCTCAATATCCAGTCTCCAGCGGATAACGGTGGGGACCGGGCGTTACTGTCCCTTGATGCCCACAAAGCTTTTGATAGCATTGAATGGGACTATCTCTGGGCAGTTATGCGCAATTTTGGGTTCAGGGATAGGTTCATTTCATGGGTTCAGCTGCTATATTGTTCACCGGTAGCGCACATCAAGGAGGGAGGCCAGTTGACCCTTAGTTTTAAACTATACAGAGCCACAAGACAGGGCTGCCCTATGGTCCGCTCTAATACATCTATACAGGGATTCTGGTACAGGGAACTTCACGAAAAGATAATGATGTATGCTGACGATACGATGTTGTTCCTTGATGATACATCTACTTCTCTTCGGGAGGCTATGAGGGTGATAAGGGAGTTTGGGGAATACTCCAGTTTAGTTATAAACTGGACTAAGTCCTCTCTTATGTTGCTGGATGTAAAGCCCGATCCCTCGGTGCTGACCATACAGGACATTCCGCTTTCAGGATCTTTTAGATATTTGGGTATACAGGTAACCCCCCAACCTCTAGACTATATTGGACTTAATTTGACCCCTTTGCTTAACCGCTGCCGAGATAGGGTTAAAGTATGGAGCAGGCTTAAGATATCCCTGGCGGGCCGCGTAAACCTTATTAAAATGATTATGATGCCGCAGTTGCTCTATGTGCTTCACAACACCCCAATGGTCATTCCTCTGAAAAAATTCTGCATTATAAACTCGGTTTTCTGGTCACTTCTCTGGCAGTCAAAACCGACCAGAATAAAACTGGAACAGCTGCAGCGCCCAAAAGAAGCTGGAGGACTGGCGTTGCTCAACACTTGGCTTTACTACTTGGCCGCACAGTTGCAGCACATAGCGAGGGCAGTGCACCCCCAGCGGGAGCTGCACCTGAATTTGTTAGACTCCACTCCCGCACTACTTCGATTTACAACAGGGTCGGGGGTGGCGGATGGTCTTGAGGCCCTACACTTTAGTAAGTCTAATAGGTTGTTCCCTACTTATGTACTTATGCAAAATAATTGGAATAAGGTGAGAACAATGCAAGGGGTGCAGGGATTCACTAAATATAGCCCCATATGGGATAACAACTACTTCCCGGAACTGGCAAAATTACCCTATGGTACCAAGTGGTTACAATTTGGAATATCTCCTCTGACCCATATTTTCCGAGAGGGGATGCTGAGGCCTTTTTCGAATCTTAGGGAAGCCTTTCGACTCCCACTTTTACTACATGCAGCTTCAGCATGCGGTCAGGACCCAGGGGGAAGGGGACCAGTGGTCCCTGGTTTCCACCTCCATTTTCAACTACATGTTTGATGTTACCACCTATAAAGGCTTTATCTCCTGTAGCTATGCTATGCTCCTCAACCTTTTCCATGGGGACTCCCCTCTCAAGTTGGTGTCACAGTGGGAATGAGATGTTGGAGCTTTCGAAGAGAAACAGTGGGAGGAGGCCTTGCAGGCTGTTCCCCTGTGTTCTCTGAATGTGGCTCAGCGCATGTCGCAGCTATATATTCTTCTGAGGGCTCACTAAACGCCAGCTAGATTAGCTTGCATGGGGGTGAGGTCGGATGCAGAATGTACCAGATGCAGTAGGGACCACGGAGATTTGATCCATCTCCTCTGGAGGTGCCCAAAGCTCCATCTATATTGGTCACAGGTCCTGGATACCCTTGTTAGAGTCTTCCAGACTAAGATCCCTGCCGAACCTAAACATTGTTTGCTTGGCATACTAGACACACTCCCACTGGAGGACATACATAAACAAGCTGTAGCGAGGGCTCTCTTCCAGGCTTGAAAGTTGATCCTGAGACAATGGTAATCCACGGAACCCCCCTACGTTGCAGGAATGGCTTACCCAAATGGGTGACACTATCCGCTTAGAAAAACTTGTCTATCAACACAGGGGTAAGAGATGCAAATTTGATAGATTGTGGGCCCCATGGCTAGACGTTCCTGGACTAGCCCCATTGGATCTGGTTTATGCCCGATTGTTCTAGTATCTGTTATTATTTTCACTTTTCCATATACGTGCAGGGAAAGACGGAGTGTTCAGTTATTTGCAGTGGAGAGTGGGTTGCCATTGTTCTTTCAGACTGTGTTGTATAATATGTTAGTGAAAAATAATTTTGAATAACCAAAATAGTAGCGCTCAGTGTCTTACAACACAAATCTAAATATAAACCATATACACTCCGTGAGATAGTGCATAAATGCGAATGTTCATAAATATACACCCTGTAAAGAAATGTGTATACAATAAACTCATCAAGTGTCCATAACGTTCATGACAGTGATTTAAAACAATTGATATAAAGTGTTTAACTGAAAATGAGTCCATAAAAAAGTGCACAAAATAAGTCCATAGAAAGTGCATCCAAAAGTGACTTCAAATGAAGATGATGACAAATAAAACTTTCTTGTGTTTTCTTCAAACCTTCACCACACCAATGTGCTCAGTGATTCCACTCCCTAAGGACTTGCACTCACCACAAGAATATGCCTCGCACTCTCATGCTTGGCTAATCAGCTTGATTACCCCCCAGGGTATCACAAACGATTCCAAAATGATGAAATTAGGTCAGTCAAGTCTCCCACATGAAAAAACAAATGCTTCCAATAGTGAAGTATATCAAAACTTTTAATTAAAATAACACAGCACAAGTGACCATCAATGGTTACACTCACATTTAGACAGATCAAATTGGGCACTTCAAAGCAAACATTTCCAAACGCCAGGCAAGTTTATAGTAGGCTGCCGCGATGTATTGCGGTCTCGGCGGACCATATAAGCATGTATGTCTCACCCTCCTTCATGTACGCTTGCCTCTCCACTGCAATCGAATCACCGCAGACTCCCGCCCAAACACCAAACTGTATATTCGACGAGTGGTCGAAAGATCCAAACGCTGCACACCAGGTGACTGTCGTGTAGCTCCTCCCAGACTAGTTTTGTCGTAAGACTTCTTCCAATGGGGTGAGCTACAAACACTTACACCTCCCTCTTTATACTCCGACCGTGATTGGTTACGGTCGTATTTCCTGCTGCGCATGTGCGTATTTCCCGTCCCCATGAGCGTAATACATCGGGCATGACATCCACAATCACAAACATGGAGGACAAGTATAAATAACATACTGCGATCTGCATCTAATCTCTAATTTATATTCGCTGCAGGTACTATTCAGTTTAAATGTTGTGTATATCAAACACCAATAAGTGTCACTTCTATAATAAACAATAAAAAAACTTTTTATACTCAAAATTGGCGCCAGAGTACTCAGCACCTTTGAATATATATGGAATTAAAACAGGAGAATATTATATTAGAATAATATATGCGGAAAAATTTGAATAATATATGCGGAAAGATCAATTGTAACTATCGTTCACCAGATATCAGGGAATTAAGTCACAAAGTAGACTAATATAACAACCTCACGTTAGTGCGAGGCTGATCAAGATATGAAGGTTAACTAAAATCCCAACTAAAAATACATGTATATACCGTATTTATCGGCGTATAACACGCACCGGCGTATAACACGCACCCCAAGTTTAGGAGGGAATTTTAGGGAAAAAAACTTTTAGGAGGGAAGTTTAAGGAAAAAAAAAACTTACATTTAAATGCAGCCTTACCAGTGTCCGTTGCAGCCTTGTCAGCAGTGTCCATTGCAGCCTTTGCCCAGTGTCCAGTGCAGCCTTTGCCCAGTGCAGCTTTGCTCAGTGTCCAGTGCAGCTTTGTCCAGTGCAGCCTTTGCCCAGTGTCCAGTGCAGCTTTGCCCAGTGTCCAGTGCAGCCTTTGCCCAGTGCAGCCTTTGCCCAGTGTCCAGTGCAGCTTTGTCCAGTGCAGCCTTTGCCCAGTGTAGCTTTGCCCAGTGTCCAGTGCAGCCTTTGCTAAGTGCAGCCTTGCCCCAGTTTTCAAAATTGGCGCCGCCGAGATCGCCGCAGAGACTAGGCGGAGCGGGGCGAACGCCGCCGAGAACGCAGGGAACGCAGGGACGCAGAGACGCAGGGACTGGGCGGAGCCGCCGCCGAGATACACATAGCCGAGTGTACTCGGCTATACTCGGCTTTTCTCGGCTCCGCTCACAGTCACGCCGAGTCCCGCCCTATGATGGACATATCACAGGTCCAATGGCGGGACTGGGCGTGACTGTGAGCAGAGCCGAGAAAAGCCGAGTATAGCCGAGTACACTCGGCTATGTGTATCTCGGCGGCGATCGCTGCGCTCCGCTCAGTCAGCGGAGATCGCCGGGATCAGTGGGTATCGGCGTATAACACGCACCCACGATTTTCCCCTGATTTTAAGGGGAAAAAAGTGCGTGTTATACGCCGATAAATACGGTAATGAAAATTAATTTACATGTATAGTAAAATATATATCTGTACGACTAAAACTAGTCTATTATATAGACTATAATAGATCAATGTCCACCTTGTCTCAATTTACATGTGTGTGCATGCATAGACACACCACATGCATCCCCATAAATGCACACTATGGACACACATCATTGTATAAGAGAAAATGTTTCTAAAAAAATCTAAAAATTACTGATAAAACAGTTTAAATCGAGTTCGATATTTAGCCCTCTCGGATGGAGGCTCCTTAAAAGAAAAATCCATTTGGTTTCTCTCTGAGAGAGCTCCCTAACTCGATTCGAACCTCTCCAAGCAGGGTGTGTGCAGTCAATACCACAACACTGTAAAAGGGTAGGGTCCTGACTATGCTTTTCTTTGAAGTGTAGGGAGACACTATGATATCGAAATCCTTTTTTAATGTTAGCCAGGTGTTCCGATATACGCACTCGCAAGAGTCGTTTAGTTCTCCCCACATAATACAACCCACATGGGCACCATAGTAAATAAACCACAAAGGATGAATTGCATGTGATGAACTGTTCAATCTCAAAAACATCACCATCCTTATTCGTAAAACTAGTGGTTCCTCTGTTGTCCGTTTTCACTGTCCTACAACAGATGCATTTACGACATGAATAAAAACCTTTAAAGTTTTTATTCAGATCTAGGCGTTTGGGTGGATCAATAATTTTTTGTACCACCCGATCACCAAAATTTGGTGCCCTCCTATAGATGAACTTGGGGTTTTCTGATAAAATTTCGCATAGATGTCTGTCTCTGCACACAATGTGCCAATATTTGCGAAAAATCTCCTCTACCTCTTTATACTGATAATGAAAATCAGAAATAAAACCTAGCTGAAATGATTTATTAGTGACACCATCCTCCTTCTTCTTCAAACATTGTGTCCTAGGAATTTGTGCTACCTCACTAATGATATTCTTAATTGTATCATCCTTATATCCTTTCTCCACAAACTTATCTCCCAGAATATTGGCCTGTATATAATAATCATCTGTTGATGTGCAGTTACGACGAATCCTTAGCATTTGACCTTTCGGAATATTTTTAATCCAAGATGGATGATGTCCACTACCAATGGCCAAATAGCTATTCGATCAGTCGGCTTAAAGTAAGCCTTGGTACTGATCCTGCTATTGGATTTCATAATCGTAAGATCCAGAAAATTAACCTCCTCCTCACTAATAACATAGTCTAAAACTATATTATTAGTGTTATTGTTCAGATGTCTTATGAATTCTTCAACTGACTGTCTGGAACCTTCCCAGACAAACAGGAGATCATCAATAAATCTTCTGTAGAGTTTCAACTCTGGTCTAAGCACATTGAAGACATGTCTGTCCTCCCATTCCGCCATGAATAGGTTGGCGAGGCTGGGGGCAAACTTGGCTCCCATAGCCACGCCAACTTGCTGGGAAAAAAACTGATTATAAAACCAAAAATAATTGTGGGCCATACAGAAATCCAAAACCTTGCCCAAAAAAGATTTTTGTAGATGTGATATGTCTTCCCGTTTACAAAGAGCCCAATTCAGCACCAATAAGGCGTCATCATGCTGTATAATGGTATACAACGAGCTCACATCAGCGGTCACCAAAAAAGTGGAAACATCTGGTTTAAGCTCCACCCCATCAAGCAATCGTAAAAGATCACTAGTGTCTTTCAGATAAGCTCTCGTGATTTTAACACTTGGCTGGAGAAACCGGTCAAGGTATTCTCCCAACCTTGCAGTAATGGAGCCTATCCCATTTACAATTGGGCGCGCTGGGGGGTTCTCAACATTTTTATGAATCTTGGGCAAAGTATAAATTACCGGAATTCGGCATGAGCTTGGATTCAGGTATTGATTTTCTTTTCCATTAATAGCACCCTCTTAAATCCCAATTCAACCAACAGATTCAACTGATTTTTATATTCATCCGTAGGATCTCGAGGTAACTTTCTATATGTGTTTTGATCATTTAGAAGTTCCATTAATTGGTTGTGATAAAAGGACTTTTCCATTAACACAACACCCCCCCCCCTTTATCGGCCAGACGGATAATAATTCCTTTTCTCTCCTCCAGGGATTTGATACCCTCTTGGATATACTCAGGATTAATCCGTTTCTTTACAGGGAGTTCCTCAATGTCTTTCAACACCATATTTTTAAATACCTCTACAAAATGATTATTAGTATTCTGGGGATTAAACACCGATTTGTTTCGTAGGCCACTCTCCATATGTAGGGATACCTCATTAGTTTTTCTGGATGGGTCACTAGGATGACTCAAAAAATATTTCTTCATGTTAAGTGTGCGGATGAATTTGTGTGTGTCAATATACACATCAAACTTATTCATTCTTTTTTTAGGGGCACACTTAAGACCTACATTTTTTGTATAATATGTTGCTGTTATGTATGGCAGATCTTTTGTACTTGCTTGGCTCTGAACCATGTTAGATAAAGAAAAAAAAGATACCTCTCAAATTTCACCCCCACTGGCCTGCTCGGTCCCTGGCTTGACACACAAGGCTGATCTGCAAGTGTCACCTCCACTGGCTGGGTCCCTGGCTTGATTCCCACTGAAGTTTCCTGATTCTTGACCGTCCCCGTCTGGTGAGAATGCTGCTCCGGTACTTGTTTCAGTTACTCACTGTGGTCCCTGGTAATAGGGCGGATAGTCCCTTACTGGCAACAGCTTCCCCTCTACCTTCGACCACGACAGGTTCTCCAGCTGGCAGACCCGTCACTTCTGGTTGGACTGCAAGCTGCAGTCTCAACCCTGCACTGCTAGAAGCCAGATGTGCCTGGGATAGGCCCTATCTCTTCTCTGGCCTAGCAGCCAGGCAATACAACACACGTCCACCCAGACAGACAGAAAATTAAGTCCTGCTAGATCACTTCAGGCTGGCCCCTTTTGCAGGTATAGTTATGTAAAACATTAAAAAAATATGTGTCTATACTGTTTAAAATACACTGCACATGCTCAGTTGCTCTCCATTTTTAGGCACTGTGCAAAATTTGTTGAGGCCAATCTGCTGACATCCTAAAGATTTACTGATGCTTAGGGGCTCTGGGCTTTAGCAAAATGGCAGCCTCCAACAAAAACAAACAGAAAAAATACTGGAGGCAATTTACAGTACGCACTAATTTGGTAGCATATTAATGTGGAACGTACAGTATGTTCCTTGCTAAAGAATGTTATTTTTATCAAGTTGTTTTGGGTAAAGTTCCACTTTAATAAATCATTTACGACAATGACAACAAAACAAAAGATTTTTTTCTGAATTATGTGGGCAAAGATTACAAACAGATTCAAGTCTTATGGCACCTACTTATGCATGTAGAGACCATGAAACTTGCTGTGTTGATGTTATGCTAAGGGCCCATTTACACCTCAGGAGCGTTAATGTTTATGCCTTGAATGCACTTTAAAGCAGTGTTTCTCAACTCCAGTCCTCAAGGCGCCCCAACAGGTCATGTTTTCAGGATTTCACTCAGATGAAACGGCTGTGGTAATTACTAAGGCAGTGAAACTGATCAAATCACCTGTGCAAAATGATGGAAAGCCTGAAAACATGACCTGTTGGGGCGCCTTGAGGACTGGAGTTGAGAAACACTGCTTTAAAGGACTGGCTTAAAGTGGTTCTAATGGCGCAAGGTTTTTTACCCTAATGCTAATTCTATGCATTAAGGTAAAAAATCTTCTGGGTGCAGCTACCCCCCCTTATACTTGTAGCGGGGTCTTTACATTTAGTGGGATACACCTGGGCAATAGTATGGCCCAGGTATGTAAATTATGAGAGGATTTGGACCCCTTTGTGATTCGTGGAGGATTGGGTGGTGTATTATTCTCCTTGGCCTGTGGGTGGCGGGGTACCTACAGGCTCAAGGTAGAATCACTGCCACAGTGCTACCCTTTTTGTCCCTTTCCGGAGATGGTACGGCTAGGGCGGGGAACCTGCCGTGGTGTCGATGGGAGGAGATAAAAGGGGGAGACGCCCTCGCCACGAGGTCTTCGAGGATCTTCTCTTCACGCACCCAGGCACCTTAGGCCTGGGTGCGGGCGCTTTGGAGTTCTGGCCCAGGCACCCTAGGCCTGGCCGGAATGGAGTTGGAGTCCATCCCAGGCACCTTCAGCCTGGGGTGAGGTACTAGATCGTAGGCCTGGGGCCCAGTAACTTCGACTGGGTCCCGCAAGGGCGAAGTGATCCGAGGGTCCCCGAGGTGGACGGGACCAACATCTGAGGTGAGGAGGCCGGGGAGGTCACCCGTCCGGAGAGTCCGGAGCAGCATCAACCCGGTGACGGATGGGCCTCCGGTAACTCCCTTAGAGGGACATCTTCCCCTGATAGGGGCCACAGCGCAGCGAAGGTACTCCTAAATACGTTCTCTTGAGTTGCTGGTAGAGACTCACAAGTTCCATGTTCTGTGCTAATCAAGGCTATGATAACCGCTGATGAAATCACAGTGGTTTAGATTGAAATTAGGATAGTGCCTCGACCTGCTCATCCCACCGTATCAGGCTGTTAAAACGTTCCAACCAGTTGGCTATAGAAGCACTGTTTATTGTGGAGCTTACAATAAAGCAAGAGTTGGACTGTGATCGGTGTGTGGACTCTGGTTAATGGGAGCAAAGGAGGGTGCCAGTATAGCAGTACTGAGTTTCATAACTAACACACATTGGCCCAAGGAAGATACTGATTCTGGCACCCACAGCCATGGGGAGGACATGGGCCGTAGCGCATCTCACCCTGTTGTGTGACATACCCCTAGAAAAAGGAGATGGGGTGAGGCCGCTACACGTGGGGGCTCGTAAGTCCGGGATGAAATGTGTATTGACTTTGAAATTTGAAATGGCTGTGTCTGGACTTTGCTGCCCGGAGGAGTTCCGAGCAGGTCAGCCATGTGATTGGCCAAAGTGCGTCCCTGTGCTCGAAGTCGTGGAAATGACCCCAAGACGGGAAAGGCCCACGCAGAAAGAGCGGGAAGAGGGAGAAGTCCAGCCGTGTGAAGTACTACATGTGGGGACTTTTGCTGCACTGCGCCATGAGGTACCCCGTGACTGCGCAATTCGTGGGCGGAGACTGGAGAAAGCCCGCAAAAACGTGCAAGTCATGGGAGGAGTCTGGCCATGTGAGGAGATACACGTGGAGACTCCGGCGCGTGGTCAGTGCGTGATGGAGCAGCAGATAGTCGGGATGGCCTCAAGCTCCCCGTGGATTCCGGTTCCCTACCCCACGAAGTTGACTACGTTCGCTGCTCCCCTTACAGACACGGGGATAAGACTCAGGCCCCGAGGGCAGTTGGCTTTGTACTCATGCAGAGACACGGAGGCCCTCGGCGTGATCTGTCCCGGATGCTCGGGACTGGTGGTCCACCTGAAGCCATTCGGGCGTTGCGAGGCATTCAAAGAGTTCTTTTTCGAGGTGGAGCCATCCACAGTAAGGCCCCGGGCCTTTCGCCTCAACAGCCTCACAGGTACCGCTACTCAGGAAGGGGAGATCCAGGCCTTTGCGGAGGTCCCCGTACGCACTGACCAGGGCGACGTGACTGCCCAACCAGAGACTGAGAGAGAAAAATCCGAGGATGCTGCTTCGGTCACCACAGATTCCCTGCTCCCACCTCCGGAGAGGAAGATAGGCCTGGTGCAGGCCTCCTGTGGTCGTGGAAGAGCTTCACCCCGTCGCTAGCCTGGCCTGGATGGATCCGGTTGGAAGAGTCCTGGACATCCCAGTTCTACAAAAGGTCAAGGTGAGCCAGGGGCTGGGACTGTGGTGGTGGTTAGAGGTGTCGGGAGTCCACAGTCGGTGGAGCCCGCAAGGGAGGGTAGTTCCACGTCTACTAGAGACTACCTTCCCGCCGAGATGTATGACATTTCCGACCTAGAGTCGCTGTCAGATTGTGGAGATGACGGGGAGATTGATGAACTGTTTCATCGGAAGGGCTGGGACAAACGCCCATTGCCTGTGTTATGAGTACCGCAGGATTCCCCTATGTCGGTAGGAGACAGCACACCCCGGGTACAAGCCCCAGAGTCTACGAGGAAGTCTAGTCCTCAGAAGGGCTTCCCACAATCTACAACATCGCCCGTCTTGGTGGCGGGGATGCAGCGAGCCTCACTACGAGCACCCAGAGAAAAGCCATCAGAGGTAGTGAAAGTACCTCGGCATCCGGAGGCCATCGTTCAACCCGGAGAAGGTGAGCGGGAAGCCATGCCTCCTTTGGCCAGATTGCAAAGACTTTTCTCGCAGAGAGTCGCCCGTGAGTATGGGTGGGAATATCCCTACTTGCCTCGGGACTTGCTTTTTGAAGTTGAGGTCATACGCCAGAGATGGTATGACGAATTTGTTTGGGAGAAACTCAAAGTGCCCCATGCACGAAGATACTTGTCCTGTTCTCCAACAGTGTCGAAAAAGTTTAGGGACTGCAGAGCAGACTGGATGTGGGGCCGCCATATCCACGCAGACAAGGTGCGCATCTGCAGAAAAGATGGAGAGGATGCTGACTATTCGATTGAGGTTTTCGATAAACATCTGAGGCCCTTGTTCTTGCCTGACCCGAGGTTCTATTTGTGAGAAGAGACTCACTTGTTTTCTTTCCTACAATCTTCTAGGAGTGTTCCTGCCGGAGCATTCGAACTGTGCCCTAGTTTTTTATTTTATTTGGGCTTTTGTTTTCTACTCTTCCGGAAGACTGAGAGAAGTTTTTTCGTTGTTGTTGTTCTCTCTTCCTCACAGTTCAAAAGACAGACTTTGGGGTAGAATTAGTGTAGTGATGCAGGAAGAATGAAGATTGCACCAAGTGTCATTACCGCGGCACTGTCACCAGGTGGCAGTGTTGTGCAACGGCTGTTTTTTTTTTTTCTCACACGCGCACCACTTTACTCATTGGAGCGAATGGGTCTCTCGGCTGATAGACCCATTCATTCCAAAATTACACCAAATGTCAGGATGTGATTTATTTGTGTGTTGTGGTTTTTTTTCCCCTCTACAGGAGATTCGTCTGTCAAGACTGCTGAGTATGGGGTGGTTCTTAGACAGTGGAGGGAGGGATTGTATATGTGTATATGATAGATGTTTTAAGGAAAAGTTTTATTGTTTTATATTCCCTTTCCCTTTGAGCAGGTCTTGGTATGGTTGAGGTGTAAAATTTTAGGGATAGCCTCTGGGGCTAAGCTTGTGTCCTCACTTCATGGGAGACATGGGTTCGCACCAGATGCTGGGGACCAGCGTCAAATCACAGGGGGGAGTATGTAGCGGGGTCTTTAAATTTAGTGGGATACACCTGGGCAATAGTATGGCCCAGGTGTGTAAATTATGATAGGATTTGGACCCCTTTGTGATTCGTGGAGGATTGGGTGGTGTATTATTCTCCTTGGCCTGTGGGTGGCGGGGTACCTACAGGCTCAAGGTAGAATCACTGCCACAGTGCTACCCTTTTTGTCCCTTTCCGGAGATGGTACGGCTAGGGCGGGGAACCTGCCGTGGTGTCGATGGGAGGAGATAAAAAGGGGATACGCCCTCACCACGAGGTCTTTGAGGATCTTCTCTTCACGCACCCAGGCACCTTAGGCCTGGGTGCGGGCGCTTTGGAGTTCTGGCCCAGGCGCCCTAGGCCTGGCTGGAATGGAGTTGGAGTCCATCCCAGGCACCTTCAGCCTGGGGTGAGGTACTAGATCGTAGGCCTGGGGCCCAGTAACTTCGACTGGGTCCCGCAAGGGCGAAGTGATCCGAGGGTCCCCGAGGTGGACGGGACCCGCATCTGAGGTGAGGAGGCCGGGGAGGTCACCCGTCCGGAGAGTCCGGAGCAGCATCAACCCGGTGACGGATGGGCCTCCGGTAACTCCCTTAGAGGGACATCTTCCCCTGATAGGGGCCACAGCGCAGCGAAGGTACTCCTAAATACGTTCTCTTGAGTTGCTGGTAGAGACTCACAAGTTCCATGTTCTGTGCTAATCAAGGCTATGATAACCGCTGGTGAAATCACAGTGGTTTAGATTGAAATTAGGATAGTGCCTCGACCTGCTCATCCCACCGTATCAGGCTGTTAAAACGTTCCAACCAGTTGGCTATAGAAGCACTATTTATTGTGGAGCTTACAATAAAGCAAGAGTTGGACTGTGATCGGTGTGTGGACTCTGGTTAATGGGAGCAAAGGAGGGTGCCAGCTTAGCAGTACTGAGTTTCATAACTAACACACATTGGCCCGAGGAAGATACTGATTCTGGCCTTCACCTCACCCACAGCCATGGGGAGGACATGGGCCGTAGCGCATCTCACCCTGTCGTGTGACATACCCCTAGAAAAAGGAGATGGGGTGAGGCCGCTACATACTTATCTGAGCCCCATCCACTGATGTCCATGAGAGTAACGGCTCTCCGAGTTGACTCTCTCCTCATTGGCTCACAAAGCAGCAGGAGCCATTGGTTCCTGCTGCTGTCAATCACAGCCAGTGAGCCAATAAGTAGACAGGGGGGCAGGGCCTAGCCACGCTCTGTGTGTGAAAGGACACACAGAGCACGGCTCGCGAGCCCCCATACCAAGAGGCTTGCTATTGGGTGCACTCGGCAGGGGACCCAAAAAGAAGAGGAGCAAAACCATTGCACACAGCACGTAAGTATAACATGTTTGTTTTACTTGACCAATTCTCCCATCTACACATTCAAGGTAGATGCGGAAATTTTCCCCACTGTATCAATGTTTTCTGACAGTGGGGCTTCCCCACCATCAGAATACACTCATCAGTGCTGCAGATGATTGGATTAAAGCTAAATTTTTCAACAAGCTGGTTCATGAGAAGTTGATTGAGGACGGCATCAGCACTAGGGATGAGCTTCGTGTTCGAGTCGAACATACGTTCGACTCGAACATCGGCTGTTCGATCGTTCGACGAAGATCGAACGATTTGGGCCGTTCGCGCCAAATTCGAGTGACGCGAACGGCCCACAATGCACTACGCCATCGCAGTGTCATCCAGGCGCTGTGATTGGCCAAGCATGCACTGTGACCCCGCATGCTTGGCCAATCACAGCGCCGGCAGCGAGGAGAGCAATGATTGGCCACAGGCAGGATGCCTGTGGCCAATTATTGCTGAGGGGGTTTAGTACACGCCCCACACTATAAAAGGCCGCCAGCACGGCGGCCTAGTGTAGTGTGTTCCGGAGCAGGGATAGAGCAGCATAGGCAGGGACAGTGACTTTTATTTCTTTCTTGCTTAACCTGGATTCCTTTAGTTTAGGGAAAGAGAAGGATAGGTAGGGAGAGTGTCAGTGTGTTTTGTGCTTGTGCTATATTGTGCTTAAAAAAAACATTTATTCTAGGGACAGAAAACTGTAGGTAGGGAGAGTGTGTCAGTTTCTTTCACTGTCAAAGTCCTTGTTTCCAGGGACCTGGAAGGACAGTGAGTGAATTCTCCTTGTGCTATATTGTGCTTAAAAAAAAACATTTTTTCTAGGGACAGAAAACTGTAGGTAGGGAGAGTGTGTCAGTTTCTTTCACTGTCAAAGTCCTTGTTTCCAGGGACCTGGAAGGACAGTGAGGTAATTCTCCTTGTGCTAAATTGTGCTTAAAAAAAACATTTTTTCTAGGGACAGAAAACTGTAGGTAGGGAGAGTGTGTCAGTTTCTTTCACTGTCAAAGTCCTTGTTTCCAGGGACCTGGAAGGACAGTGAGGTAATTCTCCTTGTGCTAAATTGTGCTTAAAAAAACATTTTTTCTAGGGACAGAAAACTGTAGGTAGGGAGAGTGTGTCAGTTTCTTTCACTGTCAAAGTCCTTGTTTCCAGGGACCTGGAAGGACAGTGAGGTAATTCTCCTTGTGCTAAATTGTGCTTAAAAAAAAACATTTTTTCTAGGGACAGAAAACTGTAGGTAGGGAGAGTGTGTCAGTTTCTTTCACTGTCAAAGTCCTTGTTTCCAGGGACCTGGAAGGACAGTGAGGTAATTCTCCTTGTGCTAAATTGTGCTTAAAAAAAACATTTTTTCTAGGGACAGAAAACTGTAGGTAGGGAGAGTGTGTCAGTTTCTTTCACTGTCAAAGTCCTTGTTTCCAGGGACCTGGAAGGACAGTGAGGTAATTCTCCTTGTGCTAAATTGTGCTTAAAAAAAACATTTTTTCTAGGGACAGAAAACTGTAGGTAGGGAGAGTGTGTCAGTTTCTTTCACTGTCAAAGTCCTTGTTTCCAGGGACCTGGAAGGACAGTGAGGTAATTCTCCTTGTGCTAAATTGTGCTTAAAAAAAAACATTTTTTCTAGGGACAGAAAACTGTAGGTAGGGAGAGTGTGTCAGTTTCTTTCACTGTCAAAGTCCTTGTTTCCAGGGACCTGGAAGGACAGTGAGGTAATTCTCCTTGTGCTAAATTGTGCTTAAAAAAAACATTTTTTCTAGGGACAGAAAACTGTAGGTAGGGAGAGTGTGTCAGTTTCTTTCACTGTCAAAGTCCTTGTTTCCAGGGACCTGGAAGGACAGTGAGGTAATTCTCCTTGTGCTAAATTGTGCTT
Source organism: Rana muscosa (assembly GCA_029206835.1). Classification (NCBI taxonomy): domain Eukaryota; kingdom Metazoa; phylum Chordata; class Amphibia; order Anura; family Ranidae; genus Rana; species Rana muscosa. Next base: position 201,230,581 of record CM055118.1, read on the forward strand.
AAAAAAAACATTTTTTCTAGGGACAGAAAACTGTAGGTAGGGAGAGTGTGTCAGTTTCTTTCACTGTCAAAGTCCTTGTTTCCAGGGACCTGGAAGGACAGTGAGGTAATTCTCCTTGTGCTAAATTGTGCTTAAAAAAAACATTTTTTCTAGGGACAGAAAACTGTAGGTAGGGAGAGTGTGTCAGTTTCTTTCACTGTCAAAGTCCTTGTTTCCAGGGACCTGGAAGGACAGTGAGGTAATTCTCCTTGTGCTAAATTGTGCTTAAAAAAAACATTTTTTCTAGGGACAGAAAACTGTAGGTAGGGAGAGTGTGTCAGTTTCTTTCACTGTCAAAGTCCTTGTTTCCAGGGACCTGGAAGGACAGTGAGGTAATTCTCCTTGTGCTAAATTGTGCTTAAAAAAAACATTTTTTCTAGGGACAGAAAACTGTAGGTAGGGAGAGTGTGTCAGTTTCTTTCACTGTCAAAGTCCTTGTTTCCAGGGACCTGGAAGGACAGTGAGGTAATTCTCCTTGTGCTAAATTGTGCTTAAAAAAAACATTTTTTCTAGGGACAGAAAACTGTAGGTAGGGAGAGTGTGTCAGTTTCTTTCACTGTCAAAGTCCTTGTTTCCAGGGACCTGGAAGGACAGTGAGTGAATTCTCCTTGTGCTATATTGTGCTTAAAAAAAACATTTTTTCTAGGGACAGAAAACTGTAGGTAGGGAGAGTGTGTCAGTTTCTTTCACTGTCAAAGTCCTTGTTTCCAGGGACCTGGAAGGACAGTGAGTGAATTCTCCTTGTGCTAAATTGTGCTTTAAAAAAAATGTTTTTCTAGGGACAGAAAACTGTAGGTAGGGAGAGTGTGTCAGTTTCTTTCACTGTCAAAGTCCTTGTTTCAAGGGACAGAGAAGGACACCTGAAGGTAGCCCTTATTGCTTTTTTCCCATCTCCCTGCAGGCCATCTATTAGAATGTCTGGAAGGCAAACAAGGAGAGGCAGACAGTCAGGAGGCAATAAAAGAGGGCAAGCAGGCTCTGTGTCTGGGGGCAACAGTGCTGGTCGTGGACGCGGTGCATTGTCATCAGCACATGGCCATGGGACACGCTTGTCCTTCTTTTCGGCAGCTGGACATGTTGAGCCACATCATGCCGAAGACTTGGTAGAGTGGATGACCAAGCCCTCCTCCTCCTCCTCATCCTCTCTCACCCAGGCTCAGGGTACTGGAAAAGCAGCTGCCAAAGCGTCCTCTTCCCTGGTATCAATGTCAGACTCATCATCAGTCACTCCTTCCCTAGACCCACCATGTCCTCCTCCTGAGGAGTCCCCCGAACTGTTTCAGCACAGTGTTGGGTACATGCTCCAGGAGGATGCCCAGCGTTTCGAAGGGTCTGATGATGAAACCCAGCTAGAGGAAGGCAGTAGCGTGAGAGCAGACAGAGGGGATGCTCAAGAAGGACACCAATCTGGCAGTCATGTTCCAGCAGCTGCAGCATACTGCCAGATTGCCTCCAGTGATGAGGAGGGAGGTGATGATGAGGTCACTGACTCCACGTGGGTGCCTAATAGGAGAGAGGAGGAGGAGGAGGATGAGGAGGAGGCACATCTCCAACGAGGCAGGATGCCCTTTGGTGGCCAGCGTAAGGGCAGTACACCGACGGAATCACACCGCAGAGCTCCGCCTGTGCAGGGCGCTGCCTCTGCCCGTCATTCAAAAAGTTCTTTGGTGTGGGCCTTTTTTGAGGCTAGTGCATCAGATCGCACAGCTGCTGTTTGCAACATATGTCTCAAGCGTATATCGCGTGGCCAAAACATCAGCCGCTTGGGTACCACATGCCTGACCAGACATATGTTGACCTGCCATGCAGCTCGTTGGCAAGCCTACCTCAAAGACCCACACCAAAGAACAAAGCGGACCTCTCCTTGCACCGCATCAGCTGGGATCTCCAACCCCACTATAACTTCAGTCCTCTCTGAAACATGCACTGAGAGGAATGAAGGTGTAGAATTAGGTGTGTCACAGCCAAGTACTTGCGGCCACTCTGCTAGCAGTACACCGACGTCCGATTCTAGCAGGCAAATTTCCCTGCCCCAGCTGCTGGACCGTCGAAAGAAGTTCACTCCCAGCCATCCACATGCCCAGCGGTTGAATGCTAGCTTGGCTAAATTGCTAGCGCTTCAACTGCTGCCTTTTCAGTTGGTAGACTCGGCCCCCTTCCGTGAGTTTGTGCAATGTGCGGTTCCTCAGTGGCAGGTTCCCAAACGCCACTTTTTCTCACGGAAGGCTATTCCGGCTCTCTACCGGCATGTGGAAGGCAATGTCTTGGCCTCGCTGGACAGGGCGGTCAGCGGTAAGGTGCATATTACCGCTGACTCATGGTCCAGCAGGCATGGACAGGGACGTTACCTTTCTTTCACGGCCCATTGGGTCACTCTTTTGGCAGCTGGGAAGGATGCAGGACAAGGTGCAGTAGTGTTGGAGGTTGTCCCACCGCCACGCCTCCAAAATGCTACTACTGGTTGTGACACACCTCTCTCCTCCACCCCCTCCTCTTCTTCTTCCTCCATGGCCTCTTCCTGTGGTTTGTCCTATGAACCAGCGGTGCTCCGTAGCCGTTCACGGGGCTACGCAAGTACGCAGGCAAAAAGATGCCATGCCGTGCTTGCGCTGGTGTGTTTGGGGGACAGAAGCCACACTGGGGCAGAGGTCCTGTCTGCTCTGCAGGGCCAGGCCGAGAGGTGGTTGACGCCACGCCAGCTTAAGCCAGGAATGGTGGTTTGCGACAATGGCACCAACCTCCTCTCCGCCCTCCGACAGGGACAACTGACCCATGTGCCCTGTGTGGCTCACGTCCTTAACCTGGTGGTGCAGCGGTTCTTGGGCAGGTATCTGGGCTTACAGGATGTCCTGAGGCAGGCCAGGAAAGTCTGTGTGCATTTCCGCAGATCTTATAATGCCAGTGCTCGCCTGGCTGAGCTGCAAAAGGAGTTGAACCTGCCCAAGAACCGCCTTATATGTGACATGCCCACCAGGTGGAACTCAACGTTGGCCATGCTGCAGCGGCTGCACACGCAGCAGAGGGCCATCAATGAGTACCTGTGCGACTACGGCACCAGGACAGGGTCAGGGGAGCTTGGTTTTTTTTCTCCACGCCAGTGGGGCATGATCAGGGATGCATGCACTGTCCTGGCACCATTTGAGGAGGCCACGAGGATGGTGAGCAGTGACAGTGCATGCATCAGTGACACTGTACCTCTTGTCCACCTGTTGGAGCACACGCTGCGTGGAATAATGGACAGGGCACTTGAGGCAGAACAGAGGCAGGAAGAGGAGGACTTCCTTGCCTCTCAAGGCCCCCTTTACCCAGACAGTGTTCCTTCTGTCCCACCCATCGCACAGGAAGAGGAGGAGGAGGAGGAGGAGGAGGAGGAGGAGGATTGTGTCAGCATGGAGGTGGAGGCTGGCACTCAGCATCATCAGCAGCAGTCTTTTAGGGATGATTTACAGTCCCAAGAAACCAGTGGACTTGTACGTGGCTGGGAGGAGGTGGCTGCGGATCATGTCGTCCTTAGTGACCCAGAGGACTCCGGAGCGAATGCCTCAGCAAACCTACGCTGCATGGCCTCCCTGATCCTGCAAAGTCTGCGGAAGGATCCTCGTATTCTTCGGATCAAGGAGAGGGACCATTACTGGCTGGCCACTCTCCTTGATCCACGGTACAAGGGTAAGGTTGCGGACCTTATGTTACCGTCGCAGAGGGAGCAGAGGATGAGACAACTCCGGGAGGCCTTGCAGAAAGGTCTGTGCAACGCGTTCCCAGAGACTGGGAGGTTACAAACTCCTGGTCCTGGACAACGAGTTGCTGAGGCTTCGGCCAGTCAAAGAAGGAGCGGTGGGGAAGGTGGCCGTCTGACCGATGCGTTCAGACAATTCTTTAGTCCGCAGCCCCAAAGTATGATCGGTTCCAGCAACCATCGCCAGCGTCTGATAAACATGGTGCAGGAATATCTAGGGGCAAGGTCAGACTTGGACACCTTCCCCACCGAAAATCCTCTGGCTTACTGGGTCTTGAGGATGGATCACTGGCCAGAGCTTGCACAGTATGCAATTGAGCTACTGGCCTGTCCTGCATCCAGCGTTCTTTCGGAACGCACATTCAGTGCTGCTGGAGGATTTGTCACGGATCACAGGGTGCGCCTGTCCACCGACTCGGTTGATCGACTGACTTTCATCAAGATGAACCAGTCTTGGATCACCACCAGCTACCACACACCTGATGCTGATATAACAGACTAATTGATTTTAACATGTCACATCCCTTCAAGACTGATGCTGATGCTGAGTGCCTGTGCTGTTATGTTGACTGGCTATCCTCCTCCTCCGAGTCCTCAATGATACGATTGATGATGATAGCTTGGAAGATCATTTTTGTTTATGGGTGCCGCCACCAGTGGCTAAGGCCCAATTTTTCAGCCCCTGTTTTACAGGGGCGTGTAATTACAATTTTTTTAGCAATAATTTGCCATAGGGCTCATTGCTGTGCTCCAAGTACAGTATCTGTGAGGGGTTGGAGTGTTGTGGCACCAGTGCCTAAGGCCCAATTTTTCAGCCCCTGTTTAACAGGGGCGTGTCATTACAATTTTTGAAGCAATACTTTACAACAGGGCTCATTGCTGTGCTCCAAGTACAGTATCTGTGAGGGGTTGTAGTGTTGTGCCACCAGTGCCTAAGGCCCAATTTTTCAGCCCCTGTTCAACAGGGGCATGCAATTACAATTCTTGATCTAATAATTCACAGCAGGGTCCATTGCTGCACCCACCAAGAGTAACTCTGAGGGCTTACAGTCTTGTGGCAACGCCACCACCACCACCACCACGAAAGGCCCAATTTTTCAGCCCCTGTTCAAAAGGGGCATGTAATTACAATTCTTGATCTAATAATTCACAGCAGGGCCCATTGCTGCACCCACCAAGAGTAACTGTCAGGGCTTACAGTGTTGTGGCACCAGCACCACCATCAAAGCCCCAATTTTTACTACCACTGTTCAACAATTATATGTAATTAAAATTCCTGATATAATAGTTGACAGCAGGGCGTTCCAGCACCAACCAAGAGTAACTGAGTGCTTACAGTGTTGTGCCAACACCAACAACTAAGGGGCCTATTTCTGCAGAGTATATACGGCAGGTCCCTACTTTCAAACATCCAACTTACAAACGACTCCTACTTGCAAACGAAAGAAGACAACAGGAAGTGAGAGGAAATCTACCCCTAGAAAGGAAAATTCTCTCCTGTAAGAATAAATATGGGAGAAAGGGGTCTCATCTGTACTGATGCTTTATCAGCAATCCTTGTTTCAAGAAAAACACCACATTTCAAAAACAGTTGTCATTGGGACGGAAAGTGAGGTGAAATGTTCTGAACAGGGGCACAGACAGCAAAACAAATGTTACAGGGGTGATAACCCTTACCTATGTTTCCCAAAAAGTTTAAAAATAGATTTTTGGGCTGGAGCTACACTTCAACAAGGTACCTGTTCAAAATTACAAACAGATTCTACATAAGAACAAACCTACAGTCCCTGTCTTGTATGCACCGCCTGTATACGGCTGTTCAGAGTATATAGGGCCTTTTTTATTTTATGTGCGGGGTTCCCCTTAATATCCATACAAGACCCAAAGGGGCTGGTAATGGGCTGGGGTGGGGGGGGGGTCATGGGGTAGCTATGCCATTTTTCTTAAAGAATTTCATCCATATTACCGGGACCAGACATTACATTAAAGCCGCAAGCAGTTTTAAATGGCTTTTTTTTCCTTTAGAAGTGTCATTTTGTGCAGGGACAGTTCTAAACACGGGAAACACGTGGCACTTCACAGGCATACTTTAGACACCCCCCAGGTACGATATTTAAAGGAATATTTGACTTTTTTTTTTTCACTTTATGCATCATTAAAATGACTGCTCCCGAAAAACGACCGTTTTTAAAACTTCTTTTTGCATTGATACATGTCCCCTGGTGCACAACCCGGGTTCCCAAACCCTATTTATGACAATAACATGCATAATAGTTGTTATAATTAGCACTTTAGAATTCGAACGTTCGCATCCATTGTATTTAATAGGGTTCTAATGTTCGTTCGAACTTTCGGTCCGTTCGCGGGTTCTGGTGCGAACCGAACCCGGGGGTGTTCGGCTCATCACTAATCAGCACATGCAGGGGACAGGGGATATCTACTAAACCGTGCAGGTATAGGAGATATCCTGGGTAGCTACAGCTAAGCCTTATTATAGGCTTACCTGTAGCAAAAAGTGGTCTGTAAGGGTTTACAACCACTTTAACATTTTGTAGTCATATCTCAAAAAATTCTAAGAAGTATATTTTTTTGTTATCTCATGGACGAAATGTGAGAAATAACGTATACATTATACAATCATTCCATAAACACAACTACATACACTGCATATATAATTTGAGAAAAATATGCTTATAAAATAGTTTACCATTTGCCAATAAAAAAAACAAATGTCCCCAGATTTCATTTTAAAAATCTGGTCACCTTAACTTACCTGCTTTGTGCAGGATATTGCACAGAGCAATCCCTGACCTCCGTTTTGGCAGTCCCCCACAAGTGCTGTCCACTCCTTCTCACTGCAGGTGCCCTCTTAACAAGTGTGACAGCAGGAAGGTAAAGTCACCTGGTTGCATCCAGGGGGGTAGATATATTTTGCCCAGATTCAGGCTTTACGCCGACTTATACAACTAGGTGGAGAGTTGTATAAGCCCAGCTAAGGCTAGTGGGCTCATGGATGACTCATACCTCTAGGGAGAGGGCTGGGCGTCGTGCAGGCAGGGAGTTGATGAGGCCAGCTGAAGCTTGTCAGCTCATTTAGGCCTCTATAAGAACTCCCAGCTTCATTAGATGTTAGCTCATGCCTGGAACCAGACCTGTGTGGACTGTCTAGGGAGAGTGAACCCCTGTGCGGTGAGAAAAAGCCTGTGTGGCTATTTGCTTGGACATTTAAAACCAGGGACTTAGGGACTAGGACAGCACTAGGCTGATCCCAGTTGTTAGTTAGGAAACCTGTATGTTTAGTCAGAGGTCAAGTTGACCAGGATTTATTTTGTTTATATGTTTCTTTTGGCTTTGCTGTGTTTTGTCACTGTAAATAGAAAATAAACCGCACCTTTTTTTTTGATTTTGAAAACCACAACCTCCGTTTGCTGGGCCTGTTTTTGTGTGGGGAGCCCATCCCGGGGGTCACACACACCCGCTGCCGAGCTAACCCCCTCACAGTTGGTGGAGAATGCGGGCAGTTTTTTTTAAGCCAGCATGGAGGAGATACTGAAGCAGCTGGCTCTAGCAAATGCCAATCAACAGCAGACAAATGCAGGTTTGCAAAAGAGCCTTGCAGCTCAACAACAGAACTTCGCAGCCCAGCAGCAAGCTCATCAACAGAGCCTTGCAGCCCAGCAGCAAGCTCACCAACAGAGTCTGGAAGCTCAGCAACAAGCCCAGCAGCAATCTGAGGCCCGCTTCATAGACCTGTTACAGAAGCAAGAGCAGAGACTACAACAAATGGAAGCAGTAATGCAGCAACGTCCGCAGACCAGTGAGGAAAGCCGTCCCACTAATACCGCGTCCTTTGGGGTGAGTCGTTTATTGACAAAAATGACTGGAGAGGATGATCCAGAGGTATTTTTGACCACATTTGAAAGGACTGCTGAAAGAGAAAAGTGGCCTGAGGAGCAGTGGGCTGGACTGGTGGCTCCTCTGTTAACTGGTGAATCGCAGAAGGCTTACTATGACCTAGAGCCTGACCAAGCAAAAGACTATGTGATGCTAAAAGCTGAGATATTGGCAAGGCTGGGTGTCACCCAGGCTGTCCGGGCTCAGCGTGTGCATAACTGGACTTTCCAGCTTGGAAAACCCCCCAGGTCTCAAATGTATGATCTCATTCACCTGAGCAGAAAGTGGCTACAGCCAGAGACTTTGTCCGCACCAAAGATTGTGGAACGTGTTGTAATGGATCGGTTTTTGAGAGCTCTTCCTACTGCCATCCAAAACTGGGTAAGCCATGGAGACCCAGAGACGGCCGATGGTCTTGTGGATCGTGTGGAGAAATACTTGGCTACAGAGAACCTGACGGCCTCTTCCAGAGACACTCGGACTTTCCACCCTAAGACCAGACCATCCCCAGGGGCGGATAAGAGGATTCCAAGGGGTAAGGGTGGAGAGAGTGAGAGGGTGGGAGCTCTACCCCAAGTTTGGCGAGAACAGCCTGGGAAATCAGCGGCTCAAGAGGCGGCAAGAAGGATCGTTTGCTACCGCTGCCGGCAAGCGGGACATATTGCAGCCAATTGCCCGGTTGTGGAGGAACCCATGCAGTGTGACTTTCTGACGGGCAGACGTCAGTCGCTGTGTGCGACAGTCGCATGCACTGCCATTCGAGGAATTGAGAAACATTTATGCAAAATGTGTGTTAATGGTAGAAATGTTGTGGTATTGCTGGATTCAGGTAGCCTTGTGACCCTGATAAAGGCTGAGTTAGTTAAAACAGAGGTCTCTGGGAATAGCAAGGTAGCTGTTATTTGTGTGCATGGGGACACCCGAGAGTATCCAGTGACTACAGTGTGTTTCGAGACCCCCAAAGGTACCCTCTCTCATCCAGTGGGCTTAGTATCTCAGTTACCGTATGACGCCATTGTGGGAAGGGATTTTCCGAAGTTCTGGGAACTGTGGGATGATCCTGAGCCCCCCACTGGTGCCCCTATGTACCAGGAATGTGATAGCCAGAACTCCCCTGAGAGTGGTGAGGACTCTCCGGAATTTCCCTTATCAGTATTGGCAGGGGAGACTCAAGAAACTGGAGAGGAGCCCACCTCCTCAGACGAAAACCTACCGTCTGTGGAGTTTTCTGATCTTGAGGTTCACAAGGAAAACTTTGCCACAGAACAGTTGAAAGACCCCGCCCTAATAAAGGCACGCGAAAACGTAGTGAAAACAGATGGCGAGTTAGTGAACCCAGATAATACCTGCACTTACCCATACTTCAGCGTAGAGAAGGACCTACTGTATCGGGTGGCAAAAAGGGCAGAAGAAACCGTTGAGCAGCTTGTGGTGCCCAAACCTTACAGGAAGTTGGTGTTGGAGTTGGCCCATGGGCACATTCTTGGAGGTCATCTGGGGACAGAGAAAACCCGAGAGAGGGTATTACAGAGATTCTATTGGCCGGGGGTGATGAAGGACATAGAAAATTATTGTTCCTCCTGCCCTGTGTGTCAGAGGTCGGCCCCGATGCCACATTTCCGTAGCCCGCTGGTCCCTCTACCCATCATTGAGGTCCCGTTTGAGAGGATCGCCATGGATTTGGTAGGTCCTATAATCAAGTCCGCTAGGGGGCACCAGTACATATTAGTTATAATGGACTATGCCACCCGTTATCCAGAAGCGATCCCTCTCCGAAATACCTCGGCCAAAACCATAGCCAAAGAGCTATCTCTTGTGTTTAGCCGGGTGGGTATTTGTAAAGAACTGCTTACGGACCAAGGTACACCCTTTATGTCCCGGGTTATGAAGGAGCTGTGTAAATTGTTCAAAGTGACGCAATTACGTACATCTGTGTATCACCCCCAAACCGATGGGCTGGTTGAAAGATTCAACAAAACCCTAAAACAAATGTTGAAGAAAGTGGTGGATAGAGATGGAAAGGATTGGGACTGTCTACTTCCTTATCTGATGTTTGCTATTAGGGAGGTGCCCCAATCCTCTACGGGATTCTCCCCCTTTGAGTTACTGTATGGGAGACACCCAAGAGGGCTGTTGGATATTGCCAAGGAAACTTGGGAAAGTGAGAGTTCTCCCCACAGGAGTGTGATTGAGCATGTCGCCCTGATGCAAGACCGAATTGCACAGGTAATGCCCATCGTGAAGGAACATTTGGCCCAAGCGCAGTTAGCACAGCAGAGAGTGTACAACCGTGGAGCCAAGACCCGTACCTTTTCCCCGGGGGATAGGATACTGGTACTTGTCCCTACGGTTGAAAGTAAATTCCTTGCCAAATGGCAAGGCCCCTACGAGATAATGGAAAAAGTGAGTGAAGTGAATTACAAGGTCAGACAACCAGGAAGGCGAAAGCCCGAACAGATCTATCACGTTAATCTGTTGAAAGCCTGGAGGGATAGAGAGTCCCTAGTCGCAGACACTTGGTCACCAGCTCAAACTGGTTGCGTGATTCCTGAGGTTGGAATAGCAGCCACCTTGTCACAACCCCAACAACAGGAGGTTAAGGAGTTTGTGCTTCGCAACAAGGAGGTATTCTCTGAGCTGCCGGGACAAACATTTGGGGTAGAGCATGACATCATTACCCCGCCCGGTGAAAGGGTGAAGTTAAAACCCTATCGGATCCCGGAGGCCCGACGGGAGGCAATACGGGAGGAAGTACAGAAAATGCTGAACTTAGGGGTGATAGAGGAGTCCCAAAGTGATTGGTCTAGTCCCATTGTGTTGGTGCCTAAACCGGATGGGAGCTGGCGATTTTGTAACGATTTTCGTCAGTTGAACAAAGTTACAAAATTTGACACCTACCCCATGCCACGTATAGATGAGTTGATCGACCGGCTGGGAACAGCCCGATACATGACGACTCTTGACCTCACAAAAGGGTATTGGCAAATCCCCCTGGCCAAATTGGCCAAAGAGAAAACCGCATTTGTAACCCCAGACGGGGCGTTCCAATATAAAAGAATGCCGTTCGGGTTACAGAATGCGCCGGCCACATTCCAGCGGAAAATGGACCAGATGCTGAGGCCCCATCGGAAGTATGCTGCGGCTTACCTGGATGACGTAATTGTCCATAGCACAGATTGGGCCTCACATCTGCCAAAAGTGCAAGCAGTCCTGGACTCTGTTCGGGAAGCGGGGTTTACGGCTAACCCCAAGAAGTGTACCATTGGGCAGGAGGAGGCCAAATATCTTGGGTACACCATTGGGAGGGGAGTAATAAAACCCCAACTCAACAAAGTCGAGGCCATCCAGAGTTGGCCACGTCCCAACAGCAAGAAGCAGGTACGAGCCTTTCTGGGAATCGCTGGGTATTATCGGCGATTCATTCCCCACTTTGCTTCTAAGGCTGTGCCCCTAACCAACCTAACGAAGGGGAAAGGGTCGGTCATGATTAAATGGACCCCCGAGGCTGAGGCAGCATTCCAATTCTTGAAACAAGCCTTATGTAGCCAGCCAGTGTTGTACTCACCCGACTTCTCTAAAGACTTTGTCGTACAAAGTGATGCGTCACATGTGGGGTTAGGAGCAGTATTGTCCCAGGTCTGGAACGGGGAAGAGCACCCAGTCATTTACCTCAGCAGGAAGTTGAAGTCCCATGAGGTAAATTACGCCACCGTTGAAAAGGAGTGTTTAGCGGTGAAGTGGGCTCTAGATTCCCTTCAGTACTACCTGCTAGGTAGGCACTTTGACATGGTTACGGATCACGCTCCGTTAAAGTGGATGGCTCAAAACAAGGAAACAAATAGAAGAGTGAATAGGTGGTTCCTGGCCCTCCAGGAATTCAACTTCACAGTAAAGCATCGCCCTGGCGTTCAAATGGGGAATGTGGATGCTTTGTCTCGAGTACATGAATGCCTGATTGCTGGTGTTCCAACCCCGAGGTTAAAACAAGAGGGGGGGTATGTGACAGCAGGAAGGTAAAGTCACCTGGTTGCATCCAGGGGGGTAGATATATTTTGCCCAGATTCAGGCTTTACGCCGACTTATACAACTAGGTGGAGAGTTGTATAAGCCCAGCTAAGGCTAGTGGGCTCATGGATGACTCATACCTCTAGGGAGAGGGCTGGGCGTCGTGCAGGCAGGGAGTTGATGAGGCCAGCTGAAGCTTGTCAGCTCATTTAGGCCTCTATAAGAACTCCCAGCTTCATTAGATGTTAGCTCATGCCTGGAACCAGACCTGTGTGGACTGTCTAGGGAGAGTGAACCCCTGTGCGGTGAGAAAAAGCCTGTGTGGCTATTTGCTTGGACATTTAAAACCAGGGACTTAGGGACTAGGACAGCACTAGGCTGATCCCAGTTGTTAGTTAGGAAACCTGTATGTTTAGTCAGAGGTCAAGTTGACCAGGATTTATTTTGTTTATATGTTTCTTTTGGCTTTGCTGTGTTTTGTCACTGTAAATAGAAAATAAACCGCACCTTTTTTTTTGATTTTGAAAACCACAACCTCCGTTTGCTGGGCCTGTTTTTGTGTGGGGAGCCCATCCCGGGGGTCACACACACCCGCTGCCGAGCTAACCCCCTCACACAAGATATGTGCTGAGGGGGCACCTGTGCAGGCTCACTCCTGAGCCAGGCTGTGTGCATCCACAGGCACACACAGCAGGGCATAACCATGCCCCCTCACTCCCTCCCCACGGGATTTGACTGATAGCACTGGCTTGGTGGAGGAGTCAGGTAAGTATTTGTTTGGAGGAGGGGAGGCACAACAAGCAGTGAATGCATTAAGATGAAAAAAGTTTTTACATTTAGAACCACTTTATGGTTAATTATAACAGCAATAAATATGAAAATATTTTTAACATAAAGCATTTATTTTGTGGCAGATCCAACCTACATGAAGTGCAAGGGAACATCAGTTGCATTTCAAATGTGTTGTTGCTTAGGAGATATGTGGGGGTGCCATTAATCCTAATGGCAACCCCATGCACTGGAAATCTCACCACTGTTTCTTGTTCTGGGAACCCGCACTGCGAAGTTGCAAATCTGAACTAATAATTGTATCCTCCTTGCCACTTTGTTGTAACAGCTGCTGCTGTTTTCCTCCAACTTTGCAAGCCATGCTTGGTCTTGTGTCTGCTCCTCACTCCAAATATTAAGCAGTGCCAAGATTTAGAGATGAAAAGCTTGCAAAAGAAGGTTTGATAGCACATCTGTTCTGTTCTCTAACCAAAATGAAGCAGGTCAGAAACACAGTTCTGGGTTTTGGGTTATAGATAACAATTAACCAGAATAGACACAATGGATATTAGTGTAGCACTCTTGTCTAGTGTTGAGCGAACCCGAACTGTAAAGTTCGGGTCCGTACCGAACTTTAGCTTTTTCCCGAACCCGAACCCGAACCCGGACTTTGCGCAAAAGTCTGGGTTCGGGTTCGGCAATCTAATTACGCAGTTAGAAATGCTTCAGGGGCCAGCCAATCACCTTTTGATTAGCTGGTGTGCCCTTAGAAGCCATCATAGCCATGCCTACTAATGGCATGGCTGTGATTGGTCAGTGCAACATGTGACCCAGCTTCTATATAAGCTAGAGGCACACAGCACACACGTCACTCTGCTTCAGAATAGATAGGGAGAGGATCTTGGCTGCTGCTGTTGCTAATAGGGAGAGATTGTAAAATACATGAGGTAGTCCTGATTCTGGAATCTGAGGGAAAAGATTGAGAGATAGTGTAGTGTAGGGCCAGGTTCCTGTTGGTGCTTTCAGGGAGAGAGAGATATATTATATAGGAGTCCAGATTCAGAGATTAAAATCAGCGATCTGCATAGGTTTACCTGTTTGTGTTGCAGTGCAGTCTTTTTACACTGCCATGAGCCCAGTGTCAGAGAAAATCTAACTTTTATCTGCAAGCTCAGTGCACCAGCACTGCATATATTACGTTGAGAGATACACCGTTTCCATACTGTGGGTGTATTCTGCTCTTTGAAAAAGATCTATTTAGGGGGGAAAAAAAAGGCACTTTATTGTGCTCTTTTCCAAAAGACCCATAGGGCAAAAAAAAGACCCGTTTAGGGCAAAAAAATAAAAATGTAAAAAAAATTTGCACTTTAATGTACGCTTGCAAAAAGAGCCATTCAGGGCCACAAAAAATAGTTTGCAGTGTGTTATACATATGTGGAGGTGTGTGAAATAAACAATTTCTATATAGTTTTCTCCTACTGTGCTATACTAAAAAAAAAAAAAAAAATTTTAATAGCATTTCTGCAGTTCTGTAGCTGTGCGATTCAGCGGTTACGTACTGTGGGAGTGTTCTGCTCTTCCAAAAAGAACCATTTAGGGGCACAAAAAATTGTTTGCAGTGTGTTATACATATGTGGAGGTGTGTGAAATAAACAATTTCTATATAGTTTTCTCCTACTGTGCTATACTAAAAAAACAACATTTTTTTTTAATAGCATTTTCTGCAGTTCTGTAGCTGTGCGATTCAGCGGTTACGTACTGTGGGTGTGTTCTGCTCTTCCAAAAAACGCCATTTAGGGGCACAAAAAATAGTTTGCAGTGTGTTATACATATGTGGAGGTGTGTGAAATAAACAATTTCTATATAGTTTTCTCCTACTGTGCTATACTAAAAAAACAACATTTTTTTTGAATAGCATTTTCTGCAGTTCTGTAGCTGTGCGATTCAGTGGTTACGTACTGTGGGTGTGTTCTGCTCTTCCAAAAAACGCCATTTAGGGGCACAAAAAATAGTTTGCAGTGTGTTATACATATGTGGAGGTGTGTGAAATAAACAATTTCTATATAGTTTTCTCCTACTGTGCTATACTAAAAAAAAAACATTTTTTTTAATAGCATTTTCTGCAGTTCTGTAGCTGTGCGATTCAGCGGTTACGTACTGTGGGTGTGTTCTGCTCTTCCAAAAACACCCATTTAGGGCAAGATCCTAAATTTGGAAAATATGAGGAGGAGGTCAAAGGGACGTGGTGGCCCCGGTCGTGGTGCTACTGGTGGAGCTCCTGTTGCAGGGAGAGGACGTGGTGGATCTGTGCCAGATACACGCACAAGTGAAACACCTTCCTCAGGTGCGAGTAGGCGACCGAGCCTGCGGTGGTATTTTGTCACGCCTAATGAGGCTGTACGAATGTTTAGGCCAGGACAAGTACAGGCGATAGTAGATTGGGTTGCTGACAGTGCCTCGGGTTCCTTCACATTGTCTCCCACCCACTCTTCTGATGAAAGATCAGAGTTGGCACCTGAAACCCATGTCCATCAGTCTTTCACCTCACCCCCTTGAAAATCAGCCAAGCAGTCTGAGCCCCAAATCATGCAGCAGTCTCTTCTGCTTTTCGATGACTCTGTTAGCAGGGTTTCCCAGGGCCATCCACCTAGCCCTGCCCCAGAAGTGGAAGAGATTGAGTGCACCGATGCCCAACCACTTATGTTTCATGATGAGTACATGGGAGGACCATCGCAGCACGTCTCGGATGATGACGAAACACAGTTGCCAACTGCTGCTGCTTTCGCAATTGTGCAGACAGACAAGGAGGGCAGGGGTGAAGACTGGGTGGAAGATGATGTGGAGGACGATGAGGTCCTCGACCCCACATGGAATCAACGTTATGCAGGTGACCAGTGTAGTTTGGAGGAAGAGGCGGTGGTCGCACAGAGCCACCAGCACAGCAGAAGAGGGAGCAGGGTGCAAAAGCGGAGCGTCCGTCCCCTAGACAGTATGTCTGCTACTGCCCAACGCAGCAAGGGACCGAGCACACCAAAGCCAGGTCCAAGGAGTTCCCTAGCGTGGCAGTTCTTCACACAATGTGCTGATGACAAGACACGAGTGGTTTGCACGCTGTGCAATCAGAGCCTGAAGCGAGGCATAAACGTTCTCAACCTGAGCACAACCTGCATGACCAGGCATCTAAGTGCAAAGCACGAGCTGCAGTGGAGTAGACACCTCAAAAACCAAGAAAGGTCTCTGGCTCCTCCTGCTTCCTCTTCTGCTGCAGTCTCGGCCTCTTCATCCACCTCTGTAGTGACAGTGGCACCTGCCACCCCGCAAACAGAGGATCTGCCAGCAACACTACCACCTGGGTCACCAACCATCTCCACAATGTCCCATGGAAGCGTTCAGCTCTCTATCTCCCAAACATTGGAGCGGAAGAGGAAGTACCCCCCTAGCCACCCGCGATCCCTGGCCCTGAATGCCAGCATTTCAAAACTCCTGGCCTTTGAAATGCTGTCATTCCGTCTGGTGGAGACGCAGAGTTTTAAAAGCCTGATGGAATTGGCTGTCCCACAGTACGTCGTGCCCAGCCCCCACTACTTTTCCAGGCGAGCCATCCCTTCCCTGCACAACCAAGTGGGGGACAAAATCAGGTGTGCACTGCGCAACGCCATCTGTGGCAAGGTCCACCTAACTACGGATGCGTGGACCAGTAAGCACGGTCAGGGACGTTATATCTCCCTAACAGCACACTGGGTAAATGCAGTGGCGGCTGGACCTGAGGCAGATAGCAGTTTGGCGCATGTCCTTCCACCACCGAGGATTGCAGGGCGCTTCAGTTTGCCTCCTGTTGCTAACTCCTCCTACTCCGCTTCCTCATCCTCTACCGCCTCCTCATCCGGTCAGCGTAACACCTTCACCACCAACTTCAGCACAGCCATGGGTAAACGACAGCAGGCAGTTTTAAAACTTTCCTGTTTGGGGGAAAAACCCCACACCGCGCAGGAGTTGTGGAGGGACATGGAACAACAGACCAATGAGTGGTTGCTGTCAGTGAGCCTCAAGCCCGGCCTGGTGGTGTGCGATAATGGGCGAAATCTCGTAGCAGCTCTGGGCCTAGCCGGTTTGACGCACATCCCTTGCCTGGCGCATGTGCTGAACTTGGTGGTCCAGAGGTTCCTTAAAAATTACCCCAATATGCCAGAGCTGCTGCAGAAAGTGCGGGCTGTGTGTGCGCACTTTCGGCGTTCTCACCCTGCTGCTGCTCGCCTGTCAGCGCTGCAGCGTAACTTCGGCCTTCCCGCTCACCGCCTCATATGTGACGTGCCCACAAGGTGGAACTCCACCTTGCACATGCTGGCCAGACTGTGCGAGCAGCAACAGGCGATAGTGAAGTTTCAGCTGCAGCAATCACGCGTGAGTCGCTCTGCGGAACAGCACCACTTCACCACCAATAACTGGGCCTCCATGCGAGACCTGTGTGCCTTGTTGCGCTGTTTCGAGTACTCCACCAACATGTCCAGTGCCAATGACGCCATTCTCAGCGTTACTATCCCAGTTCTATGCCTCCTTGAAAAAACGCTTCGGGCGATGATGGAAGAGGATGTGGCACAGGAGGATGAGGAGGAGGAGGAGGAAGCGGGATCATTTCAAAGGCTTTCAGGGCAGTCTTTCACAAGTGGCTACGAGGGTGGGTTCCTGCACCAACAAACGCCAGGTACACAATTGTCCGGCAGAAAGGGCACAGTTCTGGAGGATGACGAGGTGGAGGAGGAGATGGAGGAGGAGGAGGAGGAGGAGGAGCCATTTTCACAGCAGGGTGGCACCCAGACCAGCTCGTGGCCATCACTGGTGCGTGGCTGGGGGGATACAGAGGACACAGACGATACACCTCCCACAGAGGACAGCTTTTCTTTGCCTCTGGGCAGCCTGGCACACATGAGCGATTACATGCTGCAGTGTTTCCGCAATGACCGCCGAGTTGCCCACATTTTAACTGGTGCTGATTACTGGGTGGCCACCCTGCTGGATCCCCGTTACAAGGACAACGTACCATCCTTAATTCCCTCACTGGAGCGGGATCATAAGATGCGCGGGTACAACTGCACGCTGGTAGACGCGCTGCTGGTGGCATTCCCACCTGACAGCGGGCGTACGGTGGAAGCACAAGGCGAAGGCAGAGGAGGAGGAAGAGGTCGCCAACGCAGCCGGGGCACCGGCAGCACCTCAGAAGGCAGGGTTAGCATGGCTGAAATGTGGAAAAGCTTTGTCAGCACGCCACAACAACCAGCACCACCAGCTGAGATGGAACGTCTTAGCAGGAGGCAGCATTTCACCAACATGGTAGGGCAGTATGTGTCCACAGGCCTACACGTACTGGATGACGGGTCTGCCCCCTTTAACTTCTGGGTCTCCAAATTGGGCACATGGCCTGAGCTTGCCCTTTATGCCTTGGAGGTGCTGGCCTGCCCTGCAGCCAGTGTATTATCTGAACGTGTATTTAGCACGGCAGGGGGCGTTATCACAGACAAGCGCAGTCGCCTGTCCAGAGCCAATGTGGAAAAGCTCACGTTCATTAAAATGAACCAGGCATGGATCCCACAGGACTTGTGCAGAATAGACATGTATACCGGTGTTGTGACAAAAACTGTTCGGCCATCGGATTGTGTCCGGCCCATACTGCGAAGGCGCAGCGCTTGTGCAGTACAGAGGACAATGAGATTCACAAAATCTCCGAAGATGAACGGCGCCTGCGCCGTGAGTGCAGGTTCAAGCCCCACCATCCAAGTGGACATACGGTAGCACATAGTAACAGGGCCCCTCACGGGCTCGGTTCGATCGCCACGCTTCGGGCACGGCCTCACTTGGCTCGGCTTGAACCACGGATGGTGTGGCCTTCACCTGAACTCACCACGCAGGCGCCGTTCGTCTTGGGAGATTTTCGAAATCCCCTTGTCCTACATACTGAGCAAGCGCAGTACAGGGTGGACACTATTTGACGGGGGACAGAATTCGACACATCACCGGCCTTACCCAGCCATTGTTGTATTTTTGAACCAGTGTTGGCTACCTCGTCCTCCTCCACCGCCGCTTCCACCTACACAGCCACACCCACCGCCACCTCAACCTCCTACTCCATATGGACCTCGTCCTCCTAGGTCAAGATTATAACTTTTATTTTATTTTTTTGTAGCGCACAGATACTTTCCCCCTTACCTGCCTTTATGTTGTTGGCTCCTCGCAGGAGGGAGAAAGGCACACTGCACTACCTGCCCGTACCCTCCTATATAAAGAGGTTGAGCGGTGTACTTGACGGGCCGTGTCCACAGCCGGAGTCAAAACTCCTCCAGAGGATGATTCTCACGTCTACTGTAGGTAAAGGCAAGTCCTTTAATTCCCAGTAAAGTCAATGTCCACACCAGCTGAAATTACAACTCTTATTCTCTCATGGCAAAATAAACTCTACTCGGATAGAAAAGGTTAGAGCAAAGAAACAGGACAGCTTAAAGTGGAGCTCCACCCTAAATAGCAACTTTTGCTATTTGGAACCCTCCCCCCCTCCGGTGTCACAATTGACACCTTTCAGGGGGGAGGGGGGTGAAGATACCTGTCTAAGACAGGTATTTTCACCCACATCCGGGAGTCCTCTCTCCGGGAATCTGCGGGAGTTACGTCACTTCCCGCAGACTTCCCTTGGTGTTCTGGGAGACACTCGGCTCCCAGAACACAGGAGCACCAATCAGAACAGCGCAGCGCGACTTGCGCATGCGCCGTAGGGAACCGGGCATTCCTGGTTCCCTCAGTGAGGATGGCGGAGGGAGCAGCAGAGCGACGAGCGGTCGCTCGTCCTCTGCTGCGGACGTCGCTGGACTCCAGGACAGGTAAGTGTCCAAATATTAAAAGCCAGCAGCTGCTGTAGCTGTAGCTGCTGGCTTTTAATATTTTTTTTTCCGGCGGAGCTCCGCTTTAAGGTGTCTAGGAGGTCCAGGCACAAACGTAGCACATTCACTTCACTGCTTAGGTTTCTCAAACAGTTTTAGGTGCACGGTCTCTGCCACAGATCGGGTGTACAAGGCCCCTGCCACGGACCTGGAGAACTTTGGTCTCTGCCACAGACCAGGGTGTATAAGGCCCCTGCCACGGGCCGGGTGAATAAGGCCTCTGATACAGTCAAGATGACCTTGAGCTTCTCCTTCTACGAACCTAGCCCATATCAAGGGGAAGACATCTCTCCAGGGAGTCAACAGACCCTTCCTTCACCGTGACTCCCGCATCGGTCCATCAGAATGATCCTCCCTTCCCTGGAACATGGTCCCCTACACGAGGCGGCACCCTAAGACTCCTCGACCCTTAGCGGACTCCAGACGAAGGCTGGCTTGCAGCAGCTGGGAGGTGCACTGTAGTGCAGGGCTGGTTATATGTGTGGCATCGTGCCGTTGAGTTTCTGAGGTTCTTAATGACTTCCCGTACCTCTTCTGCTGAAAAGGGGGCCTCCAGCATTTTTTTTTTTTATGTTATTTTAAGTTATTTCCCTATCCACATTTGTTTGCAGAGCACTTGCCATGCTCTTAACAACATTTTGCTGCCATTTGCAGCCCTCTAGCCCTTTCCATTACTTTTTTAGAGCCTTTTTAGTCCTTAGAAGTCCGGGTCCCCATTGACTTCAATGCAGTTCGGGTTCGGGTTAAAGTTCGGTCCCGAACCCGAACTTTTTTCCGAAGTTCGGCCGAACCCGAACATCCAGGTGTCCGCTCAACTCTACTCTTGTCCCTAGAAGTAGGGCTACAGGTAAATTTAGTTATGTTGGGTGGTAGTCAGCCTGGCTAATTTGTAGTGTTTAAGTATCAAATGACTTCTGTTCTAAGTTGTGGCTTCTCCCTTCTGTCAGTAGGTGGTGCTGTTGCCTTTGACATTAGTATGATGAGCTACACAGTATATGCAAGTTATGGATAAACATACTTTTCTCAGCCAATCATATTTTTTGCGTAGTATCCTGGGAAAAGCTATTTAATGAAACAAAGTCAGGTGACCAGGTCAGTCTTCCCGCCCAGGGGCTTCGGCCTGGGTGGATGGTGTGTCTGTATAGCTCCTGGCTGCTAGGCCTAACCAAGTGTTCAAGTTTATGCAGAGAAAAGCCTGCCAAAGATCCGGTAATGATTCTAGAGGGATGAGGAAGCACCAGAGAGAGGACCCTTCATGAGCAGGAGGTTATGAAGTGGCTGGGATTACTTCAGAGCGAACTCATCCAAAGGGAATCTGTGCATGAAGCAGTGAGTAAAGTTCAGTTACTATAGGAGTCAGCCTGACCTACAAAGTACAGATGTGCTGGTTCAGCTTAAAGGCTCTTATTCCTGTACTGCTGTCTACCTTACTTCACCTATTTTTGTCCAAGGAGTCTGCCAATCTGCCTGTTGCTGATCGTTTTAAGGGTGTCCTGTGCCCTAATCCCCTCTCTCCTACATTTTTCCTGTTCTGAGAATTAAACTTCACTCTGAAGTATAAAAGTTATTTTCTTGTTCATCACCCACCATGCCCACAAACCTGCACCCTGAGAATGTCAGCCATCCCTACCCCTGGTAGTCACCATCAGGCTCCCGGAAAGGGACTACATCAACTACACATTCATCGGTGTGTAAAGATCTTTTCCTATTTAAGCCATTGGTGCCCACAGACTTTATGGCTAATTGATACCAAATCACTCAGGCATGCCTTTTTTAAGCTGAGCAGTCATAACCATGTATGTTACTGGATTAATCCCTATTTGTTGTGCTAATTCATGGCACCTAATGTGGGGCATTGCGCTACCATTCTTTTTATATATATATATGTAGCACTACCCCCAGTTAAGAGGGCTGCTAGTTTGGTTCTGTACTGTTCTGCTATCAACCCCAATAACTTGGCTGTAACCCTCCCTTGGCACAACTGGTACACCACTGGATTGTGGAACCCACTGGCAACTGGGGACCACAATGCCACATAAACAATACAATTGCAGGTTGAAATCTGTTACCTGTATTGGCTGCTCCCTCCCCTTGTTGTAATATAACACTCCACAGTGTATCCTGTTTAATCAAAGATATTCTTTACTTAGTGATAAAAGGGTAGCAGAATTAAACAGAGATACAGTAGACTGTTGCAGGGCCCTGCAAAGTCTATAATATAACTAATGAACAGCAATAATATCAAGTTTCTATACTTAGCTTCTATATGAATAAAAGACCTATGCTCGCGACTCGCGAGCTCCCCCTTATAGGTAATATACCCCCGTGTGTCAGGAAAGGCGTTTCCGTAATCTGCCTAGCAACAGCAGTGTCAGGAAAATGCCTGTGTTTGGAAGAACCGTTCGGCGCATGCGCGCACGTGTTAGCGCAACCGACATGCGCGGGAGCGCGCACGCGTGCGCGGTGACAGCGCTTGGCGCCAGAATTAGCCATTTAAACTCCTCAGACACTCTGCTCCTTGCTGTCCGGTCTACAGCGTTCCTGAGACCCTTGCTATCTGACTCCTGATCTTGAAAACCCGCTATCTGACCCGGCTCGTCTCTGACTACTCCTGATTGCTGCCTGTCTTGATCCCGGCCTGTCCTGACTATTCTTCTGATTACCCCTCAACCTGGTTGCTGTCCGCCTGATGAACTGACCCGGCCTGGACTTGAACATTCGCACCTCCCTGCTGTTGCAAACCAGTTCCGGACTACAGTGCACCTCCCTGCTGTTGCAAACCAGTTCTGGACTACGGTGCACCTCCCTGCTGTTGCAAACCAGTTCTGGACTACAGTGCACCTCCCTGCCGTTGCAAACCAGTTCCGGACTATAGTGCACCTCCCTGCTGCTGCTAACCAGCTCCGGACTACCGTGCACCTCCCTGCTGCTGCTAACCAGCCCTGCACTACAGTGCACCTCCCAGCTGCTGCAAGCCTGCTCCGGACTACAGTGCACCACCCGTTGCTGCATCAGCTCTCTACACAGCTTACCTGCCAGGCACTTGTGCCCCTTTGTCCTCTTGAGCTCCTGTCTGCTCTATCAGGGGTTCTTGAGCCAGAGGCTTACGAGAAACAGCTCCATGCACGTTGGGCTCCACTACCAGGTACGTGACAGTACCGGACAGCCATGTTAAAGCCCATGCAGGGAGCCTCTCCCATGGAAGATTTATGCCGTCACCTGGATGGTCTTACCACGGCAGTCAGAAACCTGAAGGAAGGTTACACCCGTTTGGAAGAACGGTCCAGACCCTGTCTACCACAGCCTCTGGCTCATCTGGAGCCTCCTCTGCACCTTCAGTTGTCATGATGCCACCTGAACGCAGGGTCCCCACTCCGGAGAGGTATTCTGGGGACCGCAGCAAGTATAGGGCTTTCCGCAATGCTTGCAAACTTTTCTTTGCTCTTCAGTCCAGGACTTTCTCCCTTGAATCCACCAAGGTGGGCTTTGTTATTGCTCTGCTGTCAGGCGAACCTCAGACATGGGCCCATCATCTCCTGGAGCATAAGGACGTCTGTCTCAACCTCTTGAGTACCTTCTTCCAGGCAATGGACCTCCTCTATAAGGACCTGCAACTAGCAGCCACCGCAGAAGCAGCTCTATGTTCTCTACAGCAGGGTCGTAGGGCAGCGGAGGACTATGTGTCAGAATACAGGCACTGGAGTTCCGATACCAACTGGAACGACGCTGCCCTGCAACACCAGTTCCGCATGGGTCTCTCTGAACCCCTAAAAGATGAGTTAGCCTGGGTCGGCATACCAGCCACGCTTGACGCCTTAATCCTCCAGTCCATTCAGATAGATAGACGGTTGAGAGAACGAAGGGCTGAGCGGACATCGGGGCCCTCTCGCCCGGTGTGGATGCTACCACGTGTGCCCAACTCTCCTCACTCCGCTCCTCTGACTCCTATACGCTCCACAGTCGATACTTCCGAGCCGATGCAACTAGGGTTGCTCTGACCCTCACTCACCCCCGAGGAGCGTCAACGCCGTCGGGCCAATAATCTTTGCCTCTACTGCGGGGAACCAGGGCATTATGTGAGGACTTGCCCCGTTAAGCTTCGTAAGTGCTCCTATCTCTCCTCTTCTGTCTCACCTTCTCAGCTTAACAATACCACTCACCTGACAATCTCCATCTCTCTACAGCTTCCAGGAGGGAATATTCGGGCCCCCGCCATTATTGACTCCGGTGCTTGCAGGACTTTTACTTTGCCTTAAAACATCAAGTCCCTCTATGACCCTGACCCAAGGAGCTTGCTGTCCATTTAGCCGACGGATCGGTCATCAGATCTGGCCCTGTAACACAGGAAACAGTTCCCCTGAACACTACCATCGCTAACAACCACCAGGAACTACTCTGCCTGGACATTATCGAATCCCCTCTTTTCCCAATCATTTTGGGAATGCCATGGCTGAGGGCCCATAACCCACAGATTGATTGGAACTCTGGAAGAATCCATTTTCTGTCTTCTTACTGACACCCCGTCTCCATTACTGTGCCTGGAAAGTGATGTTGAGAACTGTCAACTTGTCCCAGAGGTCTACCACAGTTTTCTGGATGTCTTCAGTAAAAAGGGCGCAGAGACTCTACCCCCACATAGGCCCTATGACTGCCCTATTGAACTCCTTCCTGGGGCAGAGGTTCCTTTTGGAAGGATCTTTCCCTTGTCCGAATTGGAGCTAGGGACCTTAAAGACTTACCTGGACGATAGCCTGGAGAAGGGCTTCGTACATCCCTCCACCTCTCCCGCAGGAGCTGGAATATTCTTCGTAGAGAAGAAAGAACACTCTCTACGCCCCTGCGTAGATTACAGAGACTTAAATAAGATCACTATTAAAAACAGGTACCCCCGCCCTTTGGTACCTGAACTGTTCCAAAGGCTCGGAGCAGCAGTAATCTTTACCAAATTAGACCTCCTCGAAGTCTATAACTTGGTCTGCATTCGGAGTGTCGACGAGTGGAAGACAGCGTTCCGTACCAGATTTGGGCACTTCGAGTATCTGGTCATGCCCTTCGGCCTTTGTAACGCTACCGCCACCTTCCAACACTTTGTAAATTACATCTTCAGAGACTACTTAGATCTATTCGTCATAATTTATCTAGACGACATTCTGATCTTCTCCTCTTCCCTGCTTAATCACCGAGAGCATGTCAGGAAGGTATTGACCCGGCTTTGCCAACATGGCTTGTACGCCAAACCTGAAAAATGTGAATTTGAACGGCAGAGTATCCAATTCCTAGGACTAATCATCTCGGTGGAGGGCATTAAGATGGACCCCCAGAAGGTCACGGCCATTTTGGACTAACCAGCCCCCACCGATAAGAAGGGGATCCAGCGCTTTCTGGGATTTGCGAACTTCTACCGGAAGTTTATTAAGGGATTCTCCACCATCATTTCCCCCATCACCAGTCTAACCAGACAAGGCACCCGGTTCCACTGGTCCCCTGAAGCTCAGGCCGCCTTCATTACTCTTAAAAATCTGTTCATCTCAGCCTCTGTCCTGAAGCACCCTGATCCGGCCTTACCCTACATCTTGGAAGTGGATGCCTCTGAGGTGGCAGTTGGAGCGGTACTTTCTCAGAGACAGGGACCCAAGGCTCTGCTGCATCCAGTTGCATTATTTTCCCATAAGTTAACGGAAGCTGAGAGGAATTACAATGTAGGGGACAGGGAACTTCTTGCAATAAAATCTGCACTCGAGGAGTGGCGTTATCTTCTGGAGGGAGCGGCACACCCTATCCTGATTTACACTGACCATAAGAATCTTGAGTACCTGAAAATTGCCAAGAGACTAAGACCACGCCAGGCCAGGTGGGCACTCTTTTTTACTCGATTCTCGTTCCATATTGCCTACAGACCAGGGTTAAAGAACAGCAAACCGGACGCTCTTTCCCGGATGTTTGGCGAACCTGAAGTCCTCTCACCTCCAGATACCATCCTAGCCCCTGGAAACTTCCTCTTACTGCAGGAAGATCTCTTGTCCCAAATCAGACAAGCTTCTTCAGGAATCCCTCAGCCATCAGACCTTGCTCTTCAGTTAAAGGATGGTCTATTGTGGAACAAAGACAAGATTTTTGTGCCCCAGCAACTACGGGTAGCGGTCTTGAAGTCCTGTCATGATCACCAACTGGCCGGCCACTTTGGTGTTCACAAGACTTCTGAGATCCTCCAGCGTACATTTTGGTGGCCGCAGTTACTTCAAGATTGCAGAAGCTACGTGGAGTCTTGCACCATCTGCATCCAAAACAAGGGCAGCAAAACCAGAGCCTGGGGGCTGTTAAAGCCACTACCTGTTCCTGAGAGACCATGGAGGATGATCTCTATGGACTTTATAGTGTAGCTGCCTCCCTCAGAAGATTATACCACCATCTTCGTGGTAGTTGATAGGCTCTCTAAGATGGCACACTTCCTGCCTATGAGGGGTACACCCTCTGCCTCCGAGACCGCTAAAGTTTTCATTAGGGAGATAGTAAGGCTCCACGGCATACCTGCTATTATCACATCTGATCGTGGGGTGCAGTTTACATCAATGTTCTGGAAAGCACTATGCAGATCCCTGAAGATTGACCATTTCTTTTCTTCTGCATATCACCCCCAGACCAACGGTCAGACAGAGCGTACATATCAAACGCTGGAGCAATATCTGCACTGTTTTTCAAGCTTCTCCCAGGATGATTGGGCTTCCCTATTACCCCTTGTCGAGTTCGCTTATAATAACTCTTTTCACTCCGCCATCAAACAGTCTCCGTTCTTTGCAAACTATGGGTTCCACCCCTTGTTTTTGTCCAACAATGTTCCGGAATGTACAGTGCCAGCTGCTCAAGAAACCTTGAACTTTTTTGCAACCAATAACAAATTACTTCAGGAGACAATGACTAATGCCCCATACACACGATCATTTTTAATGTCATTTTTAAAACTGACGTTTTTCTCGTCATTTTTTTTCTTGTTTCCTCTCAAGCCTGTCTTGCGTACACACCATCATTTTAAAAAATGTTCAAGAAAAGCGCAGTGACGTACACCACGTACGACGGCACTATAAAGGGGACGTTCCGTTCGAATGGCGCCACCCTTCATGTTAGTAAAGTTTGTTGAGAGACGATTCGCTCTTTTCAGTCTAGTGCTTTTCAGTCCGTTACAGCATGACGAATGTGCTATCTTCATTACGAACGCTAGTTTTACCAGAACGAGCGCTCCCGTCTCATACTTGATTCTGAGCATGCGCATTTTTTTTCACGCCGTTAAAGCATACACACTATCGTTTTTCACGTCGTTAAAAAAAACAACATGAAAAACGACGTGAAAAAAGAGAGCATGTTCGAAATTTTTAATGCCCGTTTTTCACGTCGTTAAAAATGCTCTGGAGCATACACACGATCATTTTTAATGGCCATTTTTTTTAATGGCATTTTTAACGGCATGAAAAATGATCGTGTGTATGGGGCATTAGGCTCAGAAATACAACAAGGAAGTGTTTGACAGGAGGAGGAGAGGGGAGCTCAACCTAGCACCTGGGGACCCAGTCTGACTGTCTACCCTGAACCTGAAACTGGCATGCCCATCTAAGAAGTTGGGTCCTAAGTTCGTGGGTCCCTTCCAAGTAACGAGGAAGATCACCGAGGTGGCCTACGAATTAAAACTACCAGAGTCCTTTCGGATTCATCCAGTTTTTCATGTGGCCCTACTCAAACCTGCAGTCCCAGACCCCTTCACCAACCGGAACACCGGTCCCCCTGAACCAATGCTCATCAATGGGGAGGAGGAGTTCGAAGTGGAGTCCATCCTCGATTGCAAGAAGAGACGCAACCATATTCTATTCAGTACCTGGTGAAGTGGAAGGGCTACGGCCCAGAGGAAAACTCATGGGAACCAGAAACTAATGTCCATGCTGGAAGGCTGATTAGGAACTTTAAAAGGTCTCACACAGACAGGTTGGCACAGCTGGGCATCCGGAGGCTGCCCCTTGGCAGTGTCAGGAGAATGCCTGTGTTTGGAAGAACCGTTCGGCGCATGCGCGTACGGTAGCGCAACTGGAGCATGCTTGCGTGCGCGGTGACAGCGCTTGGCGCCAGAATTAGCCATTTAAACTCCTCAGACACTCTGCTCCTTGCTGTCCGGTCTACAGCATTCCTGAGACCCCTGCTATCTGACTCCTGATCTTCAAAACCTGCTATGTGACCTGGCTCGTCTCTGACTACTCCTGATTGCTGCCTGTCTTTATCCCGGCCTGTCCTGACTATTCTTCTGATTACCCCTCAACCTGGTTGCTGCCCACCTGATGAACTGACCCAGCCTGGACTTGACCATTCGCACCTCCCTGCTGTTGCAAACCAGTTCCGGACTACAGTGCACCTCCCTGCTGTTGCAAACCAGTTCTGGACTACGGTGCACCTCCCTGCTGTTGCAAACCAGTTCTGGACTACAGTGCACCTCCCTGCTGTTGCAAACCAGTTCCGGACTATAGTGCACCTCCCTGCTGCTGCTAACCAGCTCCGGACTACCGTGCACCTCCCTGCTGCTGCTAACCAGCCCTGCACTACAGTGCACCTCCCAGCTGCTGCAAGCCTGCTCTGGACTACAATGCACCACCCGTTGCTGCATCAGCCCTCTACACAGCTTACCTGCCAGGCACTTGTGCCCCTTTGTCCTCTTGAACTCCTGTCTGCTCTATCAGGGGTTCTTGAGCCAGAGGCTTACGAGAGGCCACTCCCTGCACGTTGGGCTCCACTACCAGGTACGTGACACCGTGTCCTGTCACTATCAGTTCTAGTCAAGCCTGACTAAGATCAGTGTACAGTTTGTTCAGTAGAAGGAGTCTTCGCTAGCCATCGTTGGTGCACGTAATATTTGTAATCCAAAAGGGTGTTAAAGAAATAACTGAACTCCCGCAATGCTTTTGGGAGTAAAAGTCTAAGGCAGTGCAACGACAAACTTGAACTACGCAGCTACCACACGTTGCGCCATATCCTGGTTAGCCCCTGGACGACGACAGGTTTGTCGAAATGGCGTAGGGAGGAGCGGCGTGCTGACGTCACCACAACATATACGCAGAGTCCCGGAAGGAACGGGCTGTGGGAGCTGGCCGGCTTTAATACTTTAATACACGCTTTTATATGTCTACGCAAATGTAAGTGCATTTTTTAGATGTTTTAATAAATTGGATTATATACTGGATTACGCTGTGGTGGCTCTCTCTTTTCATCCTGTCATAATCATCTGATACTATGAGAGGGATTGGAGACACAAGCACCAGAAGAGTGGGGATAGTTGATTGATCCATTCAGAGACCCTGGCAGGGGTAACAGCCGTCTGCACTGATTGATCTCTTGCAGGGATCAGATATTCTGGTAAGCGGCAGTCATATCAGAGGTGGTGGATCTCTTTCTATCTGGATAACGGCACTTCTTCTCGGGTGTTTCCATGTTTGAAGTCACAGATGTCTGTTATGATGATTGACATTAACAGTCTTCAGCGTTCACTTTCTAGCTCCAGATAGTATACATGAACTGTTCTAGGAACTTTTTATACGTTTTATTTTTATCTCCTATGAGTTTGGTCCATTAGGAGATTGCGATTTGGGGCTCATTACCCTTATAGTCAACTGTTTGGGTCACTCAGGTTCCCTATCAAGGGTGCAGGGCTTTTAACACACCAGAGATTTGATGGTTCATTTCTCACATTTCATTCTATTTATTGTTGCGCAGCTTGTTCTCTTTTTCATTTTAATCCAAAAGGGTGTTAAAGAAATAACTGAACTCCCGCAATGCTTTTGGGAGTAAAAGTCTCAGGCAGTGCAAAGACAAACTTGAACTACGCAGCTACCACACGATGCACCATATCCTGGTGGGTGGCGCACTACTCTGATGATGGTGGGCCTTCAAGAGTCACGGGCCTATTAAACAGTTATGAATTCTGGGCAAGTGCCCCCTCACCCAAACCGGCCTAGTCCGTCCGGTAGGCTCCGCTGTTGATGCTCCGGTACACGATCTCTCCGCAACCTGTAGTCTCCGGTCCCTCAGACAAGCGTATGGAAGTCGATAGGTGGGCGACTCGTGGATGCTCCGAGATATCCGCTTGGCTTCCCAGATGAAACTTCTCAGCAGGAGCCAAACTCCTACTCATGTAGGCAACAGGCCTCAATTGACCATCGTGCTCTTGGTACAGCACCCCACCTAGCCCGTCTCGACTGGCATCCACATGCAACTCATAGGGTTTTGTGGTATCCGCGTAGGCCAAAACGGGGGCAGTGGTTAGTCTCTCCTTCAGTTGGACGAAGGCCTCTTCACACTTGGTGGTCCACTGGTCCTGGATAGACTCTTTAGGCTTCCTGGGCCCTGTGGTAGGTTTTACTGGCTTGACTGCTTCTGGGACATCATCTTCCTCATCAGTCATCAACAGGTCATTCAGGGGTCGGGCAATCTTGGCAAATTCCTCCACAAACCTTCTATAATAGGAGCAGAACCCCAGAAACGACCGAAGCTTAGTCACGTTGGTGGGCCTCCAGCTTTCCTGGGTCTGTGGATATCCCCTCTGTGGACACGATGTGGCCCAGATAATGGACTGTGGGCTGGTAGAACTGGCACTTCTCCAGAGAGAGCTTTAAGCCTTCATCATGGAGCCTCTTCAGGACCTTTTCTAGAAGCTCGTTGTGTTCTTCCAGAGTTCTTCCGAACACAAAAATGTCATCAAGGTATACTAGCACCTCAATCAGGTTCATATCTCCCACCGTTTTCTCCATAAGTCTTTGGAAGGTGGCTGGAGCTCCTGACAAGCCCTGGGGCATATGGTTAAACTCGAAAAACCCCACTGGAGTGATGAAGGCAGTTTTCTCCTGATCTTCAGCATGCATGGGAATTTGATAATACCCACTCTTTAAATCCATAACACTGAACCACTTGGCCCCCGACAAACTCTGTAGGGCATCTTCTATTCGGGGGGTGGTATACTGATCAGGTATAGGCCTTCTGTTAAGTGTTCGGTAGTCAATACACAGCCTCAGTGACCCATTCTTCTTTCGGACCACCACTATTGGAGAGGCATAGGGACTTCTGGACTCTCGGATAATGCCTGTCCTCTTAAGTTCTGCTAGTTGCTCACGCAGATCTTCTAAATCAGCCAAAGGGACCCGTCTGACTCTTTCCCTAAACGGCTTGTCTTCCTGCAGACGAATCTTGTGGGTGGCACTTTTTGCACACCCCACATCAAATTAATTCTTCGAGAAGATCTTCTGCTATCTAGTAAGTTGGGCCTTGGTCTTCTCCTTCCACGCTGGTGAGAGGGTCGTGTCTTCAGAGCAGAGCTTCTCCACAGTGACTTCGCCCTTGTCTTCTTTCTCTAAGTCAGATAGGGCAACTGGGGTGGCGGGGTTCACCTGGCCTAACAGCATTCTGGCCGGTATCCACACAGGTGTAGTGGCAGTATTCCTAATGCTCACTGAGATCCTTCCGTGACTTTTCTTGAGGGCCTTCAGCGGGACCACTTCGGGGATTACTTCCAGCCCCCTTTGATTCTTTTGCGGATCCGGTTCAAGGACGACAAAGGGCCCGGGTTTCTCCCAAGTCAGCTTGACAGAGGCTCTCAGACAAGTCACTTCTCCCGGCTGTAACACCTTCTCCGTCTGATCTAACTTCCAGATCTTTCCGACCCCTTCTTTTGGGGCATTTTTCTCTAACACCAAGCGCTGGTAGGCCTGCTGCAGCATAGGGTGGACTCTCGGGGCTGAGATGTCCTGCTCTTGGGCCACCGGTGTCTCCTGACCAGGTCAGTGTTGGTCTCTATAATGAGGGAACTCTTGTTGGCTCCTGGCGGTCGAGGACAAACTACAGCTAGAGTGGCGAAGGTCTCCGTTTCTCCCGCCACTGAGGGGTCAAAAGTTAACCTAATTGGGAGGTATCCATCATAAGGGAAACTCTGTGTCCCAATGCCCCATATCTCCAGATCTTCAAGCTTTTGTAGAGGTAGATGTCTGAGGTGCTTATAGTAAAATTCCCTGTACAGCAGAGTTACTTGGGCTCCAGTGTCGAGGAGGGCTCTTGTATAGATTCCTACCACCTGAATTGATACTATTGGGGAGGGCCCCACTAATTTGACAGGTAGTTTCTTTGGTGGAGTCTCCTTGCTTGGCTCTGTAGCCTGTAATGTCTTTCCCCTTTTCTTCTTTAGCCTTTTTCTAGACCCCAATCCTTGTTGGGCTTGGTATGCACTGATCTCCCACCGTTGAGCATTTTTGAAGGTTGAGAGAGAGGTATTAGGTCTCTCAGAGGCGACAACAGGAGTGTTTGGTAAGGGACTACTCTTCCTCTGCTGTCTCCTTGTGTTGTTGAATTTTTTGGAGTTGGCTGGGACTAACGGGCACCTGGTTGACTCCTTCATCGGGGCCCTCTGAAGTTTTCCGCCGGCTTTCGGTATGGTGACACTGTTTTCTTTGGGCTGGGGCACACTTGTCTATAGTGTCCTGTCCCTCCACAGTTGAAACAGACTTCCTCATCCTTTGGACGTTTAGATGGGGAGGTGGCTGCAGGCTGGACCACTTCCGTTGTGATTCCTCCTTCCTTGCTTGCTCCTGAAGCATTTGCCATTAGTGAAGTCAGTATTTCCATCATTTGTGTCATCTGAGATTTTAGGACAGCTACTTCAGAGTCCAATTCCATAGTCATTGCAGATCTGACCCCAGCTGAAGGGGTAGAGATAGGTTGGATGTTTGCTCGTTGGTTATTCAACAACGCCTCTTCATACCTCACCACCCTGATGAGGTCAGGGTAACTTAACGGCATGACACCCACTGAGGTCTTCAAGTGGAGCCAAACTGGGTCAGAACGTAGAGCCCCTCTTAGGATTTGCTGCATCCTAGCTTGGTCTATAGCAGAGGGTGCCTTTCCTTTCTTCAAGACTATCTGGCACAACATCTTGTTCAATCTCCTGATATACTCAGAAAGGCGCTGTAAGAAAACCATCCGTTTTTCGTCCAATGCGCATGTGCGTGCGCCAATGCGCATGCGCGTGCGCAACGGATTGCGTGCACGCGCAGGAGCGCGCTCCTAGTGCCAATTGGCGCCAGACAGCCTATTTAAGGAAGTGCCCTGACCCCAGACCCTTGCTGACTGGTCTTCAGCTGTTTCCTGATACCCTGAACTCTGTTGTTATCCTGCTTGATACCCGTTGCTGAACCTGGCTTGCCTTGACCCTGCTTCTGGACTCTGCTTCTTGTCTGATTACCGGTTCCTGATCCTGGCTACCCATTTGACCCTGCTTCTGCCTGCTGCCTTGTACCTCGCTGCCCGCCTGTTATCTGAACCGGCTACCCTTGTGACTTGTATCTGCTTCCCGTGTGGTTCTGCACCGTCCTCCGAGTGTCTGCGACTTCAGTCTTGCGACTCTCAGCGACTTCCTGCGGCAAGTCTTCCTGTAACCCAACACCCTCTGCAGTTCCAGTGCCACTGTTCCAGCGGAGTGCCTCTTTAACCCCGGATGATCCTTGATGCACAGCGACCTTCCGTGATCCGATGGTCCCCCAGCTCATCCAGGCTCGCACCCCCTGCTACTGGTTTCCGGGCCTACATCTGCAGGCGCTCGTGTTCCTCCTGTCCCTCGGTTCCTTCTGTTCCACCTTCAGCGGGACCAGGGCCGGAGATACAAGAGAGGCCGACCTCGTCACTTCAGTCTCCCTTCAGGTACGTGACAGTACCAGTCAGCCAATGATGGAGTCTGAAAGGGAGGTCTCTCTTTCGCTTACCCTCTGCCGGACTGTTACCGCACTCTCTCATGCGGTGCAAGCGTTACACATGGACTTTGTTCAACTCCACAACCAACTACAGCCTGCACCCAGTCTGGCTTCCACCTCTGAGGGTTCAAGAGTTAAGGATTCTGCTGCTCAAACCATGACTTATACTCCTGTTGAGCTTCCCTGTTCTCCTGAGCCCAGAGTTCCTCTACCTGAGCGTTTTTCTGGAGACCGTAAAAGATTCAGGACTTTTCAGAATGCCTGTGAACTTTACTTTTCTTTACTACCCCGCACCTTTTCTACTGAAGAAGTTAAGGTGGGATTCCTCATCTCTTTACTGCTGGAAGAACCCCAGGCTTGGGCTCACCAGCTTCGGGAGCAACGTGATCCTGTCCTAGTGTCTGCAAGTTCCTTTTTCACCGCCATGGCTCAACTATATGCTGACCCCTTCCGACAGCAGACGGCTGAAACTACTCTGAGCCACCTGCAACAGGGATCCAGACCCGTTGAGGATTATGTATCAGACTTTCGCTTGTGGAGCGCTGATACCAAATGGGATAACTCAGCCTTACGTTTCCACTTTTGTCTCGGCTTGTCCGAAGCTATTAAGCATGAACTTGCCAGGGTGGGCATACCCGCTTCTCTAAATGACCTGATTCATCTCAGTATACAGATTGATCGCCGCCTCCGGGAGAGACAGTCTGAGAAAGCCAGGAATCTCCATCTGTTGCCTGTTTACTCTGAGATCCCTTTACCGGCCTCCTCCACAGCTATGCCTGAACACACCAAGGAGGGTTCACACGCCAGTTTTCCGAGGTCTCCTCTGTCCCAACAGGAACGATCTCATCGCTATCATAATAAACTCTGCCTTTACTGTGGTGATGAAGGACATTTTCTTCGGTCTTGTCCCCAAAGACACCGTAAGAGACCCTCACCTCCATCACATATGGTTGCCTCTCTAAATCCGGGTCAGAACCACACTTCATTGCCAATCTCTCTTCAGTTTGCAGGAAAAACTCTCACAGTCTCCGCCATCGTGGACTCCGGGGCCTGTAGCTGTTTTGTGGACTCTTCCTTTGCAACCATGCATGAACTGCCCTTGTGTGCCAAGAAAAACAGCTTCTCGGTCCACCTAGCAGATGTTTCAGGTATTAAGTCTGGACCCGTCACTCTAGAGACTGTACCTATTCCCTGTTCTACTGCTTCTGGGCATCGGGAACTTCTACGTCTTGATGTCATCACATCTCCGCTTTTTCCTGTCATCCTTGGGCAACCCTGGTTAAGAGCACATAATCCCCTCATCAATTGGTCCTCTGGGGAAGTGTCTTTTTCTTCTAATTACTGCAAGGATCACTGTCTTCTTCCTACACCCAGTTCTGAAGAATCATTCCTCTGCATCAATGTGGACTCTGAGACTGCTAAACTTGTGCCCTCTGTCTATCATGAATACCTAGATGTTTTCAATAAGAAAAATGCCGACACTCTTCCCCCTCACAGACCGTACGATTGTCCTATCGAACTTTTACCTGGCGCTGAAATTCCCTTTGGCAGAATCTACCCCCTCTCTGAACTTGAACTTGAAGAACACATTGATGAAAACCTTGAAAAGGGTTTTATCCGGCCTTCGTCTTCCCCTGCCGGAGCAGGGATATTCTTTGTTGAAAAGAAAGATCACACACTCCGGCCTTGTGTTGACTATCGAGACTTAAATAAAGTAACCATTAAAAATCGTTACCCCTTACCACTCATCCCTGAATTGTTTGAGAGACTACGCGAAGCACGTGTTTTCTCCAAATTGGATTTAAGAGGAGCATACAACCTGATCAGAATCAGAGAGGGGGATGAGTGGAAGACAGCCTTTAGGTCTCGTTTTGGGCACTTTGAATACCTGGTGATGCCCTTTGGACTCTGTAATGCGCCAGCTACCTTCCAGCATTTTGTGAACGATGTATTTCGGGACTTTCTTGATGTGTTCACCATCGTCTACTTAGACGACATCTTAATTTTCTCAACTTCCCTTGAGGCTCATCGGGTCCATGTTAGGAAAGTACTAGACAGACTAAGGAAACACCATCTCTATGCCAAAGCAGAAAAGTGTGAGTTTGAGAAGTTTACCATTCAGTTCCTGGGTCTCATTATCTCCGCAGATGGGATTGCTATGGATCCACAGAAGGTATCTGCAGTACTTGACTGGCCAGCACCGACTGATAAGAAATCTGTACAACGGTTTGTGGGATTCTCCAACTTTTATAGGAAATTCATCAAGAACTTTTCAGGTATCATCTCCCCTATTACGCAATTAACCAGACTATGCACAACCTTCACATGGACTTTTGAAGCTCAAGCTGCTTTTGAAAAACTGAAAGGCCTTTTCACATCTGCACCCATTCTGAGACACCCTGACCCTACCTTGCCCTATGTTCTCGAGGTCGATGCCTCTGAAATTGCAGTGGGAGCTATTCTATCCCAACGACAGGGGACAAAGTCCCTACTTCACCCTGTTGCCTTCTTTTCCAGAAAACTAAGTACCTCAGAAAGGAACTATGATGTTGGTGATCGGGAATTACTTGCTATCAAATCTGCCTTGGAAGAATGGCGATATCTTCTTGAAGGAGCGGCCCATCCCATTCTCGTGTTCACTGATCACAAGAACCTTGAATATTTAAGAGCAGCCAAGAGACTAAGACCCCGCCAGGCTAGATGGGCCCTCTTCTTCGCAAGATTCTCCTTCCACATTACCTATCGGCCCGGATCTAAGAACGGGAAGCCCGACGCCCTCTCCCGTATGTTCCAGGACACGGAGGCTCCCCCTGAACCTGACACTATTTTACCGGCTAAGAACTTTCTTTTGTTACAGATCGATCTCATCCCTCAAATCAAATCAGCAGTCCAGAACCATCCTCCATCCCGGGAACTCCACCTTCAGTTGAAAGAGGGTCTCTATTTTCATGGTGAGCAGATCTTTGTTCCTGAACAGTTACGGACGGCAGTTCTTTACATGTGCCATGACCACCCCTTGGCAGGGCACTTCGGAGCTCATAAAACTTCAAATCTGGTTCTTCGCTCCTTCTGGTGGCCCAACCTGGTACAAAACTGCAAGGACTATATTAAATCCTGCACAACCTGTCTTCGAAATAAGTCTGATAAAGCCAAGAATTGGGGCCTATTGGAACCCCTTCCTGTTCCTGATAAATTATGGACCATGATCACTATGGACTTTATTGTCGAATTACCTCCATCCGAAGGGTTCACCACCATTTTTGTGATTGTGGATCGATTATCTAAGATGGCCCACTTTGTGCCCCTGAAAGGTACCC
Organism: Rana muscosa; assembly: GCA_029206835.1. Taxonomy (NCBI): domain Eukaryota; kingdom Metazoa; phylum Chordata; class Amphibia; order Anura; family Ranidae; genus Rana; species Rana muscosa. Next base: position 201,267,026 of record CM055118.1, read on the forward strand.
CTTCCGTTGCAGAGACTGCTTCTTCTTTTATCAAGGAAATTGTACGCCTACATGGTATCCCTACTAGCATCACCTCTGACCGTGGGGTACAATTTACATCCCGATTTTGGAGATCCTTATGTGAAGCCCTGGGCATTAAACACTGTTTGTCTTCTGCTTACCATCCGCAGACTAACGGTCAAACAGAGAGGACAAACCAGACCCTGGAACAGTATTTGCGTTGTTTTTCTTCATTTGCACAAGATGACTGGGTCCCTCTTTTGCCGTTAGCAGAATTTGCATACAATAACTCTATACATGCTGCAATCAAACAAACTCCCTTTTTTGCAAATTACGGGTTTCACCCATCCTTCTTGCCTGATATTCCCCGGGAATCTTCAGCCCCGGCAGTACAGGATCGTCTGGAGTTCTGGAGGTCCAACAACCAGCTCTTGCAGGAAACCATCACCAAGTCCCAGGAGAATAACAAGAAATTCTATGATCGGAGGAGAAGGGGTAACCTAGACCTTCATCCTGGGGATAAAGTATGGCTTTCTACTGCGAACCTGAAGTTGGCTTGTCCCTCTAAAAAATTAGGACCAAGGTACATTGGCCCATTTCCAGTAAAGAAGAGGATCAATGCTGTTGCCTTCGAGCTTAGCCTGCCGGTGAGTTTGAGGATTCACCTGGTGTTTCACGTCTCCCTCTTAAAACGATCCATGGCTAACCCCTTCCCTGATCGTGAACCCGAAACTCCTGCTCCATTACTTGTTGAAGGAAACGAGGAATTTGTGGTTTAAGCTGTTTTGGATTGCAGGAAGAGAAGAGGTCAAACCCAGTTTTTAATCAAGTGGAAGGGCTATGGCCCTGAAGACAACTCATGGGAACCTTCCTCCAATGTACATGCTCCACAGTTAATTCGGGCCTATCTTCACCTTCACCCGGAGAAGAGTTCCCTGGTGGGCATCAGGAGGCTGCCCGTAAGAGGGGGGCAATGTAAGAAAACCATCCGTTTTTCGTCCAATGCGCATGTGCGTGCGCCAATGCGCATGCGCGTGCGCAACGGATTGCGTGCACGTGCAGGAGCGCACTCCTAGCGCCAATTGGCGCCAGACAGCCTATTTAAGGAAGTGCCCTGACCCCAGACCCTTGCTGACTGGTCTTCAGCTGTTTCCTGATACCCTGAACTCTGTTGTTATCCTGCTTGATACCCGTTGCTGAACCTGGCTTGCCTTGACCCTGCTTCTGGACTCTGCTTCTTGTCTGATTACCGGTTCCTGATACTGGCTACCCATTTGACCCTGCTTCTGCCTGCTGCCTTGTACCTCGCTGCCCGCCTGTTATCTGACCCGGCTACCCTTGTGACTTGCATCTGCTTCCCGTGTGGTTCCGCACCATCCTCCGAGTGTCTGCGACTTCAGTCTTGCGACTCTCAGCGACTTCCTGCGGCAAGTCTTCCTGGAACCCAACACCCTCTGCAGTTCCAGTGCCACTGTTCCAGCAGAGTGCCTCTTTAACCCCGGATGATCCTTGATGCACAGCGACCTTCCGTGATCCGATGGTCCTCCAGCTCATCCAGACTCACACCCCCTGCTACTGGTTTCCGGGCCTACATCTGCAGGCGCTCGTGTTCCTCCTGTCCCTCGGTTCCTTCTGTTCCACCTTCAGCGGGACCAGGGCCGGAGATACAAGAGAGGCCGACCTCGTCACTTCAGTCTCCCTTCAGGGACGTGACAGGCGCTCTCCTGGTTGTTGGAGAGTGTGTTCAAACTGATAAATGAGGTCAACAGCCTTTTCCAACTGTCCGAACTCCTCCTGCAACATGACCAAGTAATCGTAGGCTGTACAAGTGGCATTACTGAACCTCAGATTCTTGACAGCTTCTGTAGCAGCTCCCCTTAAGCTTTCATTTATGCGCTGTTTCTTCTGGGCCTCTGGCAGTTCCCATCCTTCCAGAGCTTGCATGGCCTGCTCAATCCAGGTATCAAACTGTTCTTCGCCAGCCGGAACAGGCTGTCTTCCAGAGAAGATCCTCAGTTTCCAATATCCAGACTCCACATATACTGTGTTGTTCCGTTGGCACTTGGACACCAAGTCTCCCAAAGCATTAAGGAGTTCAGGGCCAATCACGGCCAGGGGTGTTGGGGAGGTCGTAGCTCCTTCCTCTTGTTCTTCTTGACCAGTACCCGGGAACTCTTCAGATGAAGCCCCTGAGTGGACTATACCCAGCTTGGTTGTGCCTCCCAAGGGTACACTCCTGCCTCTGAAACTTTCTGGTATCCCCTCTCTCCACTCCAACAGGACATGGGTGGTAGAAGTCCCTTGATCTGGCCTGAGACCCAGCACCCATGCTTTCCTATTTGGGGATAATGTCTTGATAATCTCAGCAACTTCTTCCTGCTGCCAGTCCTTGCCAGGGAGTTCAACTACCATGCTCACGTCCAATCAGGCGCCCACTGATTCGCACCACTGGTCCACAATGAAAGAATCCATGCTGGCACTTATGGGGTGGGGTTTGATTGCAAAGTACTTTAAATCCCGGATGAGCCCTCACGTGTAGCACTACCCCCAGTTAAGAGGGCTGCTAGTTTGGTTCTGTACTGTTCTGCTATCAACCTCAATAACTTGGCTCTAACCCTCCCTCGGCACAACTGGTACACCATGGGATTGTGGAACCCACTGGAAACTGGGGACCACAATGCCACATAAACAATACAATTGCAGGTTGAAATCTGTTACCTGTATTGGCTGATCCCTTCCCTTGTTGTAATATAGTGTTATATTACAACAAGGGGAGGGAGCAGCCAGTACAGGTAACAGATTTCAACCTGCAATTGTATTGTTTGTGGCATTGTGGTCGCCAGTTGCCAGTGGGTTCCACTGATTGGACGTGTATCCTGCTTAATCAAAGATATTGTTTACTTAGTGATAAAAGGGTAACAGAATTAAACAGAGATACAGTAGACTGTTGTAGGGCCCTGCAAAGTCTATAATATAACTAAAGAACAGCAATAATATCAAGTTTCTATACTTAGCTTCTATATGAATAAAAGACCTATGCTCGCGAGTTCCCCCTTATAGGTAATATACCCCCGTTTCCTGTCACTATCAGTTCTAGTCAAGCCTAACTAAGATCAGTGTACAGTTTCTTCAGTAGAAGGAGTCTTCGCTAGCAATCATTGGTGCACGTAATATTTGTAATCCAAAAGGGTGTTAAAGAAATAACTGAACTCTCGCAATGCTTTTGGGAGTAAAAGCCTCAGGCAGTGCAATGACAAACTTGAACTATGCAGCTACCACACTATGTGCCATATCCTGGTGGGTGGCACACTACTCTGATGATGGTGGGCCTTCAAGAGTCATGGGCCTATTATGAATTCTGGGCAAGTGCCCCCTCACCCAAACCGGCCTAGTCCGTGCGATAGGCTCCGCTGTTGATGCTCCGGTACACGATCTCTCCGCTACCCGTAGTCTCCGGTCCCTCAGACAACCGTATGGAAGTCGATAGATGGGCGACTCGTGGATGCTCCGAGATGTCCGCTGGGCTTCCCAGATGAGATTTCTCTCCTTTAACAGGCAGGCCTCTCCAACCACGGTGGGCCCAGGCTTTCCGGCCTACACGAACACAGCAGGCCTCAACATGGGCTCTGGCTTGCTAGGAAGGCGACGTCCAGAGAGAGCGAGCGTAGCGCCTCCTTCCTTTAAGTAACCGTCCCCAGCAGACCTTGCACCGGGCAGTGCACTTTGGGAGCACAGCTGCACTGTGGGTACCATAGTCTATTTGATACCCATGGCAATGGAGTCCATTTCTCCCTGCACCACAAGTTCCACAATGTACCGTTCTTCCAGGTTAAATAACAGTTAACACATTATCCTAATAGAACTCCGGAGGGAGCTGGGTTCACTTGTAGTCTTTATAACATATCAAAAAGTGACACCCCGCTACATATATATATATATATATATATATATATATATATATATACTGTATATATATTTTAGCGCTACCATTCTTAATGGTCCAATAAGAGCCAATAGACCCAGGCTGCATTAAATAGGAGGTGCAGGTCTGGTTTATGGTTCCTACTATGCTGTCCATTGAAAATAAATGGGCTGACTTAAAATGAAACTCTGGTTTTGTTTTTTTAATCCTAAATGTACTTCTGTTAAAATAAAAGCATCTTTAGAAAAAATACTTTCAGCCCACCACACTGTATACTTCTTCTCTGCCACTAGATATTCTGTGTCTTTCAGGTTGAATGATGTCTGATGTCATTCAGCCCAAACAGTCATGGACCTTCCCCCTAGGGCTACGATATCAGGCAGCATGGGCTCTCAGACTGAGCGCACTCATGTACAATTATGTGAACCCAAGTCAGTTCAGGAGGAGGGACCACCACTCCCACCATCGGAGAAGATAAGAAGAGATCTAAAGTAATCTATCCAACCTGAAGCCTGCTGAAAAAAGGTATGTACAGTTTTTTTTAAGAAAACAACATCTGAGAGGGCTTCAGGAAGAAGGTAACCTGGAGCTGTAGTTCTACTTTTACGCAACACAGGTTAACATGCAAAATACTGCATTGTCATGCATGCTATACTGGACCAGATGGGTTTAAGGGGCCCTAAGAGAATTAATTACCATCTTCTTTATATTTCTGTTTTTATTATAGCTAGGAGTAAAAAAAAAAACATATTTTTTCTTCTTAGCCAGGAAAATAATATTTCATATAAATAAATTGTATTTTCATATGTAGACAGCAGTCGAAGCTCTTGTCTTCTTTCAAGTTTATCAGGATCTCTTTACCGCTCATTCAAAAAATGCTGTTTTGAATGAGGCAGAGCAGTGACCCCCCCCCTCCCTTTTTCAAATGGCACTGAAGTTTCAATTACAGATAGATTTTCCGAAAGCAGGCCAGGATCGCTAAAGTCATTAGCATGATTACAGCAAGGTACCAAATTGGAGACTGGATCAAAGTCAGAGAGGTGAGCCAAGGTCAGTATCAGGATGGCAAGATCTGAGCGTAATAGCTTAATAAGAGAATTTTAGTAGAAGGTCGGGAACAAAACAAGGTAACATCATTTAACACACAAGCACAGGACACAGTTGGGTCAGGTCATGTGAAAACAACTGAAGATCGGTCAGCAATCCAGAGTCAGACTGAAGCCTCGTACACATGAACGAGTTTCTCGGCAAAAACCAGCAAGAAACTTGCTGGCAGAGATTTTTTGCCGAGAAATTCGTTCGTGTGTATGGTTTCTCGTCAAGAAAAGGGACAAGAATCTCGACGAGAAAATAGAGATCCTGCTCTCTATTTTCTCGTCGAGATTCTCGTCGGCATGTTTTTCGACGAGAAAAGTGAGTGTGTGTACACTTACCTGTCCTCCCGGAAGCCTGCGCATGTTCGAAATGAATTTGACGCATGCGCGGTAGCTTCCTAGGCATACGTAGGGTATACCAAGATGGCGGCGACGGCATCGAATGTGACGAGCGCATGCTCGTCGTAGTCGATGACGTCACTGCGTACGCTCCATTCAAAGAACCGCGGGTTCTTTCAATTGAGCGTCTGTACACTCGGCCGGGACAAGTTTCTTGTTCAAGAATCTCGTCGAAAAAAACGACATGTTTTTTTCGACGAGAATCTCGGCCGTGTGTACGAGGCCTGAGTCTAGTTATTCCTGCCTGGCTAAAACTCTTTGTGCACACCCAGGTGCTTTAGCCATTGGAATTTTATGTCGGCATACTTTTCTTGGGTTTATTTTACTTTGCCTCCTGCTTTGGTCCTTAGAATATACATGAGGATTATTCACCTCATTGCTCAATACTAGAACATGTCAAGATCTGCCAGGATTTCCACACAATCTGTGTCATCACCAGCTGCCCTTCTCTATCCCACTTCGCTATACAGAGCCGTTTTCATTGTTAACAGCTGGATCCTGCCTTGTGATAAATACAATCTCTCAAGTGAATAAGTAATTAGTTCATCATCGCTGATTTCCATAATCGTTTTTGAGAAGCTGTATTGATGGATTTACTGGTAATAAGCTCCTGGTTGGTGATGGCTGTTTGAAAAACCTTAACTTGGCCTGCTTTATACAAGGAATAAATAAATATTAGACAGCAGTGATCATCATTTACAGTTGTTATTTCATGTAGCATGATTAGTAGGCCTTTATATAAGACATCAATTATGTCCGGACATTGAATGCTCATTCTCAGCAAGGTTAAGGGAGCAGTAGAGCAGGTGGCCCTAGTCCACTCTGGTCATCGTTTTAATCCTTTCCAACAGTGCACTGTGCAAAGTTTTTTCCATGTCTATATTCTTTTATTCTAGTGTGTCACTATACGTGAGAAACCTTTTCTCCTTTATGTTTCCATGTATATTATTAGGATGATATGTGTTCAATTAGCATTCAACAATAAAGTATTTTCTATTTTTTCAAATACCAATTGAATAGTGGTTGATTCACCGTATAACCGTCTTATTGGGCCCTGTCCCAATTCCCTTCCCTTTCCCCTGCATTTTTTCCAGTTGATATTTGGTTAGGAGGATCCCGTCCTTTAATCAGACGCATCTATCCTTTGGTATTAATTATTCAATTTGGCTCTATGTGAATCAGGCATACCCCTCTTTCCCCCTTTTTTTATACTGATTCATTAGGGACCTAGTTTAGTTATTGCGCCACAGGGCGTCTAGTTAACAGTCGGTTAGATGGTTACAAAGAGAAATGTGTCAACATGGTTCTAACTGTTTGAGGGTATGCCATAACAAACCCATTAAGTCCAATCCCAGGATATTTCTTTTAATGTTCCCCTGTATTTTTTTTTTTAACCATACTGTGATTTAGTGATACTCACCTTCAACCAAGAGCTGTCCTTCCACAGTTCCTCTACTTTGTCATAAAATGTCCCTAATATTCTAGATCAAAAAACTCTCAGTGACGCTCAAACTAGAAGACTGAGAAAAATGGCTCATCCTTACCAAACAACAGCTAATCAAACAAAAAAGGAAGACTTTAACATGACTGGGTCAATTCAGGCTAACTTTCTACTGTTATAACTTTGAGATCCACATTACAGCTTTTACACAAACAAAAATAAAAGCAATCAAGCTTAATGGTGTGTCGATTCAAGCAGCAGCACATTCTGTCGAGTTCCTACATAGTTCCATAGAGCGTTACACAACACTTTTATTTTTAGCAATAAAAATGTAATTTTTTTGATTGTAGGCAATGGGGAAAAAAAAAAGTTAATTAACATCTCTATGAAAGAAAAAATTGATTGCTTTGTTAGAAGGAAACATACATTGGGCTCATGCATGCCGATTCTCTGGTTAAATCATTTCGCTCTTCGATGGGAATGCTCTGAAACGGTGAGATGATTGCACCTTTGTTGATTAGACCTTTTGTTGGGAATTGATTACAGATGAGAACGGCACCAAACTGAGTAATTAAAGGGAACAGATTTAACTTTGCTGCAGGCAGAACAAGAACTTTCAGAAATTCATTGTGGATTTAGTATTGAGATAACATTTAGGCAAAGACTCCAATCCAACAGGAAATCTGGACATTGTTTCAAGCTGAGGAACTTGTGTAATTACCAAATTTAAAGTCTTTGTATAGCCAACACTTTTTTATATATATTTTTGACTAACTTAGGGAAGAGGTATATAATTTCCTGTACTGTTGGGGAGATTTTTCTTCACAACCTGGAGCCTTAGGCCGGGTTAAAGTGGTGTTCCAGCCGAAATTACACTTTTTTAATAAAAATACCTCTATAATAAACAAGCTTAATGTATTCTAGTAAAGTTAGTCTGTAAACTGAGGTCCGTTTTGTTAGGTTATTACAGCATTTTGAAAGTTTATAAACTAGAAATAGACCGTGGCCATCTTATGTGTGGGCATCTGAAGCCAGACTGTATTACTTCCTGGAATTCATGATTGCAGATCTCGCACATGCTCAGTGCTGCACAAGCAGTGTAATAGGTTTCAGGACAGGTTTCCATAGCAACGGCAGTGTCAGAGGAAGTTGACACTTTTCTATGCAAACCTCTGCTCCCCTCCTCCCTGCAGTAAAAAAGTAAATATACTACATGTTCAAGAAATAAATATATATATATATATATATATATATATATATATATATATATATATATATATATACATATACACACACACACACAGCAGCTACTTTTTTCTGTACAGCTTTTCATTAAAAAAAAGACTAATCTCAGCAACAAAATTAATTTATGCATCTAGATTCGCATGGCCCACAGAACATTGCATCACCCCCAGCACATCGAATCGCATCATTTACAGAACATTGCATCACCCCCAGCACATCGAATCGCATCAATCACAACACATTGCATCACCCCCAGCACATCGAATCGCATCACCACAGCATATTGAATCGCATGGCCCACAGCACATTGCAACACCCCAGCACATCGAATCGCATGGCCCAGAGAACATTGCATCACCCCCAGCACATCTAATTGCATGGCCCACAGAACATTGCATCACCCCCAGCACGTCGAATCACATCATTTACAGCACATTGCATCACCCCCAGCACATCGAATCCCATAATTTACAGCACATTGCATCACCCCCAGCACATCGAATCGCATCATTTACAGCACATTGCATCACCCTCAGCACATCGAATCGCATCACTCACAGCACATTGCATCACCCCCAGCACATCGAATCGCATCAATCACAGCACATTGCATCACCCCCAGCACATTGAATCGCATCATTTACAGCACATTGCATCACCCCCAGCACATCGAATCGCATCATTTACAGCACATTACATCACCCCCAGCACATCGAATCGCATCACCCCAGCACATCGAATCGCATGGCCCACAGAACATTGCATCACCCCCAGCACATCGAATCGCATGGCCCAGAGAACATTGCATCACCCCCAGCACGTCGAATCGCATCATTTACAGCACATTGCATCAGAAATACGACATGATTTAATGGTTCCTGAGTCCTGTACAATGGGCTGATTTGGCTACTGTTCCATAGAATACAATCCCATTATCTGCCAAATTGGGTTGTCCCGATACCGCTTTTTTAAGATCGAGTACAAGTACCGATACTTTTTTTCAAGTACTCGCCGATACCGATTAGCGATACTTTTTTTTAATCTCATGTGACAGTGGCACGTGTGTCAGTAGTTTTTTATTTTTTTGACATTTTTTTTATTTTTTACAATTTATTTTTATTTTATTTTTTGTTTTTACAATGTATTTTTTTACATCTCCCCTTTGAGACAGGGAAAGGGACTAGGGACACAGATTCCCCAGTCCCTTTCTCAGCAGCCTCAGCTGCGCTGGAAATGAATGGAGAGAAGACAGCGGCTCCTCTCCATTCATAAACTGAAACATTGTAAACACAGTTTACGATGTTTCAGTTATGTGAATGGACAGAGTCAGTGATCACTGACTCTGTACATTCCAAACAGTAAGGAGCCGGATTTACCGGCATGCAGGGGGAGAAGAGATGGGGACACTGGCACGGAGGGGGAGAAGAGATAGGGACACCAGCACGGAGGGGGAGAAGAGATGGGGACACCAACATGGAGGAGGAGAAGAGATGGGAACACCAGCACGGAGGAGGAGAAGAGATGGGGACACCAAGAAGGAGGAGGAGAAGAGATGGGGACACCGGCATGGAGGAGGAAAAGAGATGGGGACACCGGCATGGAGGAGGAGAAGAGATGGGGACACCGGCACGGAGGAGGAGAAGAGATGGGGACACCGGCACGGAGGAGGAGAAGAGATGGGGACACCGGCACGGAGGGGGAGAAGAGATGGGGACACCGGCATGGAGGAGGAGAAGAGATGGGGACACCAGCACGGAGGGGGAGAAGAGATGGGGACACCGGCACGGAGGAGCAGAAGAGATGGGGACACCGGCACGGAGGAGGAGAAGAGATGGGGACACCGGCATGGAGGAGGAGAAGAGATGGGGACACCAGGACGGAGGAGGAGAAGAGATGGGGACACCGGCACGGAGGAGGAGAAGAGATGGGGACACCGGCACAGAGGAGGAGAAGAGATGGGGACACCGGCATGGAGGAGGAGAAGAGATGGGGACACTGGCACGGAGGAGGAGAAGAGATGGGAACACCAGCACGGAGGAGGAGAAGAGATGGGGACACCAAGAAGGAGGAGGAGAAGAGATGGGGACACCGGCATGGAGGAGGAGAAGAGATGGGGACACCGGCATGGAGGAGGAGAAGAGATGGGGACACCGGCACGGAGGAGGAGAAGAGATGGGGACACCGGCACGGAGGAGGAGAAGAGATGGGGACACCGGCACGGAGGGGGAGAAGAGATGGGGACACCGGCATGGAGGAGGAGAAGAGATAGGGACACCAGCATGGAGGGGGAGAAGAGATGGGGACACCGGCACGGAGGAGGAGAAGAGATGGGGACACCGGCACGGAGGAGGAGAAGAGATGGGGACACCGGCATGGAGGAGGAGAAGAGATGGGGACACCGGCACAGAGGAGGAGAAGAGATGGGGACACCGGCATGGAGGAGGAGAAGAGATGGGGACACTGGCACGGAGGAGGAGAAGAGATGGGGACACCAGCATGGAGGGGGAGAAGAGATGGGGACACCAGCACGGAGGAGAAGAGATGGGGACACCGGCATGGAGGAGAAGAAGAGATGGGGACACCGGCACGGAGGGGGAGAAGAGATGGGGACACCGGCACGGAGGGGGAGAAGAGATGGGGACACCGGCACGGAGGAGGAGAAGAGATGGGGACACCGGCATGGATGGGGACACCGGCATGGAGGGGGAGAAGAGATGGGGACACCGGCATGGAGGAGGAGAAGAGATGGGGACACCTGCACGGAGGAGGAGAAGAAATTGGGACACCGGCACGGAGGAGGAGAAGAGATGGGGACACCGGCACGGAGGAAGAGAAGAGATGGGGACACCTGCACGGAGGGGGAGAAGAGATGGGGACACCGGCACGGAGGAGGAGAAGAGATGCGGACACCAGCATGGAGGGGGAGAAGAGATGGGGACACCGGCATGGAGGGGGAGAAGAGATGGGGACACCGGCATGGAGGAGGAGAAGAGATGGGGACACCGGCATGGAGGAGAAGAGATGGGGACACTGGCACGGAGGAGGAGAAGAGATGGGGACACCAACAAGGAGGAGGAGAAGAGATGGGGACACCGGCACGGAGGAGGAGAAGAGATGGGGACACCGGCACGGAGGGGGAGAAGAGATGGGGACACCGGCATGGAGGAGGAGAAGAGATAGGGACACCAGCATGGAGGGGGAGAAGAGATGGGGACACCGGCACGGAGGAGGAGAAGAGATGGGGACACCGGCACGGAGGAGGAGAAGAGATGGGGACACCGGCATGGAGGGGGAGAAGAGATGAGGACACCGGCACGGAGGGGGAGAAGAGATGGGGACACCAGCACGGAGGAGGAGAAGAGATGGGGACACGGGCATGGAGGGGGAGAAGAGATGGGGACACCAGCACGGAGGAGGAGAAGAGATGGGGACACCGGCATGGAGGGGGAGAAGAGATGGGGACACCGGCATGAAGGGGGAGAAGAGATGGGGACACCGGCAAGGAGGAGGAGAAGAGATGGGGACACCGGCACGGAGGGGAAGAAGAGATGGGGACACCGGCAGGGAGGAGGAGAAGAGATGGGGACATCTGCACGGAGGGGGAGAAGAGATGGGGACACCAGCACGGAGGGGGAGAAGAGATGGGGACACCGGCATGGAGGGGGAGAAGAGATGGGGACACCGGCATGGAGGAGGAGAAGAGATGGGGACACCGGCATGGAGGGAGAGAAGAGATGGGGACACCGGCACGGAGGTGGGGAAGAGATGGGGACACCGGCATGGAGGGGGAGAAGAGATGGGGACACCGGCACGGAGGAGGAGAAGAGATGGGGACACCAGCACGGAGGGGGAGAAGAGATGGGGACACCGGCACGGAGGGGGAGAAGAGATGGGGACACCGGCACGGAGGTGGAGAAGAGATGGGGACACCGGCACGGAGGGGGAGAAGAGATGGGGACACCGGCACGGAGGAGGAGAAGAGATGGGGACATCAGCATGGAGGGTTGAGAAGAGACGGGGACACCGGCACGGAGGAGAAGAGAGGGGAACACCACAGATCAGCATGGAGGATAACAGCAGCATGGAGGGGGACACAGAGGGGGACAGCAGCAGAACGGAGGGGGCTGGAGGAGGATGCGGGGACAGTCAGCAGTGATCGTGTGTGGGGGAGTTACAAGCACCGATCACCTCTGGTTTTACTAAAACATCTGAAAGCCACGGGGGGAGCGGAGAAACGCACCGGCTGTCAGAATTTGAAACCTATACAGGGTGATCAGTGCTTGTAACTCTCCCACCGCACTGATCACCCTGACTGCCCAGGTAGATAAACACTGGCAAACAAAGGCAGTATTCCCTTACATAAAATGGCCCCGGGCGTCGCCGTGCATCGCGTAATTTCCTGCTTAGAAATAACGCGATACTACGGCCCTGGGCCTCCTGGGAATGATGACAAACATCTCCCAGGAGGCCTAGCGATGAGAGGATGACGCGGGGAGGCTACTGCGAACGCGGCACGAGATGTAGAAAGATTCATAGCAAACAGTGAGTTTTTAAAAAAAATAAAAAATAACATGCCAATTGTTCTTAAGGGGACTTTACTAGAGAGGATGCAAGAAAGTTGAAAAAGAGGGTGGAACTTCACTTTAACATATGTCCGGCCACGGTTCCCAGCATGGGGTCCAATGTGTTTCTGTTTACCTGTTCGGGTGCGAATCAGGTCTGTATTGTTGCCTGAATTCCCACCTGAACCAAACTCAAAGATGCACAGAACCCTTTTGGAATGCAGACCGAGGCCGCCCCGGACATGAGTGAACCGGCTCCATGGAGAGTTGGTCATTGAAATTGGATGCGGGGCAATTTGCACATGTATGAACCTGGTCTAAAAAGCAGAAATTTACTGCATCTAATCACTAAAAACTTTTTTTTTTAATATTCAAAGCAAACTGCCACATATTTTGTCAGGATAGAAAACAGTGACATTTGCTGACTTGTTTTTGCAGGTGCAAGCTACAGGGCAGCCAGCCTTTTTCTTCCTTCTTGACTTTGTGAAATAATGGTCCAGAACATGCATGTACACTATATTACCAAAAGTATTGTGACTCCTGCCTTTACATGCACATGAACTTTAATAGCATCCCAGTCATGAAGAGTTGAAGCTGTTATAGCTTCAAAAGGTGGGCTAACTCAATATTGAACCCTACGGACTAAGACTGGGATGCCATTAAAGTGAATGTGCGTATAAAGGCAGGTGTCCCAATACTTTTGGTAATATAGTGTATATACAGTATGAGATGTTAGAACACCAAAAGATTGTTTAAAATCGATTTCCTCCAAAACAAGTTAGCAAAATGAACCATTATATTTTTTATCCTCACAGGTATCCAGTAACCTTTGCCCTAGCCATAATGCTTTTGGCTAGTGTGACAGCAGGAAGGTAAAGTCACCTGGTTGCATCCAGGGGGGTAGATATATTTCTCCCAGATTCAGGCTTTATGCCGACTTATACAACTAGGGAGTTGATGAAGCCCAGCTGAGGCTAGTGGGCTCATGGATGACTCATACCTCTAGGGAGAGGGCTGGGCGTCGTGCAGGCAGGGAGTTGATGAGACCAGCTGAAGCCTGTCAGTTCGTTTAAGGCCTCTATAAAAACTCCCAGCTTCATTAGATGTTAGCTCATGCCTGGACCCAGACCTGTGTGGACTGTCTAGGGAGAGTGAACCCCTGTGCGGTGAGGCAAAGCCTGTGTGGCTATTTGTTTGGACTTTTACTAAACCAGGGACTTAGGGACTAGGACAGCACCAGGCTGATCCCAGTTGTTAGTTTAGGAAACCTGCATGTTTAGTCAGAGGTCAAACTGACCAGGATTTATTTTGTTTATGTTTCTTTTTGGCTTTGCTGTGTTTTTTTCACTGTACATAGAGAAATAAACCGCACCTTTTGATTTTGAAAACCACAACCTCCGTCTGCTGGCCCTGTTTTTGTGTGGGGAGCCCAACCAGGGGGTCACACACACCCGCTACCGAGTTAACCCCCTCACAGTTGGTGGAGAACCAGTGGCAGTTTTTTTAAGCCAGCATGGAGGAGATACTGAAACAGCTGGCTCTAGCAAATGACAATCAACAGCAGACAAATGCAGGTTTGCAAAGGAGCCTTGCAGCCCAGCAGCAAGCTCATCAACAAGCCCAGCAGCAATCTGAGGCCCGCTTCATAGACCTGTTACAGAAGCAAGAGCAGAGACTACAACAAATGGAAGCAGTAATGCAGCAACGTCCGCAGACCAGTGAGGAAAGCCGTCCCACTAATACCGCGTCCTTTGGGGTGAGTCGTTTATTGACAAAAATGACTGGAGAGGATGATCCAGAGGTATTTTTGACCACATTTGAAAGGACTGCTGAAAGAGAAAAGTGGCCTGAGGAGCAGTGGGCTGGACTGGTGGCTCCTCTGTTAACTGGTGAATCGCAGAAGGCTTACTATGACCTAGAGCCTGACCAAGCAAAAGACTATGTGATGCTAAAAGCTGAAATATTGGCAAGGCTGGGTGTCACCCTGGCTGTCCGGGCTCAGCGTGTGCATAACTGGACTTTCCAGCTTGGAAAACCCCCCAGGTCTCAAATGTATGATCTCATTCACCTGAGCAGGAAGTGGCTACAGCCAGAGACTTTGTCCGCACCAGAGATTGTGGAACGTGTTGTAATGGATCGGTTTTTGAGAGCTCTTCCTACTGCCATCCAAAAGTGGGTAAGCCATGGAGACCCAGAGACGGCCGGTGGTCTTGTGGATCGTGTAGAGAAATACTTGGCTACAGAGAACCTGACGGCCTCTTCCAGAGACTCTCGGACTTTCCACCCTAAGACCAGACCATCCCCAGGGGCGGATAAGAGGATTCCAAGGGGTGAGGGTGGAGAGAGTGAGAGGGTGGGAGCTCTACCCAAAGTTTGGCGAGAACAGCCTGGGAAGTCAGGGGCTCAAGAGGCAGCCAAATGGATTGTTTGCTACCGCTGCCGGCAAGCGGGACATATTGCAGCAAATTGCCCGGTTGTGGAGGAACCCATGCAATGTGACTTTCTGATGGACAGACGTCAGTCGCTGTGTGCGACAGTCGCATGCACTGCCATTCGGGGAACTGAGAAACATTTATGCAAAATGTGTATTAATGGTAGAAATGTTGTGGTATTACTGGATTCAGGTAGCCTTGTGACCCTGATAAAGGCTGAATTAGTTAAAACAGAGGTCTCTGGGAATAGCAAGGTAGCTGTTATTTGTGTGCATGGGGACACCCGAGAGTATCCAGTGACTACAGTGTGTTTCGAGACCCCCAAAGGTACCCTCTCTCATCCAGTGGGGTTAGTATCTCAATTACCGCATGATGCCATTGTGGGAAGGGATTTTCCGAAGTTCTGGGAACTGTGGGATGATCCTGAGCCCCCCACTGGTGCCCCTATGTACCAGGAATGTGATAGCCAGAACTCCTCTGAGAGTGGTGAGGACTCTCCAGAATTTCCCTTGTCAGTATTGGCAGGGGAGACTCAAGAAACTGGAGAGGAGCCCACCTCCTCAGACGAAAACCTACCGTCTGTGGAGTTTTCTGATCTGGAGGTTCACAGGGAAAATTTTGCCACAGAACAGTTAAAAGACCCCGCCCTAATAAAGGCACGGGAAAACGTAGTGGAAATAGATGGCGAGTTAGTGAACCCAGATA
Source organism: Rana muscosa (assembly GCA_029206835.1). Classification (NCBI taxonomy): domain Eukaryota; kingdom Metazoa; phylum Chordata; class Amphibia; order Anura; family Ranidae; genus Rana; species Rana muscosa. The sequence continues at coordinate 201,282,826 of CM055118.1, forward strand.
ATACCTGCACTTACCCATACTTCAGCGTAGAGAAGGACCTACTGTATCGGGTGGCAAAAAGGGCAGAAGAAACCGTTGAGCAGCTTGTGGTGCCCAAACCTTACAGGAAGTTGGTGTTGGAGTTGGCCCATGGGCACATTCTTGGAGGTCATCTGGGGACAGAGAAAACCCGAGAGAGGGTATTACAGAGATTCTATTGGCCTGGGGTGATGAAGGACATAGAAAATTATTGTTCCTCCTGCCCTGTGTGTCAGAGGTCGGCCCCGATGCCACATTTCCGTAGCCCGCTGGTCCCTCTACCCATCATTGAGGTCCCGTTTGAGAGAATCGCAATGGATTTGGTAGGTCCTATAATCAAGTCCGCTAGGGGGCACCAGTACATATTGGTTATAATGGACTATGCCACCCGTTATCCAGAAGCGATCCCTCTCAGAAATACCTCGGCCAAAACCATAGCCAAAGAGCTATCTCTTGTTTTTAGCCGGGTGGGTATTTGTAAAGAACTGCTTACGGACCAAGGTACACCCTTTATGTCCCGGGTTATGAAAGAGCTGTGTAAATTGTTCAAAGTGACGCAATTGCGTACATCTGTGTATCACCCCCAAACCGATGGGCTGGTTGAAAGATTCAACAAAACCCTAAAACAAATGTTGAAGAAAGTGGTGGATAGAGATGGAAAGGATTGGGACTGTCTACTTCCTTATTTGATGTTTGCTATTAGGGAGGTGCCCCAATCCTCTACGGGATTCTCCCCCTTTGAGTTACTGTATGGGAGACACCCAAGAGGGCTGTTGGATATTGCCAAGGAAACTTGGGAAAGTGAGAGTTCTCCCCACAGGAGTGTGATTGAGCATGTCGCCCTGATGCAAGATCGAATTGCACAGGTAATGCCCATCGTGAAGGAACATTTGGCCCAAGCGCAGTTGGCACAGCAGAGAGTGTACAACCGTGGAGCAAAGACCCGTACCTTTTCCCCGGGGGATAGGATATTGGTACTTGTCCCTACGGTTGAAAGTAAATTCCTTGCCAAATGGCAAGGCCCCTACGAGATAATGGAAAAAGTGAGCGAAGTGAATTACAAGGTCAGACAACCAGGAAGGCGAAAGCCCGAACAGATATATCACGTTAATCTGTTGAAAGCCTGGAGGGATAGAGAGTCCCTAGTCGCAGAAACTTGGTCACCAGCTCAAACTGGTTGCGTGATTCCGGAGGTTGGAATAGCAGCCACCTTGTCACAACCCCAACAACAGGAGGTTAAGGAGTTTGTGCTTCGCAACAAGGAGGTGTTCTCTGAGCTGCCGGGACAAACATCTGGGGTAGAGCATGATATTATTACCCCGCCCGGTGAAAGGGTGAAGTTAAAACCCTATCGGATCCCAGAGGCCCGATGGGAGGCAATACGGGAGGAAGTACAGAAAATGCTGAACTTAGGGGTGATAGAGGAGTCCCAAAGTGATTGGTCTAGTCCCATTGTGTTGGTGCCTAAACCGGATGGGAGCTGGCGATTTTGTAACGATTTTCGTCAGTTGAACAAAGTTACAAAATTTGACACCTACCCCATGCCACGTATAGATGAGTTGATCGACCGGCTGGGAACAGCCCGATACATGACGACTCTTGACCTCACAAAAGGGTATTGGCAAATTCCCCTGGCCAAGTCGGCCAAAGAGAAAACCGCATTTGTAACCCCAGACGGGGCGTTCCAATATAAGAGAATGCCGTTCGGGTTACAGAATGCGCCGGCCACATTCCAGCGGAAAATGGACCAGATACTGAGGCCCCATCGGAAGTATGCTGCGGCTTACCTGGATGACGTAATTGTCCATAGCACAGATTGGGCCTCACATCTGCCAAAAGTGCAAGCAGTCCTAGACTCTATCCGGGAAGCGGGGTTTACGGCTAACCCCAAGAAGTGTACCATTGGGCAGGAGGAGGCCAAATATCTTGGGTACACCATTGGCAGGGGAATGATAAAACCCCAACTCAACAAAGTCGAGGCCATCCAGAGTTGGCCACGTCCCAACAGCAAGAAGCAGGTACGGGCCTTTCTGGGAATCGCGGGTTATTATCGGCGCTTCATTCCCCACTTTGCTTCTAAGGCTGTGCCCCTAACCAACCTGACGAAAGGGAAAGGGTCGGTCATGATTAAATGGACCCCCGAGGCTGAGGCAGCATTCCAATTCTTGAAACAAGCCTTATGTAGCCAGCCAGTGTTGTACTCACCCGACTTCTCTAAAGACTTTGTCGTACAAAGTGATGCGTCAGATGTGGGGTTAGGAGCAGTATTGTCCCAGGTCTGGAACGGGGAAGAGCACCCAGTCATTTACCTCAGCAGGAAGTTGAAGTCCCATGAGGTAAATTACGCCACGGTTGAAAAGGAGTGTTTAGCGGTGAAGTGGGCTCTAGATTCCCTTCGGTACTATCTGCTAGGTAGGCACTTTGACATGGTTACGGATCACGCTCCGTTAAAGTGGATGGCTCAAAACAAGGAGACAAATAGAAGAGTGAATAGGTGGTTCCTGGCCCTACAGGAATTCAACTTCACAGTAAAGCATCGCCCTGGCGTTCAAATGGGGAATGTGGATGCTTTGTCTCGAGTACATGAATGCCTGATTGCTGGTGTTCCAACCCCAAGGTTAAAACAAGAGGGGGGGGTATGTGACAGCAGGAAGGTAAAGTCACCTGGTTGCATCCAGGGGGGTAGATATATTTCTCCCAGATTCAGGCTTTATGCCGACTTATACAACTAGGGAGTTGATGAAGCCCAGCTGAGGCTAGTGGGCTCATGGATGACTCATACCTCTAGGGAGAGGGCTGGGCGTCGTGCAGGCAGGGAGTTGATGAGACCAGCTGAAGCCTGTCAGTTCGTTTAAGGCCTCTATAAAAACTCCCAGCTTCATTAGATGTTAGCTCATGCCTGGACCCAGACCTGTGTGGACTGTCTAGGGAGAGTGAACCCCTGTGCGGTGAGGCAAAGCCTGTGTGGCTATTTGTTTGGACTTTTACTAAACCAGGGACTTAGGGACTAGGACAGCACCAGGCTGATCCCAGTTGTTAGTTTAGGAAACCTGCATGTTTAGTCAGAGGTCAAACTGACCAGGATTTATTTTGTTTATGTTTCTTTTTGGCTTTGCTGTGTTTTTTTCACTGTACATAGAGAAATAAACCGCACCTTTTGATTTTGAAAACCACAACCTCCGTCTGCTGGCCCTGTTTTTGTGTGGGGAGCCCAACCAGGGGGTCACACACACCCGCTACCGAGTTAACCCCCTCACACTAGGCACTGCCCTAGTGGATCATGCATATATACCAATACCCCCGTAGCGGGCCGCTGGTTTAATTTTGGGCCTTGCACGTTGCCTCGCTGTTCACTAATGCTCGTCTCAGGGGTTCTCCTTGAAGAGTTGTCTAGAAGAAGTTTGCACCAGCACAAAGTCTCTTTCAAGGGTTTATTTGAATAAAAGTTTCCAACAGAGGGGATGAAGGGATGGGGAGGACTTAGGTACCTTAGTTGCGAATCACAAGAATTCTCCTAGGTCCAGAGGAACAACTGTCTCCACACTGGACTCGGCAAACACCAGATAGGCCCAATCTCACTGGCCTAGCAACCGAAGTACAGCTCGATCACATATAGTATCTGCCACAGACTTGGTGTAAATAGAACAGTCTCTGCCACAGACTTGGTGTAAATAGAACAGTCTCTGTCACAGATTGGAGTAACCCTTCCCTGGCTTACCTTCTGGATGAAGAACACAGCTCTCAGTGCCAGGATCTTCCAGCTGTTCCGGCAGAACTGTGAGGTAGATCACGATCCGGATGCATCCTCCAATTGAGTCCTCAATTGCTTGGTCCCTTCCAGCATGTAAGGCGACACAGGATCATCCCTGGATCAGTAGGTCCCAGCAACTCCTGGGCCTACCTTTCAGTAACGGAGCCTCAGGCCAACTTGGCCACGAGGCAGAAACTGCCAACTCTTCCCTGAGGCCAGGAGGGCCCTCAGGTGGGGACCGAAGGCACGACCCCAAAGAAAATCTCCTACCTTAATGGCGTCTGTCACTTAAATACCCCCTCCCAGCACGCACAGCGGGTTCACCACGCCCCCTGGGCTGCTTGCTGGGAAAGAGGTACCCAATACGTCCAGCCTGTAGGCCTTCCAATCCTGACCAGCTGTGACAGCGACACCTACTGTCAGGAGGGAAATCACACAACCAGCTGAACTGAAACAGAATGCAATTTGTAACACAATCCCTCTGAGCCAAACTATTGCTCAGACAACTATAATTTAACATATAGCGCACACTCATTGGGAGCAGGGCGCTACATACTTCCCCCTCCACAACAGACGATGTCCCCATCATCGAGGAAAGTTTGACCCTCAATCCTGAAGGTCATCTACCTGAGCCCAAGAACTTGGATGGGAAGGGAAGGGTAAGATAACAAGAAATACACTTTCACATAGACATGCAACAATCATATTACTATACACTACAGTATTCCTATCTCTCTATCTAACCCACCCAACTTGACAGTAGCTTGGAAGGAGATCCAGGACACCTGAAAAACAAAACAGCACACACAAATAGAAATTCTATAACATTTCTGTACAGAGGAAGCAAAGCCTTACTTCCGGAGAAATAAAACTTTCTCTCCTATATATATTTTTTTCCTAAGTGCAAAGAATTATGTGGCTAATGCCGCGTACACACGATCATTTTTCCCGTCGGGAAAAATGACATTTTTTCCTTTGGACGAGAAAAACGATCGTCTGTGGGCTTTTTGCCGTTTTTCCCGACGGGAAAAACGGCATTAATCACGATGAGAAAAATTAGAACATGTTCTAATTTTTCTCGTCGTTTTTCCTGACATTTCTTCCGCGGCAGTGTTTCCCATAGGGAAACACTGCCGCGGAGCCCATAGACGATCGTTTTTCTCGTCATTTTAAAAAATGACGAGAAAAAAGGCCGTGTGTGGGGAACAAGCTGTTCCCTCGTTTAAAATGTCATTATTCACGGCGGTTTTTAAACCGCCGTGAATAATGATCGTGTGTACGCGGCATAAGTGTTATGTAGTTAAATGTAGAAAAGTTCAGTTTAGCAAAGTTTAGTCTCTGCTGATTAAGCAAACCTCCGCCACCTAGTGGTCGAAGAGTAACACACAGTTCCTCTTTGGTCCAAGTATTGGACCGGGTAGAGAATCTTGACTCGAAGTTCGAATGCCCTAGCACTAACTAGCTAGACACCCCAAGTCCTTCCAAGAAGAAAAAGTAAAAGGAAAATCTTCTCCTTTGCAAAAAATTACAAACTGGAACAGTCAAGGTTTTTCATCCCCAATAAAATTGAGGATCCGGCAGTGTCAGTGATTTCCCTTGCTTGTCCACTGTAGTAATAAAGTAGACATAGTCCTCCTTTCCAGGTCGACAGATGACTACCTTGTCCGCATAGATTTGCCGACCATAGCTCCATTGTAACAAACACCCTTTGTAGCGTTCATCCATGGAGAACGAATGGCCTATTTTCCGGAACGGTTTAGGTACTTCGAGGCGGTCCCACACAGCTTCACTGTACCATTCCGCTCTCTTGGCCTCAATTTCTTGCATGGTTTCTGTGATCAGGCAAGCCTGGGCAATGATCTGGTACTTCCATATCCAGGCGGTATACAAGAAACTGCGGACTTGTGTACCATGCGGTTTTCAGACAATTTTACTGACCCATATGTACTGGTAACTTTGGGCAGGACTTCATTGGTAATAACCGGGGCTTTCACCCTGGGTGTGGTCTCCCCAGAATCCATGGCTGCCACCTCCGACAAACTGTGTACTGAGGCAACATCCCCCATGTAGTTCCATAACAGCTCTTTAGACATGGGTTCAAACATGTAATCATCTCCAGCATCCGACAAAGAGTCTAATTCAGAGACTTCTAACTCTTCTGCCGGCAAATAGTTGCGCACAGTCGCAAATACTTTTTCCCCAAATGTCTTACCGGCTCCTGTCGTGGACCTGCCGGGAATATCATCTCTCTCGGTGTCCGATTCCGGTGTTCTCTGGGGTGGGCCTCTACCACGGCCGCGGGAGGCCTTCACGTATCCCACCTTCTTCTGTATAGGTGCCGCGAAGATAGGTGCAGCGACGGTGGATACGGTTGACGAAATAGTGGAAATAGCATCCGCTGGTAACCCACTCACAGTAGCATCCCCTCCAGGGTTACTCACAGCAGCAGATGCGGCGGGCCTGGGGCGAACAATTTGGTTGAAGGCAGCTTCTTCTGTCACATTGCCCGTAACCCAGTCCACTTGGTAAGCGCGGGGTGGCATGGTGGGCTGCTCCACAGAAAACAGGTATTCCCCGCATTGTAGGCATCGAACAAAGGGACGGGGGTGCATAGCCAGTCCATCACACCTGTTACACAGCATACCCAGGGCCTCCACGCCACAGATCGTGTAGAGCATGAACCACCCATGCGGCTCCAGTCGGATGCCAGTCTCCGTCAGCACGGTTCCCGGCATCATGGCACCTGCAGTGGTGCCCACGGGAAACATCCTGGGTTCAAAAGCAGACTGCAGCGATAGCACTGAAGACATGGTGATGCTCTGATTCTCTAAGTGTTGGACACACATGCAGCGTCTCACGCGGCAAACAAGTGGAAACTCCTCCCACTTGTTCTTCTTGGCACGTAGCTCGCAGGCTTTTCTTTTCCTTGACTCCGCCCACGGCCCATGCGGCCAGAAAATGATCACAATTCCTTCCCCGTTTTTAGCACAGTCATTTTCCCTTTGTAGAATAGTAGAATAGGTCCCAACTGAACAGTCTATTTTGTTGCGGGAGGTAACGGCAAATCCCGGACTCGAGCCCCCACATATAGCAATACCCCCCTGGGGGGCCGCTGGTTTAATTTTTGAGCCTTGCACGTGTAGCGGCCTCACCCCTCTCTCTAGTTTTATCGGTTATGTGGCTGTTGTCTAGGGGTACCTGGGAGAGAGAGATGAGATACACCATGGCCCATGTCCTCCATAGCTGATAGGTGAAAGCCAGAAGATTGGGTTTTGTGTAGGTGTCCTAGAGTCAAGTCTAGTACTTCGTCCCTGACTCCTTTGCTCCTAGTAACCAGAGTTCCACACAATGAATAGGTCCAACTCAGTTTTATTCTTCAAACAACAAACAGTTTCTTCTACTGAGTAATAATTGGGGTTTGATCGAGGCACAATCCTTTCCCTTCTGTAGCCAACCACTGTGGTATCACCAGTGGTAAATAGTCACTGCCACTGACTATGTGAGGTAGAACGTGAATTACCTTCGCTAGCACTGCCCCTGTCAGGGGAAGGAAATCCGTCCAAGAGAGATACCGGAGGCCTCTCTGTCACCAGCGAGTTGTCTAGAAGAAGTTTGCACCAACACAAAGTCTCTTTCCGTTTATTTGAATAAAAGTTTCCAACAGAGGGGGTGAAGGGATGGGGAGGACTCAGATACCTTAGTTGCAAATCACAAGAATTCTCCTAGGTCCAGAGGAACAACTGTCTCCACACTGGACTCAGCAAACACCGGATAGGCCCAATCTCACTGGCCTAGCAACCGATGTACAGCTCGATCACATATAGTCTCTGCCACAGACTTGGTGTAAATAGAACAGTCTCTGCCACAGACTTGAAGTAACACAGCTCTCAGTGCCAGGATCTTCCAGGATCTTTCAGCTGTTTCGGCAGCACTGTGAGGTAGATCACGATCCGGATGCATCCTTCAATTGAGTCCTCAATTGCTTGGTCCCTTCCAGCAGGTAAGGCAACACAGTATCATCCCTGGATCAGTAGGCCCCAGCAACTCCTGGGCCTACCTTTCAGTAACGGAGCCTCATGCCAACGTGGCCCCGAGGTGGAAACTGCCAACTCTTCCCTGAGGCCAGGAGGGCCCTCAGGTGGGGACCGAAAGCACGACCCCAAAGAAAACCTCCTACCTTAATGGCGTCTGTCACTTACATACTCCCTCCCAGCACGCACAGCGGGTTCACCACGCCCCCTGGGCTGCTTGCTGGGAAAGAGGTACCCAATACGTCCAGCCTGTAGGCCTTCTAATCCTGACCAGCTGTGACAGCGACACCTACTGTCAGGAGGGAAATCACACAACCAGCTGAACTGAAACAGAATGCAATTTGTAACACAATTCCTCTGAGCCAAACTATTGCTCAGACAACTATAATTTAACATATAGATATACACTCATTGGGAGCAGGGCGCTACATAAAAAAATGTTTTTTTCAAAGGTCTGGCCAGAGGCAAGGATTTTATTAATGCTCAATAAGAGCAACATTAAAAACGCAAAATTCCTTTATAACATGCCAGGGGTGCTTGTGCTAATTCAAGTGAAGTCTAAATTTAATGACAGGTCCACTTTAAAACAGAAAATTAGGGGAGCGTAAACGTGAAGATATAGCCATCACTTTTGTCATGTATGTTTTTTTATTAAAAAATTTCTTGTCATGTTTAATGCATTTCAGTAAACAATTCTTTTTTTCCAAATCCGTACACAAGCAGAATTCCATTTCATCTTCCTATCATTTGCTGTGTCGTCCAGATGTCAGGTTCAAAAACACACATTTCACCCCAAAGAAGTTTCTGTGCCTGCTCAGGTCATCGCAAGATGTGACTTTGCTAAAGATTTTTTTCATTGCCTTCTGGCAATTTTCACGTGTGTGCCTTTGTGACGTCTATCCGAAAATAAGCTCTGACAGCAGCATGAATTCTGGCTAGACATTGCAGACTACCAAATACTGTTCTTCTGATGAGTGTGATTATATATATTTGTTTTCAATCAAAGGACCGGGGATCCAGATGTGGTCTTAGGCTTAAAACTGAACTCTAGGTAGATATAAGAGGTACAAATGAATGCAGGCCCATAATCAGGAATACATCCTCAAATTTATTTTTTAAATGCAAACAGTGTGTCTGAGTTTGACCTTGTATCAGCCACTTGTAGTCCCTGTACAGTAGAGCAGGAGTGTGAAAAGAAGATGCAATACAAAGAGCCAGAAGGTCCAGGAGCTGCCAGGAAGCATGCTGATAGGAGGAGAGAGCAGAGCGACAGAAAGATGAGCCTTTCAGGTCCTATGGAACTCCCTACTGAATGTCTCACCTCCCCTCTGTTACAGCTGCCAGCAGTAATTAATTTTCGCCATAAGGTGTCCATCTCAGGAAGACTGAGGACATGTTGTGAGTGCAAGGATGTCATGGAACCACTCCCTGTAATGATGCAGAGAGCAGCATCCACTGTTGAAGAAGAGGGGAAGAGGACCTGGCATGTTATACAAATTGCCTAATGCCACGTACATACGGTCGGAATTTCCGCCAGCAAAAGTTTGAGAGCAGGTTCTCTATTTTTCAGACGGAAAAAAATATTTTATTACTCTCGTGACTTGCATACAATTTTATCTATTTTATTTGTATACCCTATTGCTATATGTTGTCCAGTCCATACAATGCCATTGTTACTATCAAATTTGCCAAGTTTTTTATGTTGACTGTTATGTACATACAAATTGTAGGTTATGTCATGTGCACTTGCTCATGCTAACTTTTCCCACTGTGATGCAATAATACTATATACACACATGTAATAAATTTGACTTGTTTTCAACCCCTACCTGTCAACTGTCTCATTCAAAGTCCCACCATTCCCCCCTCTTTATAACCCTGACATAGGTGATTGTATGCGTCAGCTCTTGACTAGGGCAGTCAGATAACTTACTGCACCTGCAACATGTATACACCTACATTACTTACAAATGAAACACTGACACCTGCTGGGTTTAAATGGCCTATTCGGCCTATTTATTTAAAAAACACTCAAAAATAAAACATATATAAAATATATCTTGTGAGGGGGTTAGCTCGGCAGCGGGTGTGTGTGACCCCCGGGATGGGCTCCCCAGACAAAAAACAGGCCCAGCAAACGGAGGTTGTGGTTTTCAAAATCAAAAAGGTGCGGTTTATTTTCTATTTACAGTGACAAAACACAGCAAAGCAAAAGAAACATAAATAAAATAAATCCTGGTCAACTTGACCTCTGACTAAACATACAGGTTTCCTAACTAACAACTGGGATCAGCCTAGTGCTGTCCTAGTCCCTAAGTCCCTGGTTTTAAATGTCCAAGCAAATAGCCACACAGGCTTTGTCTCACCGCACAGGGGTTCACTCTCCCTAGACAGTCCACACAGGTCTGGTTCCAGGCATGAGCTAACACCTAATGAATCTGGGAGTTCTTATAGAGGCCTAAATGAGCTGACAAGCTTCAGCTGGTCTCATCAACTCCCTGTCTGCACGACGCCCCACACTCTCCCTAGAGGTATGAGTCATCCATGAGCCCACTAGCCTCAGCTGGGCTTATACAACTCTCCACCTAGTTGTATAAGTCGGCGTAAAGCCTGAATCTGGGCGAAATATATCTACCCCCCTGGATGCAACCAGGTGACTTTACCTTCCTGCTGTCACATACCCCCCCCTCTTGTTTTAACCTCGGGGTTGGAACACCAGCAATCAGGCATTCATGTACTCGAGACAAAGCATCCACATTCCCCATTTGAACGCCAGGGCGATGCTTTACTGTGAAGTTGAATTCCTGGAGGGCCAGGAACCACCTATTCACTCTTCTATTTGTTTCCTTGTTTTGAGCCATCCACTTTAACGGAGCGTGATCCGTAACCATGTCAAAGTGCCTACCTAGCAGGTAGTACCGAAGGGAATCTAGAGCCCACTTCACCGCTAAACACTCCTTTTCAACGGTGGCGTAATTTACCTCATGGGACTTCAACTTCCTGCTGAGGTAAATGACTGGGTGCTCTTCCCCGTTCCAGACCTGGGACAATACTGCGCCTAACCCCACATCTGACGCATCACTTTGTACGACAAAGTCTTTAGAGAAGTCGGGTGAGTACAACACTGGCTGGCTACATAAGGCTTGTTTCAAGAATTGGAATGCTGCCTCAGCCTCGGGGGTCCATTTAATCATGACCGACCCTTTCCCCTTCGTCAGGTTGGTTAGGGGCACAGCCTTAGAAGCAAAGTGGGGAATGAATCGCCGATAATACCCAGCGATTCCCAGAAAGGCTCGTACCTGCTTCTTGCTGTTGGGACGTGGCCAACTCTGGATGGCCTCGACTTTGTTGAGTTGGGGTTTTATTACTCCCCTCCCAATGGTGTACCCAAGATATTTGGCCTCCTCCTGCCCAATGGTACACTTCTTGGGGTTAGCCGTAAACCCCGCTTCCCGAACAGAGTCCAGGACTGCTTGCACTTTTGGCAGATGTGAGGCCCAATCTGTGCTATGGACAATTACGTCATCCAGGTAAGCCGCAGCATACTTCCGATGGGGCCTCAGCATCTGGTCCATTTTCCGCTGGAATGTGGCCGGCGCATTCTGTAACCCGAACGGCATTCTTTTATATTGGAACGCCCCGTCAGGGGTTACAAATGCGGTTTTCTCTTTGGCCGACTTGGCCAGGGGGATTTGCCAATATCCTTTTGTGAGGTCAAGAGTCGTCATGTATCGGGCTGTTCCCAGCCGGTCGATCAACTCATCTATCCGTGGCATGGGGTAGGTGTCAAATTTTGTAACTTTGTTCAACTGACGAAAATCGTTACAAAATCGCCAGCTCCCATCCGGTTTAGGCACCAACACAATGGGACTAGACCAATCACTTTGGGACTCCTCTATCACCCCCTAAGTTCAGCATTATCTGTACTTCCTCCCGTATTGCCTCCCGTCGGGCCTCTGGGATCCGATAGGGTTTTAACTTCACCCTTTCACCGGGCGGGGTAATGATGTCATGCTCTACCCCAGCTGTTTGTCCCGGCAGCTCAGAGAATACCTCCTTGTTGCGAAGCACAAACTCCTTAACCTCCTGTTGTTGGGGTTGTGACAAGGTGGCTGCTATTCCAACCTCAGGAATCACGCAACCAGTTTGAGCTGGTGACCAAGTGTCTGCGACTAGGGACTCTCTATCCCTCCAGGCTTTCAACAGATTAACGTGATAGATCTGTTCGGGCTTTCGCCTTCCTGGTTGTCTGACCTTGTAATTCACTTCGCTCACTTTTTCCATTATCTCATAGGGGCCTTGCCATTTGGCAAGGAATTTACTTTCAACCGTAGGGACAAGTACCAGTATCCTATCCCCCGGGGAAAAGGTACGGGTCTTGGCTCCACGGTTGTACACTCTCTGCTGTGCTAACTGCGCTTGGGCCAAATGTTCCTTCACGATGGGCATTACCTGTGCAATTCGGTCTTGCATCAGGGCGACATGCTCAATCACACTCCTGTGGGGAGAACTCTCACTCTCCCAAGTTTCCTTGGCAATATCCAACAGCCCTCTTGGGTGTCTCCCATACAGTAACTCAAAGGGGGAGAATCCCGTAGAGGATTGGGGCACCTCCCTAATAGCAAACATCAGATAAGGAAGTAGACAGTCCCAATCCTTTCCATCTCTATCCACCACTTTCTTCAACATTTGTTTTAGGGTTTTGTTGAATCTTTCAACCAGCCCATCGGTTTGGGGGTGATACACAGATGTACGTAATTGCGTCACTTTGAACAATTTACACAGCTCCTTCATAACCCGGGACATAAAGAGTGTACCTTGGTCCGTAAGCAGTTCTTTACAAATACCCACCCGGCTAAACACAAGAGATAGCTCTTTGGCTATGGTTTTGGCCGAGGTATTTCGGAGAGGGATCGCTTCTGGATAACGGGTGGCATAGTCCATTATAACTAATATGTACTGGTGCCCCCTAGCGGACTTGATTATAGGCCCTACCAAATCCATGGCGATCCTCTCAAACGGGACCTCAATGATGGGTAGAGGGACCAGCGGGCTACGGAAATGTGGCATCGGGGCCGACCTCTGACACACAGGGCAGGAGGAACAATAATTTTCTATGTCCTTCATCACCCCCGGCCAATAGAATCTCTGTAATACCCTCTCTCGGGTTTTCTCTGTCCCCAGATGACCTCCAAGAATGTGCCCATGGGCCAACTCCAACACCAACTTCCTGTAAGGTTTGGGCACCACAAGCTGCTCAACGGTTTCTTCTGCCCTTTTTGCCACCCGATACAGTAGGTCCTTCTCTACGCTGAAGTATGGGTAAGTGCAGGTATTATCTGGGTTCACTAACTCGCCATCTATTTTCACTACGTTTTCCCGTGCCTTTATTAGGGCGGGGTCTTTCAACTGTTCTGTGGCAAAGTTTTCCCTGTGAACCTCAAGATCAGAAAACTCCACAGACGGTAGGTTTTCGTCTGAGGAGGTGGGCTCCTCTCCAGTTTCTTGAGTCTCCCCTGCCAATACTGATAAGGGAAATTCCGGAGAGTCCTCACCACTCTCAGGGGAGTTCTGGCTATCACATTCCTGGTACATAGGGGCACCAGTGGGGGGCTCAGGATCATCCCACAGTTCCCAGAACTTCGGAAAATCCCTTCCCACAATGGCGTCATGCGGTAACTGAGATACTAAGCCCACTGGATGAGAGAGGGTACCTTTGGGGGTCTCGAAACACACTGTAGTCACTGGATACTCTCGGGTGTCCCCATGCACACAAATAACAGCTACCTTGCTATTCCCAAAGACCTCTGTTTTAACTAACTCAGCCTTTATCAGGGTCACAAGGCTACCTGAATCCAGCAATACCACAACATTTCTACCATTAACACACATTTTGCATAAATGTTTCTCAGTTCCTCGAATGGCAGTGCATGCGACTGTCGCACACAGCGACTGACGTCTGCCCGTCAGAAAGTCACACTGCATGGGTTCCTCCACAACCGGGCAATTGGCTGCAATATGTCCCGCTTGCCGGCAGCGGTAGCAAACGATCCTTCTTGCCGCCTCTTGAGCCGCTGATTTCCCAGGCTGTTCTCGCCAAACTTGGGGTAGAGCTCCCACCCTCTCACTCTCTCCACCCTCACCCCTTGGAATCCTCTTATCCGCCCCTGGGGATGGTCTGGTCTTAGGGTGGAAAGTCCGAGTGTCTCTGGAAGAGGCCGTCAGGTTCTCTGTAGCCAAGTATTTCTCCACACGATCCACAAGACCATCGGCCGTCTCTGGGTCTCCATGGCTTACCCACTTTTGGATGGCAGTAGGAAGAGCTCTCAAAAACCGATCCATTACAACACGTTCCACAATCTTTGGTGCGGACAAAGTCTCTGGCTGTAGCCACTTTCTGCTCAGGTGAATGAGATCATACATTTGAGACCTGGGGGGTTTTCCAAGCTGGAAAGTCCAGTTATGTACACGCTGAGCCCGGACAGCCTGGGTGACACCCAGCCTTGCCAAAATTTCAGCTTTTAGCATCACATAGTCTTTTGCTTGGTTAGGCTCTAGGTCATAGTAAGCTTTCTGCGATTCACCAGTTAACAGAGGAGCCACCAGTCCAGCCCACTGCTCCTCAGGCCACTTTTTTCTTTCAGCGGTCCTTTCAAATGTGGTCAAAAATACCTCTGGATCATCCTCTCCAGTCATTTTTGTCAATAAACGACTCACCCCAAAGGACGCGGTATTAGTGGGACGGCTTTCCTCACTGGTCTGCGGACGTTGCTGCATTACTGCTTCCATTTGTTGTAGTCTCTGCTCTTGCTTCTGTAACAGGTCTATGAGGCGGGCCTCAGATTGCTGCTGGGCTTGTTGCTGAGCTTCCAGACTCTGTTGGTGAGCTTGCTGCTGGGCTGCAAGGCTCTGTTGATGAGCTTGCTGCTGGGCTGCAAGGCTCCTTTGCAAACCTGCATTTGTCTGCTGTTGATTGGCATTTGCTAGAGCCAGCTGTTTCAGTATCTCCTCCATGCTGGCTTAAAAAAAAACTGCCACTGGTTCTCCACCAACTGTGAGGGGGTTAGCTCGGCAGCGGGTGTGTGTGACCCCCGGGATGGGCTCCCCAGACAAAAAACAGGCCCAGCAAACGGAGGTTGTGGTTTTCAAAATCAAATGGTGCGGTTTATTTTCTATTTACAGTGACAAAACACAGCAAAGCAAAAGAAACATAAATAAAATAAATCCTGGTCAACTTGACCTCTGACTAAACATACAGGTTTCCTAACTAACAACTGGGATCAGCCTAGTGCTGTCCTAGTCCCTAAGTCCCTGGTTTTAAATGTCCAAGCAAATAGCCACACAGGCTTTGTCTCACCGCACAGGGGTTCACTCTCCCTAGACAGTCCACACAGGTCTGGTTCCAGGCATGAGCTAACACCTAATGAATCTGGGAGTTCTTATAGAGGCCTAAATGAGCTGACAAGCTTCAGCTGGTCTCATCAACTCCCTGTCTGCACGACGCCCCACACTCTCCCTAGAGGTATGAGTCATCCATGAGCCCACTAGCCTCAGCTGGGCTTATACAACTCTCCACCTAGTTGTATAAGTCGGCGTAAAGCCTGAATCTGGGCGAAATATATCTACCCCCCTGGATGCAACCAGGTGACTTTACCTTCCTGCTGTCACAATATATATATATACACATTAATACAATATTTTAATAATTTAACATTTAACTCTTTAACACTTTTTTAGGGTCTGTGATACCGTTTAGTTAGCATCTGGTCCCCAGCCGCTAGAATCGCCTCGAGGACCACTAACTGACCACAGACCCACCAACTTATCACTGGTGGTCCAGACTAACACCAGACCAACCGGGAGGACTCTATACCAAAGATGGGTCCCACTGTTTCACCTATACCTTCCGTTTACCACCAAAATCAGGGACCCAACCGCAACCCCAGTCACCCCACTATCCTACCATAGGAAACCCCTTCCATAAAAGGGCGGAAGGCCGGGACTTCTCACCTCGCTTCTTACTCCGACTGCTTGCCCCCACCCTCTCCTCTCACTGTATTAACTCTGCCACTCCTCCCCTAACTTCTACACCTTCCAATCCAGTACCACCATCACTTACTAGGGACACCCCCCTTTTCCTTAACCTCTTCTTCTCCTATCTGTTCCTTCCACCCCGTCATGTCTGTCCTCCACCTACATTTTATTACGGTTCTGTACATGTCTTTTTCACAACATATATATATTGTGAGGGGGTTAGCTCGGCAGCAGGTGTGTGTGATCCCTGGAAGAGTTCAGTAGAGAATAGTTGGTAACCCCTGTCAAATAATTTTTTATTTATTTTTGCTGTCTGACCTACACACTGCGATACACCTTTACATATTTCTAGCAAACTTTAGCATGAAAACAGGAATTCTCTGTTTGCATTTATTGCAACACATGTTCTAGCCAGCCAACAGCATCCAATTGATGTCAAAGTCAGTTGTCCCTACTCTACTTTGCAAATAATCTACCCCCAAATAAAAAAAATATATATTTATTTTAAGGCTCTTCACACTAGCGGCGGTCTGCAGGGAATTTCTTTTCAGAGGTCAGTGAAGGGAGGTCTTCAGGCTTCCAGGAGGAGATGCTCCTGCCTCCTGTTATCGGATTTTCTTTTTTTTGGAGAACCTTTAATAGTTTTTTAATGGCGAACAGCAATTTTGGACCATGCGGCAACAGCGAGCCGAGTGTTTGGCTTCTGGTTGCAGTGCAGCCCTATTTGCCTACATGGGACAGTTTTACATGTGCTGCCTGTCAGATTCAGCATGTGGCATTTAAATTGCCGCACCATGATGCTGCAGGAATGTGTACTCATCCAGCAACACCATGTCTGATTGGAGGTGAGTGGTCGGGGCCAGTAAAAAAGCTGATTTTCCAACTATTTTTATTGTCCCCTGGCTGTCCGTGTGAAAGGAACAGTGGAAACATATTCATACATGACCAGTGTAGATAAGATGTTCCACCTTGTTTTGTGTCTGCCCGACCATGAGTACTCACCATCCTCCTTGCTATTAACTAAATTAGTGAGACCACACATGAATTGGAGTACAAATGGCCATAACAGCCTTTTTATTAACAAAAACAACTTATCAGCCTTTCAAAAAATGGGGGAGGGGGAGGAAAGGGATTTTAACGGTGCAAACAGTGAAGTAATGATGAGAAGGAGATTGTTATTCATAAAAAATATATAATTTATTTTGAATATTCATAAAAAATTATCCTAGGTAATCAATATAAAGACACAGTGGAAAATACCAGTGTGGCTAAAATACAGTTACAAGTTGGTCACAGTGTACAGGTCATTTTCAAGCCGAGAGTAGAGAGTTATCGCATCAACCCAACATGTTTTGCCTATGTAGCTTCTTCAAGGGTAGTGCGAAAATGCTTGATGCAATCAATAACAACTGTGTAAACATAAAGGGCAAAAACTAAAGAAAATATTAGATTTTAATTTTTACATTTTTATAATTTTATATATCACAGCATTGATGTCAAAGCATTCAAAAATGGATCAAATGCTATGCCTCAATCCAAGGAATTGAAATGAACTCACCCCGCTGTGAACTTCAACCAGATAGTACCACCGACACGATCCCTGGATCAGACAAGGGTCCCCCAAAGGGGTTTAGAGATTGTCCCTAATGGTCACAGAGGACAAAACATGGGATTGCTGAGTGGTGAAAAAAGGAGTAAATGTGATGATGTATAGTGAAAAAAATGAAAAATGTCATTATACTAAATTAAGAGCACCAATGCACATAATAAATATATGTATACATATAGGTGTCACTTACATAAAAACAACAAGGAAATTGTTTTAGAGGGGGGAGTATGGGCTTTGAAGCTTGCTGGAATATTTACAGACCAACAACAGTCTGAAAGCTAGAAAAAATTTAAATAAATTAAATGATTCAGAAAATATTAAAAAGATAGGTACTCATAGAAATACATCCCAATGTTCTCAAAAAGAAAACAGACACCGGGATATATCTAACAGCAATGATATAGAGTATAAGAAGAGAAGAAAACAGATATGTAAAAATGTTTCCAATAGGAGATCTCAAAAGAGCATGCAAAGCAGTACTGCAGACTTATGTCTCAAAGGGATACTAATTGTAAGTAACAACAATATGTGTGTATAATATATACACACAAAAAAGAAGCATGAAGGACACCCTTTTGTTGGACAGGACTGGAAGCAAAAATGGATCCAGTAACAGAGGCGCAGGCAGAGATATATGGACTTACCTTTGTACAAAAAACGCCATTAGCTCAGGTCCCATAGCTCCAGGCAGATGGAACGCCAAAGGAGCCGGTTAAATAGTGTCCTCCATCGAGCCCGGCGTCTGACGCCACCGAGCGCGAGGCGGGCGGTTAGGTGTCAGTACGCATGCTCCAAGGCCCTAAGATGACATCTACTACAATCCCCAGACTGCCAAGCGGCGGAAAAGGGGAGCGACAGCACCCAGAACGCAGATGTTAGGGCGGGCCCGCAAACGTCGCCCCAGATCCCAACCGCAGCAGTACAGGACAAGGTAGGAAAGAAGGAAAAGTGGATACAGCGGTGAATAATGGAAATAACCGAGGATCAACACGGAGGAGCCGCAGCATGACAATCAATAGGGTGACGGGTGACAAAGCACCCGCCACCCTGGGCGCCCATGTGATCCAAAGGGACAATCACCCGAAGGACCCATGATCAGGGTGATGCGGGAAGCGGTTGTGAAAAGGACAATGGGGGGGGGGATGAACATACAGGGACTGGCAATGTTGACCACCCAAAGCTGAGACCCAATGGATACTTGGCAATAGCGCAGACCCATTCTGAAAAAATAAATAATCAATTAAAAAAAAGAACAATAAAGTATGATACATATAAGATTGATCTAATAAATATAAATATCACTTGTAGTTTTATGAAAATATCTAATAAACGTACAGAACAAATACAGTCCTTGGTACAAAAATGATGGTAACCAGAATAGATACTAAAACTGGGAGGGAAGGGAGGGGGATGTGATTGGGAAGGGAAGATAAGGGGGAGGGGAGGGTAGGAAAGGGGAAGGAAAGGATGTGGACAAAGGTGAAAGGAACAAAGGCAAAAAATTTAACCTGTATATAGATGGAAAATTCAAGGGAGGAGGGGAAGGACAAAAAACATGAAACACAGTATCATTAAAGGACACAAAACACACATATCTAGAGAAAAGATCTAAAACACACATTTTCATTAAATCCCGGAAAGCATGTTGCCCTGAGATCATAGATCCAGCGAGCCTCGAGCTGGAGCATCGTCTTATCGACACTGCCCCCCCCTAGAGTCCAGAGAAACCTGTTCAAGGGCACGAAATTTGATAAAACTGGAATCAAAATCATGGCATATACCAACATGTCTGCTGACAGCCGTTACAATTCTTTTCTTAAGAATAGGTTTGATATGATCCCTTTTTCTTTTAAAAAATGGTTGTTTGGTTTTTCCCACGTAAAAGCCACCACACCGACACTGTGCTATATAGATGACCCCCAGTGTCGGCAGGTGACCCCTACCCTGGTGGTGTGCCATTTGCCATTAGGAAGCTGAAATTTAGGTTTGTGGTCTACATAGCAACAAACATCACAGTGACCACAAGGAGAGGTACCAGTAGCTGCCAGGCACTGATGTAGCAGAAAAATGGCTATGCACCAATCGATCTTTCAGTGAGGGTACACGTCTGAAAGTGATTTCGGGAAAGTTTTGAATATATTTCTTTAAAATTGGATCTGCTTCTAGCAAGGGTCAGATTTTTTAAAAATATTTCTTATTTCATAATGTTGGTTTGAGTACTGTATCTGTTTTTACAGAATCCTTAGAAAAAAATATAAGAGAATTTCTATCTTGTCCTTTCACTCGATTATAAGCATGTTTCAGACATTTGTGACTATAACCTCTTATTTTTAGCCTGTCATAGAGATCCTTAGAGGTATTTTGAAAATCTATGTTTTGACTACAATTGCGTTTAAGCCGCAGATATTGGCTATAAGGGATACTCTTTAAAAGAGGGTCAGGGTGGGAGCTGCTAGCATGGAGAATGGTACTGCCTGCCAGAGGCTTCCTGTATAGAGATGAGATAACCTTACCCATTCTCATCAATTGAGATGTTCAGATCCAAAAAGTTTATATTAGTTGAACTATGGTTCATAGTGAACCTCAAATTAAATTCATTAATGGAAATTAGTTCTAAAAATTGCTGTAATTGCAGTTCACTACCAGACCAGAAGATGAGCACGTCATCTATGTAACGATACCAGGAGACGACGTTGTCCAAAAAAGGGGCAAGATTGTCCCTGGAAAAAATGTCTCTCTCCCACCCCCCCTAGGTACAGGTTGGCATACAATGGGGCACATTTAGTCCCCATCGCAACCCCCTGCACCTGGAGGTAGTGGGAGGATCCAAAAACAAACACATTATGTTTTAAGATGTAGCCCAGTAGATCAAGAACAAAGCGATTATATTTAAAAGCAGAAGGGCCTCATTCTCTAAGATGACTTTCAATAATTTCCAATCCTTTATCATGAGGTATCACATTATATAAGCTTTCAATGTCAAGTGCCACAAGCAAAGTATTGGGAGGAAGGTAGATACCCTCAATTGTCATTAATAGATCAATAGTATCCATAATGTACGAGAAAAGAGACGTAACATGGGGGTAAAGATATCCATCTATCAGAGAACTGGTATTTTCCTTAAGACTGGAACAACCCGAGATGATCGGTCGTCCTGGAGGGGTTTAATAAGGATTTTTGAGTCCTAGGAAGAGCATAGAACGTCGGGGTCCTTGGAGTTTTCGTATCCAAAAAACACCACGTTCCTTGATCAATAATACCTTGATGATATGCCTTCAAAATGATCCTACGGTATTTTGTGTAAAAGTTGTCAAGAACAGTGTGGGAGATGGGTCTATACCAGTCAGAGTTTAACAAAGTTTTCTTGCACATATTTTCATAGTGTGAAACATCCATAATGACCAAATTGCCCCCCTTATCTGGGGATTTAATAATTACCTGAGTTGGATTGGATTCTTCAATAGCCTTAGTGGCTTGTTGAACAAAAGCCCAAATATTGGGATTGGCATTTAGGAGGGGAACATTTCTCGATCTAGGCTTGAAAGTTTGAGGACGGGGGAAGGACATGCCAGCAATCGACAAGACTGAGATGTCCTCGGTGTCATGGCCCTCCTCCCATGGGTCCATCAAAGTCTGCTGTTCCTCAAAGTCTACATTGACATTGGAGAGAGTTTCTGATTGCTGAATTTCTACAAAGGGCTTATCATAAATAATTCTATACATGAGTCTTCGAGCAAAGAGGTGTAAATCCTTAATAAGATGAAATTTATCAACCTGCGAGTCAGGACAGAACGTCAAACACAATTTTAAAACCTGAGTTTCATTTTCAGTCAAGGTGTATGAAGACAAATTAATGATAGATAATTCCGAATTAGTACAAGCATGTTCTTCCATGGGAAGGAGAGGATCCAAAATAAATTCTGGATCTACTCTTTCACAAAAAAAAACCCTCAGCAGGTAGAGGTGTTCCTGAGGGAGAGACAAGTATGTCAACATTACTCACCTTATTGGAGGTGTCTAGGTGCATAGGTGAAGCAGTGATTGAGGTAGAAAGTGCCGTAGAGACCACGGCGTGCAAAGCGTTAGATTGAGGGCCTCAAGATGCGGGTAAAGAAGAGTGAGATAGAGTGGAAAGTCTAGTGGGAGTCTGTTTAGGGTTGGTTTCTTGTGGTCGGCGTGGAAGAGTGGAACCGAGTTGGTGTCGCAGTGATTCTGTGGAGGCGGCGTCGGTTACCCTTGCGTTTTTTAGGAAGTCTATCACCAGACAGGTCTCGATAAAGCGATGATTGACTGGAAGAAAGAGATGAAGCAGATGAAAGATTTGGTACAGTATGATAATTTCTAGTATTTCTCTGACTTGCAGGTCTAAAAGGTCTATTATTGGTATGAGGGGTCCATTTATAGGCATAACCATTTGTATATGCATTCTGAGCAAATTTATTTTCTTTTAATCTTAAGATGTCCAAAGTATAGGATTCTATGTGTTTTTTAAGGGTCAATTCCCTTTCCTTGAATCTAGTTCTGGAGGTAATAAGACAAAAATCATCATACCATTTTAATATAGAACCATCCAGCACACTCAATTCTTGCTCATATTGAGAACATAGTAACACCATCATTGCAAAGGAGCAAGATTTCAGATTGTCTTCCCATTTGGATTTCAGAGAATCCCCCACCTTTTGTAGGTTGGGGAAAATCTAAGTCCCCATGGTACATGGTCCCCATGGTACTGTATTATTTTCAGTGTATTTTTCAAAATAGCGCTTGTTTTAAAAGATTCTTACTTTTCTTTCCAGTAAACGCTGTAGTCTAAGGAAAGCTAGATCTAGATCCTTATCACTAATTTCACCTGAACTTTGAGTTTTCTGGACCTTATAGCGGCCATCTTAAATATACAGGAAAGGGGGGGGGGGGGGGGGAACTGGACAAACAAATGAAAAAAACACAGCAAAAAGGAAGGGAAGAGGAAAACAATGGGTAAATATCTGCTACCATATACAGAAAGAAACTATCTTTCAATTATCTTAAATATAGTAAAGAACAATTGATAGTAATAAACAGACAAAAAACTTTTTCATCAGTACAACTACTGAATAGTTCAAAAAAATGTTGTGTTTCCCAGAGATGGACAATGAGGAGGGCTGTTTATTGAAACACGAAACAAGAATTTCATAAGTTTTTGTCCAATCTGAGGCGAAACACCCGGTAAAGTTAGCACCACATCCCAAAAAATGAGGGAGGGGGAGGAAAGGGATTTTAACGGTGCAAACAGTGAAGTAATGATGAGAAGGAGATTGTTATTCATAAAAAATATATAATTTATTTTGAATATTCATAAAACATTTATTACTTTATCAGCCTGTTGGTCTTATGACGGCACCCAGAATTCCAACTTGTTCCACATGTAACACTGCGGGACCTTTTACCGTACCAGACCTCCAGCCATGACACTCCAGCTCGGAGAAAACCCACACCCGCAGTGCAACAATTACCGTATTCCAGCTAACATTAGTAACTGGAATACACCAGAGGGGCACATACCACCAATGAGCCCCCCACACTTCCATCTCAACTGTATTTTCTTCCACCGTCAAAAGACCAGCCACCGCCACACGATTAGCTGCCATGATGTATTTTGCTTATATTGCACCTGCAAAAGAGATAAAGCAAACCAACCAAACAAAACAAGACAAAACACAGGGAGGGTGGGTGGGAAACTGCCTGCTTGTCATCTGTCCCATCTCTGCTGTCCAGGAGACCCCAGCTATCCCTTAACTAACTACCACAAACCCCTCCTCATCCTGTTGCTTCAACCAATCCACCTCTTCCCCGTTCTTCACCTACAATCCTTAACCCCATAGTTGCTTCCCCCTCTCACACTGTCATGCCGGCCCTGCACTAGCTTTCATTTTATTTTCTCTCGCTCCGGGCCTTACTCACCAGCAGTTCACCCTTGCACATACCCCTGCAAATAATTAAAAGTCCAGCAATCAGCAAGTCTAGTTGAATAAATGTGTCTGGACTAACCTACTATTTAAAGCGTTTGTTAACCCCAAAAAGAAAAAAAAAGGATCCTGCTCCTTTAACCACTTAAGCCCCGGACCATTTGGTAGCTAAAGGACCAGAGGTGAATTCAGAATTTTGCACTGCGCTGCTTTAACTGTAAATTGTGCGGACATGCAATGTTTGCGTCCTTTTCTTCCCACAAATAGAGCTTTCTTTTAATGGTATTTGATTGCCTCTGCGATTTTTATTTTTTGCGATATAAACGGAAAAAGACCGAAAATTTTGAAAAAAAATGATATTTTCTACTTTTTGTTATAAGAAAAATCGAATAAACTCAATTTTAGTCATACATTTAGGCCAAAATGTATTCAGCCACATGTTTTTAGTAAAAAAAATGTCAATAAGCGTATATTTATTGGTTTGCGCAAAAGTTATAGCGTTTACAAACTAGGGTACATTTTCTGGAATTTACACAGCTTTAAATTTATGACTGCCTATCTCATTTCTTGAGGTGCTAAAATGGCAGGGCAGTACAAAACCCCCCCAAATGACCCCATTTTGGAAAGTAGACACCCCAAGGAAATTGCTGAGAGGCATGTTGAGCCCATTGAATATTTTTTTTTTGTCCCAAGTAATTGAATAATGACAAAAAAAAAATACAAAAACTTGTCACTAAATGATATATTGCTCACACATGCCATGGTTATATGTGGAATTGCACCCCAAAATACATTCTGCTGCTTCTCCTGAGTACGGGGATACCACATGTGTGGGACTTTTTAGGAGCCTAGCCACGTACGGGACCCCGGAAACCAAGCACCGCCTTCAGGATTTCTAAGGGCGCAAATTTTTGATTTCACTCCTCACTACCTATCACAGTTTTGAAGGCCATAAAATGCCAAAATAGCACAAAACCCCCCCAAATGACCCCATTTTAGAAAGTAGACACCCCAAGGAAATTGCTGAGAGGCCTGTTGAGCCCATTGAATATTTTTTTTTTTTGTCCCAAGTGATTGAATAATGACAAAAAAAAATAAAAAATTACAAAAAGTTGTCACTAAATGATATATTGCTCACACATTCCATGGTTATATGTGGAATTGCACCCCAAAATACATTTTGCTGCTTCTCCTGAGTACGGGGATACCACATGTGTGGGACTTTTTAGGAGCCTAGCCACATACGGGACCCCGAAAACCAAGCACCGCCTTCAGGATTTCTAGGCACAAATTTTTGATTTGACTCCTCACTACCTATCACAGTTTCGAAGGCCATAAAATGCCAAAATAGCACAAACCCCCCCCCCCAAATGACCCCATTTTGGAAAGTAGACACCCCAAGCTGTTTGCTGAGAGGCATGGTGAGTATTTTACAGCTCTCATTTGTTTTTGAAAATGAAGAAAGACATTTTTTTTTCTTTTTTTTTCAATTTTCAAAACTTTGTGACAAAAAGCGAGATCTGCAAAATACTCACAATACCTCTCAGCAAATAGCTTAGGGTGTCTACTTTCCAAAATGTGGACATTTGGGGGGGGTTTGTGCCATCTGGGCATTCCATGGCCTCCGAAACTGTGATAGGCAGTGAGAAGTGAAATCAAAAATTTACACCCTTAGAAAGCCTGAAGGCGGTGATTGGTTTTTGGGGTCCCGTACGCGGCTAGGCTCCCAAAAAGTCTCACACATGTGGTATCCCCGTACTCAGGAGAAGCAACAGAATGTATTTTGGGGTGTAATTCCACATATGCCCATGGCATGTTTGAGCAATATATCATTTAGTGACAACTTTGTGCAAAAAAAAATAAAAATAAATAAAATTTTCTTTTTTCCGCAACTTGTGTCAACATATAAAATATTCCATGGACTCGACATGCCTCTCAATATATAGCTTGGGGTGTCTACTTTCCAAAATGGGGTCATTTGGGGGGGTTTTGAACTTGTCTGGCATTTTATACACAACATTAGGAAGCTTACATCCAC
This sequence comes from Rana muscosa, assembly GCA_029206835.1. Taxonomy (NCBI): domain Eukaryota; kingdom Metazoa; phylum Chordata; class Amphibia; order Anura; family Ranidae; genus Rana; species Rana muscosa. Next base: position 201,308,252 of record CM055118.1, read on the forward strand.
TCTTCTAACCACTTGAAGACAAAACCCTTTTTGACACTTTTTGTTTACATGAAAACGTATTTTTTTTTGCAAGAAAATTATGTTGAACCCCCAAACATTATATATATTTTTAAAGCAAAGACCCTACAGAATAAAATGGTGGGTGTTGCATTTTTTTTTTCTACACAGTATTTGCACAGCGATTTTTCAAACGCATTTTTTGGGGAAAAAATACACTTTTTTAATTTTAATGCACTAAAACACACTATATTGCCCAAATGTTTGATGAAATAAAAAAGATGATCTTAGGCCGAGTACATAGATACCAAACACGACATGCTTTAAAATTTCGTACAAACGCGCATTGGCGACAAACTACATACATTTTTAAAAGCCTTTAAAAGCCTTTACAGGTTACCCCATTAGATTTACAGAGGAGGTCTACTGCTAAAATTACTGCCCTCGATCTGACCTTCGCGGTGATACCTCACATGCATGGTGCAATTGCTGTTTACATATGATGCCAGACCGACGCTTGCGTTCGCCATTGGGCAAGAGCAGGGCAGGACAGGGGTGCTTCTTTTTTTTTTCTTTTTTTTTTTTTTTATTATTAATTTTGCTTTTTTATTTTATTTTTAAATTGTTCCTTCCATATTTTTTTTTTTTATCATTTTTATTGTTATCTCAGGGAATGTAAATATCCCCTATGATAGCAATAGGTAGTGACAGGTACTCTTTTTTTGAAAAAACTGGGGTCTAGACCCTAGATCTTTCCTCTGCCCTCAAAGCATCTGACCACACCAAGATCGGTGTGATAAAATGCTTTCCCAATTTCCCAATGGCGCTTTTTATATCCGGGGGGGGGGCATTCCCTCCCACTGCTTGTAAAAGCAGTCCAGAGGCTAATTAGCCACTAGGATTGCTTTTACATGAAAGCCGGCCGCTGGCTGAAAAGAATGATACCAAGATGATACCTAAACCCGCAGGCATCAATCTGGTATAACCATTCAAAGTCCAGCAACATACCAGTACGTTGCTGGTCCTTGTTGGACATGTATTGTAATCTTTTTTTTTTCATGCAGCCAGGTGGCTGAACGAAAAAAGAGATTGATCGGTGGGTATGCCCACCATTAGAATACCGCCCTTCATCCACCCACTTCTAATGATGGGCATACATGCACCATTTATATATGCCGAAGCATGGGGGCATCCTCCCGAAAAAAAAGTTATGCCTTATGCCGCACACACATGGTCGGACTTTTCCACGGGCAAGCCTCCGTCGGAATTTCGACCGTATGTACGCGGCATTAGGAGCAAAATCACTCCTCCGCCCCTGCTGCCCCAATGCTTTGGCATATTTGCTTTTTTTTTTTAACTGTGGTGGTGAAATCACCTCCTACAGCACTGGAGTCGCAGGGATCAGGCCTGTCTCTGCGAACGCTGCAGTTATGTTTGTTGTGTTTTGCAAGTGACAGTGATCGATCGATACTGCACTTGGGTGGCCTGGGCTGGACGGAGGGGCAAAACGCAGGTGCTAGCAGGTATCTGGGCTGATCCCGCTAACACTGCGTTTTTGGGAACCCTAAACTGCTGGGGACGCTAGTATAGATCTGATCAGATCAGATATTGATCTGTTCAGATACTATACCACTAAGGGAGGTGTATGCTTCACGCGTGGGTGTTAGCGTTACTGGCACTAACCTGACGCTGCCTGGGGTGTGACGCAGACCCTCTCTGACTCTAAAACCTAATTGATATCACCCGCCGGGCGATCAGGGGGTTAAACCTTTATTGGGTTATATACGGCGGGTGCCCTGACACTATAAAAAGCAAACTAACTAACCAGCATCACCTGTAACACTTATATGATGATCACTGGTGAAAGGGTTAACTAGGGGCAATTAGGGGGTTAAAACCTTTATTAGATAATATATGGGTATACCTGACGCTATAAAAACCTGCGGCGAACCTAAAAAAAATTACTGGCTACCGATCTGCATCACCGACGCTAAGACAGCGATCAGAAAAATGATTGCTTAGCGACAGTGGTGATAGGGGGTGAAAGGGTTACCTGGGGGGCAATCAAGGGGGTTAAACCTTTATTAGATAATTTATGGGGGTACCTGACGCTATAAAAACCTGCGGCGAACCTAAAAAAAATTACTGGCTACCGATCTGCATCACCGACGCTAAGACAGCGATCAGAAAAATGATCGCTTAGCGACGGCGGTGCTAGGGGGTGAAAGGGTTATCTGGGGGGTGATCAAGGGGTTAAACCTTTATTAGGGGGGGTTAGGGGGCTACACTGGACCTAAAACTAAACTGTAGTGACACTTTTACAGTCACAAATGTCACTGATTGCAGTGATCAGTAAATAAATGGTCACTGCAATCAGTGACACTGTGACTGGGGGCTGGGGGGTGATCTGGGGGGGCCTGGGGGGGCAATTTATGTGCCTATGTGTGCTGGTGTTAGTGTAGTGTTTGTGCACTAACCTTGATGTCTTCTCTTGTACGGCGCTCGGCCACCCCCCCGCCATCACTTCCTCCTGCTTCCTCTGCCTGTGTGTACATTACACAGACAGAGGGGGCATTTCCATTCGCCGGGAGCGATGGCGGGGGGGTGGCCGGAATCAAACGGCCGTCCCCTCATGTCGGATCGCTCCCCAACGAATATCGACCACTCACTGTACTGAAGGGGGTTCGATTGGACCCCCCAACTGTACAAAGGCAATCACGTACACTCTACGTGATTGTGCCTGTCGGTGCCATTGTGCCGACGTATATATACAGTGAGCGGTCGTTAAGTGGTTAAAGCATGTTATATGACACAGAGCTTGTCCTGTGTCATTTGGCCCCCTGTAAAACCTAAAAAACCTGGCTGATCCTGCCAGTTTCTCCCCACCCCTCTGTAAACTGACCACGGTGTATCATGGCTGCTGAGCCCTGACACCATGGTCAGTTTCATCAGCAGCCTGCTATCTGCTCTCCTCTCTGCTCCTGTATCCTCCTTCCCCCTTTCCTCTCTGTCTGTGTGTCCCTCCTCCTGTTGCTCTCATAACACTAACCTGTATACACCATGAGCACTGCCTCCTATTGCAGTGTCCCTTTCTGTGAATGATTTAGAAATATAAATGCTGCAAATACCTAATTTAAGAGTTGAGATTGAGATCACATGACTGGCTGGTCACGTGATCACAATCTCTGCAGTAAAATTAGGGATTTGCAGCATTTATTTTTATAAATCACACACAGAGGGGGATACTATAATAGGAGGCAGTGCTGATGGTGCATACAGGTTATAGTGGCTTAACTACCACTTTAATGACTATGCACCCAAAGGCCTGGTTTTACATATACAAACCAAAATAAATTGCCTCTGCGAAAGTGACTGCATTTATACAAGTCTTTTTTTTTTTTTTTACAAATCCTGCAAAACATTGCACAACATTTCTACAGTTGGCATTTTTCAAGCTAGCTCTCTTTACAAACGGTTGAGAGAGTCTCCAAAGCCCTCTTGGTTAAGTATAAACTCAAAATTACACATCAAGATTAACCCTGTCCCCTTACAGCACCATTATTATGTGACAGACCCTCCATTACCCATTCATTAATGAGATCTGCCTGAAAAGGAAAGAAAATATAAAAGTTTATCACTTGCATAAATTGTAGGTCATTGTCTACCCGGTCTTTCACATTCAGTTAATAGACAGCCTTCTTTGACAGGTAGTTAGACATTGATCTGTTGCTTGATTTTCTTCTCAGCTAATAAGGTTGCTGAACAATTCTGATTTTGTTTTTCATGGCAATAGGCAACCCATGTAGCAAGATCAACCTTGTCATTCCCCGATAATGAAAGATATACAGTGGCATGGTGTCGCCTTCATGCCAAGTTCTCTCTTGTTTGCTCTGGTTTAGTTAAAAGATAAAAGAGCTGTCACTTCTTATTTATTTATTTTTCCTTCTCTATACCATTTTTTTCCCCTTCATTGCAGCTGTGTGTGTCACCGTGTCAAACTACGGAAAACTCAAAAAACATATGTGAAAGTTTGTGTCATAGGCAGAAAACAACATTTACAATTGCAATCTACAGAGAAAAATTTGGGAATGACTTTGCACTAAAAACCATATATAATATATTTGAAAAACACATGTAAAGAAAATAGAAAAGTAATGGAAAAAAAAAAGGAGCAATAATTGTTCTAAATCACAAGATGTAATACGTCTGATGTCCAGCATCACTCAACACAAAAGGCTGAAGAAATACTGTGAGTGCAGGGTGTCAAAGTCCCACCCCCTGGAATAGGTAAGTATGAGAAATGCACACTGGGGGTGGGCACAAGGGGATCTATTTGGGAGGGTGGGTTTAAAGTGAACCTGGCTTTACATTTGGCTTTAACGTGAACCTGTCTTTTGTATATGCAGGGAAATCATACGATTCACATTAATGCCAGCCCATGCAGCTTCTTATATTTCCTTCCATTACCCAATGGCTGTGTTCCCCCAGAACTAAGGAGAAGAAGCCTTGTCTAAGTTTCAAGTCAATTCTGTAAGCTTGCTAAAGAAACTTTATAGCAAAAAGTGTGTGGACACCCCTCTAAATAATTGCTTTAAGATGTTTCCAGTTAAGAATACTAATAATACTACAGCAGACAAAATTTAGTGGAAAGCCTCCCAGAAAGCTGGCTGTTATAGTTGCAAAAGGGGAGCCAACTCCATTATAATGCCCATACTTTAGGAATGGGATGTCCATCAAGCTTTTACCGGTGTGATGGTTAAGTGTACAAAAATCTTTTGGCCATGTAGTGTTACCAATGTAATGGTTAGGTATACAAAAAACTTTTGGCTATATAGTGTATGTGACAGATTAACAGTGTTAGCTAAATGCCCTGTGTGCATGAGGCCTATCTCTCATAGTCGCCTTTCTTCCTGGCAGCATAATTTTTGCAGAAAAAACACTTGACGATTATAAACACATCTAGACGCCTTTAGGCATTTCAAAAGCTTGGGTATTATTTAATTTCAGTGGCCAGAATAATACCAGTAATTTATTCTGGCCACTGAAAGGAAAAAAAAGGGGTTGTAAAGGTTATTTTTTTTCTTTAAATATAACAAACATGTTATACTTACCTCCACTGTGCAGCTCGTTTTGCACAGAGTGGCCTCGAACCTGGTCTTCCGGGGTCCCTCGGCCGCTATCTCGATTCCTCCTCGCAAAAACTAACCCCCTTCATGCGAGCTCTCTCCCATGGGGGTTAGTTCTTGCGGGCACGCTCCCGTGATGCAGCCGGCGGCCATAGTCACAGACTGTATCACTCGGCCCCGCCCCCTGGCGCGCCGCGTCATTGGATGTGATTGACAGCAGCGCGAGCCAATGGCTGCGCTGCTATCAATCCATCCAGTCTAGCCAATCAACGGCCAGACTGAGCGGAGAAGAGGACGTCGGGGGCGAGCGCAGCAGGTGAACTTGCTCAGGTAAGTAAGACGGTGGGGGCTGGGGAGGCCGTAAGTGTCAGATGTTTTTTCACCTTAATGCATAGGATGCATTAAGGTGAAAAAACATAAACCTTTACAACCCCTTTAATGCTCAAGCGTTTTACGCACCTAGCGTTAACGCACGTTGACCGCCTTTTCTGCCAAAATGCTGCTGCTCCTAGACGTGCTGGCAGTGTTTTTTTTTTTCTGCCTCTAAATGCCTATGTGTGCATGGACACAGGCTAACCTGCATATGCATTTAGAGGCAGACGCCTTTAACAGCACAATTAAAAACATCCAGTGAGCATGAGGTCTTAATCTGCTATCTCCCTCATTAATTCCTCTTGCTGACCTACACATCACTGCTGTGTCCTGTTGTGTTGTGAAGATTGGTGGGAGAAACAACTGAATGTTGTGAAGGGCACAGCAGATCAACACTCCTGGATGTATTGGTTCCAGATGAAATTTCAGCAGAAGATTTCTCTAGACATGTTTAGTGGTTTGGAGGCAGAAGAGGTGAGTATTCTCTTTATTCTTTTACAAGATTTGCTTTTGTCAGCAACTCGATGTAAGTCATGGTAAAAAAAAGATAAGGATGTAAAATAGTTAAACTTACAAATTCAGGGAATCAAAATAATATAATTCAGCTTCATCCAGAAGGCCTGCAAAATCAACATGTAAGCCCCTTCCTTTTTTTTTTTTTTGTTTAACTTAGTGACAGCTCGTTAGACACTCAGCTGCCTACAAGTCTCAGAACTTCCTATCAAAAAATTCTGTGCCCCGCTAAGAAAAGGATTAGGCAGAGATAGAATGATGTATGAGAATTTCCAACATTCAAATAGTTCTGTGAAATAAGACCAGGTTCATCATGAATTCCGTTTGGATAAAGGGCCTCTCCGATCTCTGCACAATGGCCGGGTGCCAGTGCCAACTTGACATGCCAATAATGGCGGTAACGTTTTCAATATATATATATATATATATATATATATATATATATATATATACACACATCGTTACTCTTGTGCTGCGTGGAAGCAGTCAGTCAAATTTGACTGATGTCATGTCTGCCAAGCACATATCAAGATCCGCCTGGCTGCACCTAGGATGTGGCATTAAGATACAGAAAAAAAAGGAAAAAAAAGGAAATTGGCAATTGTCATGAGGAATCCAAAACCTCATAAATTATTCCTTTAGAACTGGCTTCTCCCTAGGAGCTTTTGATTGTTAACTCTAAGCTGTAACTGGCACTTATTCTGCTCGTCGGGGCCTACATAATATATAGAGTGAGCTCAATGGAATACATTGCTGGATTCTCAGAAATATGATTAAAAATAAAGCGAAACAGTCCATCTAACATCTGGTGACATTCTGTTTTCTGCACGATGGGCAGGGGATAAATAGGCTTTTTCGAAGAATGACTTGGCGCTGGGACGTAGACAGGACTCCATGGTCACACAAATTAGATTGCTGCTACTTATACAATAGGAGCAGTCAACTCCCCAGTCAATTTTAAGCTCCTGCCTAATTCATGAAGCGTGTGACATGGTCAAGCAAGCAAGAATTTAATGAGTGATGGAGATAATCTCGTAATAATTACGGGCTGTGTTAGAGAAGAATAACAACGTGTTGTTTGTGATGAACATATTAAATCTGGGAGGACAATGAAGTAGTTAAAGAGGAACCTTACCTTCCTGTGTTAATTTTTTCTTCCCCCTTACCTGGTTTCCAGTTATCCTCAAAACTCATACATGTCCATTGAATTGGGCATTGTCCTGTTGTAATCCACTGAAGGCCGCTGCACACCGGGTCCCACTCCGCCATCTTCTTTACTTACATTGTCAGGGGGTGGCTCTCTTCGAGGTTTTTGCAGCCAGCCCTTGATGATGCACAGCTGCACATGCTTAGTGTATTTCAGATTTTCTTGAGTCCTAATGGGATGTGTGATGTAAGTATCCTAGGAGGCTTTGGGCAGCTGGGGACACCATTTTCAACTAGACGAGAACAGTGGAAGTCTGGGCTGCACTCAGCAAAAAATATATATTTCTCGTACTTAAACAATGTAATATCTGAAGTTTCTTGAAGGGGGTGGAGCAATATTGTTTAGGTTGAATCTGTTTTATTGAGTTTCAAGCATTTGTAAAACATATTGACTAAACATAGGTCAGGAATAACATATGTCCATTGAGTGTACAAGTCTACATTAGGATCGGAAGGACGCTAAAAGAACATGTATCACATATGCATAGTCTGGTAGATATCCTTAATGAACATAGAAATAAGTGAAATAAACCAAGTAATGGCAAATCAAGTAACCAGTAGACCACTATAAACAGTGGTGTAGAAAACGAAAAAAAAAAACAAGGCTCAACACATATGGCCTGAAAGTGCTGTGAATCTACCGGTAAGATTACTACAATCATATAAAGGTACAGGAGGAGGAGAAATAAGAAGAGAAAAAAAAGGGGGGGTAGGGGGAGGGGAGGCTGGGAATGAGAGAAAAAATAAAAAGGGAAAGTGGGGAGAAGGGATATCACGCTACTCATGAGAGGGCCCTGGGGAAGCAGTAGGAGCTGTATCCGCTATAAAAGAGTCAAAATCAGCAGAGAACCGGAAGTGTAACCAAACGGTTCACGTAATAGTGTGGGAGCAATATTGTTTGAAGAAAAAAAAAGGGGAGTCAAAGATCACAAACAAATAGACCATACTATGCATGCTGCATGGCCACCACATTCCAGGCCATCCAAGGTCACATGGTCTGTAGTTGTAGCAGTGTTGTTTTGTTTGCTCAGTTTGTTCTTGTTCTTTGTTCTTCACTGAAAAAGTCTTTAGTAACAGGAGAGGTCTTTAATCCACTGTCCCAATGTCTCTACTTGTCCTGGCTAAACAGCGTTCACATATGCTAATAGAAAATAACTAATTTGTAAAAAATCAAATTTTTTTGTTCTCGTTTTGAATTACCCTGCCATATTATCAAAGCAACCCTCACCTTTATCAGTTTACTACCTCCTTGAGTTTAAAGCCCAACTTCGGTCTCCTAATTCTGTAGGATTCCTGGACCATTTTGTCCTCGGGGGACAGTATTGGTGTGCAGTTCCCTGCGGCCTACAGGTGGCACTGCCATGGTAGGCTAGGGTTGAACCGCCGATACAGTGCTGTGCCTTTTGTGTCCCCTCTTGGCAGTAGTACAGCGGGGCGGGGAACCTGCTGTGCATGCCGGGAGAGGATATAAAAGGGGCAGACGCCTCCTGATCGGGGTCCGAGCTCCAGGCACCTTTGGCCTGGGGGCTGATGTCCAGTGGGGTCCGCGCCCAGGTGCCTTCGGCCTGGGTGCACGTGTTCCTGTTCCATCTCGGGCACCTTTAGCCCGGGGTGAGGTACTATCCTGGAGTTCCTGCTGCCTAGGGGCGGGAGTAAAGCCTGGGGTCCAGAGCCTTCGTCTGGAGTCCGCTAAGGGTCCAGGAGTCTTTGGGTGCCGCCTCGTGTAGGGGACCCTGTTCCAGGGAAGGGAGGAACCTTCCGATGGCCCGATGCTGGAGGCACGGTGAAGGAAGGGTCTGTTGACTCCCTGGAGAGATGTCTTCCCCTTGATATGGGCTAGTTCTTAGAAGGAGAAGCTCAAGTTCATCCTGACTGTATCGGAGGCCTTACTCACCCAGCCCGTGGCAGGGGCCTTATACACCCTGGTCTGTGGCAGAGACCAAAGTTCTCCAGGTCCGTGGCAGGGGCCTTGTACACCCGGTCTGTGGCATAGACCAACCTCACGGTCTGTGGCAGAGACCGTGCGTCTAAAACTGTTTGAGAAACCTAAAAAGGGGAAGTGAATGTGCTACGTTTGTGCCTGTACCTCCTCCACACCTTAAGCTGTCCTGTTTCTTTGCTCTAACCTTTTCTATCCGAGTACAGTTTATTTTGCCATGAGAGAATAAACTCATGCCGCGTACACACGATCGTGATTCACGGCGGTGAAAACACCGCCGTGAATCACGACATGAAAAAAAATGAAAAACGAGGGAACGGCATGTTCCCCCACACACGACCGTTTTTCCCGTAATTTTTTTCTTTGTCGAGAAAAACGACCGTGTGTGGGCTCCGTGGCAGTGTTTCCCTATGGGAAAACTGCCGCGGAATAAAATGCTGGAAAAAACGATGAGAAAAATTAGAACATGTTCTAATTTTTCTCATCGTGATTAATGCCGTTTTTCCCGTCGGGAAAAACAGCAAAAAGCCCACAGACGATAGTTTTTCTCGTCCAAAGGAAAAAATGTCATTTTTCCCGACGGGAAAAATGATCGTGTGTACGCGGCATCAGAGTTGGAATTTCAGCTGGTGTGGACATTGACTTTACTGGGAATTCAAGGACTTGCCTCTACCTACAGTAGAGGTGAGAATCATCCTCTGGAGGAGTTTTGACTCCGGCTGTGGACACGGCCCGTCAAGTACACCGCTCAACCTCTTTATACAGGTGGGTACGGGCTGGTAGTGTGGTGCACCTTTCTCCCTTCTGCGAGGAGCCAACAACATAAAGGCAGGTAAGGGGGAAAGGATCTGTGCGCTACAAAAAAAATAAAATAAAAATTATAATCTTGACCTAGGAGGACGAGGTCCATATGGAGTAGGAGGTTGAGGTGGCGGTGGATGTGGCTGTGTAGGTGGAAGCGGCGGTGGAGGAGGACGAGGTAGCCAACACTGGTTCAAAAATAAAACAATGGCTGGGTAAGGCCGGTGATGTGTCGAATTCTGTCCCCCGTCGGATAGTGTCCACCTTGTACTGCGCTTGCTCAGTACGTAGGACAAGGGGATTTAAAAAATCTCACAAGACGAACGGCGCCTCCGCGGTGAGTCCAGGTTCAAGCCACACCATCCGAGGTTCAAGCCGAGCCAAGCGAGGCCGCGCCCAAAGCGTGGTAGATCGAAGCGACCATGTTACTATGTGCTACCGTATGTCCACTTGGATGGTGGGGCTTGAACCTGCACTCACTGCGCAGGCGCCGTTCATCTTCGGAGATTCTGTGAATCTCCTTGTCCTCCGTACTGCGCAAGCGCTGTGCCTGTGCAGTACAGGCCGGACACAATCCGTTTTTGTCAGAACACCGGTATACATGTCTATTCTGTACAAGGTATGGACAAGTCCTGTGGGATCCATGCCTGGTTCATTTTAATGAACGTGAGCTTGTCCACATTGGCTCTGGACAGGCGGCTGCGCTTGTCTGTGATAACGCCCCCCTGCCGTGCTAAATACACGTTCAGATAATACACTGGCTGCGGGGCAGGCCAGCACCTCCAAGGCGTAAAGGGCAAGCTCAGGCCATGTGCCCAATTTGGAGACCCAGAAGTTGAAGGGGGCAGACCCGTCATCCAGTACTTGTAAGCCTGTGCACACATACTGCTCAACTATGTTGGTGAAATGCTGCCTCCTGCTAAGACGTTCCTCTTCCTCCTCCTCTGCCTGCTGTCAGGTGGGAATGCCACCAGCAGCGCGTCTACCAGCGTGCGCTTGTACTCGCGCATCTTACGATCTCGTTCCAGTGAGGGACATAAGGACGGTACGTTGTCCTTGTAACGGGGATCCAGCAGGGTGGCCACCCAGTAATCAGCACCAGTTAGAATGTGGGCAACTCTGCGGTTGTTGCGGAAACACTGCAGCATGTAATCGCTCATGTGTGCCCGGCTGCCCACAGGCAAAGAAAAGCTGTCCTCTGTGGGAGGTGTATCGTCTGTGTCCTCTGTATCCCCCCAGCCACGCACCAGTGATGGCCATGAGCTGGTCTGGGTGCCACCCTGCTGTGAACATGGTTCCTCCTCCTCCTCCATCTACTCCTCCTCATCCTCCACCTCGTCATCCTCCAGAACTGTGCCCTTGCTGCCGGACAATTGTGTACCTGGCGTTTGTTGGTGCAGGAACCCACCCTCGTAGCCACTTGTGAAAGACTGCCCTGAAAGCCTTTGAAATGATCCCGCCTCCTCCTCCTCCTCCTGTGGCACATCCTCTTCCATCATCGCCCGAAGCGTTTTTTCAAGGAGGCATAGAACTGGGATAGTAACGCTGAGAACGGCGTCATTGGCACTGGCCATGTTGGTGGAGTACTCGAAACAGCGCAACAAGGCACACAGGTCTCGCATGGAGGCCCAGTTATTGGTGGTGAAGTGGTGCTGTTCCGCAGAGTGACTCACGCGTGATTGCTGCAGTAAAGCTCCACTATCGCCTGCTGCTGCTCGCACAGTCTGGCCAGAATTTGCAAGGTGGAGTTCCACCTTGTGGGCACGTCACATATGAGGCGGTGAGCGGGAAGGCCGAAGTTACGCTGCAGCGCTGACAGGCGAGCAGCAGCAGGGTGAGAACGCCGAAAGTGCGCACAGACGGCCCGCACTTTCTGCAGCAGCTCTGGCATATTGGGGTAATTTTTCAGGAACCTCTGGACCACCAAGTTCAGCACATGCGCCAGGCAAGGAATGTGCGTCAAACCGGCTAGGCCCAGAGCTGCTACGAGATTTCGCTCATTATCGCACACCACCAGTCCGGGCTTGAGGCTCACTGATAGCAACTACTCATCGGTCTGTTGTTCCATGTCCTTCCACAACTCCTGCGCGGTGTGGGGTTTTTCCCCCAAACAGGAAAGTTTTAAAACTGCCTGCTGTCGTTTACCACTGGCTGTGCTGAAGTTGGTGGTGAAGGTGTTACGCTGACCGGATGAGGAGGCGGTAGAGGATGAGGAAGCGGAGTAGGAGGAGTTAGCAACAGGAGGCAAACTGAAGCGCCCTGCAATCCTCGGTGGTGGAAGGACATGCGCCAAACTGCTACCTGCCTCAGGCCCAGCCGCCACTGCATTTACCCAGTGTGCTGTTAGGGAGATATAACGTCCCTGACCGTGCTTACTGGTCCACGCATCCGTAGTTAGGTGGACCTTGCCACAGATGGCGTTGCGCAGTGCACACCTGATTTTGTCCCCCATTTGGTTGTGCAGGGAAGGGATGGCTCGCCTGGAAAAGTAGTGGTGGCTGGGCACGACGTACTGTGGGACAGCCAATGCCATCAGGCTTTTAAAACTCTGCGTCTCCACCAGACGAAATGACAGCATTTCAAAGGCGAGGAATTTTGAAATGCTGGCATTCAGGGCCAGGGATCGAGGGTGGCTAGGGGGGTACTTCCTTTTCCGCTCCAGTGTTTGGGAGATAGAGAAATTAATGCTTCCATGGGACATTGTGGAGATGGTTGGTGGCCCAGGTGGTAGGTTGCTGGCAGATGCTCTGTTTGCGGGTTGGCAGGTACTACTGTCACTACAGAGGTGGATGAAGAGACCGAGACTGCAGCAGAAGAGGAAGCAGGAGGAACCAGAGACCTTTCTTTGTTTTGGAGATGTCTACTCCACTGCAGCTCGTGCTTTGCACTTAGATGCCTGGTCATGCAGGTTGTGCTCAGGTTGAGAACGTTTATGCCTCGCTTCAGGCTCTGATTGCACAGCGTGCAAACCACTCGTGTCTTGTCATCAGCACATTGTCTGAAGAACTGCCACGCTAGGGAACTCCTTGGACCTGGCTTTGGTGTGCACGGTCCCTTGCTGTGTTGGGCAGTAGCAGACATACTGTCTAGGGGACGGATGCTCCGCTTTTGCACCCTGCTCCATCTTCTGCTGTGCTGGTGGCTCTGTGCGACCACCGCCTCTTCCTCCGAACTACACTGGTCACCTGCATAACGTTGATTCCATGTGGGGTCGAGGACCTCATCGTCCTCCACATCATCTTCCACCCAGTCTTCACCCCTGCCCTCCTTGTCTGTCTGCACAATTGCGAAAGCAGCAGCAGTTGGCACCTGTGTTTCGTCCTCATCCGAGACGTGCTGCGATGGTCCTCCCATGTACTCATCATGAAACATAAGTGGTTGGGCATCGGTGCACTCAATCTCTTCCACTTCTGGGGCAGGGCTAGGTGGATGGCCCTGGGAAACCCTGCTAACAGAGTCATCGAAAGGCAGAAGAGACTGCTGCATGATTTGGGGCTCAGACTGCTTGGCTGATTTGCAAGGGGGTGAGGTGAAAGACTGATGGACATGGGCTGCAGGTGCCAACTCTGATCTTTCATCAGAAGAGTGGGTGGGAGACAATGTGAAGGAACCGGAGGCACTGTCAGCAACCCAATCTACTATCACCTGTACTTGTCCTGGCCTCAACATTCGTACAGCCTCATTAGGCGCGACAAAATACCGCCGCAGGCTCGGTCGCCTACTCACACCTGAGGAAGGTGTTTCACTTGTGCGTGTAGCTGGCACAGATCGACCACGTCCTCTCCCTGCAACAGGAGCTCCACCAGCAGCACCACGACCGGGGCCACCACGTCCCTTTGACGTTCTCCTCATATTTTCCAAATTTAGGATCTTGCCCTAAATGGGTGTTTTTGGAAGAGCAAAACACACCCACAGTACGTAAACGCTGTATCTCACAGCTACAGAACTGCAGAAAATGCTATTCAAAAAAAATGTTTTTGTCCTACAATTATTTTTTTAGGAAAGCACAGTAGAAGAAAAATATATAAATTGTTTATTTCACACACCTCCAGATATGCAGAAAACACTGCAAAATATTTTTTGTGGCCCTAAATGGGTGTTTTTGGAAGAGCACAACACACCCACAGTATGTAAACGCTGTATCTCACACCTACAGCAATACAGAAAATGCTATTAAAAAAAAAAAAATTGCCGTAATTTTTTTTTTTTAGGATAGTACAGTAGAAGAAGAATATATAAATTGTTTATTTCACACACCTCCAGATATGCAGAAAACACTGCAAAATATTTTTTGTGGCCCTAAATGGGTGTTTTTGGAAGAGCACAATACACCCACAGTATGGAAACGGTGTATCTCACACCTGCAGAAATACAGAAAATGCTATTAAAAAAAAAGTTTTTGCCCTTAAAAATTTTTTTTGGAATAGCACAATACAAGAAAAATAAATAAATTGTAAATCTCACACTTGCATATATGCAGAAAACACTTTTTTTTTTGCCCTAAATGGGTCTTTTTGCAAGAGCACAATACACCCACAGTATGTGCAGGGTGTATCTCTCAATGTAACATATGCAGTGCTGGTGCACTGAGCTTGCAGATAAAAGTTAAAAAAATTCTGACACTGGGCTTATGGCAGTGTAAGAAGACTGTGCACTGCAACACAAACAGGTGTTTAAACCTATGCAGATCGCTGAGTTATTAGATCTCTGAATCTGGACTCCTATATAAATCTCTCTCCTTGAAAGCACCAACAGGAACCTTCCCCTACACTGTCTCTCAGATTGCAGAATCAGGACTAACTCACAGTATTTCAATCTCTCCCTAATAAGCAACAGCAGCCAGGATCCTCTCCCTATCCTGTCTAAAGCAGAGTGACGTGCTGTGCTGTGTGCCTCTAGCTTATATAGACGCTGGGTCACATGTTGCACTGGCCAATCACAGCCATGCCATTAGTAGGCATGGCTATGATGGCTTCTAAGGGCACACCAGTTAAACAAAAGGTGATTGGCTGCCCCCTGAAGCTTTTCTAAATGCGCCATTACATCGCCGAACACCGAACCCAAACCCGAACATACACGCAATTGTTCGGGTCCGGTACCCAAAAACTCAAATGTTCGGTATGGACCCGAACTTTACAGTTCGGGTTCGCTCAACCCTACCCAAGACCAATTTAGAGAATGACAGACTGTGGTAATAAACCAGCAACAGTAACATGAATGTAAACCTGTTACGTAATGCAAATTTTTGATGAAAAATGCATTAACAGAGGTAAAACCATTAGAGACATAGGTAGCTGAATATTTTCCATAAACAACAAACTTACTCATCTGACCTCCTGTCTTCCAAACCTTCCCATTGGTCTTTGTGGTTGCCCATCACTAAGTTCAACCGTCAAAACAAGCATGTGGTTTTCACTAAAAGTAACCCCTGTAAATTCTTTTTTATTTTATCATGAGCTCAGATTCACTCAAGTTCACATTAACAATTGATGCCTCGAATGGGGTTTTCTTTTGAAATCCCATGCTTTCTGTTCAACAGTTCTGATTTCAGATATCGGTAGTGGCAGTGCCTCCATTTGCTTGTTCCTAGTGTCCTGGACAGGGATGAGCCGAACACCCCCCTGTTCGGTTCGCACCAGAACCTGCGAACAGACAAAATGTTCGTGTAAACTTTAGAACCCTATTAAATACAATGGACTTGAACGTTCGAAATCTAAAGTGTTAATTATAAAGGCTAATATGCAAGTTATTGTCCTAAAAAGTGTTTGGGGACCGGGGTCCTGCCCCAGGGGACATGTATCAATGCAAAAAGAAGTTTTAAAAACGGCCGTTTTTTCGGGAGCAGTGATTTTAATAATGCTTAAAATGAAAAAATAAAAGTGAAATATTCCTTTAAATTTCGTACCTGGGGGGTGTGTATGATATGCATGTAAAGTGGCGCATGTTTCCCGTGCTTAGAACTGTCCCTGCAAAAAATGTCATTTTTGAAAGAAAAAAATGCATTTAAAACTGACTCGCGGCTATTAATGAATTGTCGGCTCCCGGCAATACATACAAAAGTCATTGATAAAAAAAAAAAAAAAAGCGTGGGGGTTCCCCAGAATTCAATTACCTGGCCCTTCAGGTCTGGAATGGATATTAAGGGGAACCCCGCCGCAAATTAAAAAAAAAATTGACGTGGGGTTCCCCCAAATATCCATTCCAGGCCCTTCAGATCTGGCATGGATTTTAAGGGGAACTCCACCCCAAATTAAAAAAAAAATGGCGTGGAGTCCCCCTAAAAATCCATACCAGACCCCTTATCCGAGCACGCAACCTGGCCGGCCGCAGGGGAAAAGGGGGGGACGAGAGAGTGGCCCCCCCTCCCTCCTGAACCGTACCAAGCCACATGCCCTCAACATGGGGAGGATGTCCCCATGTTGATGGGGACAAGGGCCTCATCCCCACAACCCTTGCCCGGTGGTTGTGGGGGTCTGCGGGCGGGGGGCTTATCGGAATCTGGAAGACCCCTTTAACAAAGGGGACCCCCAGATCCCGGCCCCCCCCTATGTGAATTGGTAAGGGGTACATTGTACCCCTACCATTTCACGAAGAAAGCGTAAAAAAAATGTTAAAAAAAACACACAAACACCTTGAAAAAGTCCTTTATTTAAAAAAAAACAAAAAAAAAAACATTCCAGCGGTGAAATCCAGTGTCCCGCGGCGATCCCGATGTCCAGCGCTGTCCTTCATTGGTTGTGCCTGAGCGGACCTGATGGGGAACTCCCTCTCAGTATTTTAAATGTATAGACCCGCCCCTTCTAAAGTTCCCCATCAGGTCCGCTCAGCGGACCAGATGCGGAACATGAGAAGGGGCGGGTCTATACATGTATTACCAAAGTGAGAGCAGTTCCCCATCAGGTCCGCCCCCTCGGTATGTCGGACCCGCCTACGTCATTGGCTTGAGCGGGGAACTTCCTTCACTGTGTAATTTAAATTTACATAGTGAAGGAAGTTCCCCGCTCAAGCCAATGACGTAGGCGGGTCCGACATACCGAGGGGGCGGACCTGATGGGGAGCTGCTCTCACTTTGGTAATACATGTATAGACCCGCCCCTTCTCAACTTTAGAAGGGGCGGGTCTATACATTTAAAATACTGAGAGGGAGTTCCCCATCAGGTCCGCTCAGGCACAACCAATGAAGGACAGCGCTGGACATCGGGATCGCCGCGGGACACTGGATTTCACCGCTGGAATGTTTTTTTTTTTTTTTTTAAATAAAGGACTTTTTCAAGGTGTTTGTGTGTTTTTTTACGCTTTCTTCGTGAAATGGTAGGGGTACAATGTACCCCTTACCAATTCACATAGGGGGGGGCCGGGATCTGGGGGTCACCTTTGTTAAAGGGGTCTTCCAGATTCCGATAAGCCCCCCGCCCGCAGACCCCCACAACCACCGGGCAA
The DNA here is from genome assembly GCA_029206835.1 of Rana muscosa. NCBI lineage: Eukaryota > Metazoa > Chordata > Amphibia > Anura > Ranidae > Rana > Rana muscosa. The sequence goes on from CM055118.1 coordinate 201,325,646, forward strand.
GGGTTGTGGGGATGAGGCCCTTGTCCCCATCAACATGGGGACATCCTCCCCATGTTGAGGGCATGTGGCTTGGTACGGTTCAGGAGGGAGGGGGGGCCGCTCTCTCCTCCCCCCCTTTTCCCCTGCGGCTGGCCAGGTTGCGTGCTCGGATAAGGGGTCTGGTATGGATTTTTAGGGGGACTCCACGCCATTTTTTTTTTAATTTGGGGTGGAGTTCCCCTTAAAATCCATGCCAGATCTGAAGGGCCTGGAATGGATATTTGGGGGAACCCCACGTCAATTTTTTTTTAATTTGCGGGGGGTTCCCCTTAATATCCATTCCAGACCTGAATGGCCTGGTAATTGAATTCTGGGGAACCCCCACGCTTTTTTTTTTTTTTTTATCAATGACTTTTGTATGTATTGCCGGGAGCCGACAATTCATTAATAGCCGCGAGTCAGTTTTAAATGCATTTTTTTCTTTCAAAAATGACATTTTTTGCAGGGACAGTTCTAAGCACGGGAAACATGCGCCACTTCACATGCATATCATACACACCCCCCAGGTACGAAATTTAAAGGAATATTTCACTTTTATTGTTTCACTTTAAGCATTATTAAAATCACTGCTCCCGAAAAAACTGCCGTTTTTAAAACTTCTTTTTGCATTGATACATGTCCCCTGGGGCAGGACCCCGGTCCCCAAACACTTTTTAGGACAATAACTTGCATATAAGCCTTTATAATTAGCACTTTAGATTTCTCCCATAGATTTTTCGAATTTGCCGCGAACACCCCAATTTGTTCGCTGTTCGGCGAACGGGCGAACAGGCAATGTTCGAGTCGAACATGAGTTTGACTCGAACTCGAAGCTCATCCCTAGTCCTGGAATGAACAAATGGCAGTGAAAAGTGTTACCACTGGTGGTGCACTAATGCTGGTATATTCACATGTGAGCACAATACAGATAAGATATGTTTGTTTCCATTTATTTATAAAATACTACACTATATGAGTTTCTTTTGGGTTTCACGTGATGAGTTGAAGATATTTGGGAAGCAAAGGTGAATAAAGGAGAAGACACACAGTTAGTGATTTTGACAGTTTATTGGACCCATTTGACATAAGTGGATTGGAAATCTGGTAAGAAGCTTGGAAAGTCATCTGCAGGATAATACTTACCTTTCATAATTGTTCCTGACGCCCTGGACATTCTCTTGAATTTTTGAACCGAGTACGCCAGGGGGGTTGGTGGTCTATTTGGCTGCTTGGGAAGCTCTGTGAGGTCTAGTGGCGCTTTTAGGAGAGGAGAGTGGAGTGGAATGTGATTTTCCATAAAGGATCCATATATTAAAGCCTTGTCAGACCAGCTGTGGATTTTGATGCAGACGAGGAGAGGAGAGTGGAACATGAACTGCCATTATGATTTGTATACCAAAGCGCCACTGGACCTATTCTGGTCTTTGTATAAGGTGAGCTGCTAAGGCACACTCCTGGTGGATGCCTGGATGGTGGGAACAATTGTGTTCACAACTTTCAAGAACTGTTTTTTAAGCATGTGATCTTCACATCTCATGACTTTTTGATGCACATGCACTTTTGGGACCTATTTTATTGTTTTTTTTATGTAAAATCAGATAAATACCTGTATTTGATTCAAGCACTTTTATCACATATCGCATATTATTGTATTTTATTTTTTTTAACTTAGTTTTCAATAGTCATTTATGCATATTTGTCTTTTTGCTGTTTAGCTTCTTGAATTAGTGCACTTTATCACTGTTTCACATAGTATCGCATATTACTGCAACTTTTGTTTTGTGTTTTTTTTTTTTTTAATTAGGGATAGGCATTCATGCATATGTGTCTATTTTTGCTGCTTAGCTTCTTGAATTAGTGCACTTAATCACTGTTTCACATGGTATCGCATATTACTGCAAATTTTTTTTTTTCATTATTGTATCATTTTTATTGTTTTTGAGAATGTGTTCTTTTTCAGATTATAAATGTTCTTTTATGTGTTCAAACTATTTGAAGTCCATTGTGTAACCCCAGGAAAAATCCAAGAAAGTGATAATAATAATCTTGGATTTTCCTGGGATTGCAAAATGGACTGCAAATATTTTGACCACATATGAATTTTTGATGCATGCACTTTACTAATGAATAATATTTTCTTGCACTAAACACTTTTTGTTCACTGTGTCAGCACACCATTTTTTCTTTTGCACTTTTTTTTTACAGCATTTGCACTTTAATTGTTTTCATAGTAGCAAATAATTTTTGTATGATAGATGAATTATTTTATGCAGTGGATTGAATGTATTTCACACGTGTACAGTTATGCCTTGTACACACGGTCGGACTATTGTCCGACCAAAAGCACATTGGAATTCCGACGGAATTCCATCAGAGAAAAATAGAACATGTTCTATATCTAAACTCCGACGAAATTCCTCGGAATTAACTCCGATGGAGCATACACACGATAGGAAATTCCGATGAAAAGCTCCCATCTGACTTTTTTCATCGGAAATTCTGATCGTGTGTACAAGGCATAAGGGATTAGGTTAATAGCAGTGGGTTCATTATCACCAGATTGTGGGATTATAGATTTGCGCTGCTTGCTTCTTTTTTCTTGCCAAAAATTTAGACGTGCATAACTCTGGCTATAGACTTGAGGGGCTCTTGCTGCAAATTTGCTCTTGCTAGAGACTTGCCACGCAAATGTGCTACAAATTGAAAAAGTGTCAATTAGAACTTGTGCTTCAAGTGTTCTGCAAGTGTACAAAATGCCAGGGAAGATGTGCAAGTTCACAAGACTTACAATTCAATACTGCCACAAATGTGTGGCAAGTTATCCTTGCTATCTGGGAGTAAGCGATTCTATGATTCTATCCCAGATATCAAGGATAACTTGCCACAAATTTGTGGCAGTGTTGAATTGTAAGTCTTGTTAACTTGCTGCACATCTTCACTGGCAAGTTGTAACACTTGAAGAGCACTTGAAGCACAAGTTCTAATTGACACTTTTCCAATTTGTAGCAAATTTGCAGTGGTAAGTCTACAGCAAGAGCTCTGCAAGTCTCAGAAAGTCTGTTTGCCGCCCCTCCACAAAATGTTTCCACCAGCCGCCACTGTCAGTGACTGAGAGAGTACAGAAGTAAAAAAAAGTGTTAGCATGATGGCTAGGCTACAGAAGGAAAAGTTACCAACGACAGTTTTCATATTGTTTATGACAGGCGATATTTAGCAATATTTAAAGCTGAACTATCCTATCCAGTTTTAAGATTTCCACAGCTTGGCCACATAGCACAGCCGAGTCTAGAAGGGCAAGAGCCATGGTTTTTCACTGCTCCCCAGCCTGTGATTGGACAGTGAAAGTAGAAGCAGCAGGACAGACTGATGAGTTAATTTCTTTGTCCTCAGCATGCTCCTTATTGGCAAAAGAACATAATAGTACAGCTGATTGGCTTTCAAATCGATTCCCAGTTTGAGCTCTGCTGAACTGAGAATGCAAGAGGCCAATAAAAAGTCAATTTCAGGTACTTGCACTGCTTTATTTAACCACTTTAGCCCCGGAAGGTTTTACCCCCTAATGATCGGGCCATTTTTTGCGATACGGCACTGCGTTGTTTTAACTGACAATTGCGCGGACGTACAACGCTGTACCCAAATAAATAATTAATGAATGTCCTTTTTTCCCACAAATAGAGCTTTCTTTTGGTTGTATTTGATCACCTCTGCGGTTTCAATTTTTTGCGCTATAAACAAAAAAGACTGACTATTAAAAAATATATATATATATATATATATATATATATTTAACTTTCTGCTATAAAACACATCCAATAACAAAAATTTTAAAAATCTAATTTGTTCCTCAGTTTAGGCCAATATATATTCTGCTACATATTTAAATCCCAATAAGCGTATATTGATTGGTTTGCGCAAAAGTTATAGGGATATTTTTATGGCTTTTTTAAATTTTTTACTAGTAATACTAATAGCGATTTTTAGCGGGGCTGCGATATTGCGGTGGATAAATCGGACACCTGACACTTTTGGTCGGTTATCAGTACTAAAAATATACACTGTTGCTGTACTAATGGCAGGAAAGGGGTTAACACCAGGGGCGATCAAAGGGTTAAGTGTGTCCCTAGAAGGTGCTTGCTATTTGCGTGGGGGATGGACTGACTGGGGAAACACAGAGATCCCTGTTTCTGCTTAGCAGGAACACAAGATCAATGTCTTCTCTCCTGTCAGATCTGCCTTGTTTACATAGGCAGATCGCCGTTCTGCCTCTCTGGGGAACGATCGGCGGGTCCCGGCGGACATCGCGTCCCCCGGACCCGCTGATTGGCTCCCACAGTTATGTTGTTTCACGCAATAGAGATGCCCTGCCGCAGTATATTTGCAGTAGGTAGTCTTTAAGTAGTTAAAAAAAAATGTAAAGTGATATGTAACCCTTAAAGTACTTTCAACCGCTGATTTCATAACTTACTGAGTATACAGATTCTTCATCTTTTAGTCCTTGCCTATGTTCCAGTTTAAGCTGGTGCAATGACATTGCCCTAGGTTTCCGTTTCAAGGTGACTCTTGCAGAACCCAATGGAGTGAAGTCACCCCCATATGAAGGGATTCCCTACTAGACATGGGAGTCCTCAAAAAATTTGTTTAGTTTCGTTCTGTTCCGTTTCGTATTAAAAAAAAATCGTAATTCGTAATTTGTGTACGAAATCTAATTCAGATTCGTACGAAATACGAATTTCGTACGAATCGTTAATTTTGATAACGAATATCGACACTCTACGAATAATAAGGAATTATCCGAAAACGTATTAAGGTTACATAACACAAGTCTATTGAGTAGACTTGTGCATAACTAAAAAATTCGTAATTTCGTCAAACGGGATTTTCGTGTTCGGACTAATTCGTATTTTCGCAAACAACGTTTTTCGTTGAATCGGAATGAGTCGTATTTCTGAAAGCCTTATTTTTAGTTGATTTATAATTCGTACTTTCAGTATAGTACATTGTTTTAGTTGATTCTGGACACAACTCCTACTTTCGTAACTTTTTTTTTGTTTTTTTGTTTGTTGATTCGTAATTTTCTGTGTCTCTTACAATGGCGCTGCCTAACGTGCTTCGAATGGATTCGTAAATTCGTTACTTTTTTTGTTTGTTGATTTGTAATTTTACGTGTCTAACACAATGGTGCTGTCTAACGTGCTTCAAATGGATTCGTACATTCGTAACTTTTTTTTTGTTCGTTGATTCGTAAATTTACATGTCTGACAGTGGCGCTGCGTGCTTCGAATGGATTCGTACTTTTCTAATACATCGCGGTTATTCCTAACTATTCAAAATCTCGGTTTTTTTTTTACTTTAGTTTTTGACATGTGGCACTGGCTATAGTCTCCACCCCTGTATGTCATTTTGAGAGGCCGTATAGTGTGGTGTGGTGAGGGAGGAGCAGAGAGTGGTATTGTTGGATTTGTGGTTGTTTTTTATGTGTGGTTTGGTGCTTTTGGTGAAATTAGAATGTCTGGGAGTGAGAATGGATGTGTGAGTCTTGTGAGTGAGAATGTTGGTGTTGGTTTGAGAGTTGTTGTTGTGAGTGAGAGTGGAGAGGACTCAGAGGAGCAGAGAAGTGGAGGGGAGCGGAGGAGTGGAGGGAAGCGGAGGAGTGGAGGAGGGGACTCAGGGGAGCGGAGGAGTGGAGGAGGGGACTCAGGGGAGCGGAGGAGTGGAGGGGAGCAGAGAAGTGGAGGGGAGCGGAGGAGTGGAGGGAAGCGGAGGAGTGGAGGGAAGCGGAGGAGTGGAGGAGGGGACTCAGGGGAGCGGAGGAGTGGAGGAGGGGACTCAGGGGAGCGGAGGAGTGGAGGGGAGCAGAGAAGTGGAGGGGAGCAGAGGAGTGGAGGGAAGCGGAGGAGTGGAGGAGGGGACTCAGGGGAGCGGAGGAGTGGAGGGGAGCAGAGAAGTGGAGGGAAGCGGAGGAGTGGAGGAGGGGACTCAGGGGAGCGGAGGAGTGGAGGGGACTCAGGGGAGAGGAGGAGTGTAGCGGAGGAGAGGCATGGAGGGGAGAGGAGGAGTGTAGGGGAGGAGGGGCGTGGAGGGGAGAGGAGTGGAGGTGAGAGGAGGATCAGTGGGGGGTTGAGGAGAGAAGAGGAGGCATGGAGGGGAGAGGAGGGAAGAGGAGGTGTGGAGGGGAGAGTAGAGAAGAGTAAGCGTGGAGGGGAGAGGAGGCGTGGAGGAGAGGAGAGGCGTGAAGGGGAGAGGAAGAGTGGAGGTGAATGGAGGCGTGGAGTGGAGCCAAGGCATGGAAGAGAGCATGCCCATGGAGGTGGAGTGGAGCGGGAGCATGGCAAAAAAAAGAGGCAAGTGTCCCCCACCACATCAGAAGAGATTTCTGACGCCGACCTGCAGCAGCAGCGAACCAAGAGACAGAAAACATCAAGGGGGCCCGTATTTACCCCACAGGAGAATTCTGCATTGGTTGCTGCAGTGAACAGAGAGAAAGTAAGACTCTTCAGCCTAAATGTCTCAACCTCTGCAAAGAGAGCAGCCTGGGAACGAGTCCGGGACTCAGTAAATGCAGTCTCCAAGGTTCGCAGGGCCACCGATGGTGTCAGGCACAGGTAATTATTCAAATATTATATCACTCTTTATCAAACTGATAAATAAATATTATTTTTATTTTACATGTTACATGTTACTTTTCTGTGTCTGTGCCAAATAAATATTTGTGTTACGTTCAAATCAGTTTATTGACTAGACTACTATACTGTGTTTTTTCACATATATGGGGTGTGTTCTAAGAGTGATATAATATTTGAATAATTACCTGTGCCTGACACCATCGGTGGCCCTGCGAACCTTGGAGACTGCATTTACTGAGTCCCGGACTCGTTCCCAGGCTGCTCTCTTTGCAGAGGTTGAGACATTTAGGCTTCCCTCCTCTCCCACTCTATCTTTTTTTCATTTGCAGGTTTTATGATTGTCGGGCGTCAGTTAATAAAAAGATAGAGAAGCATCTCCTGGCCCAGTCTACTGGAGGAAAGGCTATGGTCTTCAGACAGTGGGAGGCAGAGCTGAGAGATGGCCTGCTTGCAGATGAGGATGTCCCTGGAGTCAGCAGAAAGGGTCCAGCCGAGCATCAGAGAGCTGGTGAGTAAAATAAAATATATCATTATATATTGCAGTCATATGGTTGTTGTTTCCAGCTCACTATTTTTTTTATGACTACGGCATGTGAGACTTACGTTTTGCTTTACATTGATGTTTTCCAGATCGAGCAGAGTCATCTGTGGAGGGAACAGCTCCAAGTTCCTGCCCTCAATTTTCTGGCAGTGGTGAGTACCTACCTAACAAACACAAAGCAAACATAATAATAAACATAATAACAAACATCTATTTAACCACTTCAGCCCCGGGCGATTTTACCCCCTTCCTTACCAGAGCACTTTTTGCGATTCGGCACTGCGCCGCTTTAACTGACAATTGCGCGGTCGTGCGACGTGGCTCCCAAACAAAATGGTTGTCCTTTTTTTCCCACAAATAGAGCTTTCTTTTGGTGGTATTTGATCACCTCTGCGGTTTTTATTTTTTGGGCTATAAACAAAAATAGAGCGACAATTTAAAAAAAAAAAAACAATATTTTTTAGTTTTTACTATAATAAATATCCCCAAAGAATATCTAAAAAAAAATTTTTTGCCTCAGTTTAGGCCGATACGTATTCTTCTACATATTTTTGGTAAGAAAAAATCGTACTTAGTGTTTATTGATTGGTTTGCGCAAAAGTTATAGCGTCTACAATATAGGGGATAGTTTTATAGCATTTTTATTAATATATATTTTTTTTTTACTAGTAATGGCGGCGATCAGCGATTTTTATTGTGACTGCAACATTTTTGGGACCATTGTCATTTATACAGCAATCAGTGCTATTTAAATGCACTGATTCCTGTGTAAATGACACTGGCAGTGAAGGAGTTAATCACTAGCGGGCGGGGGAGGGGTTAAGTGAGCCCTGTGTGTGTTTTCTAACTGTCTGGGGGCGTGGCTTGGCATGTGACGTCACTGATCGTCTTTCCCTATGACAGGAAACAGACGATCAGTGACAGTGTCGGGGAGAGGTTTGTTTACACATACCTCTCCCCGTTCTTCAGCTCTGTGACCCGATCATGGGACACCAGCGGTGATCGGGTCCGCTGGTCCCACGGCCGCAGTCACGGAGCTCAGGACCGGGTCACGAGCGCGCCGCCAGCGGCGTGGGCGCAACCCACGGCCGGGCTCTTAAAGGACAACGTACCTGCACATTTATGTGCCCAGCCGTGCCAGTCTGCCTACGTATATGTGCAGGAGGCGTTCCTTAAGCGGTTAAGATACCATTGTGAACGGAGGTTCAGAAAACTACTGTAAACTGTGATGTGAAGGGGGATTGTGATATGCCAGGGGACTGAGGAAACTGATGTAAGAATGGGATTGAGAAATAAAAGAGGAGGGGCTGTCAAAGCACAAACCATATAGCAATGATTTGTCCTCCTAACTGGGACTTGCTAGGATCCTTTTTTGTTATGAAGTCAGATTTACGACATCTGGCTTCTGCTGTGCTTCCGAAGCCGGGTGACAATCCTCTGCCATCCATTCTCTGGCTGAGAGATTAGCTGATTGTTTTCAGCCAATAAATGGCACACTGTGCAAGGAAATAAATAAATAAAAATTCAAGCTCAAATAAGTCCTGTAGCATACCACTTCCCGCAAAACAATGTATCTGTACAGTTCTTTGAGGAAGTGGTTGTACCGGGGTGATAAGCAGCTGCAGTCGTCACCACGGTACAGCTTTTTAGATCTGGTGGTCGCTAGTCGGCATTGTTATAACAACCGAAGCGGCTCAGAAGCTGCTCAGCTGTCATCATAAGGAGTGGGTAAGGACACGACAAGCCCCCCCCCCCCCCCGCCCGCCGCCTTCCACCGCTTCGCCTGGGTCTCCAGTCCGGAGCGACCAGCCGGCACGTCCGCCGGCATGGCAGAGTCGCAAACAAAGCTGGAATCGGCTTCAATCGAGTCTCCAACATAGTAACTCAGAAGTTACGTACTCGTTTACTTGGCTGCCAATGGCGCCGATCTGAAAAAATCCACAGTATTCAAATATGCAGATTTTTGCTTTTTGAATACTTGTACATGCAAAGGAGGGATTTGGGGATTGGTATTTTTTTTAAAGTAAAACTGGAAAAAATAAACAAATAAGAACAAAAAAAATTATTTGAAAGTGCCCCGCATGCTCGCTGACCAAAGAAAACACATACGTGGCGCCCGCAAATGTAAATGGTGTTCAAATCACACTTGTGAGGTATTGCCGCGATCCTCACATCGAGAGAAATAATTATAGCAAAAGATCTCCTCTGTAACTGTAAACTGGTAATCGTAAAACAAAAATTCCAGGCTCATCTATAGTGATTCTTAAGTACCGTAGTTTCTCGCCATTCCAAGAGTGTTTGCAATTTTAAACCATAACATGTTCGATATCTATTTACTTGGAGTAACATCGTCAATTGCAATATCCCAAAAAATTGGGCTAAATAAATTTACTGTAAATTAATTTTTTTAATTCAGTAAATTGTTCCCCAAAAATTTCTTTTAAAAGGCCGCTGTGCAAATACACATATATATATATATATATATATATATATATATATATATATATATATATAAATTATATATATAATACTTGTGGTTCGCAGTAATATTCTAGCAAAAAATAATGATTTTAAATTGTAAACAATAACTGTCAGAAATAGGCTTGGTCCAGAAGTGGTTACCTTAACTCTTTTATTCTATCTTTAACAGAAAGCCTGAGCCATATCCCGGACCCTCCAGCGTCAGCTTCTGTCAGGAAGCAGCGGCCCATTACTCCTCAGCGTAAGTAGAATACGCAAGCTGTCAATATAAAGAAACAGGACTCAAGGCACCATCATCATCCACACTTTACAAACAGGCATTATAAAACACATAAAAAGCTATTTAACAACCATCCATTTTAAAGTTCATACACACACACACACACACCTCAAACTAGGGGTCGACCGATTATTGGCGGCCACTTTTTTGTAATAATCGTTATCGTTGACAAACTTACAGCGGCAGACATCACCCGGTACCGTTTTTTAACAACCGATGTGGCTAAGCAGCCGCTTGTCTGTTATTACAAACAGCCGGAGGGGATGTCCTCCCCAGAAGTGCAGTCGCTGTAAATCTGAGGAGAAACTCTGAAATGAGGGGAAGCTCTGCTGATTTTATCATCCAATCGTGTACAAGCAAACATTCTGTTTTTTTCTTTTTATATTAATTTTTTATTGCATTTTAGTGCAAGAGGACCTGTCATTCTTTTTTTTCTATTACAACGGATGTTTACATTCCTTGTAATAGGAATATATGTGACACAAAATGTATTTATTTTTTAAAGGACTATGTCAAAATAAAAAAGTAAAAAAAATATTTTTATTCTAATCTCTAGAAATCAATTTCTTTGAATGCTATCATCAACATTGGCTATCTCGTCTATTTCAGATCAACAAGACCTGTCAGAGGGGAGAGCGCAGTGCAGCCCGCCTCGCTCACCTGTCCTTATTTGCGAGGGCATTGAGCTCCAGAATGAGCCAGAGCTGACCCCTGTGATTAACGATACTCCTGTCTTCTCCCCATGGCCAGAGGAGGAGGTCACGGGCCATGTTTCCCGCATCCTACCACCATCTGATGCTGCCCCTAGTGTGCCTCTACAGGAGCAGCCACAGCTGTTGCCTCCTCCTACCCAGATGGCACTGTCACCTACTGCTGTACCGCCTGGACCAGCAACTGTCCACGATGCAGTGCATCAGAGTGTCCTCACAGAAATTCGGAGACTGGCAAGTGACAATAAAAGGATCTCACGGGACATCAGGAGCTTAAGCCGGACCATTCAGCTTGCAGTCAGGCAACAGACTGACCATATGGAGAGTATGTTGGCCCGGGTAAACCAACAGCAGAACCAGGCAATGGAGCATTTGAGACTCTTTTTGATGGAAGCAATTTCCAGGCACAATGCTCCATTGCCTGGGAGCTCGTCTGCTAGTACTCAGAGCAGCAGAGAACCCTCTCCTTCCTAAATCTGAGGGCTAGTTCTTTCTCTGCTCCAGGACCCAAGGCAGCTCAGCTCACCTTTTTGTTAATAGTTGTATATATGTATACATGTTAACATACATGTTTTTTTTTCTACATTTGTTTGTGCAAATAAATAAATGCAAATAATTTTTGCCTAATAAAAGCATTCTTTAGTGCTCGATTTTGTTGAGGGAGACACACTGTGATAAGCCGTTGGGAAGTGTTTGTTGTTCAGTTTTGGGATCTTGTCTGCCCGGAAGTGGGTCTCTTGCAAAAACACTACTTGGGGTCTTTGCTTCCAGAGTTCAGATAGACAACTGCAATGTTTTTCTGGAACGTTTAAACCCTTTACGTTCCAGGACACAAATCTCAGTGACATTTTAGCAGGGTGAAGTCGGGCCGACGAGCCCCACCAGAATCCGGAACAGAAATTAGTGTGTGGGAGGGGGGAGAAAAGGGAAGTTGGACTAAGTACTGGGGAAGGTGAAAAAGATAAGTGGAGAAGAAGATGGAAGAGGAGAAAAAAACAAGGGGGGGGGTGGGTTAAGGAGGGCTACAAAGGAGGGCCGGGGTGGAAAGGGAGAAAAAGAGTGGGAGAGGTATGGAAAGGATGGGGGAAAACTAAATCTCCAAACGGAGGGCTACTGCCTAATTGGGCAGTGAAGGCCTAGTGGGGGAAGAGGTAAGGCACTGCAGGGGTTAAGCCCCCGAAGCGCGGACCCCCCAGCAGCCCCTCGTTAGAGGCGGTCCATATAGGAGCCGCTTTGCAAAGGTAAGCTTCTCTTTTAACAGAAAAAATAAAAAAAAATAAGAATTATAAAAATTACAAAAAACAACCACAGTTAATACTAAAGTTTAATGAGTACAGGGAGTGGTAACAAATAGTAAACTGTCACATACAGAAATATAATATTAACTCTAAATTAGCCGGCAGGAGAAACTGCTCGTTCCCATAGAGTCGAGACCCTGTGAGAACAAATCGTGTGTCCCCCGCCTATGCTGACCCCTCTAGATGTGTTATTCTTAGATAGGAACAGATCGTGGGTATCTAGAAGGGGCATGCCCGTGGGGAGATTACCCTCCCTTTACCCACTCCCCGCTCAGCCTAAGTGGACCTTCCTCCGAGGGAGTGTGCACGGTTGTTTCTGCAAAAGCACAGGGGAGTACACTACCAATAATGTCAGGCAAACAACACTAAAGCCCCATACACACGATCGGTTTGACTGATGAAAACCGTCCGATGGATGGTTTTCATCAGACCAACCGATCGTGTATGGTACCCATCGGCCTTTTTTCCATCGGTTGTAAAAAATAGAACTTGTTTTAAAATTTTCCGATGGATAAAAAACCGATGGGAATTTCCGATCGTCTATGGGCAAGTCCATCGGTTAAAAAACCCACGCATGCTCAGAATCAAGTCGACGCATGCTCAGAAGCATTAAACTTCATTTTTCTCTGCTCATCGGAGTGTTTTACGTCACCGCGTTTGGAACGGTCGGTTTTTTGACTGATGGTGTGTGGCCAAGACTGATGGAAAACAGTTTCATCGGATTTCCGATGGACAAATCCATCGGACGAAAATCCATAGGTTATCCGATCGTGTGTACGGGGCTTAAGAGTTATGATTCATTGGTAAACATGTATTAACTAATGCTTTAAAGAGTCTGTCAGGTAGGAGGGAGAGACCCTCCGGAGGCCGGCCCTCGGGCGAACGCCCACGGCACTTTAATTCGATCTAAGCCTGTAGGATAGGCAATTGTACTGGCCAGATCCGAAAAGATCTCTCCCGGCTCCCCGAGTATAACCTGAACATTAAGAGAGAGAAAAAAAAGGTTAGAACTAAAAATATCTAAATCCATCCAAGACATCTATTGAAACGACCATGTGACAAACGGGGAACAAATGGGTTGGGAGCCCCGATGTAAGCACTCAGTCTATGGTGGTAGATCCAGCCGGACCTAGCTATCTTTGGATTAAACCCTAGGGTGTCATCGCTAAATAAGACTTACGGGGCAGCTCCCTTCCTTGGATAGGTCAATTCCGAGCCGATGGCCCCCTGAAGTTTTCTCAGGAAACAGTCAAGCCCCGGGGGCAGCGACTCATCAAAGTCATGAGTCAGAGTCATCAAATCCGTGCGTCCATGGCTAATGGGACATCAGGAAAAAGGTAAAGTTATGCAGTACTTACGGGAGAAGCCTCTCCAACCCAGGGTTAACCCTCAAACCAGGAACAATTCTGACCTTAGGGGCTTAAGGCTTGCTGTCTTGCGGGGCCTGTGGTCTTCCACGCTGAGGTCGACGATTGCGCCGGGATCGTTGGGGCCTTCCCGATGGATTTTCCACAGGTTTAATGCCGGTTGGAGGGATAGTAAATGCCAACCAGTTGGGTATCGACACCGAAGGCAATTCCAAGGAGTTGAGGAAGGCGGGGACATCTGCAGGGTGTCGAAGGGTGTACGAATGGCCTTCCTTTCGTGCAATAAGGTGGAAAGGGTGGCCCCACTTGTAGGTGATCTCATGTTCACTGAGCTTCTCTAGCAGTGGTTTCATACAGCGGTGCATCTGTAGGGTCCTCCGGGAAACATCAGGCAGAAGAATGATTTGTGCCCCATCAAAGTCTAAGTGTCCCTTGTGCCAGGCCCGTTGCAATATGTTTTCTTTGACTGAGTAGTTATGTAGGCAACATAAGACATCTCTGGGTCTGTCCGCCGCGGGATCTCTGGGACCTAGGATTCTGTGCACTCTGTCAATCTCAATGGGTGTCTCCAAGGGGCGTTCCAAACAGTTATTAAATATGCAATTACGGTTGCTTTAGGATCTGCCTGGCGAGTTGCTTCAGGCAGGCCGCAAATTCTTATGTTACGCCTGCGATTACGGTTTTCCAGGTCATCTATCAAAAGATGCAACTGTGCGACTTGGTCTGACACTTCCTCCTGTTTAGTTTGCAGACTGGAGACATCTTGGCGGAGGGCAGCAGTGTCAGTGTCAATTGAGGAGACCCGGGTGGACATTTCTGCCACTTCTTGTTTAATGCCTGTGAGTTCACTGCGGAGTGCTGCCTCCATTCTGGCAGCTAGAGAGTCCATATCATCTCTGGTGGGAAGCTTTTGTAGGAGAGCCCATAGAGCTTGCTCATTGAAAAGCTGAGATGAGGATTCTCGTGGGGGCACAGCTAGGGGAGTAGTACTCATTGTGGCTTGCCTGCATTAAGATATGAGCAGCGGTGTGTCAGGTATGGAGACCTGATACTGGGAGGCCTGTGTGTCCCGTGCAGCCCACTGTGTGGAGCCGCCTATGTCTCCTCCAGGGCTGCCAAGTGATGTGAGGGACAGCGAGCGGGGGAGGCAGGGGGAGAGATCACTGGCCGGGGAGGACAGAGGCATGTCATTCCCCTGATCGTACCTTACTCCCCCTCTGTCATTAGCAGACAGGCTGAGCTCCATCCTCGTGGCAGGTGCTGGCGCCATCTTGGCTGTGTCTGGGGTGGAAGCGGCCGGCTGGATCAGCACCAGGAATCGCTCCATGTGGGCAGCAGAGCCTTTTGTTATGTGGTGGCACTTCCCCAAGTCCTTATGCGGTGTTGAGAAGCCGTAATATGCGGTATGTCTGTCTGGGTAAGCTGCCGAGGAGCCGCGGTCCGGGAGCCCAGGGAAGACACGTCTTCACGCTTCCATGCCGAGACCACGCCCCCCCTAAATGTCTTTTTATCTGTTCTAGCAGTCACATGTGTAAATGAGAAGAATGGCGGGGGCACATTAAGGCACATCAGGGCACATTGGAGCACATCAGGGCATATTGGAGGACATTGGGGCACATCAGGGCATATTGGAGCACATTGGGGCACATCAGGGCATATTGGAGCACATTGGGGCACATCAGGGCACATCAGGGCATATTGGAGCACATTGGGGCACATTAGGGCCCATCAGGGC
This sequence comes from Rana muscosa, assembly GCA_029206835.1. NCBI lineage: Eukaryota > Metazoa > Chordata > Amphibia > Anura > Ranidae > Rana > Rana muscosa. The sequence goes on from CM055118.1 coordinate 201,340,699, forward strand.
ATATTGGATCACATTGGGCACATCAGGGCACATTAGGGCACTTTAGGGCATATAGGAGCACATTGGGGCACATCAGGGCATATTGGAGCACATTGGGGCACATTGGGGCACTTTAGGGCATATTGGAGCACATTGGGGCACATCAGGGCATATTGGAGCACATTGGGGCACATCAGGGCATATTGGAGCACATTGGGGCACATCAGGGCACATCAGGGCATATTGGAGCACATTGGGGCACATTAGGGCACATCAGGGCATATTGGATCACATTGGGCACATCAGGGCACATTGGGGCACTTTAGGGCATATAGGAGCACATTGGGGCACATCAGGGCATATTGGAGCACATTGGGGCACTTTAGGGCATATAGGAGCACATTGGAGCACATCAGGGCACATTGGGGAACACCAGGGCATATTGGAGCATATTGGGGCACATCAGAGCATATTGGGGCACATTGGGGAACATCAGGGCACAGCGTTTACCAGCTTGTGGATTATTGTAGAAATTTGGCACATTGACCAACAATTGAGTATAAATATTTTTTGGGCATTTAATGTGTGATTGTGGGGAGGGACAGGGGCCAACTAAGACCAAGTGGCCATCTCTGCTGCAGACAGTCAGTTCAAGAAATGTCCAGAGTGAGGGAGGGGTACCCCAGCTTTGGCAAATTGATTTTCAAAAATACTAACTGCTCCATTAGCTGGGGGGACAACTGTGATCTTTGGGGTGACATGATGTTTCCCGTCACAGAAAACACCCGCTCACTCTGGACACTTGTCGGAGGGCAGGACAGTAGCTCCTTGGCAATATCTGCGAGGGCATGCCACTCCTCGCTCTTCTCCTGCCAAAAAAACATTGGATCTGTGGTGGGGTGCACTGGTGGGGCTGACAAATAGGACATGACAACCTCCTTTGCTGAAATGGGTTTCTTGGGGCGCACTATGCTGGAGGTTCCCATTAGGGTGTCAAGTGCCTCAGCCAAGACAGAAGATGCTCCGCTGGCAGGAGCTCTGCTCACTTCACTAGATGTCAATGTTGCATGGGAGAGGGGGTGTTCAATATCTTCTTCCTCCTCTTCCTCCTCTCCCAGCTCTAGCGGCCTTACCATCTGCCTTTCCCTCTGACGCACCCTGTGGATTAGTCTGTCCCGCCATGTTGTCAGAGCACTGCACTGCACAGCCATTTTGCCCTTGATGCGAGGGTCACACATGGCAGCCAGCATCAGTTCTGGGCAAGAGGCGGTCAACTCCTGCGTGCGCCTGCCCAATTCCATCAGAAATGTGTTTAGCAGAGCCAACACATCAGGTTGAGGGCCACCACCAGGCAAAGGTTCCTCAGCCGACTTGAATCACTCCAATTTGCTCTGAAGGTGGTTGAAGAGTGGGAGCACATGACCAATGCTGGCATCCTCGCGGCTTAGGTGTTCTATGATAGAGAGGAAAGGTTTGAGGACTGCCACAATCTGCCCAATTATGGCCCAGTCCTCCCTGCCTAAAGGTCTCTCTATGCCAATGTTATGATCACAGGCCATGGCATGGAGAGCCTTCTGCTGCTCAAGGATGCGTTCCAGCATTGCTAGGGTTGAATTCCACCTAGTCCCCACATCCTGTTTTAGGCAGTGTTCTGGAAGGCCTGCCTTCCTCTGTTCCACCCTGAGGAGGTGGCCGTCCCTCACACTCCGATGGAAGTGGCCAGCCATCTTCCGACAAGAGTCCACCACTTTGGACAGCCTTCCATCGCCCCCAGAATTAGCCTCCACCAACCGAAAACTGTCAGTTACCACCTGGTGGAGAAGGTGGGCTGAGCAGCGCACACCCACAAAACTGCCATCCCTTACAGCCTTGACCATGTTGCTGCCTCCATCAGTGACAACATAGCCAATCCGGTAGTTGCTGTCTGCCTGTCCAAACCACTGCAACAACATTTTCTGCAGGGCTTGCAGGATGTTTTGCGCTGTGTGCTTTTCATCAAGCACCTCAGCGTGCAGGAGGAAGGAACGGTGCCCCTGTTTGTCAACTGCTGACGAGGATCCAGATGTTTGAACTACATCATGGGACACCTTGCCCTGCCACCAATGTGCCATCAGGGACAGGAAGGCGTGCTGGGCACTACACGCACTCCACAGGTCAGTGGTCAGGTGCACTGCCTGTCCACCTGCCCTTCCAATCTCCTCCTTGAGCACCCCAACACAAGACCTGTATAAGGCTGTCACCGTTTGGCTGAAGGTCTTACGCGATGGCACACGGTACTGTGGTGCAACAGCCTGCATCAATTGCTTGAAGGGCTCACCTTCTACCATGTTGAAAGGTGCTCCTCCAACTGCAATGAGCTGGCCAATCAGGCGTGTTATTTTTCGTACCTGTGCCCGAGACATACCCTTACTCTGAAAGCCACCAAAATCTTCCAGGGTGGCCTGGCTGGTATGGATTGAATGTGGGATGGTAACAGCATTCTTTTCTGCCTTATACTGGCTGGTGGTGCTGGCACTTATGGTGGCTGTGACGGTGCCACTATTGGTTCCCCTTTTGGTGTTTGGAGGATGGGCCATAATACTTTTCTCCCCTAACAGCACTGCGTGGTGGTGCACATGCATGTGCTGGTTCATGCCACTGTTACTGAGATGCCCTATGTCTCTGCCCCGGCTGACCTCCCTGCCACAGTGATTGCATTTGGCCTTCTGACCAACACCAATTCTTTTAAAATGCTGCCAAATGCTGAAACGGCAGCCACCACCAATGACACTGCCTGATGGAATCCCATCCACTGCAGTGGTCACACTCTCTTCCTGAGGTTCGGCAGGAGCAGGAGGAAGAGACCTGAACATCCCAGGTATTTTGGGTGCTGTGATGGTCCTGGATTGAGGCCTAATGGTTGCATTGGCCCATTCTAATGCTGGAGGCTTAGAAAGCACTTGGGCTGGGGACTTTTCAGGAGAGAAAAGTAGTGGGGACTGAGGGGAGATACATTCTGGGCTGTCGGTGGGTCCAACATGGGTATTGGGTTGGAAATCAAATTTGTCTAGAACAATGTCAGGAAAGCCTGTTTCCACCTCTTCCACGTTGCCAGGGGAATAGTGATCATTAGAAGCAGTAAACTCTGTCTCCTTGCTGATCACTGCCAAGCTCCCTGTAGTGCTGATGGTGTTGGCACTGGCAGCAATGGTGGTGGTGGTGAAATCATCATGAGCTTCGGCCTCCTGACATGTTTCCTGCTGCATTGCCAGGATCTCCAGCTTTGGCTGCACAAATGTATGTGCACTGGGAACCCCTTTGACCTGCCCTCTTCCATAAAAGGTACCAATGGGCACCATGCTACCAGCAGCAGTGGCAGAGGTGGTAGCGCCACTTTTGCTATGAACTTGAACTGTGCTGTTGGTTCTAGGAGGTAAATCCTGGAACAGCTGGCGACGTGCAAATGTCTGCTGTTTGCCAGGCTCTTTACCACCAGCATTCTTCACTCCCATTCGCCTCAGCTTAATGGGAGGTGAGCTGAGCTCAGAGGGCACAGAGATAGAACATCCCACCTGCTGCTCATGTACACTGCTCATAGCTCTCCCTCTCCCAGCAGCACTCTTACTGCTTTTTTGGCCTTGTTTGCTGCTCATTTTTCCTTTAAAAGTTAGAAAAATATAGACAAAAAAAAATATGATTTTGATCGCAGCAAACTAACACCAAAATCACCAAATGTACAAAAAAAAAATTATACCAACAGAAAATAACAAAATATTAACTAAATGAAACAAGAAATAAAAAAAGAAAATTATCTCTCAAAACCAACCAAAAAACAAATAAAACCAGAAACTAAACACTAACAGATGATACACTCGCACACTACAAGAGATATATACTAAAATGAACAACGAAAATCAAAGGATTGCAAAGATATTCACTCAGATGCACAGACAAATAATTGTGTGATCTGCTCCACTACACTAACTAACCCACAAAGGGAAGTCACATGATCGGCCTGCCCTGTAGGCCTCAGCATCAGAAGAAAACCTCTGATTGGTCAACCAACAGTCACATGTTTCTGTAGTAAAGAAATTTGGACCGAAAACGAATTTGTTATTATTCGTAGAGTGTCGATATTCGTTATACTGAATCTCGAATTCATTCGAATCATTCGTTATATCCGCTATAATTTCTTTCGTATTCGTTGAAATTCGTTATTTGGTAGTTTGGATTCGGATAATTTGCAGCCGAAATTCGTAAACGAAATTTCGTATTCCGTACAGAATACGTATTCGTAAAAAATCGTAATTCGGATTCGTACAAATGTACGAAATTCGAAAAATTCGTACGAATTTCCAATTCGTACGAAACTAATCGCACATGTCTATTCCCTACACAGTGTGTATCAAGAGAAGCACACAGTCCTAGCCTAGGATGGAAAGATACTCCCCTGCTACTCCCTCCCTCGTCGCTCCTCCAAGCCAGCATACTGGCTTAAATGCAGATTTAAAAAAAAATAATGAACACATCATACTTATCTGCTCTGTGCAGTGATTTTTCTCAGAGCAGCCCCGATCCTCCTCTTCCACTGCTTGCTATAGGGGCACTCGGCATGTGGGTTGGGTCAGGAGCTGCTGCTCTGTGTGTCCATTTACACCCAGAGCAAAGCTCGGCCCTGCCCCTGCTCTCTCCTCATTGGCTCACTGGCTGTGATTAACAGTAGAGGAAGACAATTGCTCATGCTGCTGTCTCAGCCAATGAGGAAGAAGAGACCGGGGAGAGCAGCTGCTCTTGTGCACATCGCTGAATCAAGATGGGGCTCAGGTAAGTATTAGGTATGCTGAAGGTAAAAATTTTTTTTTTTTTTTACCTTCATTCATAGAATGCATGAAGTTAAAAAGCCTTGTGCCTTTACAACCACTTTTTCCTGTGAAGAATAGACATTCAGGGAAGAAGCACTGAAATAGCAGGAGTCAGCAGCATTGAAAACTAGGGTAGGAAATTTAACAAATAGTTCACTGTGTGATTTTTATTTTATTGTGCTCAATGTATTAAAATAAAAAATGATGAGGTTTAAATACTACTTGAATGATGTTAAACCCAATAGAATCTGCGCTCAACTATCCACTGAAGATAGCGGCTAACATGAAGACCATACACAGTACATAAAACATATGTATTCTAAAATGCTGCGCTTGCATCTACATTCCACTGCATTACAGAATCATAGCTCCCAACTGTCGCTGATTTGGAACAAACCCTCTGTCCCTATTTCCTCCTCATTTGTCCCTCATTTTGGTCTGATCTATATAGTTGTATATAAAATGCACTTTTTATCTTTCAAAAATTATTTCAAAAATTGTTTTTCAGTGTTAAATATTTCATCCAATTTCTAAATTGCTGCATTTGCAAATTTCAAAAGCCAATATAAAGGAATTGTTAGTGGTAAAAAAAAAGCACTTGTGAGTTTAACTAATAATTTTTTGTAGAATTCCCTTCAAGAGGGCGTGGCATGGGGTGTGTCCTATGCCTACATAGTTTTGCGAATATGTGTCCTTCTTTCCCATTTAAAAAAAATTGGGAGGTATGCAGAATACATACATTTAATAATGTATCATTGAACACAGAGCTGCATTAATCTGTGTCTTTTATATCCGCCTGGATTTCAGCTTTAAGGAGGCGGGGCTGTGACACAACAAAACAAATGTAGCTGGCAGCTCATCAAATATACGGTCACATTTCAGGTAAAGCACCTAGACAGTGAGATGGGCAGACTCTGATGTTTTCCTTTCACACAGTCTGCTTAGTTCTAGCCTTTCCATCCTTTTGTGCTCCGAATATCCTGGCAGATTGTAGCTGTAATGAGCACTGTGGGAGCCCAGCCAGGTGGGAAGTGTTAAATCCTTCAGCTCATGCAGGTTCTGCTGTCACACACCACACTTTCTATATAAAAATTCAGAAGATTTTTTTTTTGAGGTCTTAAAACTCTCCCTGCGCAAGTGATGCTGCGTAACCCTTTATTAGCTGGCCAAGTTCTTAAGAACGAGACAAGTAAAAGGATTTAGCCGGCAACTCTGTAGTCCATATAGCGATTTTAATGGTCGGTTACACAAAGTGACAAGCAAAGCAGCTGACGCGTTTCGGCAACTGCCTTAGTCGCAGCATGTTGAATATAAAAATGGCAATACATTTATACTCATATAAGCTCCACCCCAAAATCTATTTGCATGGTAAATTGAAGCAATTAACTGAGCAATTAAGAGGTTAATATCAAAGTGCCAAAATGCAGCAAAAGGATTGAGAGAAAAGATATATATCACATGATATGTTTCAAAAGCTGTAAAAGATATAAAAACAAAGTGGAATACCATACATGATCATCCTACACATACACACATGTCATAAAAAAACAAATCAATAATGATAAATCATCAAAAAAATAATAATAGTCAGTATACTGGTGCATGTAGCCCATGTGGAAGGGTCCATCATGTTAAACCACTGTGTAAAAGACAGGAGAGACAAAGGACCACATACAACATGCTTCAACAAAAGTCAAAAATACTAGGTAGTGTGACAGCAGGAAGGTAAAGTCACCTGGTTGCATCCAGGGGGGTAGATATATTTTGCCCAGATTCAGGCTTTACGCCGACTTATACAACTAGGTGGAGAGTTGTATAAGCCCAGCTGAGGATAGTGGGCTCATGGATGACTCATACCTCTAGGGAGAGTGTGGGGCGTCGTGCAGACAGGGAGTTGATGAGACCAGCTGAAGCTTGTCAGCTCATTTAGGCCTCTATAAGAACTCCCAGCTTCATTAGATGTTAGCTCATGCCTGGAACCAGACCTGTGTGGACTGTCTAGGGAGAGTGAACCCCCGTGCGGTGAGACAAAGCCTGTGTGGCTATTTGCTTGGACATTTAAAACCAGGGACTTAGGGACTAGGACAGCACTAGGCTGATCCCAGTTGTTAGTTAGGAAACCTGTATGTTTAGTCAGAGGTCAACTTGACCAGGATTTATTTTGTTTATGTTTCTTTTGCTTTGCTGTGTTTTGTCACTGTAAATAGAAAATAAACCGCACCTTTTTGATTTTGAAAACCACAACCTCCGTTTGCTGGGCCTGTTTTGTGTGGGGAGCCCATCCCGGGGGTCACACACACCCGCTGCCGGGCTAACCCCCTCACAGTAGTTAGTGAATAGGGATGAGCTCCGCGTTCGACTCGAACATACGTTCGACTCGAACATCGTGTGTTCGATCGTTCGACGAAGATCGAACGTTTTGGGTCGTTCGCGCCAAATTCGAGTGACGCGAACGGCCCAAAATCCTGGCGCTGTGATTGGCCAAGCATGCACTGTGACCCCGCATGCTTGGCCAATCACAGCGCCGGCAGCGAGGAGAGCCATAATTATAGCTATGGGGGGTTTAGTACACGCCCCACACTATAAAAGGCCGCCAGCGCGGCGGCCTTGTGTAGTGTGTTGGCTTGCAGGGAAAGACGTACATAGGCAGGGACAGTGTTAGAGAAATTGTGTGTAGGGAGAGAGAAGGATAGGTAGGGACAGTGTCAGTGATATTGTGTGTAGGGAGAGAGAAGGATAGGTAGGGACAGTGTCAGTGATATTGTGTGTAGGGAGAGAGAAGGATAGGTAGGGACAGTGTCAGTGATATTCTGCTAAACCTTGTGTGCAGGGAGAGAGAAGGATAGGTAGGGACAGTGTCAGTGATATTTTTGCTAAGCCTCCTGCACAGTATACAACCGAAGCTAGCCCTTATTGCTGTGATTTCCTGTTGTGTAACACAGGCGGGCATCTGCAGCACTTAAAGCAGGCGTAGTGTGATTCCTGAAAAATATACACCTGAAGCTAGCCCTTATTGCTCGTAGTTTTTTTTTTTGTGTTACACTAAGGGCCCTTTCACACAGGGCAGATCAGTACTGATCCGCCCCGTGAAGCTCCGCTTGCTCAGCGGGGATCGCTCCGTTGATCCCCGCTGAGCCGGCGGATGACTGGACGGTTCCCGCACACTGTGCAGGGACCGCCCTGTCAGAGCGCCGCTCTCCCCTATGGGGGACTCGGATGATGACAGACCGTAGAGTCCGTTGTCATCCGATCCGCAGACGGAAGGAAAAATAGGGTTTTTCTCCGTCACACTTTTGCGGATCGGAGCGGGTCGGATGTCAGCGGACATGTCACCGCTGACATCCGTGGCTCCATAGGAGGACATGTAGCATCCGTTCAGGTCCACCTAATAAACTGACTAGCGGACCTGAACAGACCCTCCGTGTGAAAGAGCCCTAACAGGCATCTGCAGCACTTAAAGCAGGTGTAGTGTGATTCCTGAAAAATATACACCTGAAGCTAGCCCTTATTGCTGTGTTTTCCTGTTGTGCAACACAGACAGGCATCTGCAGCACTTAAAGCAGCCGTAGTGTGATTCCTGCACATTATACACCTGAAGCTAGCCCTTATTGCTCGTAGTTTTTTTTCTTTTGTGTTACAATAACAGGCATCTGCAGGGGCATATAAAAAATATATAATGTGGCGCTTTGAGAGAAGTAGTAAAAAACCCTACTTTATGTATAGCACAATGGTGCACATAAAAATATGGTGTCAAACAAAACATTTGCACACAATAGGTGTACACAAATGAATGTGATAAAAATGTAAGTGAATACTAACAGTGAAATAATTGGTATGGGGTATAGGTGCACAACAAAAACCAGCAATTAAACTGGAATATTGATCATACCTGTAGCGATACCCTCAACTTAAGAGAGCCGCAAGTTTTGATTTTGGGCCCTGAGTACAGCTTCCTCAACCCCCCGGCAATCTGCTCTACCCGCTCTGGCACAGTTAACCCACAGCAATTTCACTTAAACAATCACTTATGCTTTAAATGTGGGTGTGTGAATTTATAACTCAGACTCATAGACAATGTTGTAAATAATAACTGACTTTACTACTAGTGGTAAGATAAAAGGGGATAACATGCATGTAACATTTGGTTCACAACACATAAGCAGGTCCCTGCAGTTATAAATTACAATACTGTGTGCGTGTGTACCAGCAATGGAAAAGGGGACGGAACGCCACGTGGGGCGACCGTTACCTAAACACCCTGTGGTGTGATAACTAACTTATAACTATCTAACGGATCAGGCCTGATCCCTAACCATGGAACTCAGTCTTAGAAGAAACACAAATCTTCACCGGCACAGGATCTGTAAAGGTGGTGCACTTGAAGTATTTAAAACCATGTATTTGTAATCCAATAGGGGGGGGGGGGGGGGTAATTCTCCCACACCGGAGGTGTTAGGCCTCGGAAGTCTAGTAGGCACAAAGTATAAAAGTAACAGTTTAAAGATGAGCTTTCGCTCGCTCACCACCCCGGAACACTTCCCTCAGTCCGGAACTTCCACCGGCTGTGTCGGTCCTCGTCCACAGCAGCTTCTACGATCGGATCCCCGATCCAGATAACTTTAGAAGAGATGAGTCTGGATGCCACCCAGGCTCGCAAAGGGGGGTGGAAGGCTCTTTGGTTCGCTCCACAGGCCCCAGGCTTCAGGCCTGGAACAGCACAGATCCGCACAGGTGTCTCTCTCTCTGCCGCCCCGTGTCCAAAGAGAAAGAGCTGGGTCTCGCCCCCTCCTTATATTCCTTCCCCCCGACTCCCCTCTCTCTCGAATTTCCTGTCTCTGATTAAAGGGGAACACCCCGCTACACACTCCCCCCACTAAAACTCTTTGGTCCCCAAAGATAAACATTTTAACAACATTTCTGAACCATTTTAGAGAGTGCGGAGTATGATGTTGGTACAGGGAATTGCCACCAAAACTCAGAGGTGGGATTCCCTGTCCCACAGGTCACACTGGCATGAGTGGCCTGCCTAACTGTGCCAGAGAGTGAGCTGGGGTTGCCCTCCACCAACTGAACAGTGGAAGGATTGGAGCACTCGGTACTTCTTCTAGCGGTGGTAACAGAGTCCTCTGAGCTCTTTCCCAATTGAGGGTAGGTTAACTTCATGGGAGGCCTCACGACTCTGCGAGCTCTCTGCTCCCTTGGGACTTCAGGCTCTGGTGCCACAGGCTCTGTTTCAGCAACACTCTCTGACATCGTCACTGGTTCTGGGGCCTCTGTCTCTTCTTCATCTGAGTACAGGCCCGGAATATCTTCCCAGCATTCAGGCACGCCACTGGATGGAATGAACTCTGTAGCTTCTGGGTTCAGGGTCCCATCCTGCATATCCTCAGTGGGTGGAAGGTCTATGGTGGGATTTTCCGGGGTTGGGGAGGGCCATAGCCACTCCAGTTCTCCTCTCCCATCTTCACTTGGTTGAGAAGCCTGTCCACCTCTAGATCGAGAGGTCTGAGACCGAGTGTTGGGTCTGGGAGTATCCAAGATGGAAACAGATTCCGGTAGGTTCCTCACTGGAGGTATCCTGACTGCTTCTTTAAGCGGGAGTAAGTGGTTTCTGTGCCAGGTCTTCAAGGGTCCCACTCTCCCCTCTGGCTTTAACTTGTACACCGGTAGTCCAGGGAGTTTCCTACAAATAACGTAAGGCTCAGACCTCCACCTATCAGCAAGTTTGTGCTTCCCTGGGATCCCTAGGTTGCGTAGCAGAACACGGTCTCCAGGCTGCAGGTCTTGCACTCGAACCTTCAAATCATAGTTCCTTTTATTTCGGGCCCCTCTCTGGTCTGAGGCCGCTTGGGCTTGTTCATAGGCCGCTTTCAATTTATACCTAAGTCTGTCTACATATCCTTTGTGGGAGGTAGCAGAGGTATAGTCTAGAGAAATGCCAAAGGCCAGATCCACTGGCAATCTTGCTTCTCTCCCAAACATGAGGCGGTAGGGAGAGTAACCCGTCACATCACTGGTGGTGCAATTGTAGGCATGCACCAAAGTGGATATGTGTTGACTCCAATGCTGCTTCTTCTCTGTCTCCAGAGTCCCAAGCATGTTTAGCAAAGTCCGGTTAAATCTCTCAGGCTGGGCATCTCCTTGTGGATGATAGGGGGTAGTCCTGGTCTTTTCCACTCCCAGGGAGTCCAGTAAGTTCCGAATCAGGCGACTCTCAAAGTCCCTTCCTTGGTCGGAGTGGATTCTCTGTGGTAATCCATAGTGGACGAAGTATTTTTCTACAAGCACCTTAGCTACAGTGGAAGCCTTCTGGTCTCTGGTGGGGAACGCCTGTGCATAACGGGTGAAATGATCGGTTACCACCAGAACATTTCCCAATCCACTCAAATCGGGTTCGAGGCAGAGAAAGTCAATGCATACCAGATCCATTGGGCCTTGACTCTGTAGGTGGCCCATTGGGGCAGCTTGATGGGGTAGAGTCTTCCTCTGGATGCATCGTGCACAGGAGTGGCAATATTCCTCCACTTCAGCCCTCATACAGGGCCAATAGAACCGGCTTCTGACAAGTTGGAAGGTTCTTTCAGCTCCCAGGTGACCATGCTGGTCATGTAAGGCAACCAGCACAGTCTCTCGGTGCTTCTCTGGGAGAAACAACTGCCATTTATCCTCAGAGTCATCAGAGGGGCCCCTTCGGTAGACCACTCCCTGATGGACCTGTAGCTTGTCTAGCTCTCTCCTTAGCAGACGAGCCTCCTTGGAGGGGTGATGTCGAAGTTTCTCTGGACTCTTGTTTTCCAATGCTTCAAAGACCAATCTCCCCATGGGGTCTTCCAATTGGTCGCACCTCAGTTCCTTTTTAGACAGCTTCGGTAAGCATTCCTCTTCAAGTTGAGTCACCCCGCAGTAGTGTTTTGGGACTCCCACTGTGGTAACTCCTATCTCCTCGGCTCTGGAGCCTCCTCGGGCTTGGAATTCAGCTCCTTGACAAAGGGCCCGCACCCCGTCCGGTGCTATCTGAGTCCAGTCCTCCCAGTCATCAGCCATGGCATGAGATCTTCGGGACAGGGCATCTGCATCCCTATTTCCAGCCCCTGGTCTGTACTTCAGACTGAAGTTGAACCCAGATAATGCAGCCAGCCACCTGTGTCCTGTGGCATCCAACTTGGCAGTGGTGAATAGGTAAGTCAGAGGGTTGTTATCTGTTTTCACTGTAAACTCTGCTCCATAAAGGTAGTCTCTTAGTTTGTCCACAACTGCCCATTTGAGGGCCAAGAACTCCAACTTATGGGTGGGGTAGTTTTTCTCCGAGGGGGTCAGACTTCGACTCACATAAGCCACTGGTCGCATTTGCTCTTCATGTTCCTGGTAGAGCACTCCCCCTAGGCCTTCATGACTAGCATCAACATGTAACTCGTAGGGCCTGGTGGGATCAGCATAGGCCAATACTGGGGCTGTGGTGAGGCTCCTCTTCAAGGTTCTGAAGGCCTCTTCACACCTGGGGGTCCACTGATCTTGAACCGACTCCCCAGGTCTTCTAGGGCCCAAGCCATCCTCTTCCCCTTCAGTCCGGAGCAGTTCATTTAAGGGCTTGGCAATACGGGCAAACCCATCCACAAACCTCCTGTAATAGGAGCAGAACCCCAGGAAAGATCTAAGTTCGGTGACTGTTGTGGGTCTTGGCCAGGAGGTAACTGCCTCCAACTTCTCAGGATCAGTCGCCACCCCTTTTTCAGACACTACGTGTCCCAGATAATTCACCGAAGACTGGTAGAACCGACACTTCTCGGGGGAAAGCTTCAACCCCTCTTCACTAAGTCTCCTCAACACTTTCTCCAATCGGGCCTCATGTTCCTCCAAAGTTCTCCCGAAGACAATGACATCGTCCAGGTACACGAGGACTTCTATGAGGTTCATATCTCCGACAGTCTTTTCCATGAGACGTTGAAAAGTAGCTGGGGCCCCAGATAGGCCCTGAGGCATTCTGTTAAACTCAAAGAATCCCACAGGAGTTATGAAAGCGGTCTTTTCTCTATCCTCTGGGTGCATGGGGATTTGATAGTACCCGCTCTTGAGGTCCATCACGCTGAACCACTTGGCTCCAGACAAACTCTGTAAGGCGTCCTCTATCCTTGGCGTGGTGTACTGATCAGGGGTGGTCCTCCTGTTGAGAGTTCTGTAGTCAATGCAGAGCCTCAACGACCCATTCTTCTTCCTGACCACCACTATTGGAGAGGCATAGGGGCTTCTGGATTCTCGAATCACCCCAGTCTTTTTCAGTTCTGCAAGCTGCTCCCTCAGATCCTCCAGATCTGCCAGCGGAACCCGCCTGACTCTCTCCCTGAACGGTTTGTCTTCTTGCAGGCGGATGCGGTGGGTAGCACTCCTCGCACACCCCACATCGAACTCATCTTTGGAGAAAATCTTCTCCCATCTAGTCAGCTGGGCCTTGGCTCTCTCTTTCCAGGCTCCAGGTAAATTCGGGTTCTCCATGGAAAGTTTTTCCCAAACATCTCCTTCTTCACCCGTCCCCTTTACTTCTGACCAGCTGACTGGGACAGCAGGACTCACCTGTCCCAACAGCATCCGGGCAGGGATCTCTATGGCCCTTTCTGTAGAGTTCCTCACACTCACCGGGACTCTTCCCCTGGCTTTCTTGAGTGCCTTGATTGGAATCACTTCCGGTATCACTTCCAGGCCTGAGTGATCTTCCCTTGGGTCGGATTCCAGCATGACAAAGGGACCAGGCTGCTTCCAGGTGAGCTTCACAGTGGCCCTGAGACAAGCCACCTGTCCGGGCTGCAGCACCACTCCTTCTCTCCCTAGTCTCCACACCTTCCCTATCCCCTCTCCTGGGGTCTTCTGCTCCAACACTAACCGTTGGTAGGCTGTCTTCAGCATGGGATGGATGTTTGGATCTTGATGGCTCCTCATCTTCACCAGGGGGGTCAGAAGTCTTCTCACTAGATCCGTATTGGTGCCTATGATGAGGGACATCTTGCTGGCCCCGGGTGGTCTAGGACACACAACTGCCAGGGTGTCGAACACGTCTGTCTTCCCAGCCACAGAGGGGTCGAATGTCAGCTTTATGGGCAGATAACCATCATAGGGGAACCTCTGCGTTCCCAGGCCCCATATCTCCAGTTCTTCTATCTTCTGTATAGGCAAATGGCTTAAGTGCCTATCGTAGAAGTCTCTGTACAACAAAGTCACTTGAGCTCCAGTGTCCAGGAGGGCCTTCGTATACACTTCTTCCACCTGGATAGATACAGTGGGGGACGGGCCGACCAATTCTTCTGGGTACGGCCGGGTTGAGGTCACTTTCTTCTGAGGACTTGTCTTCATCCAGTTTGTTTTTGACTTTATTCTCTCTTGAGCCCGGTATGCATTGACCTTCCCCACCCTAATGGGAGTACAAACCCACTGAGGGATGTTATTGTCTCTTGGTTGTAGGCATTCCTTCTTGGGAGTGCTACATTTTTTCTGAGGGGTCTTGTCCCCTCTCTCTGGTGTGTATCTTGGTTGAGAGACCCTAGATTCCTTTTGAGGAGTTTTGTTCTCTCTCTTTTGCTTCCTTCCATTCAGTTTGGAGCTCACTGAAAGAGATGGGCACCCGGTTGACTCCCTCACCGGGGCCCTCTGGCGTTTCCCGCCGGCTGGCGATTATCCATTTTCTTCTTCTTAGGACTGGAACACCTACTGGCAAAGTGGCCACTGCCTCCACAGTTGTAGCATAACATCTCTTCTCGGTCCCGAGTGGGACTCGGTATTGACGTATCTGGGAACAACTTCTTTCTGGGGCTTGGTTTCTCTGCTCCACCTTGAACTTTCGCCACTATAGCAGTCATCATCTCCATCATCTGGGACATCTGCAACTTCAAAGTGTCCACCTCCGCTCCCCTATCGGGAGTCATGACCGGTGTAACTATTGCTACCGGCTGTTTGACGGGCTCAATCAGGCGTTCTTCTTTTTTTTTTTCTTCCAATATAGCCTCTTCCTCTCTAATCATTCGGATGAGGTCAGGGTACTCCAGATTCTTCCCATCCTGCCGGGCACGCAGTGTCCATGCAATTGGATCCATGGGTTGAGCTCCCCTCACTACCTGTTGAGCACGGGCCTCATCTACTTTCCCTGGGCTGATCCCCTTCTTTAGGATCATCCTATGCAGTATTTTGTCCAGGCGTCCCATATAGTCTGATAGTTTTTCACCTTCCTTCTGGTAGCAATGCTCCAGCTGATAAGCAAGCTCCGTGACTTTCTCTGTCCCACCAAACACATTCTGTAACACATCGAGGCACTCTTGTGCAGTACAATCTGCCTTGCTCATCTTCAGGTTGCGTACGGCCTCTAGAGCAGGCCCTTTCAAACTTTCCACAACCCTCTGTTTCTTTCTGCGGTCCGGAACTTCCCATTCCTCTAGTGCCTGAGTTGCGCTGTCTAGCCACTCCTCAAATCCCTCTTCTTCCAAAGGTACTGGTTTCCTCCCTGAAAACATCCAGAGTTTCCTGTACCCCGACATCGGATAATCTGTGGGCTCTTTCTTGCACTGAGCTACAATCTCCCCCAGAACAGCGCATAATTCTGCACTAAGGGTGCCTGGGCTTGTCCTGGGGCTCTTTGTGTCCTTCTGTGGGGATGACGGGGAAGATGGCTGCGGTGATAGTGTTATTGTTGTCTGAGGGTTGTCTCTTGTGCGCGGCAGCGCATGCAGCAAATGATAGACCTGATCGTCCTCATCTTGTATGCTGTTGCCTCTAAACTGTTCAGGAATTTCTGCCTGCCATTCCAGTAAGACATGTGAAAGTCCACCACTAGTTTTCACGTCTATCAGCCATGGTTTGTGAATCGGTGATAGGGACATTATGAGTTGTATCATTGCTTGTGTCTGCCATATCCCCGGGAGTTCTATAACTGCCGTCCTGGCTGGGTCTACGCCCCATCTCTTGTACCACTGTCCCACCTCTATCGGGTCCATGCCGGTAGCTTCTGGCGGTTTCACCGCTGTCTCAGTAATCCCGGACGTACAAGCCCCCACGTGTAGCGATACCCTCAACTTAAGAGAGCCGCAAGTTTTGATTTTGGGCCCTGAGTACAGCTTCCTCAACCCCCCGGCAATCTGCTCTACCCGCTCTGGCACAGCTAACCCACAGCAATTTCACTTAAACAATCACTTATGCTTTAAATGTGGGTGTGTGAATTTATAACTCAGACTCATAGACAATGTTGTAAATAATAACTGACTTTACTACTAGTGGTAAGATAAAAGGGGATAACATGCATGTAACATTTGGTTCACAACACATAAGCAGGTCTCTGCAGTTATAAATTACAATACTGTGTGCGTGTGTACCAGCAATGGAAAAGGGGACGGAACGCCACGTGGGGCGACCGTTACCTAAACACCCTGTGGTGTGATAACTAACTTATAACTATCTAACGGATCAGGCCTGATCCCTAACCATGGAACTCAGTCTTAGAAGAAACACAAATCTTCACCGGCACAGGATCTGTAAAGGTGGTGCACTTGAAGTATTTAAAACCATGTATTTGTAATCCAATAGGGGGGGGGGTAATTCTCCCACATCGGAGGTGTTAGGCCTCGGAAGTCTAGTAGGCACAAAGTATAAAAGTAACAGTTTAAAGATGAGCTTTCGCTCGCTCACCACCCCGGAACACTTCCCTCAGTCCGGAACTTCCACCGGCTGTGTCGGTCCTCGTCCACAGCAGCTTCTACGATCGGATCCCCGATCCAGATAACTTTAGAAGAGATGAGTCTGGATGCCACCCAGGCTCGCAAAGGGGGGTGGAAGGCTCTTTGGTTCGCTCCACAGGCCCCAGGCTTCAGGCCTGGAACAGCACAGATCCGCACAGGTGTCTCTCTCTCTGCCGCCCCGTGTCCAAAGAGAAAGAGCTGGGTCTCGCCCCCTCCTTATATTCCTTCCCCCCGACTCCCCTCTCTCTCGAATTTCCTGTCTCTGATTAAAGGGGAACACCCCGCTACATACCCATAATAAACAAAAATAAAAATGAAAATATAATGTAGGTGGAGACAAACTCATATAAGGCGTCACAGATGAGTATGTAGAATAATGTCCAATCTTATCACATATGAAAAGAAGTTCATAGGTCAAAATCCAACAAGGAGCTGCATCGTTTGAAAATAGGTTTGAAGGGTGCATCTATCACATTTTCTCTCACAGCGCCACATTATGTATCTTTTATACGTTCTACATATCCTGTCTGATTTTATGTTTGGCTGCTTCATTTAGTATTTAGAGTTGGCGCAGTATTATTATTATTTAATCTGCAGGGGCATGTAATTACAATTATTGATCTAATAATTCACAGCAGGGCCCATTCCTGCGCTCACCAAGAGTAACTGTGAAGGCTTACAGTGTTGTGGCACCAGCACCACCACCAAAGGCCCAATTTTTCCTACCACTGTTCAACAGGGGCATGTAAATATAATTCCTGATATAATAGTTCACAGCAGGGCGTTCCAGCGCCCACCAAGAGTAACTGTGAGGGCTTACAGTGTTGTGCCAACACCAACATCTAAGGGGCAAATTTCTGCAGAGTATATACGGCAGGTCCCTACTTTCAAACATCCAACTTACAAATGACTCCTCCTTGCAAACGGAATGAGACAACAGGAAGTGAGAGGAAATCTACCCCTAGGAAGGGAAATTCTCTCCTGTAAGAGTTAATATGGGAAAAAGGTGTCTCCTCTCTACTGATGCTTTATCACCAATCCTTGTTTCAATAACCCCATTTTTCAAAAACAGTTGTCATTGGGACGGAAAGTGAGGTGAAATGTTCTGAACAGGTGCACAGACAGCAAAACAAATGTTACAGGGGTGATAACCCTTCCCTATGTTTTCCAAAAAGCTTAAAAATAGATTTTTTGGCTGGAGCTACACTTAAACAATGTACCTGTTCAAAATTAAAAAAACAGATTCTACTTAAGAACAAACCTACAGTCCCTGTCTTGTATGCACCGCCTGTATACGGCTGTTCAGAGTATATAGGGCCTTTTTTATTTTGTGTGCGGGGTTCCCCTTAATATCCATACAAGACCCAAAGGGGCTGGTAATGGGCTGGGGTAGCGGGGGGGGGGGGGGGGGGATTGGGTAGCTATGCCATTTTTCTCAAAGATTTTCATCCATATTACCGGGACCAGACATTACATTAAAGCCGCAAGCAGTTTTAAATGGCTTTTTTTCCTTTAGAAATGTCATTTTGTGCAGGGACAGTTCTAAACACGGGAAACACGTGGCACTTCACAGGCATACTTTAGACACCCCCCAGGTACGATTTTTAAAGGAATATTTGACTTTTTTTTTTTCACTTTATGCATCATTAAAATGACTGCTCCAGAAAAAACGTCAGTTTTTAAAATTCTTTTTGCATTGATACATGTCCCCTGGTGCAGAACCCGGGTTCCCAGACCCTTTTTAGGACAATAACATGCATATTAGTCATTATAATTAGCACTTTAGATTTCGAACGTTCGCATCCATTGTATTTAATAGGGTTCTAACGTTCGTGCAAACTTTCGGTCCGTTCGTGGGTTCTGGTGCGAACCGAACCCGGGGGTGTTCGGCTCATCCCTATTAGTGAAGACTAGAAATGTAGGAACTGAGACAGAGAAGCATAATGTCATGTCAAAAAGGAATGAGGGAAGTAGATTGCATTATTTAAGGAATGATATCTTAGGAATGAGCACCTCTGCTGTAAATATAGAACCCGGAAACCTACCAAACTTACAAAGTGACACAAATACCTAATTTAGAAATATAAAGCTTTTCTTGCTGCCTTTAAGGGTATATCATGAAATAATGAGTCATTCTAGGCACATTTATGCACTTAGGCTTGCTGATTATGAAAGTTATACATATTTGCAGTGCCAGGTGAATTCCTAGAGTATATAAATGCATATCTAAAGCTAAAGTATGTCTGGGCAAAAAAAAAAAGACATATATTCACTATATCTCTGCAAAACATTCACATTTCTCTAGGTTCTGTTTGCGTAAAATGCTGCATGTATAGAAAAATGCCTGTTGATCCTGACAGAAATCTTGGAAGCGTCTGTGCTCTCTGCATCTGCTGCACCAAACTCTTAAGCAGGGCTATCAGCCCTGCCCAGCTCAATTCAGTGAACTACAGAACACCCCCCACCCCCTTTATGTCATGGAGATGAGGAGAAGGGTAAGTGTTCTATAGTCCTAACTTGCTTCTTGTCCTAGAGCAGGGTTTCTCAACGTGAAACCCTAGGATTCTGCAAGAACACCCCAGGGGTTCTGCCGCAATCTACTCATCAATCACAGGCAGCTAACGGGTAGATCGGGTCCCTGCTGAACGGACACATGCAGAGTGGCAGGGGAAGCGGCTATAATGAGACCTCTGGTGGCACGCTGCTTCCTGCCAGCCCCTACTTCTCTCCCATCCAGCCCAGGTGCTTGTATGTGACATCATCTGGGATGGACAAGAAAGGAGGGGTGGGCGGGGAACAGTGCCTAATATACCTTGCTGTGCCCCATATTGTGCCCTCCTGCCCCCATGTAATATGCCCTGCTATGCCCCATAATGTGCCCTGCTGTTCCCCATGATGTGCCCTCTTGTGTGCCCCATGATGTGCCCTCCTGTGTGCCCCATAATGCGCCCTCCTGTGTGGCCCATAATGTGCCCTTCTGTGTGGCCCATAATGTGCCCTGCTGTGTGCCCCATAATGTGCCCTCTTGCACCCATGTTAAATGCCCTGCTGTACCCCATAATGTGCTTTTCTGTCCCCATGTAATATGCCTTGTTGTGCCCCACAATGTGCCCTGCTGCCCTCCTATAATGTGCCTTGCTGTGCTCCCCCTCTTTAATGTTCCCTGTTGTGCCCCATAATGTACCCTGCTGCCCCCATAATGTACTCTTCTGTGCCCCATAATGTTCCCTGCTGCCCCCATGTAGTGTGCCCTCCTGACCCCCTGTACCCTGCCCTTCTGACCTCCTGTACAGTACCCTGCTGAACTGCTGTAATCTGCCCTGCTGTCCCATCTGTGCTCTGACCTGCTTGTGGCAGGGTGCAGCCTGGTGCGGCGGCAGTAACTTACACACAGTCCAGATGCAATAGAAGGAACTTGTATTGTAGTCAAAGTGTAACAGTTCACAACAAGTCCGGCGGGAAGGCAGCCTAACCAGGAACACTCACAGGTGAACAGCAGATTGTAGCAGAGCAGATCTCAGCTGAACTGACAGCGTCTGTCATGAAGGGCAGAATCTGGCCTGGTTGGTCTGTGCCCAAGCGGGCAGGCTTCCAGGAGGAGTGGCTAATCTCTAAGCTTTCCCTACTCATCTGGGACCTCTCCCTGCCGCTATTACTGTCCCTGACAGACGGGTGACATGTCCCTACACTACCCACACACTAAATGCATGCCAAACGTCAGGGCACTTAAATAACCTCTGCCTGACCCAAGATGGATGCCAGAGTCACATGGGCTGTCAGCATCCAACCAGTTCCCTGCCCCAGTGATGCAGGAAACCATAGAGGAACCATGTTCCTCTTGACTTTATCTCCCTCTGCACAGCTGCTGCCTTTGAGAGCCATCTTCAGTGGAGAAAATAGACTGCACCTGCCTACATGCTGATTCCTATACTTTGCCATGTTTCCCCCATGTGCTCTGCCCTGCTGCCCCCTTATACATTGTTTATCTCAGGATCGACCCAGAATTGAGCATCTGTTCAGAAAGATCAGTTGATCAGCAGTTTTACTGCCCCTTTGACTACTTCAAGCGAATGAGGCCCTGCCACAACTGTGTGTAATGCATGTGGTTGTGGCGCAGTAGTAGAAGACATGTCACCACCCATCTGCCTGTCAACTGTCCTATGAAATGCAATCCATTGCACATAATTTTTCAGAAGGGCGGCAAGGGATGCCACAAGTGTGAATAAGCCCTCAAAGCCTTCTTTTGCCTTAAATTGCTAATAATGAAGAACTGTTGGCTTTACATAGATTCCCTACATGTACATACTTGCCAACCAGCCGTCGCAGTTGTACTGCAGTAGGTTGGCACGGCTGCGCGAATCACCGTCATTGTATGTTGGCCGCTTTAAGAAGCTATAGGGTCCACGCGTGCGCTGGAGCCGATGTGTGTGGTTGGTGGCTGCGATGTCTGCCGGTCACCCGCGATCGCTCCTCAGAGAGCCAGAATGGGGATCTGTCAATGTAAACAAACAGATCCCCATTGTGACAGGGGAGTAGAGAGAGATCTTCCTAGTGATCAGGAACAGCGATCTCTCTCTCGCCTCCTCCAGTCAGTCCACTCCCCCCCACAGTTAGAAACACCTCCCTAGGGAACACTTAACCACTAGATTGCCCCCTAGTGTTAATCCCTTCCCTGCCAGTGACATTTATACAGTAATCAGTGGTTATTTTTAGCTCTGATCGCTGTATAAATGTCAATGGTCCCAAAAAAGTGTCAAAAGTGTTCGATCTGTCTGCCGCAATGTCGCGGTCCCGCTAAAAATCACAGATCGCCGCCATTACTATTAAAAAATAAATAAATAATGTAGCGCCCCTTTACTTTGAGGGGTGCTGTGTGCCTAAATTTAGGGGTTGGTCTGAGCTAGTAGCCAGGCTCAGACCGCTTTTATTGATAGGTTTGGTTATTTGTTCTTCAGGTGTTGTACTGGTGTGCAGTTCCCTGTGGCCTGTAGGTGGCACTGCCATGACAGGTCAGGGTTAAACCACTGGTAACAGTGCTGTGCCTTAGGGTGTCCTCTCTTGGCAGTAGTACAGTGGGCGTGGTCAACCTGCTGTGCATGCTGGGAGAGGATACATAAGGGGCAGACACTGCCTTGAGCGGGATTGGAGAGTTCCGGGGCTCCGGAGTTCGGGTCGTGTGACCTGGCCCTCCAGGCCAGGGGGCGCATATGCATTGGTCCCAGGCACCTTTAGTCTGGGGCTGCAACTACGCCATTGTGCCCAGCACCCTTAGCTGGGGCTCAGCTCTAAGAGGAGGAATCCCAGGGTGCCCCTGAGAGGGGACCCGCTCTAAGAAGAAGAGACCGGGGGAGGACCTTTCTGAGGGACCGGTGAGCGTTTCACGGTGAAAGAGAGGCCCAGTAAACTTCTGGAGGGATTCTGGTAGTCATCTAAGGCCTTGTAATGTGCAGCAACTTGCACCTGTTCTTGAATTACAAGAGCTGAGAGGTTCGGGGCTCAGAGATTCTGTGGCAGAGGATCTCCCGATCGTATCTCCAAAGAAACTTAAGTGAAGTAAAGTTCGTGCATCACCCCGGCTGCTAGGACCATGAGAGGGGACTATACGGGTGAGCAGAGTCCATGATACCAAGTGCCTAAACCTGCCTCACTGTTTCTTTATTCTTCAACTCCAACTTTCCTATCCAGTTATCAGCATAAAGAAAATAAACCTTTCTTCACTAAGGTTTAACCTTGTCTGGACATTGGCCTTATTGGTGCACCTACAACAGACTCTTCCCTACACTCTAGGGGTGAGAACCAGCCGAGGGAAGGTAACTCGCTGCGGGACCCAACAAATTCTGAACACCACTCACCCTCTTATTCAAGAATGAACCTTGGCATTGTGGTATGGTGTTTCCCGCCTTGAGGAGGTAAGGCCAGGGATCTGTGTGCTACAATAATAAAAATGCCATAAATCTATCCCCTCTTTTGTAGACGCCATAACTTTTGCGCAAACCAATCAATATACGCTTATTGTTTTTTTTTACCAAACATATGTAGAAGAATACATATTGGCTAGAGTTGAGCGGACACCTGGATGTTCAGGTTTTTAAATTTGGGGTGAAGTTCCCCTTAAAATCCATACCAGACCTGAAGGGCCTGGTATGGATATTTGGGGGAACCGCACACATTTTTTTTAAATTTGTGGCAGGGTTCCCCTTAATATCCATACCAGACCTGAAGGGCCTGGTAATTGAATTTGGGGAAACCCCCACGCTTTTTTTTTTTTATCAATGACTTTTCTATGTATTGCCGGGAGCCGACAATTCATTACAGCCGCGAGTGAGTTTTAAATGACTTTTTTTCCTTCAGAAATTACACTTTGTGCAGGGACAGTTCTAAGCACGGGAAACAAGCGCGACTTTACATGCATATTGCCGAACACCGGACCCGAACCCGAATATACAGTCAATTGTTCGGGTTCGGGTCCGGGACCCAAAAACCCAAAAGTTTGGTACGGACCCGAACTTTACAGTTCGGGTCCGCTCAACCCTAATATTGGCCTAAGCTGATGAAGAAATTTTATTTCTTTTTTTGGGATATTTATGATAGCAAAAAGTAAAAAAAAATTATTATTTTTTTTTTTTAAATTGTTGCTCTTTTTTTGTTTATAGCGCAAAAATAAAAACCGCAGAGGTGATCAAATACCACCAACAGAAAGCTCTATTTGTGGGAAAAAAAGGACATACATTTTGTTTGGGTACAACATTGCACGCGCAATTGTCAGTTAAAATGACGCAGTGCCATTTCACAAAAATGGCCTGGTCATTAAGGGGGCAAATCTTTCCGGTCCTTAAGTGGGTTCGTACAGCAGAAAATGTCTTATATATAGATATGGGAAGTACTATTATTATCTATTTTGTGTAAAGCTAATCAGTATTTATAGTTTAGCGATCTTTTAACCGCAGCAAAATAGTGGTATCACTAGAGGCTAAGACCATATTTTCAGGCCACATCGCTGCGGCCAATGTGTCCCCAGATCTATTTAAAGGACTTTCAGTGTGCTGACATGAAGAGTAATTACAGCATTCGGGGCACCCAGCTGAGGCTGGAGAATGCAGAGTGGAGCAGGATTCCTGGATTCTGTCATATGAATTGCATTATTCCTACCTCTGCACCTGCCTTCGAGCTGTCGGGGGCATTGATTCTCAGGCGGAGAAGGCTTGTATAGGAAACTTCAGTAACCTGTAACGCATCAAGTCGGGAACACGCGCTTCTTCTCTGAGAAGGAGAGCTGTGACCAACTAGTAGATAAGAATATTATTTTCTAGGTACTGATCTGTTTTAAAATAAAGTGAACTTTATTTCCGACGGCTTGGGAATGAAACAACCTACTATGTGCTAAAGTGTTTCTAAATCCAAGAACAAAAAGAGATATATTGCAGCTTACCAGTCTTTAGGTGTGGTGGCTGTATTTTTCTCCAGGTTTTTTTTTTTTTCGACCAGCAATTCTGCCAGTAACACACTTCCTGTCCTAGGGAGACAATGCTCCCTGTACTGTCTCTATAGAGGAGCAGTATTGTCATCATAGAAAGGAAAAATGGCTAGAAGGTCAACTGGGCAGGCTGAAAACAATGAGTGAGATAGCACAGGAAATGACCACTGAAAGCAGACTGATATCCAGTGATCAAGGCATTTTATTATTTGTATAACTCCTGCCAAGAATCAGCCCACTGCTTGCATCAGGACTGAGGACTCTTGCCAGGGGTACTGAGGAAGTATACTGTGATGTTTTCCCTGCCATCTGTCTGAACTGAACTGTATGGAGAATAGAGACCCAGTGATGACATTCAGACTAAAATAAGGTATATAATGAAATAAAGGTTTCATTTACAAATGTCATTAGCATGATGGTTGGGGAGATATACGAAGATTCCAAAATGTTTTTTGCTTTAGCAGATTAGAGAAGTGTTATCCAGCCCATAAATGAGTCTGTTTTTTTCCGTTCAACCAGGGGGGTTGAATGGAAAAAACTGTCCTGATTCCTTTATTCATATATTTGAGGTGGATGGGGGAATCATCCCACTGAGCTTTTGTATATAGCCTGCGTTGCTGATCGAACGGCATTTATCTGAAAGGCCGGTTGCACAAAAGTTGATTGGTAGATTGATATCTGTACAACCACTGTCCCCATATATGGATTAAAATTCCTTGCTGAACCTGTAAGGGTAGGCGCTAGACATGTGCACACTGAAATATTTTGTTTCGGAATTTCGTTTTCGTTCGAAAAATAAATTTATTTAGTTACTCCCGAAATTCGTTTTTATTTATTTCGTTTTTCGTTAGAAATTGCATTCGTCCGAAAATCTGAATTAATTAAGGTTGAATCTGTCATTGAAGGCTTTTGGTGTCTGTCGAAAGTTCTAAGAAGATTCGACGGAGCAGCGAAACTGTACGACGCTGCAATCATAAATTTCCGGTCGAATGTTCCGCCTACAAGCTAGCTATAGTAGAATTATAATGTTGTATGACTAGTAATAATAATATTTATTAATTATTATTACTAGTCAACCAACATTAGAATTTTTCTATAGCCTATGGGCAGAGTATTTGACTGGAAATGTACGATTGCAGCGTCGTACAGTTTATCTGCTCCGTCGAATCTTCTTAGAACTTTCAACAGACACCATAAGCCTTCAATGACAGATTCGACGTTTGTATGTTTTTCGATGCTTTGTCGAATCTTCGTCATTCACGTTAAATTGTCAAGTTAGTTCTAGCTATTTTACTGCTCCTCCTCTTTGGTTAAATCAGCCAATAACATTCATCATCATCATTATTTTTATTTTACTTCCCCCACCCAATTCCAGCAGCGATCTTTTCTCTCTATGTCAAATCTTTTCTCTCTATAATGTCGAATATTTTCTCTCTATAATGTCGAATATTTTCTCTCTATAATGTTGAATCTTTTCTCTCTATGTAGAATAATATTGGACTAATAGAGTTAAGGTTAGGCACATTCGACCACAGGTTCGATGGACACAGATTGTTATTGTCAGCCTCATGTCGAATCTCCTATCTATATCGAATTGTTGTTGCAACGAAAACGAAAATTAAGCATTTGTTTATGTCGGATCTTTTGGTTTTCGGATTCTGCATTTTCGTTTTCGTTTGTTAAAACGATAACGAAAATACCTGAAATTCGGACGAAAATGCATTCGGACGAAAACGAATGCACATGTCTAGTAGGTGTAGCCCCACGTTGGGTGGCAAGTGTAAGGGTAGGCAGGTGGTACCTCCTCTATGTGTGGGTCACATAGGAGGCCTACCCCAAAGTGGGTTCTTCTGGGCTACACTAGGCACTTTGTACAGGGCCACTTCACTACACATGGTGTTCACAACACCTTTGCTTTGTGCCGTCTTCATCACTGCCCTGGGACAAGTCTGAGGATGCTGTGGCGAGAACACTCAACCTTATGGCGCACCTCTACTCTTAGAGATGAACATACACCATGCATACTTGCACTGCAACTATTCTCCAGTTAACTATCAGGACCCCTTGGCAATCTACACCTTCTCTGTAGTCTGCATTTAAGAGGGACAAGCTGAGCCTTCTCCACATCTACCTGTCCAACCTTTTCCACTACAATTTTCCAATAGCGGAGTGGGCTCTGCTGTGCACTGTGCGTGGGCTCAACACATGCACTCAACTTAACTCTGAACTTCCGTACCTCTGTACAGGATGGGAACGTCTGCGGCATGATTCTGCTTCCATTGCTCTGGAGCAGTCGAAAAATGATCGACCGATACAAATTCTCTCTGAAGAATAGCTGGTTATTAAGGAGCGGACTGGGAAGCCGGCCGCTGCAACCTTAACAACCGATGAGTCATCAGCTATCAGCATGTTTTCCCGCTGACAGCTCAAATGTAAACAAAAGAATGCTGGCAATGAAAAAAAAAAGAACAGCGTGGGGGTCCTCCCTATCCATACCAAGCCCTTTGTTGCTGGTATGGATTTTAAGGGGAACCCCACTCCAACATTGGCGTGGGGTCCCCCCAAAATCCATAACAGACCATACGTTTTTTCAAGCATGCAGCCCGGCAGGCCACGAAAGAGGGGGGGCCAGCGTCTCCCCTCCTAAACCATTGGTTGTGCAGAGGGTGACTTATCAGAATCTGGAAGCCCCCTTTAAAAAGTACATAGTACCCCTACTCGTTCACCCCCAAAAAAAAATTAAAGTCAACACAACTGTTTTTGACAAGTCCTTCATTAAAAAAAAACATAAAAAGGCTGACCCAAACGGAAAAAAAAACCCATCGCCCATCGAACACGACTGTTCCTGTTCAGGAATAAAGCCAAATGACAGGGGTTACCCGGTGACGTAACCGGGGGAGCCTGCCCCCATGTCTACCTCTCACTTGGCAGGTGTCATTCCTGAGTGACAGATAAACATGGGGGTGGGGTTACCCGGTGATGTCACCAGATGATCCCACCCCATAATGACACTCACCCAATAAGAGGTAGACATGGGGGTGGGGTCACCCTGTTATGTCACAGAGTAACCCCTGCTCCTATGTTTACCTGTCATTCAGCTGTGTCCCTGGACGAGCTGAATTTTTTCTTTTCTTTTTTTTGTTTGGGTTGGCATTTCTTTTTTTTTTTTTTAATAAAGGACTTTTAATAAAACTGTTGTTGCGTTTTTATTAGCTTTGACTTATTTTGGTGAATGAGTAGGGGTACTATGTATTCCATAATTATTCGTAGGAGGGGTCGGGATCTTGGGGCTCCTTTGCTAAAGGGGCTCTCAGATTCTAATAAGTCACCCCTGCATCCCCATAACAACCAGGCCAGGGTTGTGGGGCAGAGGCCCTTATCCCTATCAACATGGGGACAAGGTGCTTTGGGGGGGAGCACCCCTTCCCCAAAGCACCCCCCCATGTTGATGGCATGTGGCTTGGTATGGTTCATGAGGGGGGCACTCGCTCACCCCCCCTTTCCTGGCCTGTCAGGTTGCATAATCAGATAAGGGTCTGGTGTGGATTTTGGGGGGGACCCTACACCATTTTTTTCCCCCTTAAAATCAATACCAGTCCCGAAGGGCCAGGTATAGATAGCGGGGTCTTCCACTCAGTTTTTTTTTCAGAATTTTTAATTCCTGGCATAATTTTGTTTACATTTCAGATGTCAGCGGGGGAAACCCCCTGACAGCTGATGAGTCATTAGTTGTTAAAGCGGAGCTCCACCCTAAAGTGGAACTTCCACTCATCGGAACCCTCCCCCCCTCCGGTGTCACAATTGACACCTTTCAGGGGGGAGGGGGGTGAAGATACCTGTCTAAGACAGGTACTTTCACCCACTTCCGGGACACTCGTCTCCCAGAACACACGGGGACCAGTCAGAACAGCGCAGTGCGACTCGCGCATTCGCCATAGGGAACCGGGCAGTGAAGCCGCAAGGCTTCACCTCCTGGTTCCCTCACGAGGATGGCGGTGGGGGCAGCAGAGTGA
The DNA here is from genome assembly GCA_029206835.1 of Rana muscosa. Classification (NCBI taxonomy): domain Eukaryota; kingdom Metazoa; phylum Chordata; class Amphibia; order Anura; family Ranidae; genus Rana; species Rana muscosa. Next base: position 201,368,717 of record CM055118.1, read on the forward strand.
TGAGCGATTGCTCGTCCTCTGCTGCGGACGTCGCTGGACTCCAGGACAGGTAAGTGTCCTACTATTAAAAGTCAGCAGCTGCAGTATTTGTTGCTGCTGGCTTTTAATATTTTTTTTTCGGTGGAGCTCCGCTTTAAGGACGTATCTTCCCGGCCTGCTTCCTATCAACCAGCTATCCATAACACAGAATTCGGATCAGTCGATCATTTTTCGACTATACATTTTCTAACTAATTAAAAATGTTCAGAAATATTCAAACTAAACAAATTCTGAATTGAACCAACAAAACAAAAGTAGTACCACAACAATTCTATCTAAAAGGAAACAAAACAAATTTTTCCATTCTGTACATGTCTACCGAGTTCTTTCTTTCTCCCTCTTTCACTCACTCACCATGGATTCTGGACCACGGTCCCTTTTAGATCTCACAGGACCAGTAGGCCGGACCCAAAGATACCTGCCAAAAAGCAAAGAACCGGGAAAGGCATTAATTTCTTCCCTCTGGCCAGGACAGCGCCTAACTGCCTATTCTAATCTGCTTACAAACTGGACAAATTTCGATGCATGTATGGCCAGCTTTAGGTTAACATCTGAGCATCACGTTTTGCCCCCCACGATTTAGCATGTTTGTGGCTCGACAGCCCATTGAGTTTAATTGGCTGCCTGTCTTGCGCCAAATAAGCTCAGGTACCAATTTATCACTCAACCAAGCAAGTTTGGTGACATGCAGAAAATCTACTAACTGCATTTGATTTGCCATTAAGAAATTATGTTTTTCACATTTTCTAGAATACCAGGTAGAAACACTAATTTCTGCCCATGTTTCCATGTCGCTCAGGTGAATGCAGCCTTAGAAGTGTTTGTTATTGTTGTTTGCAGAGCTGTAGTTGGACTGTGCTGCCTTAGGCCAACCTGATAATGATGAAGTCCGTTTGTCCAAGCTCCACCCTTGTGTCATGTGATTATTTTAGTGCTATTAGAAGTAGCATAGATTCTGCTGTATATGTAAAGTGAGCTAATTAACTGAGCTGATTAACGGTAGCATGACTGAGCTACTACAGATCTCACATTTAGCTTTATCTTTAATCTATGGTAATTTTATAAACATGATTGAGTTACTAAAAATCTCCTATGTTCTTCTAGTCTTTGTCTACATTGATACCTCAACCTTATAGGTAATTATCCATGTTTAAAGAGACAAAATTTGCAGATGAACTGACAATCTCATTCTGCAGTTCTCTCCCAACTAATCAGAGACAATCCCACCCCACTCCAATTTATGAAATGTGTATTTTCCTACTATATAATTGTTTGTGACTGCCAACAGCAGGTTCGAGAATGGTAGTGTTATTCTTTGACTTTGATCCACAGAAGAAAGATGAAATCTCTTAGCGACTCTCTGTCTCTATAAAAAGATGTTGTCTAATCATTTAGACAAGGCTTGTTTTATGTGGCCTTCTGGAAACACGCTGAAGAATAAGGTTCTCGATGGCTTCTGACAAGAGATTTGCCTTTCCGCCCGTCCTCCCCTTAGCTCCTGACAAGTTAATGTATCATGCGTGGAGAGGGGATTGTCAACGCAGGATGGTGGTGGGGCCGCTCTAAGCATAGGCAAACATGCTGTCTATATTCTCCAGGAAAATTGGCTTCAGGAGGATGAAGATAAACATTGTATCTCTGTCCATTTGGTGTATTCTGTCTTTTAAACCTTTTCACCTTAACACCAATACATATCAAATACCTCTTCATCTTAAAGCACACCTTGCATTTCAATGCATTGTCTCAGGGGCGTACCTAGGGCATTTGGCACCCGGGGCAGATCCTATACCTGGCATCCCTCCCCCGTCAAAATTGCAGCACTGCAACGCAATTTATTGCACCGCGATTGGGGTGCCATTAAGAAGGTTAGGGTAGTATAGTGGCAGGTTAGGGCTGTATAGGGTATTATGGTGGCAGGTCTGGGTAGTATAGGGTATTATAGTGGTAGGTTAGGGCTGTGTAGGGTATTATAGTGGCAGGTTAGGGCTGTATAGGGTATTGTAGTGGCAGGTTAGACTGTATGTAGTGACAGTGTGCTCAGTCACTTACAGCATGCCTGGAGATGCAGACACCCGCGGCTCCTGTGTGCTCTCCTCTTTCTCCTCCTTCAGCTGCAGGATCAGCCAGTGAACGAGTCTTTGGGAGGAGTGGAGGAGATCCCAGAGGGACAGCCTGCCTGATTGGATGACTGGGGAGACAGGCAGCCGCCGTCCCCGCACCGCTGGGCCCTCTGCCGACCCGATGGACTTCTCATGTTTACAAGCTGGGAAGGTGCAGGAGCGCCCACTCATTAAGACGGCGCTGCTGCAATCTCCTCTCTGGATCATCCATCACTGCACACCCCTGGGCTGACACCCCCCAATGTGTGGCATCCGGGACTGACCCCCCCCCCCTTGGTACACCACTGCATGGTCTACTTAAAGTGGAACTTTAGGCTAAGTAATTACAATGGGTGGACAGGCAGGATTTTTAATGCAGGAGAGACATGCCTGTTCGCACTTGTACAGTGAGCCGTGCACACGCAGCTCACGGTACAAGTTAGACAATGCCGAATTTGAATGAACTCCCACACATGCGTGGGAGTGACGTCATTCCTGTGCAGCCAATGACAGCGATTGGGACCCATTAGCCGGTTGCCTGAAGATGTCAGTGCAGGGAGCTTGAGCACACTGCATTGCTGGAGCTAGGGTTAGTATTGTTCTGCATTAAATTGGCCAGGCCTCCTAGAACTTTACAAATCTGATTCTGTTCATAGTTGTAAAATGTACTTGTTAAAGAAAAAAATTTGATTTAGGGCCTATTTACACCTGGTGTGTTGGAATTGAGCAGCCTTGTGCAAGACTGCCTTCTCTGGATTTTGGCTGCGCTATAATCCCCAGGATCTAGCCAGAGTGTGACGTCATTCTCACAGGGGTAGGCTAAGTGTAAATCCTGACTTTTTTTTCCCTGCAGGTACATTTTACGCCTAATAGTAGGTGATTTGTGAAGGAGGAAGGAACCCAGGTAGTGAAAAACAATGACAATGGCCCACAGGCTAAATCACATGTGGGCGGGTGTCCATTGTGTACTTTCTGATTTTGCAATGCAAGGCCATGTTTGTCTCTATTTTTTACTTTTAACTTTATTGAAAGTAGTTCTAAAGGCAGAAGTTTTTTTTTTTTATCTTAATGCATTATATGCATTAAGATAAAAAAAAAAAAAAAAACTTTTGTGTGCAGCAGCCCCTACTCAGCCCCCCTAATAAACAAAACAAAAAAATCCAAGACTTTAATATCATTTGAAGTGTCCCAAAATGACACTTCATTCGAGCCTATGCCCTGCATCACTACATAGTAGGCCCAGCTAGTCTGGCTGGGGCCTGCATACTGAGAGGGGATCTCAAGCTGTCTGTCCAAATGGGGAGGAAGCTGTCTTAATGAAGGAGACCAGGGGAGGACCTGCCCTGGAGGAGACCGGCAGAGTGCTGACGTCTTGGGTGAGGCCTGGTAACTTTATTGAGGAGGGATCCATCAGATCACAAGCCCTGCAGTTCAGTTGGCTTAAAGGCTCTTTTCACTGCACGGCTGGAAGTTTGGGACTTTGAAATCCTGTGGCAGAGGATTCCTGAACTATCTATTTGTCAATTCCAAAAGGTCTGTGGCAGAGACTTTGTCCATTTCAAAAGGTCTGTGGCAGAGACACATTTCATCTTGGGCAGTCTGTGGCAGAGACTGCCCTGTTGCTGGTTCGTGTGTCACTCCGGCTGCTAGGCCATGTGAGAGGGGACTATCCGGGGGACCAATACCCACTCTAACATTGAGAGTGGTAAGTGACTTTAAACTGACACATTTGCATAGTTGTGGCGATTGCCTGAACCTTCCCCTGCTCTTCTCTACTTCCTCAACGTTTACTGCATAAGAAAATAAAGCCTGACTGTTGAAGGTTTTACATCTGTGTGGACATTGCATTACTACAGACTTTCCTGCCCGCACAACGAAGCTGAAGAGGTAACCAGCAAAACCCAATACTAACCAGCAGCTCCTACGGGGGTAATGCTACACGTGGAGGCTCGTCCGGGATATTTGCCGTTGCCTCTGACAACCGGATTACTGTTCTTTTTGATTTTTGGAAAGTCTGCCATTGAGAAAAGTGTTGGACTGTGCTTTTAACGAGAGAAGAAGGGGTCAAGGGGCACAGATCGCTTTGCTAGCTGCGTAGTTCATGGGCGGGGCCAGAAAGAAGAAAGCCCGTGAGCTACGTGCAAAAAGAACGAAACTATGAGGAGTTCCCGCCACCTGCGTGAGACACGTGAGTGTGTTTGGTGCCAAAGAGCAGAGATTGTTGGATTGAGCAAGAAGAGCAGCATGTCTTCGTATTCATAGGCCCCAGCCATATCGGGACCCAGGATGTTCCCTGTGCCCAACACTATGGACACTGCTCAGCTTGGAGCCCCGCTTACGGATGCAGGGATCCGACTCAGGCCCGCTTCGCGCTCTGTGCAGGCCGGAATGTGGAGGCCCTGGGCATGCTCTGCCCTGGATGCAACGGACTGGCCATACAGTTACGCCCCTTTGGTAGATGCCTGTCCTGCGGGGAATTTCTCTTCGAGGTGGAACAATCCACCGTTCCACCCCGCGCTCATCGGGTGGACTGGGTCACGGGCACCGTTAATCTTGAGGAGGTTGCCCTTGCCACCGCGGTACAGCCCGCGCATCTTGCATCTGCTGTAGCAAGTGAAGTGGGAGTGGATGTCGCCACCATTACGGAGCCATCAGCGGACCTCGTGGCGGATGCTGCCACCCCACCACTTGTGTCTCCATCCCGCCTGCAAAACGGAAGGTGGGCTACGTTAAGGCCTCCCGCGGCCACGGTCAAAGCCTACCTCAGCGCCTGCCGGAACCGGACCTCGTGAGTGGTGAAGTCTCCGGAAAGTCCACGTCAGGAATCGGTAAGGAGGCTGGGGACAAAGTGACTGTAGCTACCCGTAATTATCTACCTGCTAAGAGTGGGATTCCTCGGAATTGGACTCTTCCTCAGATGTTAGGGAAGACGAGCTGATTGAGACCGTGTTTCAGGAGAGGGGATGGGACAATAGAAGATGTATCACCCCGATACGCAGCCTCCAAGAGGGTTCACCCATGAGCTCTGGGGACACCACACCCTGGGTGGAAACCCCTGTTGTAAAGAAAGAGACTGTACCTAATGAAGGACCCGGGTCTCAATCTGCTACGTCTTTGGTTCGGAGGTCACCGGACTCATATGTACTGCCCGGGACGGGAAACCCTGGGTCTTTGCCTAGGCTCGCCCGCCTACAGCGGATCTTAATGAAAAGGGTAGCTACCGAGTACGGCTTGGAGTTCCCCTAAGTGCCCAAAGAACTAATGTTAAAAATTTAAGCCAGCCGCGAGCAATGGTACAGGGACGCCATCTGGGACTATCTTAAAGTACCCAAGCCGTTCAGGAACTTTGAGCAATCGGTCGCCATGGCTGATTGGTTTAAGGGTTGCCGTTTGGACTGGGGCTACGGCCGGCACATTTACGCCGATCGGGTTGTTCTCCGCTGCCCAGGAAGGGATTATGCAGTGTATTTTGTCACCACCCTGGACAAACAGTGGAAATCCGTGACTCTACCGGATCCTAGTTTCTACTTGTGACATTTTTGAACGAGTAACTTGACTTTGCTGTTTTTTGCCTCCTGCTCTTCTACAAGTGGAGAACACTCTGGATCAAGGTGACTTTGTTCTCTGTCATAAGAGATTTGTTGCTATAAAAGAAAAAAAAAAGGACAGAGAACGTTTTTTCTTTTATCTCTGAAGAACTGTTTTTTTTTTCTCTAATTGAACTTCGAGGGTCAGTCAGATAGAGTAGGGTTGCTGAGAAACGCTGTGTTCAACAATGGTTCTTTAGTATGCTTATGTTCCAGCCCATGCTCAAAAAGGACATTGTGATGCCTCTGACACTAGGTGGCAGTGGTTTGCCGAATTAGGGAAAGACTTTTGTGCTGACACAGCAATTAGAACTTAAAACTTAAAGAAGGAAAACTGCATTTTTACGGAGATACAGCTCTGCTTCTGTGTACATATGTCTAATTGTTTGGAAATATATGTTTGCTATGCATATTCTTTGTGTTTTCTCTTAGGTACCTGTCAAGACCATCGGAGAATGGGTTGGGATTAGACAGATAGTGATGGGTGGTAGTGTACATATATAATGTGTAGTATATCAATGTCATATCTGGAGAGTTATGTCATTCCTTTTATTATATTCTGTGTATTTTCCCCTTTTTCTCTCCCCTTTCCCGCTTTTGATTCAGGTACTAAAACCTGAGGCTTGAGAGTATAGATTTTTTTTTTAGCCACTGGGGACAGTGTCTGTTTGTGGAGGGGGTGTATGTAGCGCCCTCCCCAATAGGTTGGGATGCTATCTAAAATGTAGAGGGATGTCTGAGCCAGTAGCTGGGCACAGACTGTTGAATTGTATTGAGATTTGCTTCTGTTCTAGCTGTGGTTCGCCCGATGGTAGTTTCCCTATTTGTCTGAAGGTGGCGTTACCACCTCAGGCACCTGTTGGAACACGGGCAGACCATGGTGCATTGAGTGACCCTTCTCGGCAATGGTACAGTGGGAGTGGTCACCCCGCTGTGCATGCTGGGAGGGGAAACTTAAGGGGCAGACGCCATTATTCAGGGTTCGTTTTCGCCTCGTGGCCCTTCGGGCGCGAGGTGTGTGTGTGTGGTTCCGGTCTTCGGGCCACGTTGGCCCGAGGCTGCATCGCTACATAGTAGGCCCAGCTAGTCTGGCTGGGGCCTGCATACTGAGAAGGGATCCCAAGCTGTCCGTCCAAATGGGGAGGAAGCTGTCTTAATGAAGGAGACCAGGGGAGGACCTGCCCTGGCAGAGGATTCCTGAACTATCCATTTGTCAATTCCAAAAGGTCTGTGGCAGAGACTTTGTTAATTTCAAAAGGTCTGTGGCAGAGACCCATTTTATTTTGGGCAGTCTGTGGCAGAGACTGCCCTGTTGCTGGTTCATGTGTCACTCCGGCTGCTAGGACAGGGGAGGACCTGCCCTGGAGGAGACCGGCAGAGTGCTGACGTCTTGGGTGAGGCCTGGTAACTTTATTGAGGAGGGATCCATCAGCTCACAAGCCCTGCAGTTCGCCGGATTGGCTTAAAGGCTCTTTTTACTGCACGGCTGGAAGTTTGGGACTTTGAAATCCTGTGGCAGAGGATTCCTGAACTATCTATTTGTCAATTCCAAAAGGTCTGTGGCAGAGACTTTGTCCATTTCAAAAGGTCTGTGGCAGAGACACATTTCATCTTGGGCAGTCTGTGGCAGAGACTGCCCTGTTGCTGGTTCGTGTGTCAATCCGGCTGCTAGGCCATGTGAGAGGGGACTATCCGGGTGACCAATACCCACTCTAACATTGAGAGTGGTGAGTGACTTTAAACTGACACCTTTGCATAGTTGTGGCGAGTGTCTGAACCTTCCCCTGCTCTTCTCTACCTTCTACTTCCTCAACGTTTACTGCATAAGAAATTAAAGCCTGACTGTTGAAGGCTTTACATCTGTGTGGACATTGCATTACTACAGACTTTCCTGCCCGTACAACGAAGCTCAAGAAGTAACCAGCAAAACCCAAAACTAAACCAGCAGCTCCTACGGGGGCAGGGTTGCCAACCACCAGTAAATTTACTGACAGTTTGTAAAAATCTGTGATTTTTTTACAACTGCCAGTAGATATCAGGGTCTGACAGTTTCATGCTGTGTTGACTTTTTAAGTGTAAATCAAGCAAATTACTTTGTTATAGGTATTGTCAGTGTTTCCATATCATGTTTATACTGTTCAAATATTCACTGTGTTCATTTTCAATAGGAATTCTGTAATTTCTCAGGTTGTCTGTAAAAAATGTGCTCCGCCAGTAAAATGTCCATGTTTTGTCAGTAAAAAATGCTGCAGGAGGTTGGCAACCCTGTACGGGGGTAATGCTACAGAAGAAAGCTAACAAATCCTGCAGCTCCTCTTATGATCAGGGATGATCAGGGATGATCCAGCTGATACAAGCAAGCAAACAATATGTAGAAATATATTAAAAAGGATAATTTTAATAGAAGATAAACAATATATCACTCACACCAAGGTAATCAACCTCGGATGAAAGACGTGTCCACGGATCAATGTATATATATACCCTGGCGTTTTTAAATCACAGTCAGGCTGTATGATGTAAAGATACTAGTATGCAAAAGCACTAGCATTCTGTACTCGCTCTTGAGTTGACATGTGTGTCATCAGCGGCTGCTGTGAAAATTTGTAGGGGAAGAGGGTTCCTGTGTATTGAAGGCAACGCTTTTCAAGACCCGATCCTTTTGTCCAGCCCTAAAATGTAGTATCTTGGCACATTAATCCATGAACGCTTCTTACACCCAAGGGTGTTCACCTTGATGTGAGTAAAATATATATTTTTTTCTTCTATTATAACATGCCTTTTTAATATATTCTGATCTCTAGTTTTACACAATGCACTACAACCCATCTCAACATAACAATGTGGTATGAACAGGACATAGCTGCAAAGCTTAACACAAGGTTACACGGATAACAGTTATTATCTATGTGCCCCTGCATTGAGCTATGCAAATCAACACAGTTCAACAGAACAGTTCAACGGCTCCTCCTCCCTCTTTCCGGGTCCCCGGCTTCCCATGTCCTCCTCTGGTCGCCCTCCCCTCGTCCCAGACCTGTCAGGATGGAGAGCGAAGGAAGGAGCTGGTAAATCTGTCATTTACCGGCTCTTTCCTTTTCTGAATGCACAGAGCCAGTGATCACTGACTGTGTCCCATTTTTAACTAAAACATCGTAATCTGTGTTTATGATGCTTCAGTTTATGAATGGAGAGGAGCCTCTATCTCCTGTCCATTAATTTTCAGTGCAGCTGAGGCTGTAGAGAAAGGGACTGGGGAATCTGTGTCCTCAGTCCCTTTGCCTGTCTCAAAGGGGAGATGTCAGGGGTCTGTTTAGACCCCTGATATCTCACCAAAGCCCCCCCCACCCCCAACAGGGCTGAAGAAATAAAAAAAATAACTGTAATAAATAATTAAAGGTTAAATTGTAAAAATAATAAAAAATGTAATTAAAAAAACACTGACCACCCACTCCCCCCCCCCCCCCCCCAAAAGAAAGAATTTAAAAAAATAATAACAAAAAAATATAGAAATTGTAAAAAATTATAAAAAAAAATTGGAAAAAATAAGTAAAATAAAAATTAAAAACTACTGACACAGTCCATGCCTCAACGGTGCCCATCAGTGCCACCTATCAGTGTCCATCAGTGCTGCATGTTAGTGCCACTGTCACACAACATTAAAAAAAGTATCGGCACTTGTACACGGTCTTAAAAAAGTGGTATCGGTGCAACCCTATTTTTATATATATACACAGTCATAGCCGAAATTGTTGGCACCCCAGAAATGTTTCCAGAAAATCAAGTATTTCTCACAGAAAAGTATTGCAGTAACACATATTTTGCTATACACATGTTTATTCCCTTTGTGTGTATTGGAAGAAAAAAAAGCAAATTGGACATAATGTCACATAATGTCACACAAAACTCCAAAAATGGGCTGGTCAAAATTCTTGGCACCCTTTTAAAATTGTGAATAAATAAGATTGTTTCAAGCGATGCTCCTTTAAACTCACCTGGGGCAAGTAACAGGTGTGGGAAATATAAAAATCACACCTGAAAGCAGATAAAAAGGATAAAAGTTCACTTAGTCTTTGCATTGTGTGTCTGTGTGTGCCACACTAAGCATGGACAACAGAAAGAGGAGAAGAGAACTGTCTGAGGACTTGAGAACCAAAATTGTGGAAAAATATCAACAATCTCAAGGTTACAAGTGCGCATGTCATAGAAGGCTAGCAAACCAGACTGTGTGACTGTACAGAGGAGACTAAACGGGTGTAAGTGAAAGTATAACAGTTTATTACGATAAGTGAACAGACAAATAACCACCTCCAACAGAACACAGTGCAGCAACCTAACTAAATAACAGTGACTATAGAAAATATATACAATAAAGGGTGATACCGGAATCGTAGTGAATGCCAGGCCGAGGTCATACACAAGGGGATGGAAGCAGATGGGTATGGACGGGAAACAGACAGGAACAGGGTGGGGACGGATGGATTGGCTGCAGAGCAGGGATCCAGAATCCAGGTAACAGGAGGACAAGGGACCGTGGTAATCAGGAGACAGGAGGGACAGAAGCAGGATGGGTTAAAGATAGGGATCAGGTCGGATTGGGTCAGGCAGGATGCATGTTCAAAGTCCAGATCACAGGTCCTAGGTCAGGGAGAGAGATACCAGGGCAAGGAGTGTTTGTACTTGCCGGGTATTTATAGGAAGGCTTGTGATAAGCTTCAGGTCACAGCTGAGCGCTGAAAGATCAGTTTGCTCCACACTGCCAGGATCCATCCGCTGGTGGAGACCAGTACTGCGTCCAAAGGATAACATAATACCAGCAGGGAGAAATTCTCCTGACAGTTCCACACTGACAGGAGACACCTGCTGGTGGACCACAGTACTGCACGCCAAATAATAAATAACACCAGCGGATGGAACCTTTCCTGACAGTACCCCCCCTCAAAGGAGCGGCCTCCGGACGCTCCAACTAACTGTTGCTGGGGAAAGTTCATGGCAACAAGCTGGACAACAGGCAAAGTCACATCCAGGCAGACAGCAGGCACGTCCGGGCAGACAGCGGGCACATCCGGGCAGGAGACAGTCACATCAAGCTGGGCAGCAGACAGGGGCAAATCAAGCTGGGCAGCAGACAGGGGCAAATCAAGCTGGGCAACAGACAGGGGCAAATCAAGCTGGGCAGCAGACAGGAACAAACCAGGCTGGGGAGCAGTCAGGAACACACCAGGCTGGGCAGCAGGCTCCGGGACATCAAACTGGGCAGCAGGCTTCGGGTCATCGAGCTGGGCAGCAGACAGGGGCAAATCAAGCTGGGCAGCAGACAGGAACACACCAGGCTGGGCAGCAGTCAGGAACACACCAGGCTGGGCAGCAGGCTCCGGGACATCAAGCTGGGCAGCAGGCTCCGGGTCATCGAGCTGGGCAGCAGACAGGGGCAAATCAAGCTGGGCAGCAGACAGGAACACCCCAGGCTGGGCAGCAGACAGGAACACACCAGGCTGGGCAGCAGGCAGGGACACATCAGGCTGGACAGCAGGCTCCGGAACATCAAGCTGGGCAGCAGGCTCCGGGTCATCAAGCTGGGCAGCAGACAGGGGCAAATCAAGCTGGGCAGCAGACAGGAACACACCAGGTTGGGCAGCAGTCAGGAACACACCAGGCTGGGCAGCAGGCTCCGGGACATCAAGCTGGGCAGCAGGCTCCGGGTCATCGAGCTGGGCAGCAGACAGGGGCAAATCAAGCTGGGCAGCAGACAGGAACACATCAGGCTGGGCAGCAGGCTCCGGGTCGTCCAGCTGGGCAGCAGGGACACCTCAGGCTGGGCAGCAGACAGGAACATCTCAGGCTGGGCAGCAGACAGGAAAATCTCAGGCTGGGCAGCAGACAGGAACACCTCAGGCTGGGCAGCAGACAGGGGCACGTCAGGCTGGGCAGCAGACAGGGGCACTTCAGGCTAGGCAGCAGACAGGGACATGTCAGGTTGGGCAGCAGCCAGGGGCACGTCAGGCTGGGTGGCAGACAGAAGCTCCTCAGGCTGGGAAACGGGCATCACAACCTCATGCCGGAAATCAGGCCCCACAACCTCAAGCCAGGAAACGGGCACCACAACCTCAAGCCGGGAAACAGGCACCACAACCTCAAGCCGGGAAACGGGCACCACAACCTCAGGCCGGGAAATGGGCACCACAACCTCAGGCCGGGAAACAGGCACCACAACCTCAGGCCGGGAAACAGGCACTACAACCTCAGGCCAGGAAACGGGCATCACAACCTCAAGCCGGGAAACGGGCACCACAACCTCAGGCCAGGAAGAGGGCACTACAACCTCAAGCCGGGGAAACGGGCACCACAACCTCAAGCCGGGAAACGGGCACCGGATCTTCAGTCTGGGACACCGGATCTTCAGATTGGGACACGGATCTTCAGACTGGGACATCGGATCTTCAGACTGGGACACCGGATCTTCAGACTGGGACACCGGGACTTCAGGCTGGGAGACAGGCATCGGGACATCAGTCTGGAACATTGGCTCTGACACTTCAGGCTGGCAGGCTGGCACAGGAACTTCAGGCTGGCAGGCTGGCAAAGGAACTTCAGGCTGGCAGGCTGGCACAGGAACTTTAGGCTGGCAGGCTGGCACAGGATCTTCAGGCTGGCAGGTTGGCACAGGATCTTCGGGCTGGAACACTGGCACCTCAGGCTGGAACACTGGCACCTCGGGCTGGAACACTGGTACATCGGGCTGGCAGACTGGCACAGGAACTTCAGGCTGGCAGACTGGCACAGGAACTACAGGCTGGCAAACCGGCACAAGAACTACAGGCTGGCAAACTGGCACAGGAACCTCAGGCCGGCAGAATGGCACAGGAGCCTCAGGCTGGCAGACTGGCACAGGAACTTCAGGCTGGCAGACCGGCACAGGAACTTCAGGCTGGTAAACTGGCACAGGAACCTCAGGCCGGCAGATTGGCACAGGAACCCCAGGCTGGCAGACTGGCACAATAACTTCAGGCTAGCAAACTGGCACAGGAACCTCAGACTGGGTAAAGGGCACTGGGGCATCAGACTGGGTAAAAGACACAGGGACGTCAGATTTAGGTGGATCATCAGGTTCTACTGGCATGAACGCAGGCTGGAGCAGGTTGGTGGGTGTGGAGGTAGGTTGGGTTACTGGTAGGATTGTGTGGGTCGGGAAGTACTTCCGCTTCTTCTTAGACTTAGTCACTGCAGACTTGCAAATAACGGGGGGAATGTATGAAAATGGAATTGAGTAAGAGGAAGGACTAGAATGCGGCAGAGATACAGGGACAGTGGCTGGAGGAGGTTCTTGTGGATTTGCTACAGGTGGAAGGGAAGAAGCAGGTGGATTGAAGGCAGGGTAGGTGCGACAGGTAGAGACTGGGTAATAATATTTGGTAGGGGGCTTTGCAAACTGGGCTGTAGCTGGGGTTGCCATAGGCGATGGGCGGATAAATTCTTGGGGAGGCAGGTGATTATTGGCAGGGCTGGAATGTTTTGGCTTGGCTAAGTTCAGGAGATCTGACTATGCCTGCAGCACAGGTTGAACAAAAACTGTCTCACACACAGCCTGTCCGACCAGGGATTGCACTGAATGGATGCAATCGGACAACACCTGCTGGGAACAGGAGGAATAATGTTCCCAAAAATAGGCTGGATCATCCTCTAATAGCCATACTAAAGATTCAATTTGGTCGAAATTGAAAGGGGGCGAAAAATCGTCACTCCCATCGGGAATAAATGACAGGGCTGGCTTTTCACATAACCGGACTAATGGCTGAATATCCTCAAAAGACATGTAACCCTGCCCCACTAGGGAATAAGCTGATCGTATGGTTTCTATCAGCTGGTCACTGGTCCAATATTTTAAAATCTGACGACAATATTCGTCATCCTCTGCTGCCAGCAGAGAATAATAAATGGTTTCATTATTATCCATCTTAACAGGATTTAACAAACCAGGATGGTTCCTCAATGCAGCCACGTCTGGTTTAGGGATGGCCCTGGTATACTGTCATAGAAGGCTAGCAAACCAGACTGTGTGGCTGCACAGAGGAGACCAAACGGGTGTAAGTGAAAGTATAACAGTTTATTACGATAAGTGAACAGACAAATAACCACCTCCAACAGAACACAGTGCAGCAACCTAACCAGTGGCGTACTAAGTAGGGGGCGGGGGGGCCGCACCAGGTGCCACACACTGGGGGGTGTCAGGCCGCCCCCCCCCTCCACCACTGAAGAGGACTGCGCAGAGACAGCGGGGGGCATGGCGCGGTGACAGGCAGCCAGCGCTAGTTATTATACTCCTGCTGCACTGTCCACACTGCACAGAGCTTGCAACTAGCACCAGGCAACTGACTGTCATGTGTCAAGCAGCGCCACCCCCCCTCCCCCCGTGCGCGGCTCTCAGCTCTGACACCCGGCCGCCCCCAGCAGGAAGCTCTCCACACTGATGTGTGTAGTGTCCAGCAATCCCTCCTCCTCTCCGCTCTGAGATCGTAAACTACACACTTCTCCCGAGTTCCGCCCCCTCCTGTGTGCTTGTCTGTGAAGGGGAGGTGGGCGGGAAGATTAAAAACAAGCAGCCACGCTGCAAACTGCTGAATAAACCAGTGAGCCAGCCCCTGGGGACCATTCCAAGTGAGTGAGCATGTTCACTGACCAGACCCTGCTCCCTCTCCCTGACCCCCCTCTCTCTCTCTCTCTGTCTCTCACCCCCCTCTCCCTCTCTCTGACCCCTTCCTGACCTCTCTCTCTGACCCCCCTCTCCCTCTCTCTCTCTGACCCCCCTCTCCCTCTCTGACCCCTCCCTGACCTCTCTCTCTCTCCCTGACCTCTCTCTCTGACACCCCCCTCTCTCTGACACCCCCATCTCTGACACCCCCTCTCTCCCTGATCTCTCTCCCCCTGATCTCTCTCTCTCTCTCCCTGACCTCTCTATCTCTCTCTGGCACCCCCTCTCTCTGACACCCCCTCTCTCCCTGATCTCTCTCCCCCTGATCTCTCTCTCTCTCCCTGACCTCTCTCTCTCTCTGACACCCCCCTCTCTCTGACACCCCCTCTCCCTGATCTCTCTCTCCCTGATCTCTCTCTCTGCCCCCCTTGCGCTCTCTCTCCCCCTGATATCTCTCTCTCTCTCCCTGATCTCTCTCTCCCTGACCCCCTTGCGCTCTCTCTCCCCCTGATATCTCTCTCTCTCTGACCCCCTTGTGCTCTTTCTCTCTCTCTTCCCCCCTGATATCTCTCTCTCTCTTCCCCCCTGATCTCTCTCTCTCTCCTCCTGACCCCCTCACTCTCTCTCTCTCTCTCTCTGACCCCCTCGCTCTCTCTCTCCTTGCCAACAACAGTCTGTTTATCTCCTGTTTTAACTCCTTCCTTCCCATCATCTGCCTATATATTGATGTATAACAGAATTACTTGATTAACTTTATTTATTAAAGTGGTATTAGAGCAAAGCAAAATATTTATGTAAAGAGGTCCTTAGGTTCAGGGAGCTGTGTAATGTAAAGGGGTCCAGAGGTGCAGTCTTATGTAAAGGGGTGCAGTGTAATATAAAGTGGTCCAGAGGTGCAGGGTGCAGTGTAATGAAAAGGGGTCCAGAGGTACAAGGGATGTGTAATGTAAAGAGGTTCTTAGGTGCAAGATGCTGTGTAATGTAAAGGGGTCCAGAGGTGCAGTCTAATGTAAAGGGGTGCAGGGTGTAATGTAAAGGGGTCCATAAGTACAGTCTAATGTAAAGGGGTGCAGGGTGTAATGTAAAGGGGTCCAGAGGTGCAGTGTAATGTAAAGGGGTCCAGAGATACAAGGGCTGTGTAATGTAAAGGGGTCCTTAGGTGCAAGGTGCTGTGTAATGTAAAGGGGTCCAGAGGTGCAGGGTGCTGTGTAATGTAAAGGGGTCCAGTGATGCAAGGTGCTGTGTAATGTAAGGGGGTCCAGAGGTGCAGGGTGCTGTGTAATGTAAAGGGGTCCAGTGATGCAAGGTGCTGTGTAATGTAAAAGGGTCCAGAGGTGCAGGGTTCTGTGTAATGTAAAGGGGTCCAGTGATGCAGGGTGCTGTGTAATGTAAGGAGGTCCAGAGGTGCAGGGTGCTGTGTAATGTAAAGGGGTCCAGAGGTGCAGGGTGCTGTGTAATGTAAAGGGGGTGCAGGGTTCTGTGTAATGTAAAGGGGTCCAGAGATGCAGGGTATTATGTAATGTAAGGGGTCCAGTGGTGCAGGGTGCTGTGTAATGTAAATGGGTCCAGAGGTGCAGGGTGCTGTGTAATGTAAATGGGTCCAGAGGTGCAGGGTGCTGTGCAATGTAAGGGGGCCCAGTGGTGCAGGGTACTGTGTAATGTAAAGGGGTGCAGGGTGCTGTGTAATGTAAAGGGGTGCAGGGTGCTGTGTAATGTAAAGGGGTCGAGAGATGCAGGGTGCTATGTAATGTAAGGGGTCCAGTGGTGCAGGGTGCTGTGTAATGTAAATGGGTCCAGAGGTGCAGGGTGCTGTGTAATGTAAATGGATCCAGAGGTGCAGGGTGCTGTGTAATGTAAGGGGGTCCAGAGATGCAGGGTGCTATGTAATGTAAGGGGTCCAGTGGTGCATGGTGCTGTGTAATGTAAAGGGGTCCAGAGGTGTAGGGTACTGTGTAATGTAAAGGGGTCCAGTGGTGCAGGGTGCTATGTAATGTAAGGGGTCCAGTGATGCAGGGTGCTGTGTAATGTAAAGGGATGCAGGGTGCTGTGTAATGTAAAGGGGTGCAGGGTGCTGTGTAATGTAAAGGGGTCCAGAGATGCAGGGTGCTATGTAATGTAAAGGGGTCCAGTGGTGCAGGGTGCTGTGTAATGTAAAGGGGTCCAGAGGTGCAGGGTGCTGTGTAATGTAAAGGGGTCCAGAGATGCAGGGTACTGTGTATTGTAAAGGGGTCCAGTGATGCAGGGTGCTGTGTAATGCAAAGGGGCCCAGAGGTGCACGGTGCTGTGTAATGTAAAGGGGTCCAGTGATGCAAGGTGCTGTGTAATGTAAAAGGGTCCAGAGGTGCAGGGTTCTGTGTAATGTAAAGGGGTCCAGTGGTGCAGGGTGCTATGTAATGTAAGGGGTCCAGTAATGCAGGGTGCTGTGTAATGTAAAGGGATGCAGGGTGCTGTGTAATGTAAAGGGGTGCAGGGTGCTGTGTAATGTAAAGGGGTCCAGAGATGCAGGGTGCTATGTAATGTACAGGGGTCCAGTGGTGCAGGGTGCTGTGTAATGTAAAGGGGTCCAGAGGTGCAGGGTGCTGTGTAATGTAAAGGGGTCCAGAGATGCAGGGTACTGTGTATTGTAAAGGGGTCCAGTGGTGCAGGGTGCTGTGTAATGCAAAGGGGCCCAGAGGTGCACGTTGCTGTGTAATGTAAAGGGGTCCAGTGATGCAAGGTGCTGTGTAATGTAAAAGGGTCCAGAGGTGCAGGGTGCTGTGTAATGTAAAGGGGTCCAGAGGTGCAGGGTGCTGTGTAATGTAAAGGGGGTGCTGGGTAATGTAAAGGGGTCCAGAGATACAGGGTGTTATGTAATGTAAGGGGTCCAGTGGTGCAGGGTGCTGTGTAATGTAAATGGGTCCAGTAATGCAGGGTGCTGTGTAATGTAAGGGGGTCCAGTGGTGCAGGTTGCTGTGTAATGTAAAGGGGTGCAGGGTGCTGTGTAATGTAAAGGGGTGCAGGGTGCTGTGTAATGTAAAGGGGTCCAGAGATGCAGGGTGCTATGTAATGTAAGGGGTCCAGTGGTGCAGGGTGCTGTGTAATGTAAAGGGGTCCAGAGGTGCAGGGTGCTGTGTAATGTAAGGGGGTCCAGAGATGCAGGGTGCTATGTAATGTAAGGGGTCCAGTGGTGCACGGTGCTGTGTAATGTAAAGGGGTCCAGAGGTGCAGGGTACTGTGTAATGTAAAGGGGTCCAGTGATGCAGGGTGCTATGTAATGTAAGGGGTCCAGTGGTGCAGGGTGCTGTGTAATGTAAAGGGATGCAGGGTGCTGTGTAATGTAAAGGGGTGCAGGGTGCTATGTAATGTAAAGGGGTCCAGTGGTGCAGGGTGCTGTGTAATGTAAAGGGGTCCAGAGGTGCAGGGTGCTGTGTAATGTAAAGGGGTCCAGAGGTGCAGGGTGCTGTGTAATGTAAAGGGGTCCAGAGGTGCAGGGTACTGTGTAATGTAAAGGGGTCCAGTGATGCAGGGTGCTATGTAATGTAAGGGGTTCAGTGGTGCAGGGTGCTGTGTAATGTAAAGGGGTCCAGAGGTGCAGGGTGCTGTGTAATGTAAAGGGGTCCAGTGATGCAAGGTTCTCTGTAATGTAAAAGGGTTCAGAGGTGCAGGGTGCTGTGTAATGTAAAGGGGTCCAGTGATGCAGGGTGCTGTGTAATGTAAGGGGGTCCAGAGGTGCAGGGTGCTGTGTAATGTAAAGGGGTCCAGAGGTGCAGGGTGCTGTGTAATGTAAGGGGTCCAGTGGTGCAGGGTGCTGTGTAATGTAAAGAGGTGCAGGGTGCTGTGTAATGTAAAGGGGTCCAGAGGTGCAGGGTGCTGTGTAATGTAAAGGGGTCCAGTGATGCAAGGTTCTCTGTAATGTAAAAGGGTTCAGAGGTGCAGGGTGCTGTGTAATGTAAAGGGGTCCAGTGATGCAGGGTGCTGTGTAATGTAAGGGGGTCCAGAGGTGCAGGGTGCTGTGTAATGTAAAGGGGTCCAGAGGTGCAGGGTGCTGTGTAATGTAAGGGGTCCAGTGGTGCAGGGTGCTGTGTAATGTAAAGAGGTGCAGGGTGCTGTGTAATGTAAAGGGGTGCAGGGTGCTGTGTAATGTAAAGGGGTCCAGAGATGCAGGGTGCTATGTAATGTAAGGGGTCCAGTGGTGCAGGGTGCTGTGTAATGTAAAGGGGTCCAGAGGTGCAGGGTACTGTGTAATGTAAAGGGATGCAGGGTGCTGTGTAATGTAAAGGGGTCCAGAGATGCAGGGTGCTATGTAATGTAAAGGGGTCCAGAGGTGCAGGGTGCTGTGTAATGTAAAGGGGTGCAGGGTGCTGTGTAATGTAAAGGGGTCCAGAGATGCAGGGTGCTATGTAATGTAAAGGGGTCCAGTGGTGCAGGGTGCTGTGTAATGTAAAGGGGTCCAGAGGTGCAGGGTGCTGTGTAATGTAAAGGGGTCCAGAGGTGCAGGGTACTGTGTAATGTAAAGGGGTCCAGTGATGCAGGGTGCTATGTAATGTAAGGGGTCCAGTGGTGAAGGGTGCTGTGTAATGTAAAGGGGTCCAGAGGTGCGGTGCTGTGTAATGTAAAGGGGTCCAGAGGTGCACAGTAGTGACAAAGAGATATTGAAGGATGCAGGGGGCACAGTGGGGTGTTTTAACATTTTACCGTGGGGGGTGCCAGATATAGGATCCGCCCCGGGTGCCAAATGCTCTAGGTACGCCCCTGAACCTAACCAAATAACAGTGACTATAGAAAATATATACAATAAAGGGTGATACCGGAATCGTAGTGAAAGCCAGGCCGAGGTCATACACAAGGGGATGGAAGCAGATGGGTATGGACGGGAAACAGACAGGAACAGGGAGGGGACGGATGGATTGGCTGCAGAGCATAGATCCAGAATCCAGGTAACAGGAGGACAAGGGACCTTGGTAATCAGGAGACAGGAGGGACACAAGCAGAATGGGCTCAAGGTAGGGATCAGGTCGGATTGGGTCAGGCAGGATGCAGGTTCAAAGTCCAGACCACAGGTCCTAGGTCAGGGAGATAGATACCAGGGCAAGGAGTGTTTGTACTTGCCGGTAGTGATGAGCCGAACACCCCCGGGTTCGGTTAGCACCAGAACCCGCGAACGGACCGAAAGTTCGCACGAACATTAGAACCCTATTAAATACAATGGATGCGAACGTTCGGATTCTAAACTGCTAATTATAACGACTATTATCCATGTTATTGTCCGAAACAGAGTTTGGGAACCCGGGTTCTGCACCAGGGGACATGTATCAATGCAAAAAGAAGTTTTAAAAACGGACGTTTTCCAGGAGCAGTCATTTTAATGATGCATAAAGTGAAAAAAAAAAAGTCAAATATTCCTTTAAATATCGTACCTGGGGGGTGTCTAAAGTATGCCTGTGAAGTGCCACGTGTTTCCCGTGTTTAGAACTGTCCCTGCACAAAATTACATTTCTAAAGGAAAAAAAAGCCATTTAAAACTGCTTGCGGCTTTAATGTAATGTCTGGTCCCGGTAATATGGATGAAAATCTTTAAGAAAAATGGCATAGCTTCCCCATCAACCCCCCCCCCCCCTACCCCAGCCCATTACCAGCCCCTTTGGGTCTTGTATGGATATTAAGGGGAACCCCGCACACAAAATAAAAAAGGCCCTATATACTCTGAACAGCCGTATACAGGCGGTGCATACAAGACAGGGACTGTAGGTTTGTTCTTATGTAGAATCTGTTTGTAATTTTGAACAGCTACATTGTTTAAGTGTAGCTCCAGGCCAAATACCTATTTTTAAGCTTTTTGGAAAACATAGGGAAGGGTTATCACCCCTGTAACATTTTTTTTGCTGTCTGTGCCCCTGTTCAGAACATTTCACCTCACTTTGCGTCCCAATGACAACTGTTTTTGAAATGTGGTGTTTTTATTGAAACAAGGATTGGTGATAAAGCATCAGTAGAGAGGAGACACCTTTCTCCCATATTAAGGCCTCATGCCCACGGGCGTTTTTTCAGCCGCGTTTTTGAGCGTTTTTTACAGCTTAAAAACGCCTGTCCATGTTAGTCTATAGCTTCATGCCCACCTAGGCGTTTTTGAGCTGTAAAGAGCATAGGCGTTTGTAAGCTGTAAAAAAAACCCAGGGCCAGTGCGTTCCTCAGCGTCAGAACTAGGCAGGAAAAAACGCGAGCGTCAAAAAACGCGCAAAAACGCGCACTAACGCGCAAAAAACGCGCACTAACGCGCGGTCGCGTTTTTAGCTCCGACGTTTTTTTTTTTTTTTTTTTTTCAAAAAAAAAAAAAAAAAAAAAAAATTTACAATAACATGGACAGGCGTTTTTAAGCTGTAAAAAACGCTCAAAAACGCAGCTGTAAAAACGCCAGTGGGCATGAGGCCTAATTCTTACAGGAGAGAATTTTCCTTCCAAGGGGTAGATTTCCTCTCACTTCCTGTTGTCTTCTTCCGTTTGCAAGTAGTAGTCGTTTGTAAGTTGGATGTTTGAAAGTAGGGACCTGCCGTATATACTCTGCAGAAATTGGCCCCTTAGGTGTTGGTGTTGGCACAACACTGTAAGCACTCACAGTTACTCTTGGTTGGTGCTGGAACGCCCTGCTGTCAACTATTATATCAGGAATTGTAATAACATATAATTGTTGAACAGTGGTAGTAAAAATTGGGCCTTTGATGGTGGTGCTGGTGCCACAACACTGTAAGGCCTGACAGTTACTCTTGGTGGGCGCAGCAATGGGCCCTGCTGTGAATTATTAGATCAATAATTAGAATTGCATGCCCCTGTTGAACAGGGGCTGAAAAATTGGGCCTTTGGTGGTGGTGGTGGTGGTGGTGGTGTTGACACAACACTGTAAGGCCTGACAGTTACTCTTGGTGGGCGCAGCAATGGGCCCTGCTGTGAATTATTAGATCAATAATTATAATTGCATGCCCCTGTTGAACATGGGCTGAAAAATTGGGCCTTAGGCACTGGTGGCACAACACTGTAACCCCTCACAGATACTGTACTTGGAGCACAGCAATGAGGCCTGTTGCAAAGTATTGCATCAAAAATTGTAATTACACGCCCCTGTTAAACAGGGGCTGAAAAATTGGGCCTTAGCCACTGGTGGCGGCACCCATAAACAAAAATGATCTTCCAAGCTATCATCATTAATCGGATCATTGAGGAGGAGGAGGAGGATAGCTAGTCAACATAACAGCACAGGAACTTAGCATCAGCATCAGTCTTGAAGGGATGTGACATTTTAAAATCAATTAGTCTGTTATATCAGCATCAGGTGTGTGGTAGCTGGTGGTGATCCAAGACTGGTTCATCTTGATGAAAGTCAGTCGATCAACCGAGTCGGTGGACAGGCGCACCCTGTGATCCGTGACAAATCCTCCAGCAGCACTGAATGTGCGTTCTGAAAGAACGCTGGATGCAGGACAGGCCAGTAGCTCAATTGCATACTGTGCAAGCTCTGGCCAGTGATCCATCCTCAAGACTAGGGATGAGCTTGGTGTTCGAGTCGAACATACGTTCGACTCGAACATCGGCTGTTCGATCGTTCGACGAAGATCGAACGATTTGGGCCGTTCGCGCCAAATTCGAGTGACGCGAACGGCCCACAATGCACTACGCCATCGCAGTGTCATCCAGGCGCTGTGATTGGCCAAGCATGCACTGTGACCCCGCATGCTTGGCCAATCACAGCGCCGGCAGCGAGGAGAGCAATGATTGGCCACAGGCAGGATGCCTGTGGCCAATTATTGCTGAGGGTGTTTAGTACACGCCCCACACTATAAAAGGCCGCCAGCACGGCGGCCTAGTGTAGTGTGTTCCGGAGCAGGGAAAGAGAAGCATAGGCAGGGACAGTGACATTTATTTTTTCTTGCTTAACCTGGATTCCTTTAGTTTAGGGAAAGAGAAGGATAGGTAGGGAGAGTGTCAGTGTGTTTTACTGTGCAAATCCTTGTTTCTAGGGACAGGGAAGGACAGTGAGGGAAATTCTCCTTGTGCTATAGTGTGCTTTAAAAAAACATTTTTTCTAGGGACAGAAAACTATAGGTAGGAAGAGTGTCAGTTTCTTTCACTGTGATAATCCTTGTTTCTAGGGACAGGGAAGGACAGTGAGGGAAATTCTCCTTGTGCTATAGTGTGCTTTAAAAAAACATTTTTTCTAGGGACAGAAAACTATAGGTAGGAAGAGTGTCAGTTTCTTTCACTGTGATAATCCTTGTTTCTAGGGACAGGGAAGGACAGTGAGGGAAATTCTCCTTGTGCTATTGTGTGCTAAAGCATTCCTCATCAACCATCTTTGAAATCCTTGTTTTTTGGACAGTCAGGGAAATTGTCGTTGTGCTATTCTGTGCAAAAGCAATCATCCTCAACCATATTTAGAAATCCTTAAGTAAAGGGACAGAGAAGGACACCTGAAGGTAGCCCTTATTGCTTTTTTCCCATCTCCCTGCAGGCCATCTATTAGAATGTCTGGAAGGCAAACAAGGAGAGGCAGACAGTCAGGAGGCAATAAAAGAGGGCAAGCAGGCTCTGTGTCTGGGGACAACAGTGCTGGTCGTGGACGCGGTGCATTGTCATCAGCACATGGCCATGGGACACGCTTGTCCTTCTTTTCGGCAGCTGGACATGTTGAGCCACATCATGCCGAAGACTTGGTAGAGTGGATGACCAAGCCCTCCTCCTCCTCCTCATCCTCTCTCACCCAGGCTCAGGGTACTGGCAAAGCAGCTGCCAAAGCGTCCTCTTCCCTGGTATCAATGTCAGACTCATCATCAGTCACTCCTTCCCTAGACCCACCATGTCCTCCTCCTGAGGAGTCCCCCGAACTGTTTGAGCACAGTGTTGGGTACATGCTCCAGGAGGATGCCCAGCGTTTCGAAGGGTCTGATGATGAAACCCAGCTACAGGAAGGCAGTAGCGTAAGAGCAGACAGAGGGGATGCTCAAGAAGGACACCAATCTGGCAGTCATGTTCCAGCAGCTGCAGCATACTGCCAGATTGGCTCCAGTGATGAGGAGGGAGGGGATGATGAGGTCACTGACTCCACGTGGGTGCCTAATAGGAGAGAGGAGGAGGAGGAGGATGAGGAGGAGGCACATCTCCAACGAGGCAGGATGCCCTTTGGTGGCCAGCGTAAGGGCAGTACACCGACGGAATCACACCGCAGAGCTCCGCCTGTGCAGGGCGCTGCCTCTGCCCGTCATTCAAAAAGTTCTTTGGTGTGGGCCTTTTTTGAGGCTAGTGCATCAGATCGCACAGCTGCTGTTTGCAACATATGTCTCAAGCGTATATCGCGTGGCCAAAACATCAGCCGCTTGGGTACCACATGCCTGACCAGACATATGTTGACCTGCCATGCAGCTCGTTGGCAAGCCTACCTCAAAGACCCACACCAAAGAACAAAGCGGACCTCTCCTTGCACCGCATCAGCTGGGATCTCCAACCCCACTATAACTTCAGTCCTCTCTGAAACATGCACTGAGAGGAATGAAGGTGTAGAATTAGGTGTGTCACAGCCAAGTACTTGCGGCCACTCTGCTAGCAGTACACCGATGTCCGATTCTAGCAGGCAAATTTCCCTGCCCCAGCTGCTGGACCGTCGAAAGAAGTTCACTCCCAGCCATCCACATGCCCAGCGGTTGAATGCTAGCTTGGCTAAATTGCTAGCGCTTCAACTGCTGCCTTTTCAGTTGGTAGACTCGGCCCCCTTCCGTGAGTTTGTGCAATGTGCGGTTCCTCAGTGGCAGGTTCCCAAACGCCACTTTTTCTCACGGAAGGCTATTCCGGCTCTCTACCGGCATGTGGAAGGCAATGTCTTGGCCTCGCTGGACAGGGCGGTCAGCGGTAAGGTGCATATTACCGCTGACTCATGGTCCAGCAGGCATGGACAGGGACGTTACCTTTCTTTCACGGCCCATTGGGTCACTCTTTTGGCAGCTGGGAAGGATGCAGGACAAGGTGCAGTAGTGTTGGAGGTTGTTCCACCGCCACGCCTCCAAAATGCTACTACTGGTTGTGACACACCTCTCTCCTCCACCCCCTCCTCTTCTTCTTCCTCCATGGCCTCTTCCTGTGGTTTGTCCTCTGAACCAGCGGTGCTCCGTAGCCGTTCAAGGGGCTACGCAAGTACGCAGGCAAAAAGATGCCATGCCGTGCTTGCGCTGGTGTGTTTGGGGGACAGAAGCCACACTGGGGCAGAGGTCCTGTCTGCTCTGCAGGGCCAGGCCGAGAGGTGGTTGACGCCACGCCAGCTTAAGCCAGGAATGGTGGTTTGCGACAATGGCACCAACCTCCTCTCCGCCCTCCGACAGGGACAACAGACCCATGTGCCCTGTGTGGCTCACGTCCTTAACCTGGTGGTGCAGCGGTTCTTGGGCAGGTACCCGGGCTTACAGGATGTCCTGAGGCAGGCCAGGAAAGTCTGTGTGCATTTCTGCAGATCTTATAATGCCAGTGCTCGCCTGGCTGAGCTGCAAAAGGAGTTGAACCTGCCCAAGAACCGCCTTATATGTGACATACCCACCAGGTGGAACTCAACGTTGGCCATGCTGCAGCGGCTGCACACGCAGCAGAGGGCCATCAATAAGTACCTGTGCGACTACGGCACCAGGACAGGGTCAGGGGAGCTTGGTTTTTTTTCTCCACGCCAGTGGGGCATGATCAGGGATGCATGCACTGTCCTGGCACCATTTGAGGAGGCCACGAGGATGGTGAGCAGTGACAGTGCATGCATCAGTGACACTGTACCTCTTGTCCACCTGTTGGAGCACACGCTGCGTGGAATAATGGACAGGGCACTTGAGGCAGAACAGAGGCAGGAAGAGGAGGACTTCCTTGCCTCTCAAGGCCCCCTTTACCCAGACAGTGTTCCTTCTGTCCCACCCATCGCACAGGAAGAGGAGGAGGAGGAGGAGGAGGAGGAGGATTGTGTCAGCATGGAGGTGGAGGCTGTCACTCAGCATCATCAGCAGCAGTCTTTTAGGGATGATTTACAGTCCCAAGAAACCAGTGGACTTGTACGTGGCTGGGAGGAGGTGGCTGCGGATCATGTCGTCCTTAGTGACCCAGAGGACTCCGGAGCGAATGCCTCAGCAAACCTACGCTGCATGGCCTCCCTGATCCTGCAAAGTCTGCGGAAGGATCCTCGTATTCTTCGGATCAAGGAGAGGGACCATTACTGGCTGGCCACTCTCCTTGAACAACGGTACAAGGGTAAGGTTGCGGACCTTATGTTACCGTCGCAGAGGGAGCAGAGGATGAGACAACTCCGGGAGGCCTTGCAGAAAGGTCTGTGCAACGCGTTCCCAGAGACTGGGAGGTTACAAACTCCTGGTCCTGGACAACGAGTTGCTGAGGCTTCGGCCAGTCAAAGAAGGAGCGGTGGGGAAGGTGGCCGTCTGACCGATGCGTTCAGACAATTCTTTAGTCCGCAGCCCCAAAGTATGATCGGTTCCAGCAACCATCGCCAGCGTCTGATAAACATGGTGCAGGAATATCTAGGGGCAAGGTCAGACTTGGACACCTTCCCCACCGAAAATCCTCTGGCTTACTGGGTCTTGAGGATGGATCACTGGCCAGAGCTTGCACAGTATGCAATTGAGCTACTGGCCTGTCCTGCATCCAGCGTTCTTTCGGAACGCACATTCAGTGCTGCTGGAGGATTTGTCACGGATCACAGGGTGCGCCTGTCCACCGACTCAGTTGATCGACTGACTTTCATCAAGATGAACCAGTCTTGGATCACCACCAGCTACCACACACCTGATGCTGATATAACAGACTAATTGATTTTAACATGTCACATCCCTTCAAGACTGATGCTGATGCTGAGTGCCTGTGCTGTTATGTTGACTGGCTATCCTCCTCCTCCGAGTCCTCAATGATACGATTGATGATGATAGCTTGGAAGATCATTTTTGTTTATGGGTGCCGCCACCAGTGGCTAAGGCCCAATTTTTCAGCCCCTGTTTTACAGGGGCGTGTAATTACAATTTTTTTAGCAATAATTTGCCATAGGGCTCATTGCTGTGCTCCAAGTACAGTATCTGTGAAGGGTTGGAGTGTTGTGGCACCAGTGCCTAAGGCCCAATTTTTCAGCCCCTGTTTAACAGGGGCGTGTCATTACAATTTTTGAAGCAATACTTTGCAACAGGGCTCATTGCTGTGCTCCAAGTACAGTATCTGTGAGGGGTTGTAGTGTTGTGCCACCAGTGCCTAAGGCCCAATTTTTCAGCCCCTGTTCAACAGGGGCATGTAATTACAATTCTTGATCTAATAATTCACAGCAGGGCCCATTGCTGCACCCACCAAGAGTAACTCTGAGGGCTTACAGTGTTGTGGCAACGCCACCACCACCACCACCACGAAAGGCCCAATTTTTCAGCCCCTGTTCAAAAGGGGCATGTAATTACAATTCTTGATCTAATAATTCACAGCAGGGCCCATTCCTGCACCCACCAAGAGTAACTCTGAGGGCTTACAGTGTTGTGGCAAGGCCACCACCACCACCACGAAAGGCCCAATTTTTCAGCCCCTGTTCAAAAGGGGCATGTAATTACAATTCTTGATCTAATAATTCACAGCAGGGCCCATTCCTGCACCCACCAAGAGTAACTCTGAGGGCTTACAGTGTTGTGGCAACGCCACCACCACCACCACCACGAAAGGCCCAATTTTTCAGCCCCTGTTCAACAGGGGCATGCAATTACAATTCTTGATCTAATAATTCACAGCAGGGCCCATTGCTGCACCCACCAAGAGTAACTGTCAGGGCTTACAGTGTTGTGGCACCAGCACCACCATCAAAGGCCCAATTTTTACTACCACTGTTCAACAATTATATGTAATTACAATTCCTGATATAATAGTTGACAGCAGGGCGTTCCAGCACCAACCAAGAGTAACTGTGAGTGCTTACAGTGTTGTGCCAACACCAACAACTAAGGGGCCTATTTCTGCAGAGTATATACGGCAGGTCCCTACTTTCAAACATCCAACTTACAAACGACTCCTACTTGCAAACGCAAGAAGACAACAGGAAGTGAGAGGAAATCTACCCCTTGGAAGGAAAATTCTCTCCTGTAAGAATTAATATGGGAGAAAGGTGTCTCCTCTGTACTGATGCTTTATCAGCAATCCTTGTTTCAAGAAAAACACCACATTTCAAAAACAGTTGTCATTGGGACGGAAAGTGAGGTGAAATGTTCTGAACAGGGGCACAGACAGCAAAACAAATGTTACAGGGGTGATAACCCTTACCTATGTTTTCCAAAAAGTTTAAAAATAGATTTTTGGGCTGGAGCTACACTTAAACAATGTACCTGTTCAAAATTACAAACAGATTCTACATAAGAACAAACCTACAGTCCCTGTCTTGTATGCACCGCCTGTATACGGCTGTTCAGAGTATATAGGGCCTTTTTTATTTCATGTGCGGGGTTCCCCTTAATATCCATACAAGACCCAAAGGGGCTGGTAATGGGCTGGGGTAGGGGGGGGGGGGGGTCATGGGGTAGCTATGCCATTTTTCTTAAAGATTTTCATCCATATTACCGGGACCAGACATTACATTAAAGCCGCAAGCAGTTTTAAATGGCTTTTTTTTCCTTTAGAAGTGTCATTTTGTGCAGGGACAGTTCTAAACACGGGAAACACGTGGCACTTCACAGGCATACTTTAGACACCCCCCAGGTACGATATTTAAAGAAATATTTGACTTTTTTTTTTCACTTTATGCATCATTAAAATGACTGCTCCCGAAAAACGACCGTTTTTAAAACTTCTTTTTGCATTGATACATGTCCCCTGGTGCACAACCCGGGTTCCCAAACCCTTTTTAGGACAATAACATGCATAATAGTTGTTATAATTAGCACTTTAGAATTCGAACGTTCGCATCCATTGTATTTAATAGGGTTCTAATGTTCGTACGAACTTTCGGTCCGTTCGCGGGTTCTGGTGCGAACCGAACCCGGGGGTGTTCGGCTCATCACTACTCAAGACCCAGTAAGCCAGAGGATTTTCGGTGGGGAAGGTGTCCAAGTCTGACCTTGCCCCTAGGTATTCCTGCACCATGTATATCAGACGCTGGCGATGGTTGCTGGAAACGATCATACTTTGGGGCTGCAGACTAAAGAATTGTCTGAACGCATCGGTCAGACGGCCACCTTCCCCACCGCTCCTTCTTTGACTGCCCGAAGCCTCAGCAACTCGTTGTCCAGGACCAGGAGTTTGTAACCTCCCAGTCTCTGGGAACGTGTTGCACAGACCTTTCTGCAAGGCCTCCCGGAGTTGTCTCATCCTCTGCTCCCTCTGCGACGGTAACATAAGGTCCGCAACCTTACCCTTGTACCGTGGATCAAGGAGAGTGGCCAGCCAGTAATGGTCCCTCTCCTTGATCCGAAGAATACGAGGATCCTTCCGCAGACTTTGCAGGATCAGGGAGGCCATGCAGCGTAGGTTAGCTGAGGCATTCAGTCCGGAGTCCTCTGGGTCACTAAGGACGACATGATCCGCAGCCACCTCCTCCCAGCCACGTACAAGTCCACTGGTTTCTTGGGACTGTAAATCATCCCTAAAAGACTGCTGCTGATGATGCTGAGTGCCAGCCTCCACCTCCATGCTGACACAATCCTCCTCCTCTTCCTGTGCGATGGGTGGGACAGAAGGAACACTGTCAGGGTAAAGGGGGCCTTGAGAGGCAAGGAAGTCCTCCTCTTCCTGCCTCTGTTCTGCCTCAAGTGCCCTGTCCATTATTCCACGCAGCGTGTGCTCCAACAGGTGGACAAGAGGTACAGTGTCACTGATGCATGCACTGTCACTGCTCACCATCCTCGTGGCCTCCTCAAATGGTGCCAGGACAGTGCATGCATCCCTGATCATGCCCCACTGGCGTGGTGAAAAAAACCCGAGCTCCCCTGACCCTGTCCTGGTGCCGTAGTCGCACAGGTACTCATTGATGGCCCTCTGCTGCGTGTGCAGCCGCTGCAGCATGGCCAACGTTGAGTTCCACCTGGTGGGCATGTCACATATAAGGCGGTTCTTGGGCAGGTTCAACTCCTTTTGCAGCTCAGCCAGGCGAGCACTGGCATTATAAGATCTGTGGAAATGAACACAGACTTTCCTGGCCTGCCTCAGGACATCCTGTAAGCCCGGGTACCTGCCCAAGAACCGCTGCACCACCAGGTTAAGGACGTGAGCCATACAGGGCACATGGGTCAGTTATCCCTGTCGGAGGGCGGAGAGGAGGTTGGTGCCATTGTCGCAAACCACCATTCCTGGCTTAAGCTGGCGTGGCGTCAACCACCTCTCGGCCTGCCCCTGCAGAGCAGACAGGACCTCTGCCCCAGTGTGGCTCCTGTCCCCCAAACACACCAGCGCAAGCACGGCATGGCATCTTTTTGCCTGCGTACTTGCGTAGCCCCTTGAACGCCTACGGAGCACCGCTGGTTCCGAGGACAAACCACAGGAAGAGGCCATGGAGGAAGAAGAAGAGGAGGGGGTGGAGGAGAGAGGTGTGTCACAACCAGTAGTAGCATTTTGGAGGCGTGGCGGTGGAACAACCTCCAACACTACTGCACCTTGTCCTGCATCCTTCCCAGCTGCCAAAAGAGTGACCCAATGGGCCGTAAAAGAAAGGTAACGTCCCTGTCCATGCCTGCTGGACCATGAGTCAGCGGTAATATGCACCTTACCGCTGACCGCCTTGTCCAGCGAGGCCAAGACATTGCCTTCCACATGCCTGTAGAGAGCCGGAATCGCCTTCCGTGAGAAAAAGTGGCGTTTGGGAACCTGCCACTGAGGAACCGCACATTGCACAAACTCACGGAAGGGGGCCGAGTCTACCAACTGAAAAGGCAGCAGTTGAAGCGCTAGCAATTTAGCCAAGCTAGCATTCAATCGCTGGGCATGTGGATGGCTGGGAGTGAACTTCTTTCGACGGTCCAGCAGCTGGGGCAGGGAAATTTGCCTGCTAGAATCGGACGTCGGTGTACTGCTAGCAGAGTGGCCGCAAGTACTTGGCTGTGACACACCTAATTCTACACCTTCATTCCTCTCAGAGCAGGTTTCAGAGAGGACTGAAGGTATAGTGGGGTTGGAGATCCCAGCTGATGCGGTGCAAGAAGAGGTCAGCTTTGTTCTTTGGTGTGGGTCTTTAAGGTAGGCTTGCCAACGAGCTGTATGGCAGGTCAACATATGTCTGATCAAGCATGTGGTGCCCAAGCGGCTGATGTTTTGGCCACGCGATATACGCTTGAGACATATGTTGCAAACAGCAGCTGTGCGATCTGATGCACTCGCTTCAAAAAAGGCCCACACCAAAGAACTTTTTGAATGACGGGCAGAGGCAGCGCCCTGCACAGGCGGAGCTCTGCGGTGTGATTCCTTCGGTGTGCTGCCCATACGCTGGCCACCCAAGGGCATCCTGCCTCGTTGGAGATGTGCCTCCTCCTCATCCTCCTCCTCTCTCCTATTAGGCACCCACGTGGAGTCAGTGACCTCATCATCCCCTCCCTCCTCATCACTGGAGCCAATCTGGCAGTATGCTGCAGCTGCTGGAGCATGACTGCCAGATTGGTGTCCTTCTTGAGCATCCCCTCTCTCTGCTCTCACGCTACTGCCTTCCTCTATCTGGGTATCATCATCAGATCCTTCAAAACGCTGGGCATCCTCCTGGAGCATGTACCCAACACTGTGCTCAAACAGTTCGGGGGACTCCTCAGGAGGAGGACATGGTGGGTCTAGGGAAGGATTGACTAATGAAGATAATGATACCAGAGAAGAGGACGCTTTGGCAGCTGCTTTGCCAGTACCCTGAGCCTGGGTGAGAGAGGATGAGGAGGATGAGGTGGGCTTGGTCATCCACTCTACCAAGTGTTCGGCATGATGTGGCTCAACATGTCCAGCTGCCGAAAAGAAGGACAAGCGTGTCCCATGGCCATGTGCTGATGACAATGCACCGCGTCCACGACCAGCACTGTTGCCCCCAGACACAGAGCCTGCTTGCCCTCTTTTTTTGCCTCCTGACTGTCTGCCTCTCCTTGTTTGCCTTCCAGACATTTTAATGGATGGCCTGCAGGGAGATGGGAAAAACAGCAATAAGGGCTACCTTCAGGTGTATACTGTGCAGGAGGCTTAGCAACAATGACACTGACACTGTCCCCTGCCTATCCTTCTCTGTCCCTAAACACAAGGATTTGCAATATGCTTCAGCAAGATTGGTTTAGCACAGAATAGCACACTGTCAGTTTCACTCACTGTCCTACTCTGTCCCTACAAACTAGATTTAGCACAGAATAGCACACTGAGAGTTTCCACAAGTGTCCTTCTCTGTCCCTAAACTCAAGGATTTCAAATATGGTTCAGCAAGATTGGTTTAGAACAGAATAGCACACTGACACTTTCCCTCACTGTCCTACTCTGTCCCTACAAACAAGATTTAGCACAGAATAGCACACTGATAGTTTCCACGAGTGTCCTTCTCTGTCCCTAAACTCAAGGATTTCAAATATGGTTCAGCAAGATTGGTTTAGAACAGAATAGCACACTGTCAGTTTCACTCACTGTCCTACTCTGTCCCTACAAACAAGATTTAGCACAGAATAGCACACTGATAGTTTCCACGAGTGTCCTTCTCTGTCCCTAAACTCAAGGATTTCAAATATGGTTCAGCAAGATTGGTTTAGAACAGAATAGCACACTGTCAGTTTCACTCACTGTCCTACTCTGTCCCTACAAACTAGATTTAGCACAGAATAGCACACTGAGAGTTTCCACGAGTGTCCTTCTCTGTCCCTAAACTCAAGGATTTCAAATATGGTTCAGCAAGATTGGTTTAGAACAGAATAGCACACTGACACTTTCCCTCACTGTCCTACTCTGTCCCTACAAACAAGATTTAGCACAGAATAGCACACTGATAGTTTCCACGAGTGTCCTTCTCTGTCCCTAAACTCAAGGATTTCAAATATGGTTCAGCAAGATTGGTTTAGAACAGAATAGCACACTGTCAGTTTCACTCACTGTACCTCTCTGTCCCTACAAACAAGATTTAGCACAGAATAGCACACTGATAGTTTCCACGAGTGTCCTTCTCTGTCCCTAAACTCAAGGATTTCAAATATGGTTCAGCAAGATTGGTTTAGAACAGAATAGCACACTGTCAGTTTCACTCACTGTCCTACTCTGTCCCTACAAACAAGATTTAGCACAGAATAGCACACTGACACTTTCCCTCACTGTACCTCTCAGTCCCTAAACTCAAGGATTTCAAATATGGTTCAGCAAGATTGGTTTAGAACAGAATAGCACACTGTCAGTTTCACTCACTGTCCTACTCTGTCCCTACAAACAAGATTTAGCACAGAATAGCACACTGACACTTTCCCTCACTGTACCTCTCTGTCCCTAAACTCAAGGATTTCAAATATGGTTCAGCAAGATTGGTTTAGAACAGAATAGCACACTGTCAGTTTCACTCACTGTCCTACTCTGTCCCTACAAACAAGATTTAGCACAGAATAGCACACTGACACTTTCCCTCACTGTACCTCTCTGTCCCTAAACTCAAGGATTTCAAATATGGTTCAGCAAGATTGGTTTAGAACAGAATAGCACACTGTCAGTTTCACTCACTGTCCTACTCTGTCCCTACAAACAAGATTTAGCACAGAATAGCACACTGACACTTTCCCTCACTGTACCTCTCAGTCCCTAAACTCAAGGATTTCAAATATGGTTCAGCAAGATTAGTTTAGAACAGAATAGCACACTGTCAGTTTCACTCACTGTCCTACTCTGTCCCTACAAACAAGATTTAGCACAGAATAGCACACTGACACTTTCCCTCACTGTACCTCTCAGTCCCTAAACTCAAGGATTTCAAATATGGTTCAGCAAGATTGGTTTAGAACAGAATAGCACACTGTCAGTTTCGCTCACTGTCCTACTCTGTCCCTACAAACAAGATTTAGCACAGAATAGCACACTGACACTTTCCCTCACTGTACCTCTCTGTCCCTAAACTCAAGGATTTCAAATATGGTTCAGCAAGATTGGTTTAGAACAGAATAGCACACTGTCAGTTTCACTCACTGTCCTACTCTGTCCCTACAAACAAGATTTAGCACAGAATAGCACACTGACACTTTCCCTCACTGTACCTCTCAGTCCCTAAACTCAAGGATTTCAAATATGGTTCAGCAAGATTGGTTTAGAACATAATAGCACACTGTCAGTTTCACTCACTGTCCTACTCTGTCCCTACAAACAAGATTTAGCACAGAATAGCACACTGACACTTTCCCTCACTGTACCTCTCTGTCCCTAAACTCAAGGATTTCAAATATGGTTCAGCAAGATTGGTTTAGAACAGAATAGCACACTGACACTTTCCCTCACTGTACCTCTCTGTCCCTACAAACAAGGTTTAGCACAGAATAACACACTGACACTCTCCCTACCTATCCTTATTTGTCCCTAAACACAAGGAATCCAGGATTAGTAAAGGAAAAAAATGACACTGTCCCTGCCTATGCTTCTCTTTCCCTGCTCCGAACACACTACACAAGGCCGCCGCGCTGGCGGCCTTTTATAGTGTGGGGCGTGTACTAAACCCACTCAAGAATAATTGGCCACAGGCATCCTGCCTGTGGCCAATCATTGCTCTCCTCGCTGCCGGCGCTGTGATTGGCCAAGCATGCGGGGTCACAGTGCATGCTTGGCCAATCACAGCGCCTGGATGACACTGCGATGGTGTAGTGCATTGTGGGCCGTTCGCGTCACTAGAATTTGGCGTGAACGGCCCAAATCGTTCGATCTTCGTCGAACGATCGAACAGCCGATGTTCGAGTCGAACGTATGTTCGACTCGAACACGAAGCTCATCCCTACTTGCCGGGTATTTATAGGAAGGCTTGTGATTAGCTTCAGGTCACAGCTGAGCGCTGAAAGATCAGTTTGCTCCACACTGCCAGGAGACACCTGCTGGTGGACCACAGTACTGCATGCCAAATAATAAATAACACCAGCCGATGGAACCTTTCCTGACAGCGCAACATTATCAAGAAGTTTGCAACCCATGGCACTGTAGCTAATCTCTCTGGGCGTTAACAGAAGAGAAAAATTGATGAAAGGTTGCAACGCAGGATAGTCCGGATGGTGGATAAGCAGCCCCAAACAAGTCCCAAAGAAATTCAAGCTGTCCTGCAGGCTCAGGGAGCATCAGTGTCAGCGCCCGTCGACATTTAAATGAAATGAAACGCTATGGCAGGAGACCCAGGACGACCCCACTGCTGACACAGAGACATAAAAAAGGAAGACTACAGTTTGTCAAAATGTACTTGAGTAAGCCAAAATCCTTCTGGGAAAACATCTTGTGGTCAGATGAGACCAAGATAGAGCTTTTTGGTAAAGCACATCATTCTACTGTTTACCAAAAACGGAATGAGGCCTACAAAGAAAAGAACGCAGTACCTACAGTGAAATATGGTGGAGGTTCAATGATTTTTTAACGGTGTTCGTTAAAGATAGCTCATTCGAGAGAATTGATAAAATATGAAAAAAGTTTATTTATAGATACATACAAAACATAGTACTATGTTTTGTATGTATCTATAAATAAACTTTTTTCATATTTGAGCTATCTTTAACGAACACCGTTAAAAAATCCCTGAGCAAGTACATGCTCAATCCCCCAATATTCCTTTCTTACATTCAATTGGGATAAGGTGTTCAAACATCTGTATGTAGTGCGGCCCCAATTCTATGATAGGAGGTTCAATGATGTTTTGGGGTTGTTTTGCTGCCTCTGGCACTGGGTGCCTTGAATATGTACAAGGCATCATGAAATATGAGGATTACCATAGGATTTTGGGTCACACTGTAGAGCCCAGTGTCAGACAGCTGGGTTTGCGTCCGAGATCTTGGGTCTTCCAGCAGAACAATGACCCCAAACATACGCCAAAAAGCACCCAGAAATGGATGGCAACAAAGCGCTGGAGAGTTCTAAAGTGGCCAGCAATGAGTCCAGATCTAAATCCCATTGAATACCTATGGAGAGATCTTAAAATTGCTGTTGGGAAAAGGCGCCCTTCCAATAAGAGAGACCTGGAGCAGTTTGCAAAGGAAGAGTGGTCCAAAATTCCAGGTGAGAGGTGTAAGAAGCTTATTGATAGTTATAGGAAGCGACTGATTTCAGTTATTTTTTCCAAAGGGTGTGCAACCAAATATTAAGTTAAGGGTGCCAAGAATTTTGACCAGCCAATTTTTGGAGTTTTGTGTGACATTATGTCCAATTTGCTTTTTTCCTCCCTTTTTTTGTTTTGTTCCAATACACACAAAGGGAATAAACATGTGTATAGCAAAACATGTGTTACTGCAATACTTTTCTGTGAGAAATACTTGATTTTCTGGAAACATTTCTGGGGTGCCAACAATTTGGGCCATGACTGTGTATATATATATATATATATATATATATATATATATATATATATATATATATGTAGCACTGACTCCCGAAGGAGCTGCTTTTGCTATTACCTGTGTATCCAATGGCTCCACCTGCTGCTGAATAGGGAACAACACTCCACACCAAAGTACTTAACCAAGAACGTATTTTTACTAAGGTTAGTGTAAAGTAATAATTTCAGCAGTCACATAAACATAACGCAACAGTACAGTAGGTACACACAACAGATCGTATCTGTACAGTTATCCTAGGTGACCTCTGAGAATCTGGCTCCAATTGGGACTAGTGCTCAGAGTGATTACTCCTTACTCTGGGCACCTTCCCAATTCCAGCACACTCTGGTGAATACAGAAATACAAATGATAAATATGGTACAACACAACTACAAGGGAGCTCCCCCTACTTTAATAAAGGTGCAAGGCCTTGCAATACAAGATGCAGTCTTTGATCTTCTTTCTTCTGCTAGCTATTTGAGTTTGTAACAATTTGTAATCCAACAGTGGAATAACAAGGGTTAACTTGAGATGAATATTGGAACTGTTCCTGTATTGTGATCCACTTGTAATTACCTCTGGTGTAATTGCTTAGGACTAACACAGTGTTAAAGTGAAGTGAAGGATAGGCTTGAGGCCTGCTTAAACTCAGTCTTTATTATATTCTCCTCCGTGGGACTTCAGGTCCCAGCAACACTGTGTTAAAGTCTAAGTGTATGCAAGTGCGTAAGAAACTGTGGGCAACAGCCCTCTCACCAAACTGGGAATGAAGGGATGAAACAGCTCCGCTCCGCTGGTCACAGTCTTGCTTCTCACCGGCCGGCTTCCATCACACCGCTCCGCTCCTCAAGATGAACCGGACCCTCTGATGGCTCCAACAGATGTCTCTGGATCTTTCCCGATCCGGTCACTCAGTTTCTCCAGTGATCAGATGAATGGCAGAGTCTTTAAATGTTCCGTTCCCAGTGGCAGTAGGCCGCGCTCTCTGGAGACCTCCTCACAGGTCCATCAGGCAGGCCATGTGTCCAGAAGAGACCTAAGATGGCCGCGTGGGGCCTTTTTATATCCTACCCAGCATGCAATTCAGTACTGAGTGTTCCTGGGTAGGTCACTTGTATAATATAAACAAAACAGTCATTTGTATAATATTTCTCCATGTTCTTGAAAAACTGAAAATATTTTAGCCACTAGATGGTGCCAAATACCAATTTATAACATTAGTCATAGATTAACATTACATTAGAAAGCAAAAATGCCAGCGCTACATATATATATATATAGCTCAGTTACATGATATATTATGCTCTTTTAAAGTGATAGAAACAGTGCTTCCACCCAGGAAGTATGGAGAAATCTCTCTAATGAAGTCACAAACAGCTGTTTGTGAGTAGGGATAAGCTCCGGCGTGTTCGCACACTCCATGTGCAGAGCCCGCCAGGAAGTTGGCATGGAGCTGCGATAATCACAGGCAGGGAGACATATCCCGATGCGCGGCTGCAGAGATCGGGACATGTCTTCCTGCCTTTGATTAGCGCAGCGCCGTGCCGACTTCCTGGCGGGCTCTGCACATGGAGTGTGCGAACATGCCACAGCTCATCCCTATTTGTGAGTAGAGTAGGTAAAGGTCTGTCCAATTTTAATTGTATGTATCCCAGTTGGGTAGATTTCCATCTCACTTGCTGTCCTGGTGAGACCGTCAAATGCTGAAACACAGGGTGTCAGGGCCGGAGAAGTGTGAATCAGGGCTTAGGGTGGATTGACCTGTTTTCCAAAAGTCCAGGAAGATAGATAATTGATTGATCCTATTGCAATTATGTGGTCCCAATTACATGGCAGAGAATTTTGGTGTTATTTTGGAACAGATGTTGAAAACGATAAACAGGTGTTCAATTGATGTTAGGAAAATATAAGTAATGCAGTAAAAAGAAATAAAAATATACTGTGCGCGCAGTGTGGCGATTTGTCACAGCGCATCTGTATTTTTACATCCATTAGCATTTATAGCTGGGATAAAAGGAAGCTATATTCACAGTTCAGAACATTCACAGCTCGGCTTTCATGGGCTCAATAAAAAGTCACCAGATTATGTTACAGTCCTGCAAAGTACCCATAGCCAGCCTATAAAGCTTGTCATATATTAGCCTTACATTGTTATTCAGTGGCTCATGTGAGACATATGTTGTTTGCCGTCATGCTAAGCCAACCCTTTGTTTCAAGGTAAACCCCATTTAAAAAATGTGCAGAAAGAAAAGTTTCATGGTTAATGCAGGTAATAGCTACAATTCAAATTCATGCACACAGGCAACCGACTCAGAAGCACAATAAATTCAGTGCATGGATATCATCTCATCTTGGAAATGTATTACATTTTCTTTTGAGCTGCTCAAGAAGTTACTTTAACCACTTCAGCCCCGGAAGATTTCCCCCCTTAATGACTGGGTAATTTTTTGCGATATGGCACTACGTCGTTTTAACTGACAATTGCGCGGCTGTGCAACATTGTTCCCAAACATAATTGGCGTCCTTTTTTTCCCACAAATAGAGCTTTCTTTTGGTGGTATTTGATCACTTCTGCGGTTTTTATTTTTTGCGCTATAAACAAAAAAAAGAGCGACAATTTTGAAAAAAAACAACAATATTTTTAACTTTTTGCTATAATAAATATCCCCAAAAATGTTTTTAAAAAACTAATTTCTTCATCAGTTT
This sequence comes from Rana muscosa, assembly GCA_029206835.1. Taxonomy (NCBI): domain Eukaryota; kingdom Metazoa; phylum Chordata; class Amphibia; order Anura; family Ranidae; genus Rana; species Rana muscosa. The sequence goes on from CM055118.1 coordinate 201,407,322, forward strand.
AGGCCAATATGTATTCTTCAAAATATTTTTGGTAAAGAAAATTGCTATACGCATATATTGATTGGTTTGCGCAAAAGTTATAGCGTCTACAAAGTAGGGGATAGATTTATGGCATTTTTATGGCATTTTTTTTTTTTTACTAGTAATGGCAGTGATCTGCAATTTTTAATGGGGCCGAGACATTGCGGTAGACAGATCAGACACGTTTGACACTTTTTGGGGATCATTGACATTTATACAGCGATCAGAGCTATAAAAATGCACTGATTGCTGTGTAAATGTCACTGGCAGGGAATGGGGTTAAGACTAGGGGGTGATCAAGGGGTTAAATATGTTCCCTCATGAGTGTTTCTAACTTTGGGGGGATGGGACTGACTGGGGGAGGAGACATATCGCTGTTCATAATTACTACGAACAGCAGATCTGTCTCATCTCTCCAGTCAGAACGAGGATTTGTGTGTTTACATACACAAATCCCCATTCTGGCTCTCGTGCCCGTGATCGCAGGTGGTCGGTGGCGATCACACCCGCCAGCCACGCGCATTAGGGGGCCCCCGCTGTGCAGCAGGCATCCGTGCACCTGCTATGGCTCTTAAAGGAGCTGACGAACGGGTACATTGTTTTGTGGGAATTAAGCACTTTGCCGACGTAAATGTGTGTGAGCCGGTCGGCAAGTGGTTAAAGTGTATGTCTGGGCAAAAATATATTAACTACATTTCTGCAATTCATGCACACTTTTTCATGTTTAATACTGTACTTTTAAAAACACTGCAAGCACAAAAAAACACCTGTTGATCTGCAAGAAATACAGTGAGCTCCTAACTTCCTTTTTGGACTGACAACATAGTGCTACTGTTGTACTGAAGCCCCAACCAGCACTGTCTACTTCGTCTGCTGGCATACAGAACTCTGCCTATCCCGCCTCTCTCCATTTGCATTCATTGACTACTTTTCTAGCAAAACAATGCTGCTACCTTAACTGACTCCCAGTAACCTTGGGGAATTTATAAAGAGTGTCATAGACCTGAAAGCTTCAGTGCTTGCACCCAATTCATATACCTATCACAGACAGGTACGTGAATTAGTTCATGTCTGCACTGTGGAAGGATTTTCCAGTGTGGACACACCTTCCCCAGTGTACACACTTATGTCCTCTCTCCTTGCCCACTGTGCCCGTCACATTGACAGGCCCTTGGCCAAAGAGTTTTATACTAGGGTTGAGAGGAGCCTGATGGGGAACTGAAAGCCTAGCTCCCCATCAGGTCCAGTCCACTTTTGATTGACAGAGCATGGGGGTGGGGATCCATAACTGCTATTCAGTCCAATAGCAGCTTACGAATCCGTCCACTGCTGTGCACTTTCACTCAGAAGTGTTAGCCAACCTGATGGGGAACTAGTCTCTTAGTTCACCATCAGCCTCCACCCACCCAGCAAAATCAACATAAATACAAAAGGCAATGATTTGCAGACCACATAAACTTAAATTCTATTCACAAAGCCAGGACAAGGGAGCGGCATCCTGGAGCAGTGAGAAGAGAAATGGCGGAGTGGAGAGAGCTGGAAGTAAGTGGGCTGTGTTGTGCTCTCCGGGTTCTCCCTCCTGTCAGAATAGTGCTCCTCGAGCACATTAGACAGGATCGTTCTTAGATGCAGACAGTTTGATTACTGCCCCTATCTCTGCCAAGGGCTGCTCATCACCGGGCAGCAGGAAATGTGGGTAGGGGGCTGTAAACAAACTGTGTATGTATGTGTGTACAGTCCAATGCAATGTTAGAACGATCCTGTCTCATGTGCTGGAGGAGCGCTGTTCTAAAAAATAGAATAGAGGGGGTGGGGGGGTGGGGGGCTTGGTTTCGAGCTTACAGTGAAATTATATTGTAAACAGTGAGGGTGGACAATAGTTTGTGCTTTGGATGCTTGTGGAAGAGGCGGGATGAGCAGCTACCTGTGCTGAGAATTGTAATAAGGTTTGGGGAGAGGGATAGGTGCTAGAAAGAGGGTTTGGGGGGATGTGAGCCAGGAGGGGGGATTGGGGGGAATATTTGTGCTAGGAAGGGGTGGGGAGTTTGTACTAAGAGGGGGAATTGGGGGGAATTTGTGCTGGGGGGATTTGGGTAGGAAGGAAGAATTTGTGCTGGGAAGGGTATTTTGGAGGGGGTTGTGGATTTGTGGAGGGATTGGGGTGCATTTGTGCTAAGAGGAAGGATTGGAGGGAGATTTGTGCTAGGAGGAGGGATGGGGAAGGGGGGGGGTTGTGCTGGAATGGAACATTTTAGAAGAAAGAGGTTGTGTGCTAGGCGGGTGATTTTTTTGAGAGAGAGATTTTTACTAGGAGGGGGAATTGGGGTGAGATTTGATTGGGAGGCAGGATTGTGGGGCAAAGATTTGTGCTGGGCGAGGAGATTTTAACTGGGAGGAGGGGGGTCCTGTCAGGTAGGCTGTACGGTGTCTCGTGATTTCTAACGGCAGCCCTGGGCACAGTTTCACCAATCTGTCAAAAGCTGAGTCTAAAAATTATCTAACAATTTCAGAATAATGTTCCTCAATGTAAAATTGCAAAGACTTTAAATATATCATCTACAGTACATAATATCATCAAAAGATTCCGATACTCTGGAGAAATCACTGTGCACATGTGTCATCTTCGGGCCCTCATAGGGCACTGCATCAATAACAGGCATGATTCTGTAATGTACATAACTTCATGGACTCAGAAATACTTCCAAAAATCACTGTCTGTTTGCTGCGCCATCCAAAAATGCAAGAAAAAGCTCTATCATGCAAAGTAGAAGCCATATCTGAACATGATCCAGAAATGCTGCCATCTTCTCTGGGCCACAGATCATTTAAAATGGTCTGTTACAAAGTGAAAAACTGTTCTGTGGTCAGACAATTTTAAATTTTACATTCTTTTTGGCAGCCATGGATGCCACGTCTTCTGGACTAAAGAGGCAAGGGAACTTCCGGCTTGTTATCAGCACTCAGTTCAAAAGCCTGCATCTCTGATGGTATGGGAGTGCATATGCAATGGGCAGCTTGCACATCTGGAAAGGTACCATCAATGCTGAGAGATATATCCAGGTTTTAGAACAGCATATGCTCCCATTCAGATGACAACTTTTTCCTGGAAAGCCTTACATATTTCAGTAAGAAAATGATAAATCACATACTGCAACAATGACAACAGCATGGCTTTGTAGTAGAAGAGTCTGGGTGCTTAACTGCCCTGCCTGCAGTCCAGACCTTTCATCAATCAGAGATTTTTGGCACATCTTGAAACAGAGAACACAACAAAGAAGACCCAGGACTGTTAAAATCCAATATTAGGCAAGAATAGGACAATGTTCCTTTCCCAAAACTCCAGAAACTGGTCTCCCCAGTTCCCAGACATTTTTAAATGAAAAGGGGATGCTACACTGTGGTAAACATGACCCTGTCCCAACTATTATGGAACTGGGGTTATACTTGACCAGCTGTTTTTGCCCTATACCAACTTACCAAGTAACTATAGACCTGCCAGTTTAACTTCTATAGTCAGAAAGATACAGGAGAGTTTAATAAAAGACCACATAGATGAGTTCTTGCTGGTAAAAAATGTTTTAAGCAACAGACAGCATGGATTCATGAAAGACAGAAGTTATCAAACAAATCTGATTTCTTTTTACGAGGAGGTAAGTAAAACCTTGGACAGAGGGGTGGCGGTGGACGTGGTATACTTGGATCTTGCAAAAGCGTTTGACACAGTTCCCCACACACGGCTCATGTGTAAGGTAAAGTCTACAGGCTTGGAAATATCAGTTTGTAAATGGATAGAAAACAAATTCAGAGAGTAGTGGTCAATGATTCTTACTATGAATGGTCTAAGGTTATCAGTGGTGTACCCCAAGGTTCAGTGCTGGAACCCTTACCTTTTAATATCTTTATAAATGATATAGGGTCTGGGATTAAAAGCACCATTTCAGTGTTTGCAGATGACACCTAGCTATGTAGTGGATAACGTCCTTACAGGATGTCTTCAATTTACAGGCCGACCTCAATGCAAAGTCCATATAGTGAACTTGGTGTTGAGTTATTTACTTTAAGGACATCACAGAGGACAAGGGGGCACTCTTTACATCTAGAGGAAAAGAGATTTAATCTCCAAATACGGAAAGGTTTCTTCACAGTAAGAGCTGTGAAAATGTGGAATAGACCCCCTCCAAGAGCTGGTTCTGGCCAGCTCAGTAGAATGCTTTAAAAAAACTGTATTCTTTCCTAAATGTACATAATATAACTGGGTAATAACATTTATAGGTAAAGTTGATCAAGGGAATATCCAATTACCTCTCAGGGGATCAGAAAGGAATTTTTCCCCCTGCTGTAGCAAATTGGATCATGCTTTGCTGCGTTTTTTCGCCTTCCCCTGGATAAACTGTGGGTATAGGATTGTGTATAGGATTGTATGATTTTTTTTCCTCTTTTATTGGTTGAGCTAGATGAACTTGTGTCTTTTTTTAACCTGACTAACTATGTAACTTTTTTGAGATGCTTTGCTACCATCATTTGAAAATTACCTTATTTTTTTTCTTAAAATTGTACATTATCTCAGTTTAAACATTTGATTTATTATATTGGGAATAAAATATGGGTTTATGATATTTTCCAATCAATGCTTTCTGTTTTTATATAGATTTTACACAGCATCCCAACTTTTTTTTAATTGGGGCTTTATGACAGCTTTCCAGCACAGGCATTGCCCGCTCTTAGTACTGAAGTGCCTCTGTATGCCTGATCAGAGTTGGTCTTAACCACTTCCATACTGGGCACTTATACAGCTTCCTGCCGAGACCAATTTTCAGCTTTCTGCGCTGTTGCACTTTGAATGACAATTGCGCGGTTGTGCTACACTGTACCCAAACTAAATTTTTATCATTTTGTTCCCACAAATAGAGCTTTCTTTTGGTGGTATTTGATCACCTCTGCGATTTTTATTTTCTGATAAAAAAATGAAAAAAAGACCGAAAATTTTGAAAAAAAAACATATTTTTTTTGTTTCAGTTACAAAACTTTGTAAATAAGTACGTTTTCTCCTTCACTGATGGGCACTGATGGGGCTGCACTGACGGGCACTGATAAGGCGGCACTGATGGGCACCGATGAGGCGGCACGGATGGGCACTGATAGGCGGCACGGATGGGCACCGATAGGCAGCACGGATGGGCACCGATAGGCAGCACGGATGGGCACTGATAGGCGGCATGGATGGGCACTGATAGGTGGCACGGATGGGCATGGATGGGCACTGATAGGTGGCATGGATGGACACTGATAGGTGGCACTGTACTGTAATGTGTTACTAATGGATGCCAATCAGTGCCAAACAATAATGCCTGCCAATCAGTGATGCCCATTGTGGGCACTGATTGGCATCCATTGTGGGCACTGAGTAACAGACCCCCCTCAGTAACAGACACCCCCTCAGTTACAGATCCCCCTCAGTTACAGATCCCCCTCAGTTACAGACCCCCCCCTCAGTACCAGACCCCCCCCTCAGTACAGACACCCCCCTCAGTACCAGACCCCCCCCTCAGTACCAGACCCCCCCCTCAGTACAGACACCCCCCTCAGTACCAGACCCCCCCTCAGTACAGACACCCCCCTCAGTACCAGACCCCCCTCAGTACAGACACCCCCTCAGTACAGACACCCCCCTCAGTACAGACACCCCCCTCAGTACCAGACACCCCCCTCAGTACAGACACCCCCCTCAGTACCAGACCCCCCTCAGTACAGACACCCCCCTCAGTTACAGCCCCCCCTGGTGAAAACTCCCTCTTGTGCAGACCCCAGCAGTACAGACACCCCCTCCCCCCATCAGTAAAGATGCCCCCCTTACCTTTCAGACCTCAGAACAGAGCGGCAGATACACACAGCGGTGTGTCTCTCGAGCGCGGGCTCCTCCTCCTCCTCTGTGGATGTAAACATAGAGGAGGCAGAGGGGGCGGCGGCTTCCTTCCGCTCCGCTGAGGGACACAGCCGCAGCGTGAGCCTAAGGCACAGGGCAGCGGGCGGGCGATGTCAGTGTGGCCGCTGCGCTACCCACGGGTGTCACCCCTCTGGTGGGTGTCACCCGGGTGCGGCCCGCCCCCCCCGCACCTGGCTAGCAACGCTAGTGTAGGGAGGCATACCTGGTGGTGGGCATCCCTGGTGGTCTGGTGGCATCCCTGGTGGTCCAGTGTAGGCATCCTCAGGGGGGCTGCGCTGATAATCGATCAGCACAAACCCCCCCTGTCAGAGGAGCAGCCGATCGGCTCTCCTCTACTCGCGTCTGACAGACGTGAGTGAGGAAAAGCCGATCACCGGCTTTTCCTGTTTACATCGTGATCAGCCGTGATTGGACACGGCTGATCACGTGGTAAAGAGTCCTAGATCGGTGTTGCGGGGTGTCAGACTGACACCCTGCAACAACGATCGCCTGAGGACGTCATATGACGTCCAGTCAGGATTTTGAAACCACTTTGCCGCCGTCAATCCGCTATAGGGCGGGCGGCAAGTGGTTAATTAACGCCAGTTTCATAAACTGAGGACTGACAACGTGTCAGAAGTCAATGGTATTTTTTCCTGGCAGTGGCTTGTAAGGCGAGGACAGGTTGTCCGTCGCGTCCTCCATGTTTTCTTCTCTCGGGTGCCAAGCAGGATAAGATGAGAGCTTCCTCTAAGGGGGGTTCTTTGGACTATGCTAGGCCTTTAATGGGGTCTTTGACCCTTGCACGTGGGGTAATACTTGGCCAAAGGGCGTGCTCACCAATACCCAGGTACCATGCAGGAGCCGCGGTCATGTGAAAAGTCAAATGTTAAGGCAGTCTCCCAACTCAGAGATGAGCCATATGTGTGCAGTACCAAAGGCACAGTGTTTCTCCTTAAGATTCCTCATCTTGTGTCCTACACACTTGTACTGATGTATGTGTTGCATTCAGAGGCATGTGCTGAGCTGCTGTACCTCTGTTACTTCATTTTCAGTAACAGAATGGGGTCCTGCCAAGCACATAGCGCAGTCCTAATACGTGCTCTCGCTTAACTTTTCTAGTTCAGTACCAAGAGACCATAGATCTCCATAACGCTAGTCCACTCCTGGTGACCAACAGAGATGAGGAGGGGGTTCAAGTCCCAACCCCCTTCACTACCGCACAACCTGTCACCTATCAGGTACCACGCCAATGACTGGTTGCTGTTTCTCCTTGTAGTTACTCATGAACCTCTACTGTAGTGATGTTATACTGTACATACTCCATACTGTGATTAAGGACCCAAGTTCTTTGATGATATGCCAGATCCTCACAAGCACCCCTTGAATAACTTTAGACCAGGCTTTGAGCAGTTGAATCAACATTTACTGTAACTTGAAAAGAAGAAAACCATGAGACTTTAAAGGTGTCAATAAATGAATAATTGAATTTTATAGAAAAATAAAATTTTTATTATTAACATTAAAATTTTATAAAAATTCCTTGTTGTTTAATTGATTAACCACTTAAGCCCCGGACCAATACGGACCATAATGACAAGAGGTGATTTCACAATTTGGCACTGCGCTGCTTTAACTGGAAATTGTGCGGACATGCAATGTTGTACCCAAATGAAATTTGCGTCCTTTTCTTCCCACAAATAGAGCTTTCTTTTAATGGTATTTGATCGCCTCTGCGATTTTTTTTTTTGCGATATAAACGGAAAATACTGAAAATTTTGAAAAAAAATGATATTTTCTACTTTTTTGTTATAAGAAAAATCGAATAAGCTCAATTTTAGTCATACATTTAGGCCAAAATGTATTCAGCCACATGTCTTTAGTAAAAAAAATGTCAATAAGCGTATATTTATTGGTTTGCGCAAAAGTTATAACGTCTACAAACTAGGGTACATTTTCTGGAATTTAAACAGCTTTTAATTTATGACTGCCTATCTCATTTCTTGAGGTGCTAAAATGGCAGGGCAGTACAAAACCCCCACAAATGACCCAATTTTTGGAAAGTAGACACCCCAAGGAAATTGCTGAGAGGCATGTTGAGCCCATTGAATATTTTTTTTTTGTCCCAAGTGATTGAATAATGACTAAAAAAAAAAAAGATTACAAAAAGTTGTCACTAAATGATATATTGTTCACACATGCCATGGTTATATGTGGAATTGCACCCCAAAATACATTTTGCTGCTTCTCCTGAGTATGGGGATACCACATGTGTGGGACTTTTTGAGAGCCTAGCCGCGTACGGGGCCCCAAAAACCAAGCACCTCCTTCAAGATTTCTAAGGGCGCAAATTTTTGATTTCACTCCTCACTACCTATCACAGTTTCGAAGGCCATAAAATGCCCAAATAGCACAAACCCCCCCCCCCCAAATGACCCCATTTTGGAAAGTAGACACCCCAAGCTATTTACTGAGAGGCATGTTGAGTCCATGGAATATTTTATATTTTGCCACAAGTTGCGGGAATATGACAAACTTTTTTTTTTTTGCAAAAAGTTGTCACTAAATTATATATTGCTCACACATGCCATGGGCATATGTGAAATTACACCCCAAAATACATTCTGCTGCTTCTTCTGAGTACGGGGATACCACATGTGTGGGACTTTTTTGGAGCCTAGCCGCTACGGGACCCCAAAATCCAAGCACCGCCTTCAAGATTTCTAAGGGCATAAATTTTTGATTTCACTCCTCACTACCTATCACTACCTATCACAGTTTTGAAGGCCATAAAATGCCAAGATAGCACAAAACCCCCCAAATGACCCCATTTTGGAAAGTAGACACTCCAAGCTATTTGCTGAGAGGCATGTTGAGCCCATTGAATATTTTTATTTTTTTGACCCAAGTGATTGAATAATGACAAAAAGAAAAAAAAAATGTACAAAAAGTTGTCACTAAATGATATATTGCTCACACATGCCATGGTTATATGCGGAATTGCACCCCACAATACATTTTGCTGCTTCTCCTGAGTACGGGGATACCACATGTGTGGGGCTTTTAGAGAGCCTAGCTGCGTACGGGGCCCCAAAAACCAAAAGCCATGGAATGCCCAGATGGCACAAAACCCCCACAAATGACCCCATTTTGGAAAGTAGACACCCCAAGCTATTTGCTGAGAGGCACGGTGAGTATTTTACAGCTCATTTGTTTTTGAAAATTAAGAAAGACATTTTTTTTTTTTTTCTTTTTTAAATTTTCAAAACTTTGTGACAAAAAGCGAGATCTGCAAAATACTCAACATACCTCTCAGCAAATAGCTTGGGGTGTCTACTTTCCAAAATGGGGTCATTTGGGGGGGTTTGTGCCATCTGGGCATTCCATGGCCTCCGAAACTGTGATAGGCAGTGAGGAGTGAAATCAAAAATTTACACCCTAATGCCGCGTACACACGATCATTATTCACGGCGGTTAAAAAACCGCCGTGAATAATGACATTTTAAACGAGGGAACAGCTTTTTTTTAAAATGACGAGAAAAACGATCGTCTATGGGCTCCACGGCAGTGTTTCCCTATGGGAAACACTGCCGCGGAAGAAATGTCAGGAAAAACGACGAGAAAAATTAGAACATGTTCTAATTTTTCTCGTCGTTTTTAATGCCGTTTTTCACGTCGTGAAAAATGACAAAAAGACCACACACGGTCGTTTTTCTTGTTGAAAACAAAAAATGTAATTTTTCACGACATGAAAAATGATCGTGTGTACGCGGCATTAGAAATCCTGAAGGCGGTGCTTGGTTTTCGGGGTCCTGTACGCAGCTAGGCTCCCAAAATGTCTCACATATGTGGTATCCCCGTACTCAGGAGAAGCAAGAGAATGTATTTTGGGGTGCAATTCCACATATAACCATGGCATGTTTGAGCAATATATCATTTAGTGACAACTTTTTGTACATTTTTTTTTTTCTTTTTGTCATTATTCAATCACTTGGGACAAAAAAAATATATATATTCAATGGGCTCAACATGCCTCTCAGCAAATAGCTTGGGGTGTCTACTTTCCAAAATAGGGTCATTTGGGGGGGGGGGGTTTGAACTGTCCTGGCATTTTATGCACAACATTAGGAAGCTTATGTCACACATCATCCACTCTTCTAACCACTTGAAGACAAAGCCCTTTCTGACACTTTTTGTTTACATGAAAACATATTTTTTTTGCAAGAAAATTACGTTGAACCCCCAAACATTATACATTTTTTTAAAGCAATGGCCCTACAAATTAAAATAGTGGGTGTTGCATTTTTTTTTCCACACATTATTTGCGCAGCGATTTTTCAAATGCATTTTTTGGGTAAAAAACTATTTATTTTTTATTTTTAATGCACTAAAACACACTATATTTCCCAAATGTTTGATGAAATAAAAAAGATGATCTTAGGCCGAGTACATGGATACCAAACACGACATGCTTTAAAATTGCGCACAAACGCACAGCGGCGACAAACTACATACATTTTTAAAAGCCTTTAAAAGCCTTTACAGGTTACCACCTTAGATTTACAGAGAAGGTCTACTGCTAAAATTACTGCCCTCGATCTGACCTTTGCGGTGATACCTCACATGCATGATGCAATTGCTGTTTACATATGACGCTAGATCGACGCTTGCATTCGCCTTTGCGCAAGAGCAGGGGGGGACAGGGGTGCTTTTTTTTTTTTTTTTTTTTTATTTATTTATTTATTTATTTATTTTTTTAAACTGTTCCTTCCATATTTATTTTTTTACCATTTTTATTGTTATCTCAGGGAATGTAAATATCCCCTATGATAGCAATAGGTAGTGACAGGTACTCTTTTTTTGAAAAAAATTGGGGGGTTAGACCCTAGATCTTTCCTCTGCCCTCAAAGCATCTGACCACACCAAGATCGGTGTGATAAAATGCTTTCCCAATTTCCCAATGGCGCTGTTTATATCCGGGGGGGGGGGGACATTCCCTCCCACTGCTTGTAAAAGCAGTCTAGAGGCTAATTATCTGCTAGGATTGCTTTTACATGAAAGCCGGCTGCTGGCTGAAAAGAATGATACCAAGATAATACCTAAACCCACAGGCATCATTCTGGTATAAACATTCAAAGTCCAGAAACATACCAGTACGTTGCTGGTCCTTGTTGGACATGTATTGTAATCTTTTTTTTCATGCAGCCTGTTGGCTGAACGAAAAAAAGAGATTGATCGGTGGGTATGCCCACCATTAGAATACCTCCCTTCATCCACCCACTTCTAATGATGGGCATACATGCACCATTTATATATGCCAAAGCATGGGGGCATCCTCCCGCAAAAAAGTTATGCCGCGTACACACGGTCGGACTTTTCCACGGGCAAGCCTCCGTCGGAATTTTGACCGTATGTATGCGGCATTAGGAGCAAAATCGCACCTCCGCCCCTGCTGCCCCCATGCTTCGGCATATATGCTCTTTTTTTTTAACTGTGGTGGTGAAATCACCTCCTACAGCGTTGGAGTCACGGCTTTATGTATCGTGGGAGCAAACGCTGTTGCTGTCAAGATAAATAAATCCGCGCTGCAACTGAATGGCGTACCTGCTAAGCAAATGATGGTTAACATTAACCACTTAACGACCGCCCACTGTAATTATACGTCGGCAGAATGGCACCGACAGGCAAAGTCACGTATATCTACGTGATCGCCTTTGTATAGTTGGGGGGTCCGATCGGACCCCCCTCCTATAAAGTGAGCGGTCGTTTTCCGTTGGGGAGTGATCCGAGATGAGGGGACGGCCGTTCGATTCCGGCCACCCCCTCGCGATCGCTCCCGGCGAATGAAAAGCTTCCTCTGCTGTGTAAATGTAAACACAGGCAGAGGAAGTGATGTCATCTCTCCTCGTGACGGTCTTTTCGATCCGGCGCGAGGAGTGAAGACATCTCACAGTAAGTGCACCAACAGCCCACTGACATCAGTACACGTAGGCACACTTTTCAACCCCCAGTCACCCCCAGATCACCCCCCAGATCACCCCCAGTACCCCCAGTCACAGTGCACCGTTTGCAGTGGTCATTTTTTTACTGATCACTGCAATCAGTGTCATTTGTGACAGTAAAAAGTTGCAGGGCAGTTAGGTTTAGGCCCCTTTAGGTCCAGGGTAGCCCCCTAACCCCCCCTAATAAAGGTTTAACCCCTTGATCGCCCCCAGGTAACCCTTTCACCCCCTAACGCCAGCGTCACTAAGCGATCGTATTTCCGATCGCTGTATTTAGTGCCGGTGGTGCCCTAGATAGCCAGTTATTTATTTTTAGTTTCGCCGCAGGTTTTTATAGCGTCAGGTACCCCCATATATTATTTTAACCCCCTGATTGCCCCTAGAGTTAACCCTTTCACCAGTGATCACCGTATAAGTTTTACTGGTGACACTGGTTAGCCAGTTAGTTATTTAGTTATTTAGGTTACCCGTCAGGTTTTTATATAGCGTCAGGTACCCCCATATATAACCTAATAAAGGTTTTAACCCCCTGATTGCCCCTAGTTAACCCTTTCACCAGTGATCACCATATAAGTTTTACGGCTGAGGCTGGTTGGTTAGTTTGCTTTTTATTGCATCAGGGCACCCGCTGTATATAACCCAATAAAGGTTTAACCCCCTGATCGCCCGGCGGCTGATATCAATTAGGTTTTAGCGCCAGAGAGGGTCTGCGTCGCCCCAGGCAGCGTCAGGTTAGTGCCAGTAAGGCTAACACCCACGTGCAAAGCATACACCTCCCTTAGTGGTATAGTATCTGAACAGATCAATATCTGATCTGATCAGATCTATACTAGCTCCCCAGCGGTTTAGGGTTCCCAAAAACGCAGTGTTAGCGGGATCAGCCCAGATACCTGCTAGCACCTGTGTTTAGCCCCTCTGCCCAGCCCAGCCCAGCCCAGCCCACCCAAGTGCAGTATTGATCGATCACTGTCACTTACCAAACACAACACACATAACTGCAGCGTTCGCAGAGACAGTCCTGATCCCTGCGATCGCTAACAGTTTTTTTGGTAGCGTTTGATACATTTGCTGACAGTCAGGTGCTTTTTTTACCTGTGAATCTTACTAGTGTACCCCTAAATTTAGAGCCCAAAATGGCAAGACGAAGGTACACTAGTAAAGAGGCCTATGAGATTCTGAGCATGACAGATAGTGAAGAGGAGATCACGCATCTGTCAGATTCAGGCTCAGAATATCTTCCCGTAGAAGACAGTGAAGTCAGCGGCTCCACGTCAGATAGCTCTGACGACGAACGTGAGGTCCCTGCTAAGGTCAGGCGTACCCGATCCCGATCTTCTGAGGTTGTTGAGGAGCAAGAACCGCAGGTCTCTCGTTTAATGGAGCAGAGTAGTACTAGCGCCGCTATTCCTTCTGGTGAATTGGCAAGCACCAGCGGCCTAGTACAGCCTGGGCGTACATCAAGCACTGCAGTATCACGTGGTGACGTGGCAAGTCCCATAAGAGCAGTTCAAGCTGGCGAGGTGGCAAGCACAAGTAGTGTCCCACTGCCACCAAGAAGACAAAGGCAGGCCCATTGTGCCCATAGTGCCCTTCCTGCAGAATTCGCCTATCCTGATTGGCTCCCCACCACTTCTGCAGAACCCGTACTTCCCCCATTCACTGCCCAACCCGGTATTCAGGTGGAAACAGCTGATTTTATGCTAATTGATTTTTATTCGCTGTTTTTCACGGAAGATCTCTATAGATCTATTGTGGACCAGAGTAATTTATATGCTGGTCAATTCATCGCCGCTAACCCCCAGTTGCCTTCCATTGCCAAAGATTGGAAACCAATTACGGTTTCCGAATTTAAGACCTTTCTGGGCCTTTCCCTCAACATGGGCACACATAAATTCCCGTCACTGCGTGCTTATTGGTCCACGCACCCAATTGACCACATGCCCGTGTTCTCTGCCTCCATGCCCAGGACACGATATGAGCAGATTTTGCGGTTCATGCACTTCAATGACAATGAACTTTGTCGTCCACGTGGAGACCCTGAATATGACCGGCTCTATAAAATTCGGCCCCTCATAAACCACTTCAACGAACGTTTTGCAGCCTTGTTTATTCCCGATCAAGTTGTCTGCGTTGATGAGTCCCTGATTAAATTTTCTGGCCGCTTGGCTTTCAAGCAGTACCTTCCCAGCAAGCGTGCCAGATACGGGGTCAAGCTCTATAAGTTCTGTGACAGGGCAACAGGCTATGTATGGAGCTTTACGGTTTATGAGGGAAAAGACAGTCAGGTTGAGCCGGTCAACTGCCCGGATTACATAGGGAGCGCTGGCAAGATAGTGTGGAACTTGGTGTCACCCTTATTCGGAAAGGGGTACCACTTGTATGTGGACAATTATTACACGAGCGTGCCACTGTTTAGTCACTTGTTTGATCATCAGATTGGAGCATGTGGCACCGTGCGACCTAATCGCCGGGGCTTTCCCCAGCGGCTTGTAGATGCCCGTCTTAGGCTGGGGGAGAGAGCCTGCTTGAAGTGTAATAACTTGCTCGCTATGAAATGGAGGGACAATAAGAATGTTTTCCTTCTTACCTCCCTTCATGCAGACACGACAGTCCAAATTCGTACGGCGACTGGTGTTGTGGAGAAACCCCTCTGTGTCCACGAATATAACCAAAATATGGGAGGGGTGGACCTCAACGACCAGTTGTTGGCGCCGTATCTAATTGACCGTAAGGCGAGACGCTGGTACAAAAAAGTGTCTCTATCCTTATTCCAATTGGCTTTGCTGAACGCTCATGTGCTATACAGAGCTTCAGGCGGGACTTTATCTCTTCTAAAATTCCAGAATGAGATAGTCACAGACCTCCTGTATCCAGGCGGTTCTGCACCTCACCATCCCCTACCAAATGCAGTAAGCCGGCTGCATGAGAGGCATTATCCGTATGCCCTCCCGAGTACCCCTACCCAACGAACCCCCCAAAAAAGATGTCGTGTCTGTAGCAAGCGCGGATTTAGGCGTGACACCCGTGTTTTTTGTCCACTCTGTCCTGACAAACCTGGTCTTTGCCTTGGTGAATGTTTTGAACGCTACCACTCAAAAGTGAAGTTTTAGCATAGGGTACAGCATTTCACAGACTAGGACACACTTACACAGGGTCTCCCAAGATGCCATTACATTTTGAGAGACCCGAACCATTACAGTTGTTAAAGTTAAAATAAAAGTGTAAAAAAGAAAAAAAAAACGTAAAAAACAAAACACAAAAAAAATATAAAATAAAAAAACCAAAAATAGTTGTCGTTTTATTGTTCTCTCTCTCTCTCTCTCTCTATTTTCTCTCTATTGTTCTGCTCTTTTTTACTGTATTCTATTCTGCAATGTTTTATCATGCTTGCTTTTCAGGTATGTAATTTGTTGTTTTCAGGTGCGCCATTCAGCTGCAGCGCGGAATTATTTATCTTGACAGCAACAGCGTTTGCTCCCACGATACATAAAGCCGTGACTCCAGTGCTGTAGGAGGTGATTTCACCACCAAAGGTAAAAAAAAAAGAGCATATATGCCGAAGCATGGGGGCAGCAGGGGCGGAGGAGCGATTTTGCTCCTAATGCCGCGTACATACGGTCGAAATTCCGACGGAGGCTTGCCCGTGGAAAAGTCCGACCGTGTGTACGCGGCATAACTTTTTTGTGGGAGGATGCCCCCATGCTTCGGCATATATATATTTTAGGCACAGGTTGCGTTAAAAAAATGTTTTATTTTTTATTAGGTTTTGTTTTGGTATTTGCTTTGCAGGTATGGTATGGTAAGGTCTTACTGTTGTACTGTAATGTTACTTTGTTTTAATGTTAACCATCATTTGCTTATCAGGTACGCCATTCAGTTGCAGCGCGGATCTATTTATCTTGACAGCAACAGCGTTTGCTCCCACGATACATAAAGCCGTGACTCCAATGCTGTAGGAGGTGATTTCACCACCACAGTTAAAAAAAAGAGCATATATGCCGAAGCATGGGGGCAGCAGGGGCGGAGGAGCGATTTTGCTCCTAATGCCGCGTATATACGGTCGAAATTCCGACGGAGGCTTGCCCGTGGAAAAGTCCGACCGTGTGTACGCGGCATAACCTTTTATGCCGCGTACATACGGTCGAAATTCCGACGAAGGCTTGCCCGTGGAAAAGTCCGACCATGTGTACGCGGCATAACTTTTTTGCGGGAGGATGCCCCCATGCTTTGGCATATATATATTTTAGGCACAGGTTGCGTTAAAAAATGTTTTTATTTTTTACTAGGTTTTGTTTTGGTATTTGCTTTGCAGGTATGGTATGGTAAGGTCTTACTGTTGTACTGTAATGTTACTTTGTTTTAATGTTAACCATCATTTACTTAGCAGGTACGTCATTCAGTTGCAGCGCGGATCTATTTATCTTGACAGCAACAGCGTTTGCTCCCACGATACATAAAGCCGTGACTCCAACGCTGTAGGAGGTGATTTCACCACCACAGTTAAAAAAAAGAGCATATATGCCGAAGCATGAGGGGCAGCAGGGGCGGAGGAGCGATTTTGCTCCTAATGCCGCGTATATACGGTCGAAATTCCGACGAAGGCTTGCCCGTGGAAAAGTCTGACCGTGTGTACGCGGCATAACTTTTTTGCGGGAGGATGCCCCCATGCTTCGGCATATATAAATGGTGCATGTATGCCCATCATTAGAAGTGGGTGGATGAAGGGAGGTATTCTAATGGTGGGCATACCCACCGATCAATCTCTTTTTTTCGTTCAGCCAACAGGCTGCATGAAAAAAAAGATATACAATACATGTCCAACAAGGACCAGCAACGTACTGGTATGTTTCTGGACTTTGAATGTTTATACCAGAATGATGCCTGCAGGTTTAGGTATCATCTTGGTATCATTCTTTTCAGCCAGTGGCCGGCTTTCATGTAAAAGCAATTCTAGCAGATAATTAGCCTCTAGACTGCTTTTACAAGCAGTGGGAGGGAATGTCCCCCCCGCCCCCCGGATATAAACAGCGCCATTGGGAAATTGGGAAAGCATTTTATCACACCGATCTTGGTGTGGTCAGATGCTTTGAGGGCAGAGGAAAGATCTAGGGTCTAATCCCCCAATTTTTTTCAAAAAAAGAGTACCTGTCACTTCTTATTGCTATCATAGGGGATATTTACATTCCCTGAGATAACAATAAAAATGGTAAAAAAATAAATAAATATGGAAGGAACAGTTTAAAAATAAAATAAAAAAGCAAAATAAATAATAAAAAAAATAAAAAAAAGCACCGCTGACCCCCCCTGCTCTTGCGCAAAGGCGAAAGCAAGCGTCGGTCTAGCGTCATATGTAAACAGCAATTGCATCATGCATGTGAGGTATCACTGCGAAGGTCAGATCGAGGGCAGTAATTTTAGCAGTAGACCTCCTCTGTAAATCTAACGTGGTAACCTGTAAAGGCTTTTAAATGCTTTTAAAAATGAATGTAGTTTGTCGCCGCTGCGCGTTTGTGCGCAATTTTAAAGCATGTCGTGTTTGGTATCCATGTACTCGGCCTAAGATCATCTTTTTTATTTCATCAAACATTTGGGCAATATAGTGTTTTTAGTGCATTAAAAATAAAAAAAGTGTGTTTTTCCCCCAAAAAATGCGTTTGAAAAATCTCTGCGCAAATACTGTGTGTAAAAAAAAAATGCAACACCCACTATTTTAATCTGTAGGGCCTTTGCTTTAAAAAAATATATAATGTTTGGGGGTTCAACATAATTTTCTTGCAAAAAAAAATATGTTTTCATGTAAACAAAAAGTGTCAGAAAGGGCTTTGTCTTCAAGTGGTTAGAAGAGAGGATGATGTGTGACATAAGCTTCCTAATGTTGTGCATAAAATGCCAGGACAGTTCAAAACTCTTTTGATGATTGGATTATGGTAATGACTATATAATGTTCACCCCTGTGGGTGAAATGGGGTCATTTGGGGGGTTTTGTGCCATCTTGGCATTTTATGGCCTTCAAAACTGTGATAGGTAGTGAGGAGTGAAATCAAAAATGTACGCCCTTAGAAATCCTGAAGGCGGTGCTTGGTTTTTGGGGCCCCGTACGCGGCTAGGCTCCCAGCAAGTCCCACATATGTGGTATCCCCGTACTCAGGAGAAGCAGCAGAATGTATTTTGGGATGTAATTTCACATATGCCCATGGCATGTGTGAGCAATATATCATTTAGTGACAACTTTGTGCAAAAAAAAAAGTTTGTCATATTCCCGCAACTTGTGGCAAAATATAAAATATTCCACGAACCCAACATGCCTCTCAGTAAATAGCTTGGGGTGTCTACTTTCCATAATGGGGTCATTTGGGGGGGTTTTGTGCTATTTTGGCATTTTATGGCCTTCAAAACTGTGATAGGTAGTGATAGGTAGTGAGGAGTGAAATCAAAAATGTATGCCCTTAGAAACCTTGAAGGCGGTGCTTGGTTTTTGGGGTCCCGTACACGGCTAGGCTCCCAAAAAGTCCCACACATGTGGTATCCCCGTACTCAGAAGAAGCAGCAGAATGTATTTTGGGGTGTAATTCCACATATAACCATGGCATGTGTGAGCAATATATCATTTAGTGACAACTTTGTGCAAAAAAAAAAAGTTTGTCATATTCCCGCAACTTGTGGCAAAATAGTAAATATTCCATGGACTGAACATGCCTCTCAGTAAAGAGGTTGGGGTGTCTACTTTCCAAAATGGGGTCATTTGGGGGGGTTTTGTGCTATTTTGGCATTTTATGGCTTTCGAAACTGTGATAGGTAGTGAGGAGTGAAATCAAAAATTTGCGCCCTTAGAAATCCTGAAGGCGGTGCTTGGTTTCCGGGGTCCCGTACGTGGCTAGGCTCCTAAAAAGTCCCACAGATGTGGTATCCCCGTACTGTACTCAGGAGAAGCAGCAGAATGTATTTTGGGGTGCACTTCCACATATAACCATGGCATGTGTGAGCAATATATAATTTAGTGACAACTTTTTGTAATTTTTTATTTTTTTTTGTCATTATTCAATCACTTGGGACAAAAAATAAAAATATTCAATGGGCTCAACATGCCTCTCAGCAATTTCCTTGGGGTGTCTACTTTCCAAAATGGGGTCATTTGGGGGGGTTTTGTACTGCCCTGCCATTTTAGCACCTCAAGAAATGAGATAGGCAGTCATAAATTTAAAGCTGTGTAAATTCCAGAAAATGTACCCTAGTTTGTAAACGCTATAACTTTTGCGCAAACCAATAAATATACGCTTATTGACATTTTTTTTACTAAAGACATGTGGCTGAATACATTTTGGCCTAAATGTATGACTAAAATTGAGTTTATTCGATTTTTCTTATAACAAAAAGTAGAAAATATCAATTTTTTTCAAAATTTTCTGTATTTTTCCGTTTATATCGCAAAAAATAAAAATCGCAGAGGCAATCAAATACCATTAAAAGAAAGGTCTATTTGTGGGAAGAAAAGGACGCAAATTTCGTTTGGGTACAACATTGCATGTCCGCACAATTTCCAGTTAAAGCAGCGCAGTGCAAAATTCAGAAAATAGCTCTGGTCCTTTAGCTACCAAATGGTCCGGGGCTTAAGTGGTTAAAACAAAGTAACATTACAGTATAACAGTAAGACCTTACCATACCATACCTGCAAAGCAAATACCAAAAAAAAAAAAAAATTGTCAAAAATAAAACATTTTTTTAACGCAACCTGTGCCTAAAATATATATACAGGTCCTTCTCAAAAAATTAGCATATTGTGATAAAGTTCATTATTTTCTGTAATGTACTGATAAACATTAGACTTTCATATATTTTAGATTCATTACACACAACTGAAGTAGTTCAAGCCTTTTCTTGTCTTAATATTGATGATTTTGGCATACAGCTCATGAAAACCCAAAAATCCTATCTCAAAAAATTAGCATATTTCATCCGACCAATAAAAGAAAAGTGTTTTTAATACAAAAAAAGTCAACCTTCAAATAATTATGTTCAGTTATGCACTCAATACTTGGTCGGGAATCCTTTTGCAGAAATGACTGCTTCAATGCGGCGTGGCATGGAGGCAACCAGCCTGTGGCACTGCTGAGGTGTTATGGAGGCCCAGGATGCTTCGATAGCGGCCTTAAGCTCATCCAGAGTGTTGGGTCTTGCGTCTCTCAACTTTCTCTTCCCAATATCCCACAGATTCTCTATGGGGTTCAGGTCAGGAGAGTTGGCAGGCCAATTGAGCACAGTAATACCATGGTCAGTAAACCATTTACCAGTGGTTTTGGCACTGTGAGCAGGTGCCAGGTCGTGCTGAAAAATGAAATCTTCATCTCCATAAAGCTTTTCAGCAGATGGAAGCATGAAGTGCTCCAAAATCTCCTGATAGCTAGCTGCATTGACCCTGCCCTTGATAAAACACAGTGGACCAACACCAGCAGCTGACATGGCACCCCAGACCATCACTGACTGTGGGTACTTGACACTGGACTTCAGGCATTTTGGCATTTCCCTCTCCCCAGTCTTCCTCCAGACTCTGGCACCTTGATTTCCGAATGACATGCAAAATTTGCTTTCATCCGAAAAAAGTACTTTGGACCACTGAGCAACAGTCCAGTGCTGCTTCTCTGTAGCCCAGGTCAGGCGCTTCTGCCGCTGTTTCTGGTTCAAAAGTGGCTTGACCTGGGGAATGCGGCACCTGTAGCCCATTTCCTGCACACGCCTGTTCACGGTGGCTCTGGATGTTTCTACTCCAGACTCAGTCCACTGCTTCCGCAGGTCCTCCAAGGTCTGGAATCGGTCCTTCTCCACAATCTTCTTCAGGGTCCGGTCACCTCTTCTCGTTGTGCTGCGTTTTCTGCCACACTTTTTCCTTCCCACAGACTTCCCACTGAGGTGCCTTGATACAGCACTCTGGGAACAGCCTATTCGTTCAGTAATTTCTTTCTGTGTCTTACCCTCTTGCTTGAGGGTGTCAATGATGGCCTTCTGGACAGCAGTCAGGTCGGCAGTCTTACCCATGATTGCGGTTTTGAGTAATGAACCAGGCTGGGAGTTTTTAAAAGCCTCAGGAATCTTTTGCAGGTGTTTAGAGTTAATTAGTTGATTCAGATGATTAGGGTAATAGCTCGTTTAGAAAACCTTTTCATGATATGCTAATTTTTTGAGATAGGATTTTTGGGTTGTCATGAGCTGTATGCCAAAATCATCAATATTAAAACAAGAAAAGGCTTGAACTACTTCAGTTGTGTGTAATGAATCTAAAATATATGAAAGTCTAATGTTTATCAGTACATTACAGAAAAAAAATGAACTTTATCACAATATGCTAATTTTTTGAGAAGGACCTGTATATGCCGAAGAATGGGGGCATCCTCCCGCAAAAAAGTTATGCCGTGTACACACGGTCAGACTTTTTCACGGGCAAGCCTCCATCGGAATTTCGACCGTATGTACGCGGCATAAAAGGTTATGCTGCATACACACGGTCGGACTTTTCCACAGGCAAGCCTCCGTCGGAATTTCGACCGTATGTACGCGGCAGTAGGAGCAAAATCGCTTCTCCGCCACTGCTGCCCCCATGCTTCGGCATATATGCTCTTTTTTTTAACTGTGGTGGTAAATCACCTCCTACAGCACTGGAGTCATGGCTTTATGTATCATGGGAGCAAACGCTGTTGCTGTCAGGATAAATAATTCCGCGCTGCAGCTGAATGGTGCACCTGAAAACCAAAAATTACATACCTGAAAAGCAAGCATGATAAAACATTGCAGAATAGAATACAGTAAAAAAGAGCAGAACAATAGAGAGAAAATAGAGAGAGAGAGAGAGAACAATAAAACGACAACTATTTATTTTTTTTAATTTTTTTTTGTGTTTTTTGTTTTTACGTTTTTTTTTTTCTTTTTTACACTTTTTTTTGTAACTTTAACAACTGTAATGGTTCGGGTCTCTCAAAATACGATGGCATCTTGGGAGACCCTGTGTAAGTGTGTCCTAGTCTGTGAAATGCTGTACCCTACGCTAAAACTTCACTTTTGAGTGGAAGCGTTCAAAACATTTACCAATGCAAAGACCAGGATTGTAAGGATAGCGTGGACAAAAATAACGGGTGTCACGCCTAAATCCGCGCTTGCTAGAGACACAACATCTTTTTTGGGGGGCTCGTTGGGTAGGGGTACTCTCGAGGAAATACGGATAATGCCTCTCATGCAGCCGGCTTACTGCATTTGGTTGGGGATGGTGAGGTGCAGAACCGCCTGGATACAGGAGTTCTGTGACTATCTCATCCTGGAATTTTAGGAGAGATAACGTCCCGCCTGAAGCTCTGTATAGCACTTTGAGCGTTCAGCAAAGCCAATTGGAATAAGGATAGAGACACTTTTTTGTACCAGCGTCTCGCCTTACGGTCAATTAGATACGGCGCCAACAACTGGTCGTTGAGGTCCACCCCTCCCATATTTTGGTTATATTCGTGGACACAGAGGGGTTTCTCCACAACACCAGTCGCCGTACGAATTTGGACTGTCGTGTCTGCATGAAGGGAGGTAAGAAGGAAAACATTCTTATTATCCCTCCACTTCACAGCGAGCAAATTATTACATTTCAAGCAGGCTCTCTCCCCCAGCCTAAGACGGGAATCTACAAGCCTCTGGGGAAAGCCCCGGCGATTAGGTCGCACGGTGCCACATGCTCCAATCTGATGATCAAACAAGTGACTAAACAGTGGCACGCTCATGTAATAATTGTCCACATACAAGTGGTACCCCTTTTCGAATAAGGGTGACACCAAGTTCCACACTATCTTGCCAGAGCTCCCTATGTAATCTGGGCAGTTGACCAGCTCAACCTGACTATCTTTTCCCTCATAGACCGTAAAAGCTCCATACATAGCCTGTTGCCATGTCACAGAACTTATAGAGCTTGACCCCGTATCTGGCACGCTTGCTGGGAAGGTACTGCTTGAAAGAAAAGCGGCCAGAAAATGTAATCAGGGACTCATCAACGCAGACAACTTGATCAGGAATAAACAAGGCTGCAAAACGTTTGTTGAAGTGGTTTATGAGGGGCTGAATTTTGTAGAGCCGGTCGTATTCAGGGTCTCCACGTGGACGACAAAGTTCATTGTCGTTGAAATGCATGAACCGCAAGATCTGCTCGTATCGTTTCCTGGGCATGGAGGCAGAGAACACGGGCATGTGGTCAATTGGGTGCGTGGACCAATAAGCACGCAATGACAGGAATTTATGTGTGCCCATGTTGAGGAAAAGGCCCAGAAAGGTCTTAAATTCGGGAAACGTAATTGGTTTCCAATCTTTGGCAATGGAAGGCAACTGGGGATTAGCGGCGATGAATTGACCAGCACATAAATTACTCTGGTCCACAATAGATCTATAGAGATCTTCCGTGAAAAACAGCGAATAAAAATCAATTGGCATAAAATCAGCTGTTTCCACCTGAATACCGGGTTGGGCAGTGAATGGGGGAAATATGGGTTCTGCAGAAGTGGTGGGGACCCAATCAGGATAGGCGAATTCTGCAGGAAGGGCACTATGGGCACGACGGGCCTGCCTTTGTCTTCTTCTTGGTGGCAGCGGGACACTACTTGTGCTTGCCACCTCGCCAGCTTGAACTGCACTTATGGGACTCGCCACGTCCGTAACGAAACATGTCAACTACTGGGGTGAACACCCCCTGTTGATGCCTACCCAAGTCGCCCCCAATCTTTAAGGGGAATTAACCAATTGTTCCCGTGAAATATTATCTGGATTTTCCAATTGGATTTCAGGATTCTACATACATCCCATACAAATACCTTAAAAGGACTGCAAGATATGTGGAACTCTGGAGGAAGGACTTGTTCACCAGTTTATGTTATCTACATGTCGTTCATGGCTTGCCGATAGCCGCTGAAAGCGCCTACTGTATATACAGATCGATCCCATTGGGAGATCTCTGTACTATTACCTGCACTATCGAAACGGATTGTGAACAATCATCGGGGACGCACATACACAGTTTACTCGGATTTGGAGATTTCTGTGCAACCATCAATCCATTGGACTAATTTCATGTGTTCCGATAATCCATGCAGGTCGCGTGAGTAAACCAATGAATGCCATGTGTATATATATATCACAATCTTTATCTGTAGAGCATAGAAACATTTATGATGATTATAATGGAAAACTTTGAAATCCACTTCTAATTCGATATATCACTGACAATAACCATCGCAAGGATATGAACTATCACTATTACACCTCCAATCAGGTACACCTGGGAAACCATACTAACATTTACCCACTGTTTGGGAATTCGTTGGAGACACACTCCCATAGGAATTAATTCTTTGCACGGATCTTGGTGATATAGCAGTGATTGGACATTTACATAATTTGAAGTGGATGGATGCTTGTGGTTTTTCTTTACTCAATTCGGTTTTTGCTATATTTCTACCATCCAGATAAACCACATATCTCCTATGCCCGGATCCCTGCGGATCATCACATAACAACTCCATTAGGGCCCCCTACTGACTTACTGTTGACTGGGGGGGGTGGGATTTTTTTGTATGGGAACCTGATCTAGGTTGCATCTTCCACTCATTAGCAACGATATATGCTGACTTTAAGCACACGCTACTTCTGTTTAGGAACTATACGGGTGAACCTTTGGTCTCTTTAGGGGACTCTTGGGTTATATCAGGTATTTTAGGGGGGTGTTCCTCATAGGGGGGAGGGAGTGGGTTCACCAGCTATCAATCACTGAGGGGATTCTCTCTGGCTGGAGGGATCCATAGTGGTTTGATGGCCTCTCATATGGTTCTTTTTTGGTCATGTGTTAAATTGGGGTATCAGTAGTGTTTTTACCTTGTGTTTGCCTGTTATAGGCTATTAAAATGTGTAATATTATTCATTTAGGTGTGTGGAGGTCTGTTCCTTTTTTTGTTTTTTACCTTTATATATACTAACCTAACGCTGCCTGGGGCGACACAGACCCTCTCTGGCGCTTAAACCTAATTGATATCACCCGCCGGGCGATCAGGGAGTTAAACCTTTATTGGGTTATATACGGCGGGTGCCCTGATGCTATAAAAAGCAAACTAACCAACCAGCGTCAACCGTAACACTTATATGGTGATCACTGGTGAAAGGGTTAACTAGGGGCAATCAGGGGGTTAAAACCTTTATTAGGTTATATATGGGGGTACCTGACGCTATATAAAAAACTGACGGGTAACCTAAATAACTAACTGGCTAACCAGTGTCACCAGTGACACTTATACGGTGATCACTGGTGAAAGGGTTAACTCTAGGGGCAATCAGGGGGTTAAAATAATATATGGGGGTACCTGACGCTATAAAAACCTGCGGCGAACCTAAAAATAAATAACTGGCTATTTAGGGCACCACCGACAAAAAACGATCGCTTAGTGACGCTGGCGTTAGAGGGTGAAAGGGTTACCTGGGGGGCGATCAAGGGGTTAAACCTTTATTAGGGGGGGTTAGGGGGCTACCCTGGACCTAAAGGGGCCTAAACCTAACTGCCCTGCAGTAAAAAAATGACCACTGCAAATGGTGCACTGTGACAGGGGGTACTGGGGGTGATCTGGGGGGTGATCTGGGGGTGACTGGGGGGTGTAAGTGTGCCTACATGTACTGGTGTCAGTGTAGTGTTTGTGCACTTACTGTGAGATGTCTTCTCTCCTCGCGCCGGAACGAAAAGACCGCCGCATGGAGAGATTACATCACTTCCTCTGCCTGTGTTTACATTACACAGGCAGAGGAAGATTCTCAATCGCCGGGAGCGATCGCGAGGGGGTGGCCGGAAACGAATGGCCGTCCCCTCATCACGGATCGCTCCCGAACAGATAACCACCGCTCACTGTATAGAAGGGGGGTCCGATGGGACCCCCCAACTATACGAAGGCAGTCACGTACAGGTACGTGATTGTGCCTGTCCGTGCCATTCTGCCGACGTATATATACAGTGAGCGGTCGTTAAGTGGTTAAGTAGCACAACAAGGAATTTTTATGAAATTTTTTGTTAATAATAAAATCTATATTTTTCTATAAAATTCAATTATTCATTTATTGACACCTTTAAAGTCTTGTGGTTTTCTTCTAGTCATGTATTCTTCATAAAAATTACCCTTACCTTTTAGAAATTCTATTTACTGTAACTTGCAATAACGTTCCTTTCCTAACTGAAACAAACTGTGGCTGCCCGAGGTTACTTGCACAGGTGGAGTCTCTCAGAAATAAGTCCATGTTTGGTAGCGCTCTAACAGAGAAGTCCATGTTCCAAGGTTCTTCTGGCGAATCGGTATTCTAGAGTGAACCATAGATCCCAGCAAGTCTTTAGCGTAGGTTCCCCATGGTCTTCCCCAAGTGTTCCTTGGAGCCCTCCTAGGATCCAGACCTCTTCCCTTTTATAGAACATGGGAGGCAGGCTGAACCCCAGTGAAAGTCCCAGTGCACACCGGGGAAAAGGCAGCAAAACATTAACCCCTTCCCCCTGACCTGGACAGCCCAATGCTAGCTACACACACACAGTAGGCAACCTGCCTACAGGCTGTGGGGCATCATTCACTATGATTGACATGGATCTTCATTGTTGGATGACATGATTGATGATGGATGTACGTTGTGGGATTTTTTTTTATTTTTTATTAAAGGACTTGTCATAAAGTGTCACTGTGTTTATTTACTGTTTGTTTATTTGTGAATAAGTAGGGGTATGTGCTATTCATATGATGGAGGGAGGCTTATGGGGGCCTCCTTATTGGTAAAGGAGGCTTCCAGATTCTGAGAAGTTCTCCTTGCCCACAGAACAACAACTACCTCTTGGCCATGGCTGTGGGGAAGAGACCATTGCAGCTATCAACATGGGGACAAGGTGGTTTTGGTGCTAGGTGCTCCACCCCACTTGTTGAGGGCTCGTTGCCTGTTATAATTCAGTAAGGGGAAGTGGGGGTGCACACCCTGCCCTCCTCCCCTTTCCTGACCAGCCAGGATGCATACTTGGAAAAGGGTCTGTTATTAATTTAAGGGGGGGGGGGTCTCACCCTTTTCTTTTCTCATGTTTTTGTATGTGGGGTCCCCCTTTAATATCCATTCCAGATTCTGCTCTAGAATAAGGGCCAGTTCACACCAGAATGGGACAGGAACATGGTCCACGCTCCTGTGCGATTGCTGCATGCTCCCCTGCATGTGGGGTCCCCCATTAATATCCATTCCAGATTCTGCTCCCAACAACATGATGCTGCCACCACCATGTTTCACAGTGTGGACGGTGTGTTCAGGTTGATGTGCAGTGTTACTTTTCCGCCACATATAGCGTTTTGCTTTTAGGCCAAAAAGTAAAATTTTGGTCTCATCTGACCAGAGATCCTTTTTCCACATGTTTGCTGTGTCCCCCACATGGCTTCTCACAAACTGCAAACGGGACTTCCTATAGCTTTCTTCCAACAATGGCTTTCTTCTTGCCACTCTTCCATAAAGGGCAGATTTGTGGAGTGCACGACTAACGGTTGTCCTGTGGACAGATTCTCCCACCTGAGCTGTGGATCTCTGCAGCTCCTCCATAGTTACCATGGGCCTCTTGGCTGCTTCTCTAATAAATGCTTTCCTTGTCCGGCCTGCCAGTTTAGGTGGATGGCCATGTCTTGGTAGGTTTGAGTTGTGCTCTTTCCATTTTCGGATGATAGATTGAACAGTGCTCCGTGAGATGTTCAAAGCTTGGGATTTTTTTTTAAACCTAACCCTGCTTTAAACGTCTCCACAACTTTATCCCTGATCTGTCTGGTGTGTTCCTTGGCCTTCATGATACTGTTTGTTCACTAAGATTCTCTAACAAACCTCAGAGGGCTTCACAGAACAGCTATATTTATACTGAGATTAAATTACACACAGGTGGACTCTATTTACTAATTAGATGACTTTTGGTTCCACTAGATTTTAGTTAGGGATATCAGAGTAAAGGGGGCTGAATACAAATGCACGCCACACTTTTCACATATTTATTTGTAAAAAATTTGTAAGACCATTTATCATTTTCCTTCCACTTCACATTTATGTGCTATTATGTGTTGGCCTATCACATAAAATCCCAATAAAATACATTTACGTTTTTGGTTGTAACATGATAAAATGTGGAAAATTTCAAGGGGTATGAATACTTTTTCAATGCATTGTTTTTTGTTTTATTTTTCTTTGCATGCTAGTCTCGTATGGAAAACCAATAGGTTATTAAAGTTACGAAAATTCTCGTAAGACAAAATACAACTTGATGTAATGTATTGTAATGCATTCTTTTGTTTCTGAGCATGCGTGGTCTCAGTCACACAATTTCTTTTTCATACAAATACTATACTAATTACATGAAAATCATTCGTTGTTATCGTACGAGATTTTTTTTCGTGTTTGACCCTTTGTATATTTTCGCATGAACTGTCGTGATCGACTCCTGAAAGCTGTGTACTAATGAATAGATTATCGGACCATCGCTCCAAATTTGTGTTTTTTCATTCGATATTTTCATGTGCACAGGCCTTAACCACTTCCCTACCCAGCCATAGTCAAATGACGTCCACAGATGGGATCTCCCATCCTGGGTGGACGTCATATGACGTCCTGGCTTTGTAGGGGGATATCTGAATGATGCCTGCAGCTAGAGGCATCATTCAGATATCCTTTTAAAGTGCCGGCGATTCTGTGCACCATAAGAATGATCATAGCGGCAGTTCCGCCGCTTGATCGTTCTTATAGGCGGCGGGAGGGGACATCACCCCCCTCCCGCCGCCATCCGGTGCTTCTCCGGGCTCTCCCATGCGATCGGGGACCCGGAGCGAATCTTCCGGCGCCGTTGGTGGGTCACGTGACGAGCATAGAGATGACTGGTGACCAGATGGTCACCAGTCATCTCTATGATCGTCGGAGGGCCGGGTGCGATGTGATGACGTCACGCCCGAGTCCTCAAATGTAAACAAAGCCGCCATTGCGGCTGTAAGTATGAGATCAGTGAAAACATTTTCACTGATCTCATGCTTTCCAGCCTGGAGGAGAGATGTGGGGTCTTATTGACCCCGCATCTCTCCATAAAGAGGACCTGTCACACACATTCCTATTACAAGGGATGTTTACATTCCTTGTAATAGGAATAAAAGTGATCAAAAAAATAAAAAGTAAAATAATTGTAAAAAAAAAAAAAATAGGTAAAAAAAAAAAAATTTAAACGCCCCTGTCCCCGGTAGCTCGCGATCAGAAGCGAATGCACACGTAAGTCGCCCACATATGTAAACGCCGTTCAAACCACACAAGTGAGGTATCGCCGCGTGCGTTAGAGCACGTGCAACAATTCTAGCACTAGACCTCCTCTGTAATTCTAACCTGGTAACCTGTAAAAAAAATTAAAGCGTCGCCTATGGAGATTTTTAAGTACCGAAGTTTGGCGCCATTCCATGAGTGTGCGCAATTTTAAAGCGTGACATGTTAGGTATCTATTTACTCGGCGTAACATCATCTTTCATATTTTCCCCAAAAATTGGGCTAACTTTACTGTTTTGTTATTTTTTAATTCATGAAACCATTTTTTTTTTTTAAAAAGGCGTTTGAAAAATTATTGCGCAAATATCGTGCAAGAAAAAAAGTTGCAATGACCGTCATTTTATTCCCTGGGGTGTCTGCTAAAAAAACATATATAATGTTTGGGGGTTCTGAGTAATTTTCTAGCAAAAGAATGATGATTTGTACATGTAGGAGAGAAGTGCTAGAATAAGCCCGGTATTGAAGTGGTACAAAAAGCCCTGTATTGAAGTGGTTAAAATGATATTAAACATTATTAATTTTTTTACATTAAAATAAAAAGCATGTTATAGTTACCTGCTCTGTGCAATATTTTTGCTGCCTATGGGGGCACTTATGCGTACTTGCTCCTGAGCCAGACTATTTGTTTCTATTCAGACACACAGCCTGGCTTGGCCCCACCCTCTGCTCTCTGCTCACAGGTTTTGACTGACAGCAGCAGGACCCAATGGCTCCCACTGCTGTCAGCTAAGACTATGACAGCTGGGAGAAGGGAGAAGAGCTGGTGCAGAGTACACAGCTCTGGAGTGAGATAGGGCTCAGGTGAGTATTTAAGGGGGTAGCTGCGGGG
Organism: Rana muscosa; assembly: GCA_029206835.1. Taxonomy (NCBI): domain Eukaryota; kingdom Metazoa; phylum Chordata; class Amphibia; order Anura; family Ranidae; genus Rana; species Rana muscosa. The sequence goes on from CM055118.1 coordinate 201,437,437, forward strand.
GGAGCTTCACGCAAAGGTTTTTTTACCTAATACATAAAATGCGTGAGGCCGGGTTCACACCTATGCGAATTGGATGCGGCTTAATACGCATCCAATTCTCATGTCATTAGAAAATACATTCATTTTTATGAGGCTAGTTCACATATGTGCGATGCATTCGCACTGCGCAGTGACGAAAAAACGTGTGCGTTTTCTAGGCATTGTGGTGTGGCTCAGGTGCGAATTCAGGCCCATTATCTTCTATGGGCACGCATCTGATTCGTGGAAGTTTTCTCCCCTCCTCCTCTACCTCCCCCTTCTCTCAGTTCCTCCCCTGTGTGTTTGATGCTGCTGACCTGAGCAGACATGTCCAAAAGACGGAGCAAAAAAGTTGCTGCTAAGGTGAAGGAATCTGTGGATTGTGAGGAGCTGATCCGACTTGTCAGGGACCAACCAATGATCTATGACACCCGGCATCCTAAATATAAGGACAATGTGCTCAAAAAATGTGCATGGGTTGAAATTGCTTGAAACCTATTGCCAAAGTGGAGCATGTGCTCATCCCAACTTCAGGCTGACAAATGTAAGTTTACTTTTCTTATTATCTACCTCAAGATGCTGTGCTATTATTGAGTTATGTTGTTAACATTTTTTTAACTTACAAAATACCCCCACAAATCCATACCAGGCCCTTATCCAAGCATGCAGCATGTCAGGCCAGGATAAGTGTGCTAATGAGCCCTCCCCCCTGAACCATACCATGCCACATGCTCTCAACATATGTAGGGTGCTTTGGCCTCCCTCCCAAAGCACCTTGTCCCCATGTTGATGTAGACAAGTGCTTCATCCCCACATCCTTGGCCATTGGTTGTAGGTGTCTGCATGCGTGGTACTTAGAAGATTATGCAAGCTCCCTTTAACGAGATTGTTCCCAGATCCTATGCACATGGTAAAGGGTTGGGACTTTGAGTGAGGTTTGTAAACCACTGGTAGGTGCAGCAAAACATAATCTTGATACAATTACAGGAACAAGATAATGCACATGAAAAACAATCTTTATTAGATAGTCTGTCGGTATGGTAACTATGTTACGACATAATGCAAAAATTACTCAATAAAATAACCACAGCGAAAGTACAACAATGACACACAATAAAATCAGGATATGTGATGGGTACATGACAAAACACTAGAGGGATTGCCGCACAATATGCTTGACGCATTTCGTGAAAACATCACTTCCTCAGGAGCAGGCGCAATCCAACTATCTATAGGGAACACATATGAGTAATCAGTGTCACTATTTGCGTTAATGATTAGAATTATCAGCTCAGGGATGAGCAATCACAGAAATGGATTGTGTGTGTACTCACGGATACAGCTCCCATTGATTGTGCCAGGTGCAGACAGCCAAGGCGAACCCCATGGGTGTCCACCACGGGAACTGGGGGGGCCATCTCGATACACGTCAATTGTAGCATGAGGACCACAGAATAGTTATGGATCACCATATACATCATTGTTGATAGATTGGTCATCCAGTATGGATTCTATTAGAGTAACAATGAATATATGAATAATGTGTTGAATATCACAAAATTCGTGGGTTATCAATATAAGTATAAAAATAATTGTAGATGGTTCAACCTATGAGGGCTTGCCACTGGAATTCTAACAATTGAAAGTAGGTAAGTATGTAATATATGTATATGGTCCTTGCAAAGTATATATATTGCTAGTAGAGATAAAGAGAATTAGACCCTTGTATAGCTAGATTGCAGGTATCAAAAACTGATGAGCCGGGTAAAAGTGGTGATTTTAGGGACTGGTAACAAATCAAACACAGCTTATTAATCCAGAGGAATTACCTTGTAGTTGGTATGATATTCATGAAAAAGGGGGTCACTTAGAATGGGTCCATAAGTTGATCATTCAAAACTGTGGTCCTCTGCAGCAATAGGGGATAGATGTAATCACCTTCAAAACATGCATGGAAATGAGCCCCAGCGTCACGCGGCGCACTTTAATAGGGAGTGCGTCATCAGCTGACCGGCTGTGAGCTGGTCAGCCTTTGGCGCCAAATCCAAACTCCCCATACAAGAGAACGCCCAGATCCTAGGGGGAGTGGCCATCTGTTGTTGTCAGCCCCTTGTTACGATTTTACCCATGATGGCCGGACAAACACATCCCAAGGAGGCGGCCCTGACAAATGACCATCCTTGACCACTGACCAATAAACATGGCCACACCCCTTTTATTTTTTTTAAAGGACCCACAACAGAGCACACATAACGGCGCCAGACAGCGACAGAGGAGGACATGAAATAAGCACAATTATGAAGTGAAGCTTAGCTTAGGGATGCAAAATAATCTAAACCACAAACGTTAACTTATTTATTTTTTTATATAACGCAAAATTACACATATTTACAGTATTAGAAATATCTCACATTCCAGTTTATAATGGCACGTTAAATTATTTTTGATACAAATAATGGCAGTATGCATGAATCTCCACTAATTGCATAGAATACCAAAAGAACATTCCACTACTCTGCGTGCCCGAATTAGTCGATAATTGAAGACTCTTTTTTCTGTGTTCAGTGATCGACTAGAAAAAGTTCTTAGCATGTTTTTCCCAAGGGCAAAAGCTGCATCGCCTACATAAACATGTGGGAGGGAAGGCTCAGTTGTTCCGGGCAAGGAAGAATCATTGGGCAAGTCCAGTCTATTCTCCCTCAGCATTCGCCCAAATGAAGAATGGGCAAATACACTTGAATCGGAGCTGCTCCCATAAGCACCGACATCTATATAAACAAAATTATAATTTGCGTCTGCCACTGCCATTAAGACCAGGGAGAAATATTTTTTATAATTAAAAAATTGTCTTCCACTAGCAAATGGCTTGATGATGCGGATGTGCTTCCCATCGATGGCTCCCAGACAGCTAGGAAAGTTACACCGCTCCCAGAATAGCTTAGATATATTCAACCAATCTTGTTGTGTTGGCTTCTTCATGACCAAACTCCTCAGTTCTTCCCATATGTCAATACAGGTTTCATGAACAATGCCACATATAGTAGATTTGCCCACCTTAATATCATAGTGCAGGCTTCCAAAATAATTTCCTGTACGTAGATACCAAAAAGAAAAGAGAAATAACATTATTAATCTTTTGTCTTTTTTTTCAGTGCACTACTTAAAGACAAGGTGGCGCAGCATGCGAGATGCCTACAAAAAATATAATCGCCATGTCAAAGAGGTGAAGTGTGGCTCGGGGGCAACAGCTAGGGTACCCTATATGTTTGCCGGGGACCTTGAATTTCTGAAACCAATTATAGAGATGAGGGAGTACGTTTTCAGCTATATCATCAATGTATCGGGTAAACTATTAACTTTTTGTGGGACTTGTTAACTTACAGTATTTTATTTTTAACAGGACTCAAGCTAGTTGGGATGAACAAGATGTTCTAGAGGACCAACCGGAGGGCCATTCTGAGGCACAATCTGAGGCCCCAGAAGATATTGTTTTTCAGGAAGGCAATGATGATATCGCACAAATCCAAATAGCCTCAAATGTGTGGCTAGGAAACACAGAAGAGGAATCTGCAGTGGCACAGGCTATCCCTGGCCCATCCTCTGCTTCTGAGAACATTGGCCGGACAGCCAAAGTTGCATGTAGGCGAGCACCTGTATCGCAACCTGACAGAAGTAAGCATCTACTTGAAATGTTAAAAATAATGTCAGAAAAGGTGGATGCTTTCTTATGTCCGGATACTATACTGGCGCTCAGTTTTGTCCCTCTTATTTAAAATGTAAAACCAGAGCGATACTATGATATGCAAAGGACTGTAGAACAAGTGCTGCATTCCTTCTCACAGCCACCAGAGGAAACTACATTTGTAAGGCCATATGTGGCACCAGCAAGACCTCAACTTCAATACCCCAGGTCCGGGCAGTACTCTGAACCACAATGCCAACCATACCCCTATATTCCCCATCCTATCCTTCTAGCTTTGAACATGCAGGTTCAATATATGATGCACCACACAGTCGCATTCCCTATCCCATTCAATCCCCTATACCTTCTATCAGGCCACCCCCACAAAATCCGAGGATGTATGGGCCACATCAACAAGGCGAGCCTAGGCGTGCTCCCAGCACTGCCAGTGATGAAACTGCTTCCGCAAGTCAGTACTCAAATGAGGCCCCGTCACAAATAATCTATTATAATCTGTGATTTATTATGTGTGTCCAAAGTTGAGGACCATGCAGGCACATTTGTGTACAATTTTGTTAAAGAGGTCTACTTGAGAGCCATGTTTGTATTTTATATATGAAAAAAGTTATTTTATTTTAGCTAATTTAGCTAATATTTTTTTACGTTAAGCTTTGTTGACACTTGAATAAAACATTCTGGTGACAATTTTGGTTTGGGTATAAATTTTAATTTACACATGTTTGACAGTTCAACACAGTTAATATTGCATGCTCAAAATTAACAATGACAAAGGACATCAGTGGCTACAATTACCTTAGTGTGATAAGTAATCTTTCTGCAGGCTGTATACTTGGTCTGTAGTATGTGTTCTGTCGCACCAAACGAGGGGAGATTAGTCCAAGCAATTCATCAAAACTAAATAAACAAATTATTTTACTGTAGATACATGTATGAAAGCCAGTTTGACATTTAAGAAAAATAAAGAGGAAGGGCAGTGATTCATAACATTAGTATTATGGAACAAGATAAGGCGTTTGCCTGCATCCTTAAGGCAAAAATTAAAAAAAGGGTAAGGGGGTGACCTAAAAATAACTATGCAATGTCATTTACAGTTGTGACATCATTTGGACATGTATTTACACACAGGCAGCTCAATTTAACAATACCAATTGTCAGGGCACAAACTTGTGCACAAAACGGCGTGGGGTCACCCCCAAAAGCACCTTGTCCACATCAACTAGGGGACAAGGTGCTTTGGTGGGGAAGCCAAATCACAAACACAATGTTAAGGGCATACGGCCTGGTATGGTCCAGGAGGGGGGACTCCACCCCTCCTTTTCCATGCCAGACAGGCTGCATGGCTGGATAAGGGGCTGGTATGGATATTGGTGGGTCACCCCACAACATTAGCACAAAATAAATTCTAATTAAAGCTAAGCACACACATAGGTTGGACTTGATGGACTTGTCCCTTTGTTCAAACATCATTTACTATTTAACCATGGAACAATGGAGGAAAACAATGGTCCAAAAAAGGTCACTCCCTTTTATTAGCAGCAGCACACCCAGCTTAACAACGATTGGCCTGCAAAAAAACGCAGCTCCGATGGTACACCTGACATGATACCTTAAAATTTGCAGCAGATCCGCAGCTAAAACGCAGATGAACCGCTGAACAACTGAATGATATCTTGCCAAAGACTCCGGAGCTCAAAAACGCACTGCACAAGTGTGAATCCAGCCTGAAGGTAAAAAATGTTTACCTTTAGAGCCAATTTAGGGGCCCTTTCACACGTGCGGACCGTATGTCAGTTTTTCATCCATCCGTTTTCGGATGAAAAACTGACATACATGTATCCCTATGGGATAGCGGCTGTCAGCGGGTGCGGGACATTGGCAAAAAAAAACGGGAATTGCCACAGAAGTTGTTGAGCGGGGGGGGTTTGGGGCGCAGCGGGGGGCCGCCGATCGGGGGGGCATACTAGTGCGCCGATCGCGGGGGGGGGGCTCTTACCTGCTGCTGCTGCTCCTCTTCTTCTCTTCATGTTTCCTGCTGTGCGGGAAACATGATAGTCTCGCGGGAGTGCGGGAAGGAGGAGCCTCTGCGGGTAAAACCCGCACAATCCATGCCAGTTGGGAGGTATGGTCTCCGCTATGCTCCGTTTCTGCAGATGGAGGAAAATCCTATTTTTCCATCCGTCTGCAGAGCGGATCGGATGAACATGGACAGACGGTCCGTGTTCCTCCGATCCCCCCATAGAGGAGAGCGGAGATCTGACTGGTCCGTCTCTGCACATTGTGCAGAGACGGGCTAGTCATAAGCCGGCTCAGCGGGGATCAACGGAGCGATCCCCGCTGAGCAAGCAGATGTTAAAGGTACGGATCCTCACAGGATCCGTACGTGCGAAAGGGCCCTTAGGGTCAGGCATAGATGAAGGGAATTCTCAGTCATTTGTTTACAAACACAAGTAAAGCAGCTACCATTTGCTAGCAATTTAACAGCATGGATTTTTCTTTGTATCATGCCCACTGACGTTTTTACAGCTGCGTTTTTTAGAGCTTAAAAACGCCTGTCCATGTTATTGTAAATAATTATTTATTTTTTTATTTTTATTTTTTGAAAAAAAAAAAAAAAACGTCGGAGCTAAAAACGCGACCGCGCGTTAGTGCGCAGGCAGGCCCGAAAAACTAACACCGCTCAACCTCCCCATCCAGGAGGGTACGTGCTGCTAGTGCGGTGTGCCTCATTCTTTCCTGCGGAGGAGCCAAGTAAAGAAAAGCAGGTAAAGTCTGGGGTGAGTACGCTAGACATGTTTCCCCTTAAACCACTCAAGTGTGGCTTTAGCAGTGTGTTTGGGGTCATTGTCCTGCTGAAAGGTGAACCTCCGTCCCAGCCTCAAAACACACACAGAGTGGTACAGATTTTTCTCAAGAATATCCCTATATTTAGCACCATCCATCTTTCCCTCAACTCTGACCAGTTTCCCAGTCCCGACTGCTGAATGCACTTCAGGAAGAATGGTCAAACATTCCTATAGACACACTCCTAAACCTTGTGGACAGCCTTCCCCGAAGAGCTGAAGCTGTTATAGCTGCAAACGGTGGGCCAACTCAATATTGAACCCTACGGGCTAAGACTGGGATGCCATTAAAGTTAATGTGTGTATAAAGACAGGTGTCCCAATACTTTTGACAATATAGTGTAGATCTTCCACTTTTTAAGGAACTGACAGGTTCACTTGAATGCACTTAGGTCTGTGAACTGCGTGCCAAATATCTGGCAGCGATCACTTTTTTTCATTTCTATACCTTGCATATTTTTATAGCTCTTCTAGCACAAATGATTGAATGGTGAAATTTTTTTTTTCAAAGTAATAAAACCTATAAAGTGAAGGGTTGAACTCATTTTCGGAGAGTAATTGTTTTCATCCTTTAAAATAAAAATTTCAGATGTAATTATGGAACGCTTAAAAACATCAAAGCCATCTAGAGCTTAAAAGAAAACATGCACAAACATAAACGCTCTGCGTTTAACATTATAACAGTCCTCTTGCAAATGAATTCGACCCCAATTTTCCAAAATTAATTTGTGCCGGCTATATTGGTCGTATGACGTTGTTCGCTGAGAATGAATTAACACAGAGCCCATCAATCCTGAGGCAGACGCATAGCTTCTAACACTTTCAACCGACCCAGATGTCAAGAGAAAGAACAAGTGAGTAATTCGGAAAACTGTAAGTTCTGATTACAACTAGAGTCTAAATTTGGAATTCTGCAAGGGTCTCCGTTTGTGAGGTGATTGCGTTCGACCTTATAAAATTATTCTACAAAGTGGTGCTTTTTTTTTTTTTTTCCGGTCTCTGATTGTCCAATTAAAGCTACACTCCAGGAAGATATGAAATACACACATCAACACAGCTCTGCATTCATTATAATTCCTTACCGTATATACTCGAGTATAAGCCGACTCGAGTATAAGCCGAGGTACCTAATGTTGCCAAAAAAACTGGAAAACCTTACTGACTCGAGTATAAGCCGATGCCTCACTGTCCACTGTTCCCTAGCTTGCTGTTCCCTATTTTACATTGTAAATAGTACCTGTAAAGAAGCTGCGGCGTCCATCGTTCAAATTCCGCGGCGTCCATCGTTCAAATTCCGCGGTCTCTTCCTGTTCCTTCCGTGATAGGCGATTCTCAGCAGACACTCTCAGCCTATCACGATCATTCTCTCATCCTCAGTTTTCCCAGCAGACACTGTGTTGGGTGTTCCGCCAATCACAGACATCTGCTGGAAAACTGAGGATGAGAGAACGTTCGTGATAGGCGGAGAGTGTCTGATGAGATTCGCCTATCACGGAAGGAACAGGAAGATACCGCGGGATTCGAACGATGGACGCTGCAGCCGCCGCAACTTCTTTACAGGTACTATTTACAATGGAAAAAATTCGCTGACTCGAGTATAAGCCGAGGGGGGGGGGGGGACTTTCAGCCCCAAAAAAAGGGCTGAAAATCTCGGCTTATACTCGAGTATATACGGTATGTATTTTGTTTAATTAAACAGTACAGTCCCTGTACTGCAGAGCTCAGACTGGATAAGGGAGAAGCAGCACAATGAGCCAACCAGTAGTGCTACACTGCCAGGAACTTTCAAATAGGAGGAGAGAGCAGAGTGCAAAAGACATGAATTTTGCAACCTGCTGCTTCTCCTTTCACTGCCCAATCACAGGCTGCAGGGGGGCTGCAGGGGGACAAGACCTGTGAATGTTACTTAACAGCGGCAGAAAAAAATGAGGTCTCCTCCCCTGGCAGACAGCACTATGCTGTGTGGCAGGGCTGTGTAAATCTCAGAAATGGATGGGCAAAAATATAAATCCTTTCTTAGGTAAGTAGTGTGACAGGAAGAAACAGAACACAGAGCCCATCAGTTCATGGGCTAATAACAAGAAGCATTCTGATAGAAGAAGAATCAGTCGCTGTGCTGCCTCTGCTTTCACTATCCATTCGCAGGCTATGGGTGGGTCCAGGACAACCTAGGCTCAGAGGAAGTTGGATGAATGAAACTGGCCATCAGACTGAGGACATCTCAAAAGTACTGTTTGGGAAATCTCTGGATTGAAGGCAGATGTTGCAGCAAAACAGTTTTTTAAATCGTTTAGAGGTTATTACTGTATTTATTGGCATATAACACTCACTTTTTTACCCTGAAAATAGAGGGTAAACTGTTCCTGCGTGTTATACGCAGGGGCCTGTGGAAAGTTTTTTTCCTGAAACTTCCCTCTTAAAGTTAGGGTGTGTGTTATACGCCTGTGCGTGTTATACGCCGATAAATACGGTAATTATTATCTTGTTATTTTTGGTTGGAGTTCCGATTTAAAGTGTACTTTGTGGTTTTGGGAAAATAATTGTAGAATTGAAAATCAAAGTGTATCTAAAGCCACGACTGTTTCGAGATTTACTGTCTATATATTTTTTTTGATAACCACTGTAACCGGGCAGGAATTGTTCTGGTGACAAATGTCTCTGTGATAGATCCAACCAGGACAGAGGCTTTTGGAGGGTACTGGGGGCTAACCGTCTAACCACTGATTATGGCCCATAAAAGAGACCAGGGATTTTGTTTGCTTCTCCCATTCAGAGCATTGAAAAGATCTCAGTTCATCCCCTGATCCCATAGAGAGAGCAGATCATTCTCAAATGATGGACAACAATGTGATGAAGGCTGAGAGCGAGGCTTAGATTAATTCTCTGAATAAAGACAACACAACTTCCCTTCTGGAGTGGATGGAAAGGTCGATTACTAATCTGCACAGGTTAATGTTCAGAGAGAATAGGGTGGCCCTCCTACAGACTGGGTTGGAGAAGCTCCTTAACTTGGGACAGAAATATTTATCAACAATCTCCCTTAAAGTGGAGCTCCACCCAAATGGGTTTAGTTCTATTTCAATGACTCGTCCCCGCTCCCCTTGAAGAATTTGCACTTTTGGGGGGGGGGGGGGAGGCGGAATGGGTACCTGATTTTGACAGGTACCCGCTTCCACTCCGACTGCCTAGGCCAGTGTAGTCAATATTCCACTCGCACACGTTCCTGGAAGGGTGGCTCTTGTAAAATGCTGGGTGCTGCAGCGATCACCAGATGGGTCCTGGAAACATCAACAATCAACCATATTTGCCAGCACACTAAGGATTGTTTCAATTACGTCCAAAAAGTTTTATTGTATAAAAACCATCACAAAAAGCAACGTTTCGGAGCCGCGTAGGACCCCTTCATCAGACAAGTGATAAAGTGTACCAGTGCATCAACACAATATATATATAAACCAATCACCAATCAAAACATGTGAGAAAAGGTTAACACCCCCTCCCGTGACGTCATTATGGCGCCAAAATCCCGCCAGAGCAGTTTAAAAAACACGATCATACAAAAGAAATCAGATAATTTGAAATACCTTGCATGGGGCTTATCACTGTTGTATAGAAAGTACATGATCCAATCACACACTCATCATCAAGGTGCGGGCGCTGTGCTCATTGCATCGGCCCGTTATGTGCAGTAAGTCTTCCCTGTTGTCATAAAACAGTAGACCAATCCCAGATCAGATATACCAACAGCCAATAGCGGCGTACCACGCATGCGTGTAAGACGCATTGTCAGGAGGACGAGAGGAACGCCAATTGCGGGGGCCGCCGCTGTCATGGAAACCAGTGACATGCAGGCGGCGCCGCGCAAGGCCACCCTATAGGCGTGTGAGAGTGTGGGAGCGAGGCTTGAGAAGCAAGCTGCTTCCAAGTGGGATAAGCAAGAGCAAGAAATAAGGAAATACAGAACGAAACAAAAAGGAAATAGAGGAATAAAGAAATGACAGAAGAGAAGCAGGAAAAAAAGGGAGAAAGAGAAGGAAAAAAAGAAAAATGAAATAAGAAAAAAGGAAAAAATGAAAAAAATGAAAATAAATTGAAATGAATTAGAAAAAAATTTAATAAACAAAAAATAATAAATAAAAAGTACTAATAATGGAAATAAATAAAAAATAAAATATAAAAAATGAAAAATAAATAAAAATGAAAATAGAAAAAAAAAATGAAAAGTAAAAAATTAAGAAAGAAAAATGAAAAATAAATAATAAATAAATAAAAATAAATAATAAAAATAACAATAACTAAAATAAAAATAAATAAATAAAAATAAAAAGAGAAGATAATAATAATATACAAAATAAAATGAAAATTTGAAATATTAATAAAATAATAAAATAAAATAGAAAAAGAGAAAAAATAGAGAAAAAAAAGAAAAAAAGGAATTCAAGCCCAACACTACCAAGTGAATGTTAATGTCACGACAGAGGCTCAGAATTTGTTAAACAATATTATTATAATTTACATATGTTAGGTAAAACTGAGATCCTATCACCCAGCTGCTAAACAATCTATCGGGACCTTACTAAAAGTATAGGTCTCCCTTGCGTCACTACTATACTGAGCCAATATCATGCATAAACCGCCAGCGTGAAAAAAAGGGGAAACCACAACCCAAAGAAAAACAAGAAACAAGAGTTATTAGTATGATACATGGTATGAATCATACCCAATGAGTAATTGTCCAGAAAACACATTAAAAATTAATAAAATAAACCAGGCCTAAACAAATGCACTACCGAATAATGGAATGAGCAAAATGACATAAAAAGTAAAAAGAACAGATCATTATCTATCTTCGATGAAACATGTGAGGGATATATTAGTGTTGAGCCCACCAGGTTGTACCGTACCTAATGTATGTATCCAGTATGCCTCACGGCGAAGGAGTAATCGCTCCCGATCACCCCCCCCAGTGGGTAGCTCAACATGTTCATTCACCATTCCGCGTAACTCATGGATTTGATGTTTAATTGTCACAAAATGCATTGCTACAGGTTTATTGGGGTCAGCCTGCTCACCCTTCTCAGTCTTAGTTAGTGCTACCCTAATATCACTTCTGTGTTTCTGGAAGCGTTTTTTAAAAGGGCCAATAGTTTTGCCCACATACGTCAATGCACATGGACATTTTAGTATGTATACACAGAAGTCAGTGTTACAATTAAAGTATTCCCGTATCAGGTATCGATTACCCATGCGTGGATGTGAAAAATGATCACCACAAATAAGCGAATTGCACACATTGCAGTTGTAGCACTTGAAACACCCCGTCTTCTGAGATATCTTAGGTACAATTTTTGTATACTTGTGTCTAGGATCGGCCTGTACCAAATGGTCGCAAAGAGTCCTACCACGCTTGTACGCTATCATAGGTCTAGTCCTGATTGCGGGTCCTAAATATCTGTCAGATTGTAAAATGTTGAGGTTGTGTTCAGTTGCACGTTTAATTGCACCTGATCCCTGGTTGTATGTGTGCACAAACAAAGGACGAGTGATGGGACTAGGGATCCTGATCCTCCCAGATAAAGCCTTATCAAGGGCCTGATCAAGCACTGATGTGGGGTACCCACGTTCTAAAAACTTATGATACATATTATCAGGTTGTTTCTTTCTATCGTTCTCATTTGAGCAAATAGGTAGGACCCGTATGAACTGTGAGATGGGCAAATTCCTGCGCAAATGCGTAGGATGTGCACTCTGAAAATGTAGCAAGGTGTTCCTATCAGTAGGTTTAGTATATAGAGATGTAGTGATAGACCCATGCATAATGGTAATGAGTACGTCAAGAAAAGCAATGCGTTCATGTGAAAACTCAGGATTGAATATTATCCCTGGAAATATACTATTCAGAAAATCAACGAATTCAACAAAATCGACATCACTCCCAGTCCAGATGAAAAAAATGTCATCTATATACCTCATCCATTCTTTCACATAATTGTTAAACAGGGGGGATGGATAGATATATATCTCTTCGAGATAGCCCACAAATAGATTGGCAAATGAGCGTGCTGCTGAGCTCCCCATTGCCGTCCCGCGAATCTGCGTATATGTCCTCCCTTCAAACCTAAAATGATTGTTAACAAGGATGAACTCGAGACATTCCAATATGTAACCACTTGGTAGTACAGGAGAACCCTGTTTGGTAAGAAAATGTTCAACGGCCAACAGGCCAGCATTATTTGGTATGCAAGTATACAAAGAAGAAATGTCCATTGTGGCAAGTTTCCATTCATCGTGAAATGTCGAGGAGGGCCCCAGTTTTTCGAGAAAGTCACTTGTGTCATGAATATAAGCAGGTAACTCCTTCACCACTGGCTGTAAACAAAAATCTATAACCTGGGCCAACGGTTGGGCAATGGAACCTGTGCCCGAGACTATAGGTCAGAACTTGAGTGGTGTGGTGCCTTTATGGACTTTTGGTAAACCATAAATAACTGGCATACGCGGATAGTCATTGTGTAGGAAGTTGGCAACCTCATTGGTTAGCCAGCCATTTGACCGTCCCATGTCAATTAGGTTAGACATACCATTCTTGGTACCCTGTGAAGGGTCTCTCTTTAACATCATATAGCTGGTAGAATCAGCTAACATGGAAAGCATACCATCCCTATAAGCACTGTAGTCCATGATTACAACCCCCCGCCTTTATCGGCGGGTTTGATAATGATGTTCCTATCGTTCTTGAGGGATTTTAGCGCTGCAAAATCCTCAGGACTCAAATTTGTTTGTGTTCTGTTAGAAACATTACTGGATACATCATGCTTAATCGTCCTAATGTAATTTTCAATGGAGTGGAACTGTCCAGGAGGCATGAACCTACTTTTTAGTCTAAATGGGGCAGGTGCAATCTTGGCCGGTGTACTGGGCTGAGTGTGAAAAAATTGTTTTATTTTCAATGTATGTTCAAACTTGAACATTTCTATCTCAAAGTCAAACAGATTTAGTCTATTTGCAGGACAAAAAGACAGGCCTTTGGATAACAGCCTGGACTCACTGTTAGTAATGGAACGTGATGAGAGATTGATCACCGGGCACGTCTGGCTCCCCATCGTGCACTGCTGCGAAGTGGTGGAACGGTCTGATCTCTTAATACCCCGCTTGGATCTGCGTTTCCACTGGCCACCGGAAAAAGGTTTTTATTGGTGACACTACTAGAGGAATTAACGCCTGCTGATGTACCGGCCTCACTGTCACTTGATGGGTTTTCAGTAGGGCGGTCACTCTCTGATGTTGGGGGGTGACCGTATTTCCATACTGCACCTCCGCGAGTGCGGAGTCTTCTCCTGGGGCATGTAGCACCTGTGACCCAAGGATATACACGGCCTTCTTGGTAATCCTGGTTAACCAGTTTTAATTTATCACGTTTAGCTTGTTTTTGTCTTTCGGAGTATGTTAGTATCTCGCTTTTAATAGCTTGTAATGCACTTGATTGTGCGTCATTGTCCTGAGTTGACACTTCAAGGGTAGATAATTCTCTGTTGACTTGACACAATTGAACTTTAACTTCCTCTATAACAATTAACATGTAGTTAAGTGAGTTTTGCGTGGACACCTCACACCACTTCTCGCAGAACTCGCGTTTGTGGCGTCCGATGGTAGGTTGGTTTCTAATACGGAAACCCCTCGGGATCTTCTTGGTCCTGTAGTACTCAGAGAGGTTCTGTCCATGCAGTTCAAGATCGACTTGTCTCTTCTTCAATCACTTGATTTCTCGGTTGACATCAGTGGCGGTGTCAGTCCCAAATGCCCTATCCTCATTCGGAGGAAACAAAATAGCATCAATCTCTTCTTGGTTGTAGATGCAACCAGGGGCTCTATTAAATTGGGAAGATCCTGTCTCATCTGATGCCATTGGTGTCTGGACAAGTCACTCAATTGGATCGATTGGTGACAACTGTATCCCATATACAATGGGCACGAAAAAATATGAAACCCCATGTTTGGGTGGCCACCAGGGGTGCGTAGAGGAAACCCAATATAACAGTCTAGTCAATATTCCACTCGCACAGGTTCCTGGAAGGGTGGCTCTTGTAAAATGCTGGGTGCTGCAGCGATCACCAGATGGGTCCTGGAAACATCAACAACCAACCATATTCGCCAGCACACCAAGGATCGTTTCAATTACGTCCAAAAAGTTTTATTGTATAAAAACCATCACAAAAAGCAACGTTTCGGAGCCGCGTAGGACCCCTTCGTCAGACAAGTGATAAAGTGTACCAGTGCATCAACACAATATATATATAAACCAATCACCAATCAAAACATGTGAGAAAAGGTTAACACCCCCTCCCGTGAAGTCATTATGGCGCCAAAATCCCGCCAGAGCAGTTTAAAAAACACGATCATACAAAAGAAATCAGATAATTTGAAATACCTTGCATGGGGCTTATCACTGTGGTATAGAAAGTACATGATCCAATCGCACACTCATCATCAAGGTGCGGGCGCTGTGCTCATTGCATCGGCCCGTTATGTACAGTAAGTCTTCCCTGTTGTCATAAAACAGTAGACCAATCCCAGATCAGATATACCGACAGCCAATAACGGCGTGCCGCGTGTGCCGCGCATGCGTGTAAGACGCATTGTCATGAGGACGAGAGGAACGCCAATTGCGGGGGCCGCCGCTGTCATGGAAACCAGTGACATGCAGGCGGCGCCGCGCAAGGCCACCCTTTTTGGACGTAATTGAAACGATCCTTGGTGTGCTGGCGAATATGGTTGATTGCCTAGGCCAGTGGTCTCCAAACTGCGGCCCTTCACTTGATTTTAGTTGGCCCTTTTGGCATAGTTCCTGACACCAGGACACTATTCCTCCCACTGACACCAATGATGGGGAACTATTTCTCCTATTGACACCAATGATGGGACACTATTCCTCCCACTGACACCAATGATAGAACACTATTTCTCCCACTGACACCAATGATGGGGCACTGTTTCTCCCACTGACACCAATGATAGAACACTATTTCTCCCACTGACACCAATGATGGGAACTATTCCTCCCACTGATACCAATGATGGGGCACTATTTCTCCCACTGACACCAATGATGGGCACTATTCCTCCCACTGACACCACCAGTGGGGCACTATTCCTCCCCGTAATACCAAAGAGGGGACACTGCTTCCACTGACATCAGGACATTTTCTGCTGCTGGCCACAGTCCAACCTCACTATAGTTTGAAGGACAGTAAACTGGCCCCTTGTTTAGAAAGTTTGGAGACCCCTGGCCTAGGCGATCAGAAGCAGAAGTTCTCCCTACCTCCCCCCCCGCAGTCTTCTGGGACACATGACAGGTCCCAGAAGACTGCATCCATCAAAGAGGGACCAGAGAAGAGGATGATCGGGCTGCTTTGTGCAAAACCACTTCACAGAGCTGGTAAGTATAACATGTTTGTTATTTTTTAACAAAAAAAAAAAATGAGACTTTACAATCACTTTAATTAGATCACTGTTTAAGTAGATCACTGTTTAAGTAGATCACTGTTAGTTGTTAACTGGCGAGGGACCCAAAAAGAAAAGGATCGGGGCTGCTCTTTGCAAAACCATTGCACAGAACAGGTAAGTATAACACGTTTGTTAATAAAAAATAAACAAAAATTAACCTTTTAGAATCACTTTAAGCTCGAAGTTTACATTTTCCTATTACCTTCCCTATAGATCAGTTGAATTTTGGTCATCCTCTGTATTTAAGAAGCCTAGATAACATAATTTTCTATATCTTGGTAGGAGGCAAGCGAGGTGGAAGCCACCAGTTTGTGTACTGTACAGCTGAGTGCACAAGGGAAGGAGGATTACAGTGAAGGCACAATTTCCATACCCTGACAAGATGATGACATGAGTTTGATGCAATTTACATTTTGTTTTTCTATAACGCTCATATTGAGTTTATGCCAACATGTATGAGGCTTGTAGGTGGTTTTAATGTACAGTTGTTGATAAACAACAGATGATTATGTAGTGTGCAGGCATGAAGTGGGGATTTTAAGCAGTCACGAAATACAAGCGCTTGTCTCCATGTGTATGCATACAATATAAAGCAGTGTTTCTCAACCGGGGTTCCGCGGAACCCTGGGGTTCCGCGAGAAGTCCCCAGGGGTTCCGCCGCGATTCAACATTGTGGCGGATGTATATCCGTCCAATATTGTTTTCACTGTTCCCAATGCGCGCTGACAGTGAGAACAGTCAGCGCGCATTGATACCCGATGCTCTCTCTGTAGTTCTGGCTCAGAGAACTCAGAGAGCGGAAAGGCAGAGAGCGGGAGTTTTAAAATTCGGCGGGGAGCCGAGCAGTGGTTTTGCTGAGTGGGGGGTGCAGATCGCACTCGGGTGACGCCTGTGGGCAGCGGCATCACACGGTCCGCACACCCCTGCACTGATCTGTGTCTCTCACAGCGGAGCGGACTTAAGCCGCCTCCCCGAGTCCTCCCTCCTCTGTTTACATATACACAGGACAGGAGGAGGCAGTCCGAGGAGGGACACCCGCTATGTCTATGCTGCGCTGTTCTGAGGTCTGAATAGTGTATTTTATGGACATGTGCTGGGGGCGCTATGGGAGGGGAGAGGGGGGACTACTAGCACAAGTGGAGGTATCTATGCTGATGGGGGTCTATGCTGATGGAGGGGGTCTGCACTGAGGGGGGCTTTGCTGATGGAGAGGGGTGTCTATGCTGATGGGGGTCTGCACTGAGGGGGGCTATGCTGATGGAAGGGGGTCTGCACTAGGGGGTGTCTATGCTGATGGGGGTCTGCACTGAGGGGGGCTATGCTGATGGATGGTGGTGTCTATGCTGAAGGGGGTCTGCACTGAGGGGGGCTATGCTGATGGAAGGGGGTCTGCACTAGGGGGTGTCTATGCTGATGGGGGTCTGCACTGAGGGGGCTATGCTGATGGAAGGGGGTCTGCACTAGGGGGTGTCTATGCTGATGGGGGTCTGCACTGAGGGGGGCTATGCTGATGGATGGGGGTGTCTATGCTGATGGGGGTCTGCACTGAGGGGGGCTATGCTGATGGAAGGGGGTCTGCACTAGGGGGTATCTATGCTGATGGGGGTCTGCACTGAGGGGGGCTATGCTGATGGAAGGGGGTCTGCACTAGGGGGTGTCTATGCTGATGGGGGTCTGCACTGAGGGGGGCTATGCTGATGGAAGGGGGTCTGCACTAGGGGGTGTCTATGCTGATGGGGGTCTGCACTGAGGGGGGCTATGCTGATGGATGGGGGTGTCTATGCTGATGGGGGTCTGCACTGAGGGGGGCTATGCTGATGGAGGGGGTGTCTATGCTGATGGGGGTCTGCACTGAGGGGGGCTATGCTGATGGAAGGGGGTCTGCACTAGGGGGTGTCTATGCTGATGGGGGTCTGCACTGAGGGGGGCTATGCTGATGGAAGGGGGTCTGCACTAGGGGGTGTCTATGCTGATGGGGGTCTGCACTGAAGGGGGCTATGCTGATGGAAGGGGGTCTGCACTAGGGGGTGTCTATGCTGATGGGGGTCTGCACTGAGGGGGGCTATGCTGATGGAAGGGGGTCTGCACTAGGGGGTGTCTATGCTGATGGGGTCTGCACTGAGGGGGGCTATGCTGATGGAAGGGGGTCTGCACTAGGGGGTGTCTATGCTGATGAGGGTCTGCACTGAGGGGGGCTATGCTGATGGAGGGGGGTCTGCACTGGGGGTGTCTATGCTGATGGGGTGTGCACTGGGGGTCTATGCTGATGGAGGGGGGTCTACACTGGGGGGTGTCTATGCTGAAGGGGGTCTGCACTGAGGGCGGCTATGCTGATGGAGGTGGTCTGCACTTGGGGTGCCTATGTGGGGGGTCTATGCTGATGGAGGGGGGTCTTCTCTGAGGTGGTCTATGCTGATAGGGTTTCTGCACTTGGAGGGAGGTCTATACTGATGGAGGGGGGTTTGTACTTAATGGGGGGTCTGTACTGAAGAGGGACTATAGTGGGTGGAGGGGGGTTGACACCAATTTTTTTCACACCAGGTGACACCAACCCTAGTGACGCCACTGATGGAGAGCGGGGAGCCGGGCATGGAGAGCTAGGCATGGAGAGTGGAGAGCCATGGGACCCGAGAATGAAGACTGGAGGCAGGGAACACAGAGTGGGAGCCGTGAAGAGAGCCGAGAATGAGGACTATGGAGGCGGAAGCACCAGATCAGAAGGTGAGATCTGTCTCAATGGTAGCAGTAATGCACACTGTGGAGGGGGGGAGCAGAGAAAAGTTGCACATGGCTAGATTAGATAGAAGCTGAGTTCCTGTGTATGTCAGGGGTGAATGCAGACTGCTGGGGGAGGGAAGAGCAGAGAACAGGAGATGAGATCCTCTGTATAACAGCACTGATTGCAGACTGGGGGGGGGGGTCAGAGAGTTGAGGCACACAGGCTGAATGTGACAGGAGGTGAGATTATAATAGCTTTATTTTGCCATATTTGTACATAATCCTATTATGATTCAGTCTCATCCAGCCACAGGCCCCTGCAGTCTGCATTCAGTCACTACCATACACAGGATCTCACCTCCTGCAAGATTCAGCCATGTGCTTCCACTGTCAGCACTCTTCCTGGTACCACCCTCACAGGTTCAGAGGAGCTGGAACTATAGAGGAGGCACCAGGTATTAATGCGCATTGACAGTACTCGCTGTCAGTGCACATTGAAATCAACATTGGTATCATGTGCATATTTTTTCTGCACAGAAATATGCAACATGTATGCATTTCTCTGCAGAGAAAAATACTCAAATGATACCAACATTGTGGTGTGAACAGGGCACATAGAAATCAGTTATTTTCTTTATGTTCTAGCAGAGACCTACGTTAGGAAAGTGCATGTCTCTCTGCACATGACATGGACAAGACCAAAGTAGTCTATGCAGATCAAATCTGCACCATCAATTCTTATGCATGAATGTTGTGAACAAGTCCCAACTGTTCCCGTAGTCTGCTATCCTATTTATCAGTTACAATATTTGGGAGTTTTGTTCAAGTTCAGTAAGGCCTCGTTCACAGCATATGTGCAAAAAATGGAAAATGTGTACAAATTTGACTTGCTTAAAATATTTTCGGCTTGTTGTAACGCAGGTCTCTGCAGGGACATAAAGAAAACAATTGATTTCTATGTGCACCGTTCACACTATAATGTTGGTGTCAGGTGAGTTCTAATTTTTATTCCATTATTTAAAGCTATTTCTACAATAAACGTGGTTATATCTACAGCTTGCTGATCAGATACGATGTTCCGAGAGCTGTAGATCTGAATTTTTTTTTTAGGGGTTCCCCGAGATCTCAGACTTTTTGCCAAGGGTTCCTCCACGGTAAAAAGGTTGAGAAACACTGATATAAAGGAACGAGAGAGAGTGCAGAGGGGGGAGAAAGATGAATGGAAAGAAGGATGGCTAGAGAAGAAATAAAGGGTGCGAGAAAGTCCAAAAAAAAAAATTGATAGAAGGATTGAGAGAGAGAGAATAAGGAATTGGAAAGAGAAATACAGTATGGTGGATAAGAATCAGGAGATGGATAGGGAAAGGGAAAAAAGGTGCAGAGAGGAGCTATAGAGGGAGAAAAAAATGGGAAGAAGGATAGAGAGAGAAGAATTTGAACAAAATGTAAAAAAAAATTGCATTGACAAATGTCACCCATGACTGTTTCCAGTCATTCATATTTGTTTTAACACTTTTGCAAATTAACCTTGAAAAATGTTAAAAAAAATTACAAGATTCACCTCCCATAGACTTCAGTAATGTTTTGCGCTAAGTTTGGGGTTTGCAGAATTTCCACTGGGCTCCTCAAATCTCCTGCGAACCGAACTTGACCAGGTTTGCTTATCCTGTATTACAATGTTGGCCATTTAACCAATTCTTGTGGCGCACAGTGGGCGTGCTCTGTGACTGTTGTGTCGTTTGAACACAGCTGACCACAGATCATGGTAAAGGGCCAATCACAGTGCCCCTTTACCATGTAATCAGCTGGGTCCAATCACAGCTGGTCACATGTAACTAGACTTGCAGTCCTTTCCTCACATGCTGTCTTTGTGTAAGGAAAGGAGAGAGGATAACTGGCAAGACTGACAGTACATGGTTTACACTGATGATCAGGGCACACAACTACTTATCTGATGAAACGCAAGAATAAAACATCAGAGAAACTGAAAGAGTTTGTTGCCATGTCTAGCAACAAATTCCAAAGCAAACCAGGAATAATACGCACCGACAATGGGTTAGAATACATAAGCAAAGAATTGGCCGCATACCTGAAGAGACAAGGAAACCTTAGTAAAAAGGAAAAATCACACTCTTATAGAAATAGCCAGGTGCATGTTGTCGGTAGGGATGAGCCGAACACCCCCCGGTTCGGTTCGCACCAGAACCTGCGAACAGACCGAAAGTTTGCACAAACTTTAGAACCCTATTAAATACAATAGACTCGAACGTTCGAAATCAAAAGTGCTAATTATAAAGGCTAATATTCAAGTTATTGTTCTAAAAAGGGTTTGGGGACCCGGGTCCTGCCCCAGAGGACATGTATCAATGCAAAAATAAGTTTTAAAAACGGCAGTTTTTTCGGGAGCAGTGATTTTAACCCCTTCCTTACCGGGCCATAATAATATGACGCCGGCAGGAACCCTCCCTCCCTCCGGGTGGACGTATTTTCTTCCCGGCCATCTAGGGGGCGCGAGTGCAGCACCGCTCGTTACCCGGTGCGCGAGCCCTGGCGGCCGCGATGGCTGCCGGGCACCCGCGATTGCCCGCGATCACGGCAGGAGTGTGGATCTGTGTGTGTAAACACACAGATCCACCTCCTGTCAGAGGTGAGGAGACCGATGTGTGTTCCCAGTACAGAGGAACACAGATCGGTCTCCTCCCCTTGTGAGTCCCCTCCCCCTACAGTTAGAATCACTCACTAGGGAATATATTAACCCCTTGATCGCCCCCTAGTGTTAACCCCTTCCCTGCCAGTCACATTTACACAGTAATCAGTGCAGTTTTATAGCAATAATCGCTGTATAAATGTGAATGGTCCAAAAAAACGTGTCAAAAGTGTCCGATATGTCCGCCGTAATGTCACGTTCACAATAAAAATCGCAGATCGCCGCCATTACTAGTAAAATAAATAAAAATGCCATAAATCTATCGCCTATTTTGTAGACGCTATAACTTTTGCGCAAACCAATCAATATACGCTTATTGCGATTTTTTTTTTTTTTTTTACCAAAAATATGTAGAAGAATACATATCGGTCTAAACTGAGGAAAAAAATTGTTTTTTAAAAAAAATAATTGATATTTATTAAATCAAAAAGTAAAAAATATTGTGTTTTTTTTCAAAATTGTCACTCTTCTTTTGTTTATAGCGCAAAAAATAGAAACCGCAGAGATGATCAAATACCACCAAACGAAAGCTCTATTTGTGGGGGGGAAAATCCATAAAGATTTCATTTGGGTACAGTGTTGCATGACCACGCAAATGTCATTCAAAGTGCAACCGCGCTGAAAACTAAAAATTGGTCTGGGCAGGAAGGGGGTGAAAATGTCCTGTATGGAAGTGGTTAATGATGCTTAAAGTGAAAAAAAAAAGTGAAATATTCCTTTAAATATCGTACCTGGGGGGTGTCTAAAGTATGCCTGGGAAGTGCCACGTGTTTCCCGTGTTTAGAACTGTCCCTGAAAAAAAGTAATTTAAAACTGCTTATGGCTTTAATGTAATGTCTGGTCCCGGCAATATGGATGAAAATCATTGAGAAAACCCACCGCAGCCCACTACCAGCCCCTTTGGGTCTTGTATGGATATTAAAAGGAACCCCGCATTCAAATTAAAAAAAGGCCCTATATACTCTGAACAGCAGTATACAGGCGGTGCAAATAAGACAGGGACTGTAGGTTTGTTCTTAAGTAGAATTATAATTGGGAACAGGTACATTTTTTAAGAGTAGCTCCAGCCAAAATATCTATTTTTAAGCTTTTTGGAAAACATAGGTAAGGGTTATCACCCCTGTAACATTTGTTTTGCTGTCTGTGCACCTGTTCAGAACATTTCACCTCACTTTCTGTCCCAATGACAAATGTTTTTTGAAAATTTGGTTTTTTTATTGAAACAAGGATTGGTGATAAAGCGAGAGGAGACACATTTTTCCCATATTAACTCTTACAGGAGAGAATTTCCCTTCCTAGGGGTAGATTTCCTCTCACTTCCTGTTGTCTCCTTCCGTTTGCAAGAAGGAGTCGTTTGTAAGTTGGATGTTTGAAAGTAGGGGCCTGCCATATATACTCTGCAGAAATTTGGCCCTTAGGTGTTGGTGTTGCCACAACACTGTAAGTTCTCACAGTTACTCTTGGTGGGCGCTGGAACGCCCTGCTGTGAACTATTATATCAAGAATTGTAATTACATGCCATTGTTGAACAGTGGTAGGAAAAATTGGGCCTTTGGTGGTGGTGGTGGTGCTGGTGCCACAACACTGTAAGCCCTCACAGTTACTCTTGGTGGGCGCAGGAATGGGCCCTACTGTGAATTATTAGACCAAGAATTGTAATTACATGCCCCTGTTGAACAGGGGCAGAAAAATTGGGCCTTAGGCACTGGTGCCACAACACTGCAACACCTCACAGATACTGTACTTGGAGCGCAGCAAGGATCCCTGCTGCAAAGTATTGCATCAAAAATTGTAATTACACGCCCCTGTTAAACAGGGGCATAAAAATTGGGCCTTAGGCACTGCTGCCACAACACTGCAACCCCTCACAGATACTGTACTTGGAGCGCAGCAATGAGCCCTGCTGCAAAGTATTGCATCAAAAATTGTAATTACACGCCCCTGTTAAACAGGGGCTGAAAAATTGGGCGGCACTGGCGCTGGTGCCACAACACTGCAACCCCTCACAGATACTGTAGTTGGAGCGCATCAATGAGCCCTGCTGCAAAGCATTGCATCAAAAACTGTAAATACACGCCCCTGTTAAACAGGGGCTGAAAAATTGGGCCTTAGGCACTGGTGCTGGTGCCACAACACTGCAACCCCTCACAGATACTTTAGTTGGAGCGCAGCAATGAGCCATGCTGCAAAGCATTGCATCAAAAATTGTAAATACACGCACAGGGGCTGAAAAATTGGACTTTACGCCACTGGTGGCGGTGCCCAGAACCAAAAATGTTCTTACAAGCTATCAGCATGATCATTGAGGAGGAAGAGGATAGTCACTAAGCATAACAGGATAGTCACTCAGCATCAGCATAGGCAGTCTTGAAGGGATCTGACATTTAAAAAAAGATATATTCGGTTACATCAGCATCAGGTGCTTGGTAGCTGGTGGTGATCCAAGACTGATTCATTTTTATGAAGGTCAGTCGATCGACCGAGTCGGTGGACAGGCGTACCCTGTGATCGGTTACAAAGCCTCCAGCAGCACTGAATGTGCGTTCCGAAAGAACGCTGGATGCAGGACAGGCCAGTACCTCGATTGCATACTGTGCAAGCTCTGGCCAGTGATCCATCCTCAAGACCCAGTAACCCAGAGGATTTTCGGTGGGAAAGGTGTCCAAGTCTGATCTTGCCCCTAGGTATTCCTGCACCATGTAAACCAGATGCTGGCGATGGTTGCTGGAACCGATCATACCTTGGGGCTGCGAACTAAAATATTGTCTGAACGCATCGGTCAGACGGCCACCCTCTCCACTGCTCCTTCTTTGACTGACCGAAGCCTCAGCAACACGTTGTCCAGGACCAGGAATTTGTAACCTCCCAGTCGCTTCATCCTCTGCTCCCTCTGAGATGGCAAGATAAGGTCCGCAACCTTACCCTTGTAACGTGGATCAAGGAGGGTTGCCAGCCAGTAATGATCTCTCTCCTTGATCGCACGAATACGAGGATCCTTCCGCAGGCTTTGCAGGACCAGGGAGGCCAGGCAGCGTAGGTTTGCTGAGGCATTCGGTGCGGAGTCCTCTGGGTCACTGAGGACGACATGATCCGCAGCCACCTCCTCCCAGCCACGTACAAGTCCATGGGTGTCTTGGGACTATAATTGATCCCTTGAAGACTGCTGCTGATGCTGAGTGCTAGTCTCCACCTCCATGCTGACACAATCCTCCTCCTCCTCCTCCTCTTCCTGTGTGATACCTGGGCCAGCAGGAACACTGTCTGGATAAAGGGGGCCTTGAGAGGTAAGGAAGTCCTCCTCTTCCTGCCTCTGTTCTGCCTCAAGTTCCCTGTCCATTATTCCACGCAGCGTGTGCTCCAACAGGTTGACAAGAGGGACAGTGTCACTGATGCATGCACTGTCACTGCTCACCATCCTCGTGGCCTCCTCAAATGGTGCCAGGACAGTGCATGCATCCCTGATCATGGCCCACTGGCGTACGGAAAAAAAATCCAAGCTCCCCTGACCCTGTCTTGGTGCCATATTGCAACAGATACTCATTTATGGCCCTCTGCTGCGTGTGCAGCCGCTGCAGCATGGCCAACGTAGAGTTCCACCTGGTGGGCATGTCACAGATTAGGTGGTTCTTGGGCAGGTTGTAATCCTTTTGCAGGTCAGCCAGCCGAGCACTGGCATTATATGACAGGCGGAAATGCCCACAGAGTTTCCTGGCCTGCTTCAGGACCTCCTGTAAGCCCAGGTACCTGCCCAAGAACCACTGCACCACCAAGTTAAGGACGTGAGCCAAACAGGGCACATGGGTCAGTTGTCCCTGTTGGAGGGCAGAGAGGAGGTTGGTGCCATTGTCGCAAACCACCTTTCCTGACTTAAGCTGGCATGGCGTCAACCACCTCTGAGCCTGCCCCTGCAGAGCTGACAGAATCTCTTCCCCAGTGTGGCTCCTGTCCCCCAAGCACACCAGCTCAAGCACCGCATGGCATCTTTTTGCCTGCGTACTTGCGTAGCCCCCTTGAACGCCTACAGAGCACCGCTGGTTCCAAGGACAAAGCACAGGTAGAGGCCATGGAGGAAGAAGAGGAGGAGGGGGTGGAGGAGAGAGGTGTGTCAGAATCACCAGTAGTAACATTTTGGAGGCATGGTGGCGGAACAACCTCCAACACTACTGCACCTTGTCCTGCATCCTTCCCAGCTGCCAGCAGAGTCACCCAATGCTCCGTGAAAGATAGGTAACGTCCCTGTCCATGCCTGCTGGACCATGAGTCAGTCCAGTGAGACCAAGACATTGCCTTCCACATGCCGGTAGAGAGCTGGAATCGCCTTCCGTGAGAAAAAGTGGCGTTTGGGAACCTGCCACTGAGGAACCACACATTCCACAAACTCACGGAAGGGGGCCGAGTCTACCAACTGAAAAGACAGCAGTTGAAGTGCTAGCAATTTAGCCAAGCTAGCATTCAACCGCTGGGCATGTGGATGGCTGGGAGCAAACTTCTTTCGGCAGTGCAGCAGCTGGGGCATGGAAATTGGCCTGGTACAATCGGACGTCGGTGTACGGATAGCAGATTGCCTGCAAGTACTTGGCTGTGACACACATAATTCTATGCCTTCATTCCTCTCAGTGCAGGTTTCAGAGAGGACTGAAGGTATAGTGGAGTTGGAGATCCCAGCTGATGAGGAGCAAAAAGAAGTCCGCTTTGTTCTTTGGTGTGGGTCTTTTAGGTAGGCTTGCCAACGAACTGCATGGCAAGTCGACATATGTCTGGTCAAGCACGTGGTGCCCAAGCGGCTGATGTTTTGGCCATGCGAGATACGCTTTAGACATATGTTGCAAATGGCAACGGTGCAATCTGCTGCACACATCTGAAAAAAGGCCCACACCAAAGAACTTTTGGAATAACGCACAGAGACAGCAGTGCCCATCACATGCGGAGCTCTGCGGTGTGATACAGTTGGTGTGCTGCCCTTAAGCTGGCCCCTGGAGGGCATCCTGCCTCGTTGGAGATGTGCCTCCTCCTCCTCCTCTCTCCTATCAGGCACCCACGTGGAGTCAGTGACCTCATCATCCCCTCCCTACTCATCACTTGAGCAAATCTGGCAGTATGCTGCAGCTGGGGGAACATGACTGCCAGATAGCTGTCCTTGTTGGGCACCCCCTCTCTCTGGGCTCACGTTACTACTCCCTCTCTCTGGGCTCATGTTACTGCCTTCCTCTAGCTGGGTTTCATCCTCTGAGCCTTCAAAATGCTGGGCATCCTCCTGGAGCATGTACCCAACACTGTGGTCAAACAGTTGGGGACTCCTTTAGGAGGACATGGTGGGGCTAGGGAAGGAGGTAATGATGCCATTGAGCCGAGGGAAGAGGCCGCTTTGGCAGCTGCTTTGCCAGACAAAGAGGATGAGGCTGACCCTGGGTGAGAGAGGATGAGGAGGATGAGGACCGCTTGGTCATCCACTCTACCAAGTCTTGGGCATGTTGCGGCTCAACATGGCCAGCTGCCGAAAAGAAGGACAAGCGTGTCCCACGGCCACGTGCTGATGAGGATGCACCGTGTCCACAACCAGCACTGTTGCCTATAGACACAGAGCCTGCTTGCCCTCTTTTATTGCCTCGTGACTGTCTGCCTCTCCTTGTTTGCCTTCCAGACATACTAATGGCCTGCAGTGAGATGTAGCTGCACAAAGGTGGGATAAATATATATATATATATATATATATATATATATATATATATATATATATCTGTACTGATAATGCAGCTATCAGAATCAACTGCCTGCTGTGGTATTAGTATGAGAAAAACAGCAATTGTCTTCAGTTAGTTTTAGGTGAACACTGTGCAGAGGACACAGTACACTAACTGAAAATACTTGCAGCTCTCTGCCTGTGGTTTTATTATGAGAACACCACAAATTGTATTCAGGTTCCTTTACGTGAACGCTGTGCAAAGGACAGAAGTACACTACATGAAATTAATGCAGCTCCCTGCCTGTGGTTTTATTATGAGAACACCACTAACTGTATTCAGGTAAGCTTTAGGTGAACGCTATGCAAAGCACACAGTACACTCAGGCTGGGTTCACACTGATACGACACGACATTCATCCGACTTTCATCCTACTTTGCTCTTTGACATCAGTCCTACATTGATCCTACATTGGTCCGACATCCATCCGACATTCATGAACAGGATACTACTTTGATCCGACATTGTGCTAGTCTGACTTGTCCTTTGACCAATCAAAACAATCCCAGGGTGAGATAAATTCCTTTTACTGCTGCTGTAATCACCATGTCGGATGTCAAATGTCAGATGGTTAGGACAAGGATCCTACTTTGATCCGACTTCAATGATATTCAATGGGCTGAAGTAGGATCAAAGTCGGACAGAAGTAGTACAGGGAGCATTTTTAATGTCGGACCGACTTGTGTCGGACCAGTTAAGACAGCTCCCATAGGGATTCATTGATTTTCACACGTCATTCGACATGAGCTCCTAATGTCGGAGCGTTTGTCGGACAAGTGTGAACCAGGCCTGAGTGAAACACTGACTGCAGCTAGCACAATCACCTGCCTGCCTGTCACAGAATAAAAAATAGCAAGAACGGATCTAGCTAAACTGAATACAGTTTATAAATATATATACAACACCTAGGATGCATATATATCCTCTACACACTGTAACTGCAGCTAACTGACTCGCCTGCCTGCTCTATCTAACTCAATATAAATGACACTGTCTCTCTCTCTTTCTGTAAGCTCTCTCTTTAACCAAGACGGCGGCCTTATATAGTGTGGGGCGTGTACCTACTCCTCTGAGCCATGATTGGCCAAAGCCACCACGCCTCTCCATTCTTACCGCGCTGTGATTAACCAAAGCATGCGGGTCATAGTGCATGCGTGGCCAATCATCAGCCAGCAATGCACTGCGATGCCGCAGTGAATTATGGGCCGTGATGCGCCACTCGAATTTGGTGCGAACGGCCCAGAATGTTCGCAATTCGGCGGACAGTCAAACAGACGATGTTCGAGTCGAACATGGGTTTGACTCGAACACGAAGCTCATCCCTACTGACAAAGTGACAAGCCGTAGTGTTTATTTTTAAGAGAGCCTATCACCAGAAACACCAATCCCTGAAAACTGTGAAGTGAATATGCCAAACAAACCAGAAGAAAAGGTTGATCAAACTGAACCTGTGCAAAAGTCAGAACAAGAGGTGGAACTCACAATGCCTAAATCAAGTTCCCCACCAGATCCTGCTGAACTGATTGAAGGTAGAAGATCCTCTCGTACTACAAAGCTGTCATGCACTGTCAGCAGTGCCGACCTAAGACATTGTGCTGCCTGGTACCAAGAATTAAATGCTGCCCCCCCAAAAAAAAATAACGCCCACCAAAAGGATATAATTTTATATCATGATAACTTAAGAGGATCTGTCATGGCTCTATACATGTATGTAGGAGTATAAAGAGGACCTGTCATGGCTCTATACATGTATGTAGGAGTATAAAGAGGACCTGTCATGGCTCTATACATGTATGTAGGAGTATAAAGAGGACCTGTCATGGCTCTATTCATGTATAGGAATATAAAGAGGACCTGTCATGGCTCTATTCATGTATAGGAATATAAAAAGGACCTGTTATGGCTGTATTCATGTATAGGAGTATAAAGAGGACCGGTCATCGCTCTATACATGTATATATAAGTATGAAGAGGACCGGTCATGGCTCTATACATGTGTATAGGGGTGTAAAAAGGACCTGTCATGGCTTTATACATGTATTTAGGAAAATAAAGAGGACCTGTCATGGCTCTATACATGTATGTAGGAGTATAAAAGGACCTGTGTGTGGCCCCGATGTCAGCCGGCCACCCGCGATCGCTCCACAGAGAGCCAGAACGGGGATTTGTCAATGTAAACAGACAGATCCCCATTCTGACAGGGGAGGAGAGACAGATCTGCTGTTCCTAGTGATTAGGAACAGAGATCTCTCTCCTCCTCCAGTCAGTCCCATCACCCCCAGTTAGAAACACCTCCCAGGTAACACATTTAACCCCTTCCACACCAGTGACATTTACACAGTAATCAGTGCATTTTTATAGCACAAATCGCTGTATAAATGTCACTGGTCCCAAAAATGTGTCAAAAGTGTCCGATCTGTTCACCGCAATGTCGCAGTCTCACTGAAAATCACAAATCACCGCCATTACTAGTAAAAAATTTATAATAATAATAATAATAATAAAAATGCCATAAATCTATCCCCTATTTTGTAGACGCTATAACTTTTGCGCAAACTAATCAATATACACTTATTGCGTTTTTTTTTTTTACCAAACATATGTAGAAGAATACGTATTGGCCTAAACTGATGAAGAAATACCACCAACAGAAAGCTCTATTTGTGGGAAACAAAGGACGTAAATTTTGTTTGGGTACAGCGTCGCACGACCGCACAATTGTCAGTTAAATCGACGCAGTGCCGTATCGCAAAACAAAATTAGTGAAGTGCGTCATTTCTATTATTACATTGTTATATAATATATAAAATAGTTCAACTCACCATAATGCAGAATCAGTGGGAGCCTGAGCGTGTCACTTGCCACCGTCACCTGCCACCAGTTGCGGATTGTCACTTGCCACGACGTCACACATTGCAGATTGTCACTTGCCACGACGCCACCTGCCACACATTGCGGGTTGTCACTTGCCACACATTGCGGGTTGTCACTTGCCACGACGCCACCTGCCACACATTGCGGGTTGTCACTTGCCACGATGCCACCTGCCACACATTGCGGGTTGTCACTTGCCACACGTTGCGGATTGCCACTTGCCACAACGTCACCTGACACACGTAGCGGATTGTCACTTGCCACGACGTCACACATTGCGAATTGTCACTTGCCACACGTAGCGGATTGCCACTTGCCACAACGTCACCTGACACACGTAGCGGATTGTCACTTGCTACGACGCCACCTGCCACACATTGCAGATTGTCACTTGCCACACATTGCGGATTGTCACTTGCCACAACGTCACCTGCCACACGTAGCAGATTGTCACCTGCCACTTCACCTGCCACATGTAGTGGATTGCCATTTGCTGTGTCCCAGAGTGAAGGCAGGCAGGAGAGAGATGACAGAGAAGAGGGGGATCTGACAGAGAAGAGGGGGGTCTGCTGTCAGAGAAGAGGGGGGGGGTCTGCTGACATAGAGGAGGGGGGGTCTTCTGACATTGAGGATGGGGAGGTGGCTGACATTGAGGACGGGGGGGGTGGCTGACATTGAGGAGGGGAGGCGGCTGACATTGAGGAGGGGGGGGCGGCTGACATTGAGGAGGGGGGGCGGCTGATATTGAGGAGGGGGGGCGGCTGATATTGAGGAGGGGGGGCGGCTGACATTGAGGAGGGGGGGCAGGTGACATTGAGGAGGGGGCGCGGCTGACATTAAAGAGGGGGGGCGGCTGACATTGAGGAGGTGGGGGGGAGGCTGACATTGAGGAGGGGAGGCGGCTGACATTGAGGAGGGGGGGCGGCTGACATTGAGGAGGGGGGGCGGCTGATATTGAGGAGGGGGGGCGGCTGACATTGAGGAGGGGGGGCAGGTGACATTGAGGAGGGGGCGCGGCTGACATTAAAGAGGGGGGGCGGCTGACATTGAGGAGGTGGGGGGGGAGGCTGACATTGAGGACGGGGGGGTGGCTGACATTGAGGAGGGGGGGCGGCTGACATTGAGGAGGGGGGGCGGCTGACATTGAGGAGGGGGGGGCGGCTGATATTGAGGAGGGGGGGCGGCTGATATTGAGGAGGGGGGGAGGTGATATTGAGGAGGGGGGCAGGTGACATTGAGGAGGGGGCGTGGCTGACATTGAGGAGGGGGGGCGGCTGACCTTGAGGGGGGGCAGTTGAGGAGGGGGGGCGGCTGACATTGAGGAGGGGGTGCAGGTGACATTGAGGAGGGGGGCTGACATTAAAGAGAGGGGGGCTGACAGAGACGGACCTCAGGAGACAGTGACACACAGCGAGTTAGGAGCATGCAGGGCAGGCGCGATTATCCACAGACACAGTCCAGCTCCTCCAGGCTCCAGGAGAAGCAGTACTGGGGCGGGTCTTCACAGTTGTGATCACATGATTAGGAGCAGGCTCCCGTCCTGTGTTCACCATCAGGATACAAGGGAGCTCCTCCAGGCGAATCACAGAGCCTCATGTCCGCACATGACCTGCTTAGCCAATCACAGGACACCCGCCGCTGCCAATTGCTGAGCTGAGCTCGGCTCAAACACAGAGCGCACCGAGGCAGTAGTGTGATTGTGAACTGGATGATCGTGCCCCTCTAGCCAGGGATTTGGCTGCCGCAGGACAGGTATGTGTGCCTGGGTTTCTGACGGGTCGAAACCCAGGCACATGTGCAGCGGAGCGTGCTGGCAGGCGGCAATTTGCCGCCCCCTGAAAGTGCCGCCTGGGACCGAGGTACCATCGGGTCCCATGGTAGGGCCGGCCCTGACTGTCAGAGCACACGGCTTTCTATGTCTAGGAAGACATAGAAAAACTGCCAACATGTGAAGCCAATAAATGGAGGAAGGTAGCAGAAGAAGAATTAAAGTCACTTCAAGAAAACAAAACCTGGGCACTCACAGAGCTCCCTCCTAACTGCAAAACTGTAGGAAGTAAGTTTACTTTCAAAGTAAAGTCAGTCGCAGAAGGGAATATCCACAAATACAATGCCAGACAAATTGCCAAGGGTTACGCACAGAAATTATGTTAAGATTACGATGAAACACTCCACCATCAGAGCGCTTCTTAGCTTTGCAGCCGGGAAGGGCATGCAAGTGAAAAACCTAGATTTTAAAACTGCTTTCCTATATGGAGACATTAAGGAAGATCTCTACATGGAGCAACCACCAGGGTTTGAACAAGGAGACAACCTTGTGTGTAAACTTCAGAAGAGCATCTACAGTCTTAAGCAATCTGCAAGGATGTGGAATGAGAAAGTGAATAAAGTGCTTACTAGAGAGGGATTCTCAAGAAGTAAAGCAGACTCCTGTTTCTACTCCAGGAATAAAGAAGACAGGTGGTCATACAGTACATCCTTATCTATGTTGATGACATTATAACTTGTTTTGAACAAGAAGGGGATTACAATCAGATAGTTCACAAGCTGAAAGAAAATTTTGAAATCAAAGAACTTGGAAACATTAGCTACTATCTGGGAATCCAAATCTTATCAACCAATCTCAGAAAATCTCTGAAATCTTGAAACAATTCCATATGCATGAAGCAAAGTAAGTGAAAACACCTATGGAACCAGGCTATCAAAAGAGCAATTTAGCAAAAAACTTGCTACCCAACAATGACATATATCGCAGAGAAATCGGTAAGCTGCTATATGTTTCCACTGTGACAAGACCAGATATAGCCGCAGCAATTGGCATACTATACAGGAAAGTCTAAGCTCCCTGTCAGCGTGACTGGAATGCAGTAAAAAGAGTGATGCAGTACCTCAAAGGAACAATTCAGACAAAGTTACGGTTACCAACAACATCAAATCCAAAACTGGTCAGATATATGGATGCTGATTGGGCCGGGGACTGCACAGACCACAAATGCACAAGTGGACTGGATTCATCTTCCAGTATGGGGAAGGAACCATAAGTTTGTCTAGTCGAAAGCAAACAACTGTCGCTCTATCTTCAACTGAAGCAGAGTACATTGCAGCAGCACACGCGTGTCAAGAAGCGATATGGCTTTGTCAACTTTTTGTGGACATTGGGGTAGACATGTCACAACGAATTCCCATTTTTGAAGACAACCAGGGATGTATAAAACTTGCGCAATCAGAAAGGCTCAATTCTAGGACCAAACACATTGACATCAAGTATCACCTACTGAGAGACAATCAGGAGCAAGGTGTTATTGACATTCAATATTGCCCATCAGAGGAGATGACTGCCGATGCACTCACCAAGCCTTTGTCGAAAGAATGTCATAGTTATATCAAGAAGAAGCTGAATATAAATTGACAAAGCACATATGCTGTTGAGAAGGGGGGTTGAAAGAACAACAGCAAGTAATGTAAAGTTGATTTGTACTATGAACTATATATATGCATTATATTTATCTATGCAGCAGGTGGTGCTGTAGTATTATTGTGTAAAGTTCATGTATTCTATGATATAATAGGATGTATTGTCTATCTATGTTCAGTGGATTTGTTTGTTTCTCTGTTCCTGTTCCTGTCTCCATGCTGAAAGATATGTTAAAATATCCTCCATGAAAGTAAAGCATATTGTTGTGTACAAGAAGCTTCCAGCGCATTTTATCAATACTCTGACAACAACCAGTGCCCATTAGTGCAGCTTATCAGGGCCCATCAGTGTTGCCTATCAGTGCCCATCAGTGCAGCCTCATCTGTGCCTCCTCATCAGTATCCATCAGTGCAGCTTATCAGTGCCTATCAGTGCCACCTCATCAGTGCCTGTCAATGCAGCCTATCAGTGCCCATCAGTGCAGCCTCATCAGTGCACATCAGTGAAGAAATAAATTACTTATTTGCAACATTTTATAACAGAAACTAAGAAAAGCGTTTTTTCTATTTTTTTTGAAAATGTTCTGTCTTTTTATGTTTGTTTAGCAACAAACCCAGTGGTGATTAAATACCACCAAAAGAAAGCTCTGTCTCAAAAAAAAGCTAAAAACTTAATTTGGGTACAGTGTTGCATGACTGTGCAATTGTTATTCAAGGTGTGACAGCACTGAAAGCTGAAAATTCGCCTGGGCAGGAAGGGGTCTAGTATTGAACTGGTTGAGGCCTATTGCATCCTCAAACACCCCTTAATTTTGCCTTCATTGGCTCCATTTGGAAAAATGTGCTAATTTTAATTGGGGGAACTAAAATGTTTGAATAGTGGGGTATCTCAACCACTCTGACACAGCCTTATGTAACGCTACCCCCGTGAGGGCCGCTTAAAGTATTTGTACCCCACTGGTTGCTCCGATCTTGCAAGTCCTCTGACATCCTGGGTTCAGACATGTTGTTGTGACCAAAAACACTTAAAGACACACGCACACTTAAATGAAACAGTTGAAGCTCATTTACGAAAGGTTTCAAAAGCATTAGAATTCAGTGACATAAACTTGCCACTTACAGAAGGTTTACTTTGACAAATAACCCTGATGGCAGAAAGAACAGTCAAAAGAAATAATAACCGATTGCAATATATGTGTAATGAGTACTTACACAAGATCAACAGTATCTGCTTGAATTGGGCTCTGCGGGTCCAGGCAGATTGAAGGCAGGGGAATGACCCGCTTGTGTCAGACCACTCCCTTCTGTACCCCAACACCACAGGTCCAGAAAAGGTATAACACTGTATCTAATTCAATGCAAACAATGTAACCTCTATGTTTTAAACTCTGTCACTTAGTAGAGTCCTGGATGAAAGTAGTGCCTTATGGCATCAAAGGCGTTAATCCCTTGTGGGGGCGGGGGGGGGGTATGTTGTAGTCCCTCAGAAGCGAAAGAAGGCCTTGGGTCTTCAGCTAGCTTTTTGGTGATATACTGGAGATATCCTGATAAGCAGAGTGAAGTAAGTTAGGCTGGTGTGTCCTGGCAAGCAATGTATTGTAAAGTGTTGCAAGAGGATGGGCAAGTGGCTGATCCCCAGTCCTAGTGATCTTCTGTGATGAGAAGTGCTGTGGATGCTCCACAGTGGGCCTCTGCAGAGCCTGGCTCAAGGGATGGTGCTCAACCTCGTGTCCCACTGCGCTACTGCCCAGAAGGATTTGGCGTGGATGCAGTGGCGTAACTAGGGTTGGTGTCACCTGGTGCGGTAAAACATGGTGTCACGCCCTCCCCCCAGCTAGCCTGCTACAGTACTCTGTGGAGTGACAGCAGGACAGGCAGTAGGGCACTGAGCAGGCTAGCACCTCATGTCGTTCCCCCCAGCCTGCCACAGTGCTGCTTGATAATGTCACCCAGGGCATTTTTCTCAGAGAATAGGTGCAGAAACGCAACCATGCCCCACACCTTTCCCCAGAGTAGGGGAGCGGTGGGTTCTAAAGAGGCATTAAATATCAGGAGGGTGCTACATATAGAGTGCAGGGTTCTGGAGGGTGCTATGTACAGGATGCAGATTTTAGGTGGGTGTTGAGTGCAGGGTGCAGAGTTTAGGTGGGTGCTAGGTATAGAGTAAAGGTGGGTGCTTGGTGCAGGGCACAGAGTTCAGGTGGGAGCTGGGCGAAGAATTCAGGTGGGCGCAAGATACAGAGTTCATGTAGGTGCAAGATACAGAGTTCAGGTGGGGGCAAGTTACATGGTTCAGGTGGGTGCAGGGTGCAGAGTTCAGGTAGGCGCAGGGTGTAGAGTTCAGGTGGGTGCTAGGTGCAGAGTTCAGGTGGGTACTAGGTGCAGAGTTCAGGTGGGTGCAGAGTTCAGGTGGGTGCAGGGTGCAGAGTTCAGGTGGGTGCTAGGTGCAGAGTTCAGGTGGGTGCTAGGTACAGAGTTCAGGTGGGTGCAGGGTGCAGAGTCCAGGTAGGTGCAGGGTGTAGAGTTACACCCCCAAATCGCCATCCTTGACAGGAGACATCAACTGATTTTTATCCAATGCCATCCGGACATTTTTTGCTAACTTGACAGGACTGTCTCCCCCCTCCCAGCACAGACACCCATCCCCCAATTAGCACACTAAATGCTTTTAATTTCTCCCCTTCAAACACAGACCTCAGATACTACGAGGCTCAGTGCAGTACGGGAGCTGCTCCTCCTCATGGCTCCTCCTCATGACCTGTCATAAGACACATTACAGCCGAGGAGGAGCCTCGCAAAAGTGTGACAGTTGGCAGTGAGAGATGCTGCTCTGTTCCCTGGTGTCACCCCTCTGTGTGTATCACCCAAATGCGGCCCGCCCCACCCCCTGCACCCCCATAGCGACGCCACTGCATGGATGTGATGAGAGCGGCTTCCAGGCTGCCACTGGATGACCAGAGGGGGCTGGCAGTGGATGCTTCTGTACACACGCGTGATCACTGTTTCCACTTGTAGCACAGGCCGCAACTCGGCTACAACACATTCTAACACTGAGTTACTTGCTTGCTGATCCAGGCCTAGCCCAGGCTTTTTATTACCTCTCCCAGCATTCTC
Source organism: Rana muscosa (assembly GCA_029206835.1). Taxonomy (NCBI): domain Eukaryota; kingdom Metazoa; phylum Chordata; class Amphibia; order Anura; family Ranidae; genus Rana; species Rana muscosa. The sequence continues at coordinate 201,474,070 of CM055118.1, forward strand.
CTCTACCTCCTCAGTTAGCTGGTACTTGTAGTCCATTACAGTCCGACTTGAGTGCAACCCCTGGTTCCTTGGACTACAGGTTCCAAGATGCTTGGTTTCACTCTCTAATATTATTCACCCTGCTAAGTTGAGCACTAGAGAGGAACAGTTTCACTGCAGTAAAGTGTCTCCTGGTAAGTAAATAATATTTTAGACAATAAATTGTTATACCACATTACACTAAAACAAGATCGAAGTATGGGCCCAGGTTACATATTTAAGGGCTTTTTCTGTCCACTTTTATTTTAAAGAAAGCAAAGGTTCACAAAGGAAAGTCTTTCCATGCAGGGGTTCTCACCATTAATACGACAAATGAACAATAATCAGCCTCGTGGTTCTCTTTGCAGATTTACTGCTCAGACGTCATGCCTTGGTCCTTCAGACCATCTAACACACAGTCCCAGTGCTCGTGTACAAAACGCTGTACCTCTATCAGCTTGGCTTCTTATCCTGAAGCTCCCAGCTGCTACATCCTTCACAGGCTTGTGCTTTTGTCTGTCCTGACCTGGACAGTACGCTGCAGACGTGCACCTTTTACTGCTCCCTTCACACACTGACCCCCACGGGTGGGTGAGGCGCCGACCTCTAACTCTGTATCTAACATAAACCCAGCATACACCTGCATTATTATTTTTATTTTTTTGTTTTTTTTAAATAACAAACATGTTATACTTACCTCCACTGTGCAGCTAGTTTTGCACAGTGTGGCCCCGATCATCATGTTCTGGGGTCCCCCAGTGGCTCTCGCGGCTCCTCCCCACATTGGTAAACCCCCTGGGAGAAGCGCTCTCCCGGGGGGTTACCTTATGGGCACGCTCTCGAGTCTAGCATTTGTGGCTATTGACCCAGAATGCTGGACTCGGCCCCGCCCCCCGGTGCCCACGTCATTGGATTTGATTGACAGCAGCATAGGATGCATAAAGGTTTACAACCCCTTTAATGTGCCTGTTTCCTGGAAAACCTGACCCAGACTGACATATTAAACAGTGGCACAGGCTCGCCCTGCCACAAAAGGATATTGGGGAACTGGAGAAAGTGCAGAGAAGGGCAACCAAACTGATAAGAGGGATGGAGGAGCTCAGCTATGAGGAAAGATTAGAGGAACTGAATGTATTCACTCTTGAGAAGAGGAGATTAAGGGGGGATATGATCAACATGTACAAATATATAAGGGGTCCATATAGTGAACTTGGTGTTCAGTTATTCACTTTACGGTCAACACAGAGGACAAGGGGGCACTCTTTGCGTCTAGAGGAAAAGAGATTTCACCTCCAAATACGGAAAGGTTTTTTCACAGTAAGAGCTGTGAAAATGTGGAATAGACTCCCAGCAGAGTTGGTTCTGGCCAGCTCAGTAGATTGCTTTAAGAAGGGCCTGGATTCTTTCTTAAATGTACATAATATAACTGGGTACTGACGTTTATAGGTAAAGTTGATCCGGGGAATATCTGATTGCCTCTCAGGGGATCAGGAAGGAATTTTTTCCCCTGCTGTAGCAAATTGGATCATGCTCTGCTGTTTTTTTTTGCCTTCCTCTGGATCAACTGTGGGTATAGAATTGGGTATATGGGATTGTACGATATATTTTTTTTTTTTTTTTTTTATGGTTGAACTGGATGGACTTGTGTCTTTTTTCAACCTGACTAACTATGTAACTATGTAACTATGTAATACAGTATATATATATCTCAATAGAGAGAGCAAAAGTAATATAAATTAAGCTTAAACTCATAAACAACTTACTAACAGCAAAAACCAGTGGACACAATCCTGTACTCCTACTTCTGTACCTTTTGGTTGCCTTTGATACGGTTGAACACCCCTCTCCTCTAAAAACGTTACTCCTTTGTTCTCCAGGGTTCTTCGCTGGCTCTCATCCTACCTATCCCAGCACACCTTCGGTGTCACTTACAATTCTACTTCCTCTTCTCCTTTTCCTTTCTCCGTCAAAGTCCCCCAAGGTTCTATTTTTGGAATTCTCCTATTCTCAATCTACACCTCCTCCCTGGCTCAGCTGATAGCCTCCCATGGCTTTCAATATAATTTCAATGCTGGACTGCCGCACTCTGTATAGACAGTTATTTATTCCAAAATTTCAGGTAAAAAATCCAAATTCAAAATAAATCCATAAATCCAAAACAACAAATGCAGATAGTGTGCAAGCAGGGAAGGGTGGCTAACGCGTTTCACGTCACGAATTGACGCTTACTCATAGCTATGAGTAAGCGTCAATTCGTGACGTGAAACGCGTTAGCCACCCTTCCCTGCATGCACACTATCTGCATTTGTTGTTTTGGATTTATGGATTTATTTTGAATTTGGATTTTTTACCTGAAATTTTGGAATAAATAACTGTCTATACAGAGTGCGGCAGTCCAGGGTTTCTTTTTCTCCCATGCATCAGTGCAGAGCCAGCACCTGTGTGAGTGACCGGGCGGAAGCAGCTATTTGGTGAATTCTCAAGCTTTTGAGCGGTACGTTTTTCCTTTCCTCTAATTTCAATGCTGACGACACCCAAATCTATCTCTCTACCCTTCAGCTCACTCCATTAGTCTCCTCATGCATCACTAATTAACTAACAGACATATCAGTCTGGATGTCACACCACTTCCTCAAACCCAACCTTTCCAAAACCAAGCTAATAATATTTCCACCTATGTGCTCCTTCCCCTGAATTCTCTTTCAAGATCAATGTCACAACCATCCACCCATCCCCGCATGCCAGGGTGCTAGGTGTTATTTTGGACTCTGAACTCTCCTTTCGGCCCCACATCCAATCACTTTCCAAAGCTTGCCGCCTCAACCTCTGCAACATCTCAAAAATACGCCCCTTCCTAACCAATGAAACCAAAAAGCTCCTGATTCACTCCCTGGTTATCTCTCGCCTACTATCTCTCGTGACTACTGCAACTCCCTCCTCATTGGCATACCTTTACATAGACTATCACCTATTCAGGCCATCATGAATGCTGTTGCCAGACTCATTCACCTTACAAACTGCTGAGCGTCTCCTACCCCTCTCTGCCAATCCATCCACTGGCTGCCACTAACCCAACAAATTAAATTCAATATACTAACAGTAACTTACAAAGCCATCCACAACTTGGCCCCCCGCTACATTACTAACTTAGTCTCAAAATACCAACCAAATCGTTCTCTCCGTTCTTCTCAAGACCTCCTGCTTTCTAGTTCCCTTGTCATCTCCTCCCATGCTCGCGTCCAGGACTTCTCCTGAGCATCACTTATCCTTTGGAATTCCCTACCCTAATCTATCTGACTATCTTTTACTCTATCCACTTTTAGGCAATCCCTGGAAACATTTCTCTTCAGAAAAGCCTATTCTGTACTTTTATTTTCTCCATCAGCTCATCCCCTACAGATTGTAAGCTCTAACGAGCAGGGCCCTCTGATTCCTCCTGTATTGAATTGTATTGCCCTAACGTTGCGCAAACTGTTGGCGCTGTATAAGTCCTGTATAATAATAATAATAATAAAAAAGAAGGGAGTAATATAGATTGGATGATGCAATGGTGTCTTTGAAATGTAGTATATAGTCAGTTATTCCTCACAGCTTGACCAAAAGCTTTAGCAGTAGATCATTTTATTAAAATAATATCACAACTTAAATTCTGATTTATCTTAATTGAATTCCTTAATGTCACAGATTGCAAATTGCTACAATGGCTACTAATCTCACTTTGGGAATTCATCAACTTATTTGATGAAGAGCTGATGGCTCTCTAGAAGTGGATGACATATTTTGTCTATAGTAGCCGGCTGTGAGCTTGTCTGAAGTATTCAGTTATTAAAGCGGAGGTCCTCCTAAAAAAAATATATTAAAAGCCAGCAGCTACAAATACTGCAGCTGCTGACTTTTAATATATGGATACTTACCTATCCAGGGCCCCCGCGATCTCGGCAGCCGATGCCGATCAGTCGCTCGACTCTCGGCTCTTGGCTGCTGACGCCGCCATCCTTGGTGAGGGAATCAGGAAGTGAAGCCTCACTGTTCCCTGCTGTCTTCTGGGACCTGTGTGTCTCCCAGAAGACAACAGGGGAGGACAGTGTAGGCGTTAGTTACCGCAATCACCACAGTGATCTATGCCAGGAAATTGGAGAAAATACCTGTATTACACAGGTATCTGCTCCCTCCTCCCCCCTGAATAGGGTTGCCACCTCATCCCTTTAAACCCGAACACATATGAATTACACAGGTTCTGAGGCTAATTTATTGCAGGTAAGGCACCAAGTGTGTTTAATTACCACCTTAATCAGCCACAGACCCTGTGTAATTAATATGTGTTCGGTTTTAAAGGGATGAGGTGGCAACTCTACCCCTGAAAGGTGCCAAATGTGACACCGGAGGGCGGAGGATTCCAAAAAGTGGAAGTTCAATTTTTGGGTGGAACTCGACTTTAATTTACCTAAATGAACCAGCTGACAATTTGTCTATAGTACTTAGTGGAAGGGTTTTCCTGAGGTAACTGATTAATATCTCACATGAGATAACTGGCTGATCGCTTGCCTATTGCACCTGGTGCAGAGTTTCTCTGAGGTAACTGGCTGATGTCCTGTCTGACTCTGCGGTGACCATTTGTCAGATTGCCAGTGAAGCCCAGTTATAGTAAAGTAAAGTATGCCTGAGGTATCTGGTTAACAGTTCTGACTGATGACTTGTCTCTGAAGACTGACTAGAAGTGAGCAAGATTCCCCATATATCCAATGGCTTCTATCAGAATACTGGAGGCTCCTGACTCAGAGATCCCGGTTAGTGCGTCCTGTCTTTCTTGGTCTCCACTCACTCACCCAGAACCTTCCAGAGCCACTCATACTCGCCTTTTTCAGCTCCTCCTCCTGTGGCCAGGAAGCCTCACACAAATCCCCAGTTTTTCCACTGAGTGGGGCAATGTGTCCTAGAAGCCACGCCCACAATACACACATCTCCCTCTTCATGCATCTCACACAAACATAGTATCGCCTAGCAACAAGGTGTAACATAAGAGACCCTTTGAGCTTGCAGATTGCTGAGATCTCTCTGTTTATATAAAGTTCAGATAGCTATCAGCTATACTAGTTATAATTTGCTCTGTGTTCCATACAGGTGTAGCACCCTCCTAGAGGTTAAAATGATTGTAAAGTCTTGATTTATTTTTATTTTTTTAAATACAAACGTGTTATACTTACCTCCTCTGTGCAGTTGGTTTTGCACAGGGCAGCCTGGATCCTCCTTTTCTTTGGTCCCTCTTTGGCTCTCCTGGCCCCTCCATCTTGTTGAGTGCCCCCACAGCAAACAGCTTGCTATGGGGGCTCCCAACCCGAGTCACAGCTCTGTGGTTCAATTCAGACACGTAATCCCCGACCTGGCCCCACCCCTCTTTTTCTTCTTATTGGCTAACTGGCTTTTATTGACAGCCAGGTGTGCCAATGGCGCTGCTGCTGTATCTCAGCCAATCAGGAGGAGAGTCCTAGATGGCTAAGACACTCATGGACATCCCTGGAGAGAGATGGGGCTCAGGTAAGTAAGAAGGTTGTGCTGGGGGGGCTGCTACACACAGAAATATTTTTATCTAAATGCATAGAATGCATTTAGATAAAAAACCTTCTGCCTTTACAACTCCTTTAGGGTAAGTTGAGCCTTTTAGGTCCTCTGTAATCATTGGAGCAGTGTCTATTTTTGGCTGTTTTAGGTGCTTGCTGTGGGCACAGATACTTTCCCCTGCCTTCGAGTGGATTCTAGATTGTAGTAGGCTGGAAGAGGCAGACCCTGGGCCTGAATATCCATTAGGGATGAGCTTCGTGTTCGAGTCGAACATACGTTCGACTCGAACATTGGCTGTTCGATCGTTCGACGAAGATCGAACGATTTGGGCCGTTCGCGCCAAATTCGAGTGACGCGAACGGCCCACAATGCACTACGCCATCGCAGTGTCATCCAGGCGCTGTGATTGGCCAAGCATGCACTGTGACCCCGCATGCTTGGCCAATCACAGCGCCGGCAGCGAGGAGAGCAATGATTGGCCACAGGCAGGATGCCTGTGGCCAATTATTGCTGAGGGTGTTTAGTACACGCCCCACACTATAAAAGGCCGCCAGCACGGCGGCCTAGTGTAGTGTGTTCCGGAGCAGGGATAGAGTAGCATAGGCAGGGACAGTGACTGTTATTTCTTTCTTGCTTAACCTGGATTCCTTTAGTTTAGGGAAAGAGAAGGATAGGTAGGGAGAGTGTCAGTGTGTTTTGTGCTTCTGCTATAGTGTGCTTAAAAAAAAACATTTATTCTAGGGACAGAAAACTCTAGGTAGGGACAGTGTCAGTTTCTTTCACTCTGCAAGTCCTTGTTTCCAGGGACCTGGAAGGACAGTGAGTGAATTGTCCTTTTGCTATATTGTGATTAAAAAAAACATTTATTCTAGGGACAGAAAACTCTAGGTAGGGACAGTGTCAGTTTCTTTCACTCTGCAAGTCCTTGTTTCCAGGGACCTGGAAGGACAGTGAGTGAATTGTCCTTTTGCTATATTGTGATTAAAAAAAACATTTATTCTAGGGACAGAAAACTCTAGGTAGGGACAGTGTCAGTTTCTTTCACTCTGCAAGTCCTTGTTTCCAGGGACCTGGAAGGACAGTGAGTGAATTGTCCTTTTGCTATATTGTGATTAAAAAAAACATTTATTCTAGGGACAGAAAACTCTAGGTAGGGACAGTGTCAGTTTCTTTCACTCTGCAAGTCCTTGTTTCCAGGGACCTGGAAGGACAGTGAGTGAATTGTCCTTTTGCTATATTGTGATTAAAAAAAACATTTTTTTCTAGGGACAGAAAACTGTAGGTAGGGAGAGTATTTTTTTTCTTTCACTCTGCAAGTCCTTGTTTCCAGGGACCTGTAAGGACAGTGAGTTAATTGTCCTTGTGCTATATTGTGCTGAAAAAAACATTTATTCCAGGGACAGAAAACTCTAGGTAGGGACAGTGTCAGTTTCTTTCACTCTGCAAGTCCTTGTTTCCAGGGACCTGGAAGGACAGTGAGTGAATTGTCCTTTTGCTATATTGTGATTAAAAAAAACATTTTTTTCTAGGGACAGAAAACTGTAGGTAGGGAGAGTGTTTTTTTTCTTTCACTCTGCAAGTCCTTGTTTCCAGGGACCTGTAAGGACAGTGAGTTAATTTTCCTTGTGCTATATTGTGATTAAAAAAAACATTTATTCTAGGGACAGAAAACTCTAGGTAGGGACAGTGTCAGTTTCTTTCACTCTGCAAGTCCTTGTTTCCAGGGACCTGGAAGGACAGTGAGTGAATTGTCCTTTTGCTATATTGTGATTAAAAAAAACATTTATTCTAGGGACAGAAAACTCTAGGTAGGGACAGTGTCAGTTTCTTTCACTCTGCAAGTCCTTGTTTCCAGGGACCTGGAAGGACAGTGAGTGAATTGTCCTTTTGCTATATTGTGATTAAAAAAAACATTTATTCTAGGGACAGAAAACTCTAGGTAGGGACAGTGTCAGTTTCTTTCACTCTGCAAGTCCTTGTTTCCAGGGACCTGGAAGGACAGTGAGTGAATTGTCCTTTTGCTATATTGTGATTAAAAAAAACATTTATTCTAGGGACAGAAAACTCTAGGTAGGGACAGTGTCAGTTTCTTTCACTCTGCAAGTCCTTGTTTCCAGGGACCTGGAAGGACAGTGAGTGAATTGTCCTTTTGCTATATTGTGATTAAAAAAAACATTTATTCTAGGGACAGAAAACTCTAGGTAGGGACAGTGTCAGTTTCTTTCACTCTGCAAGTCCTTGTTTCCAGGGACCTGGAAGGACAGTGAGTGAATTGTCCTTTTGCTATATTGTGATTAAAAAAAACATTTATTCTAGGGACAGAAAACTCTAGGTAGGGACAGTGTCAGTTTCTTTCACTCTGCAAGTCCTTGTTTCCAGGGACCTGGAAGGACAGTGAGTGAATTGTCCTTTTGCTATATTGTGATTAAAAAAAACATTTATTCTAGGGACAGAAAACTCTAGGTAGGGACAGTGTCAGTTTCTTTCACTCTGCAAGTCCTTGTTTCCAGGGACCTGGAAGGACAGTGAGTGAATTGTCCTTTTGCTATATTGTGATTAAAAAAAACATTTATTCTAGGGACAGAAAACTCTAGGTAGGGACAGTGTCAGTTTCTTTCACTCTGCAAGTCCTTGTTTCCAGGGACCTGGAAGGACAGTGAGTGAATTGTCCTTTTGCTATATTGTGATTAAAAAAAACATTTTTTTCTAGGGACAGAAAACTGTAGGTAGGGAGAGTGTTTTTTTTCTTTCACTCTGCAAGTCCTTGTTTCCAGGGACCTGTAAGGACAGTGAGTTAATTTTCCTTGTGCTATATTGTGATTAAAAAAAACATTTATTCTAGGGACAGAAAACTCTAGGTAGGGACAGTGTCAGTTTCTTTCACTCTGCAAGTCCTTGTTTCCAGGGACCTGGAAGGACAGTGAGTGAATTGTCCTTTTGCTATATTGTGATTAAAAAAAACATTTATTCTAGGGACAGAAAACTCTAGGTAGGGACAGTGTCAGTTTCTTTCACTCTGCAAGTCCTTGTTTCCAGGGACCTGGAAGGACAGTGAGTGAATTGTCCTTTTGCTATATTGTGATTAAAAAAAACATTTATTCTAGGGACAGAAAACTCTAGGTAGGGACAGTGTCAGTTTCTTTCACTCTGCAAGTCCTTGTTTCCAGGGACCTGGAAGGACAGTGAGTGAATTGTCCTTTTGCTATATTGTGATTAAAAAAAACATTTTTTTCTAGGGACAGAAAACTGTAGGTAGGGAGAGTATTTTTTTTCTTTCACTCTGCAAGTCCTTGTTTCCAGGGACCTGTAAGGACAGTGAGTTAATTGTCCTTGTGCTATATTGTGCTGAAAAAAACATTTATTCCAGGGACAGAAAACTCTAGGTAGGGACAGTGTCAGTTTCTTTCACTCTGCAAGTCCTTGTTTCCAGGGACCTGGAAGGACAGTGAGTGAATTGTCCTTTTGCTATATTGTGATTAAAAAAAACATTTTTTTCTAGGGACAGAAAACTGTAGGTAGGGAGAGTGTTTTTTTTCTTTCACTCTGCAAGTCCTTGTTTCCAGGGACCTGTAAGGACAGTGAGTTAATTTTCCTTGTGCTATATTGTGATTAAAAAAAACATTTATTCTAGGGACAGAAAACTCTAGGTAGGGACAGTGTCAGTTTCTTTCACTCTGCAAGTCCTTGTTTCCAGGGACCTGGAAGGACAGTGAGTGAATTGTCCTTTTGCTATATTGTGATTAAAAAAAACATTTATTCTAGGGACAGAAAACTCTAGGTAGGGACAGTGTCAGTTTCTTTCACTCTGCAAGTCCTTGTTTCCAGGGACCTGGAAGGACAGTGAGTGAATTGTCCTTTTGCTATATTGTGATTAAAAAAAACATTTATTCTAGGGACAGAAAACTCTAGGTAGGGACAGTGTCAGTTTCTTTCACTCTGCAAGTCCTTGTTTCCAGGGACCTGGAAGGACAGTGAGTGAATTGTCCTTTTGCTATATTGTGATTAAAAAAAACATTTATTCTAGGGACAGAAAACTCTAGGTAGGGACAGTGTCAGTTTCTTTCACTCTGCAAGTCCTTGTTTCCAGGGACCTGGAAGGACAGTGAGTGAATTGTCCTTTTGCTATATTGTGATTAAAAAAAACATTTATTCTAGGGACAGAAAACTCTAGGTAGGGACAGTGTCAGTTTCTTTCACTCTGCAAGTCCTTGTTTCCAGGGACCTGGAAGGACAGTGAGTGAATTGTCCTTTTGCTATATTGTGATTAAAAAAAACATTTTTTTCTAGGGACAGAAAACTGTAGGTAGGGAGAGTATTTTTTTTCTTTCACTCTGCAAGTCCTTGTTTCCAGGGACCTGTAAGGACAGTGAGTTAATTGTCCTTGTGCTATATTGTGCTGAAAAAAACATTTATTCCAGGGACAGAAAACTCTAGGTAGGGACAGTGTCAGTTTCTTTCACTCTGCAAGTCCTTGTTTCCAGGGACCTGGAAGGACAGTGAGTGAATTGTCCTTTTGCTATATTGTGATTAAAAAAAACATTTATTCTAGGGACAGAAAACTCTAGGTAGGGACAGTGTCAGTTTCTTTCACTCTGCAAGTCCTTGTTTCCAGGGACCTGGAAGGACAGTGAGTGAATTGTCCTTTTGCTATATTGTGATTAAAAAAAACATTTTTTTCTAGGGACAGAAAACTGTAGGTAGGGAGAGTATTTTTTTTCTTTCACTCTGCAAGTCCTTGTTTCCAGGGACCTGTAAGGACAGTGAGTTAATTGTCCTTGTGCTATATTGTGCTGAAAAAAACATTTATTCCAGGGACAGAAAACTCTAGGTAGGGACAGTGTCAGTTTCTTTCACTCTGCAAGTCCTTGTTTCCAGGGACCTGGAAGGACAGTGAGTGAATTGTCCTTTTGCTATATTGTGATTAAAAAAAACATTTTTTTCTAGGGACAGAAAACTGTAGGTAGGGAGAGTGTTTTTTTTCTTTCACTCTGCAAGTCCTTGTTTCCAGGGACCTGTAAGGACAGTGAGTTAATTTTCCTTGTGCTATATTGTGATTAAAAAAAACATTTATTCTAGGGACAGAAAACTCTAGGTAGGGACAGTGTCAGTTTCTTTCACTCTGCAAGTCCTTGTTTCCAGGGACCTGGAAGGACAGTGAGTGAATTGTCCTTTTGCTATATTGTGATTAAAAAAAACATTTATTCTAGGGACAGAAAACTCTAGGTAGGGACAGTGTCAGTTTCTTTCACTCTGCAAGTCCTTGTTTCCAGGGACCTGGAAGGACAGTGAGTGAATTGTCCTTTTGCTATATTGTGATTAAAAAAAACATTTATTCTAGGGACAGAAAACTCTAGGTAGGGACAGTGTCAGTTTCTTTCACTCTGCAAGTCCTTGTTTCCAGGGACCTGGAAGGACAGTGAGTGAATTGTCCTTTTGCTATATTGTGATTAAAAAAAACATTTTTTTCTAGGGACAGAAAACTGTAGGTAGGGAGAGTATTTTTTTTCTTTCACTCTGCAAGTCCTTGTTTCCAGGGACCTGTAAGGACAGTGAGTTAATTGTCCTTGTGCTATATTGTGCTGAAAAAAACATTTATTCCAGGGACAGAAAACTCTAGGTAGGGACAGTGTCAGTTTCTTTCACTCTGCAAGTCCTTGTTTCCAGGGACCTGGAAGGACAGTGAGTGAATTGTCCTTTTGCTATATTGTGATTAAAAAAAACATTTTTTTCTAGGGACAGAAAACTGTAGGTAGGGAGAGTGTTTTTTTTCTTTCACTCTGCAAGTCCTTGTTTCCAGGGACCTGGAAGGACAGTGAGTGAATTGTCCTTTTGCTATATTGTGATTAAAAAAAACATTTATTCTAGGGACAGAAAACTCTAGGTAGGGACAGTGTCAGTTTCTTTCACTCTGCAAGTCCTTGTTTCCAGGGACCTGGAAGGACAGTGAGTGAATTGTCCTTTTGCTATATTGTGATTAAAAAAAACATTTTTTTCTAGGGACAGAAAACTGTAGGTAGGGAGAGTATTTTTTTTCTTTCACTCTGCAAGTCCTTGTTTCCAGGGACCTGTAAGGACAGTGAGTTAATTGTCCTTGTGCTATATTGTGCTGAAAAAAACATTTATTCCAGGGACAGAAAACTCTAGGTAGGGACAGTGTCAGTTTCTTTCACTCTGCAAGTCCTTGTTTCCAGGGACCTGGAAGGACAGTGAGTGAATTGTCCTTTTGCTATATTGTGATTAAAAAAAACATTTTTTTCTAGGGACAGAAAACTGTAGGTAGGGAGAGTGTTTTTTTTCTTTCACTCTGCAAGTCCTTGTTTCCAGGGACCTGTAAGGACAGTGAGTTAATTTTCCTTGTGCTATATTGTGATTAAAAAAAACATTTTTTCTAGGGACAGAAAACTGTAGGTAGGGAGAGTGTTTTTTTTCTTTCACTCTGCAAGTCCTTGTTTCCAGGGACAGAGAAGGACACCTGAAGGTAGCCCTTATTGCTTTTTTCCCATCTCCCTGCAGGCCATCTATTAGAATGTCTGGAAGGCAAACAAGGAGAGGCAGACAGTCAGGAGGCAATAAAAGAGGGCAAGCAGGCTCTGTGTCTGGGGGCAACAGTGCTGGTCGTGGACGCGGTGCATTGTCATCAGCACATGGCCATGGGACACGCTTGTCCTTCTTTTCGGCAGCTGGACATGTTGAGCCACATCATGCCGAAGACTTGGTAGAGTGGATGACCAAGCCCTCCTCCTCCTCCTCATCCTCTCTCACCCAGGCTCAGGGTACTGGAAAAGCAGCTGCCAAAGCGTCGTCTTCCCTGGTATCAATGTCAGACAAATCATCAGTCACTCCTTCCCTAGACCCACCATGTCCTCCTCCTGAGGAGTCCCCCGAACTGTTTCAGCACAGTGTTGGGTACATGCTCCAGGAGGATGCCCAGCGTTTCGAAGGGTCTGATGATGAAACCCAGCTAGAGGAAGGCAGTAGCGTGAGAGCAGACAGAGGGGATGCTCAAGAAGGACACCAATCTGGCAGTCATGTTCCAGCAGCTGCAGCATACTGCCAGATTGGCTCCAGTGATGAGGAGGGAGGGGATGATGAGGTCAATGACTCCACGTGGGTGCCTAATAGGAGAGAGGAGGAGGAGGAGGATGAGGAGGAGGCACATCTCCAACGAGGCAGGATGCCCTTTGGTGGCCAGCGTAAGGGCAGTACACCGACGGAATCACACCGCAGAGCTCCGCCTGTGCAGGGCGCTGCCTCTGCCCGTCATTCAAAAAGTTCTTTGGTGTGGGCCTTTTTTGAGGCTAGTGCATCAGATCGCACAGCTGCTGTTTGCAACATATGTCTCAAGCGTATATCGCGTGGCCAAAACATCAGCCGCTTGGGTACCACATGCCTGACCAGACATATGTTGACCTGCCATGCAGCTCGTTGGCAAGCCTACCTCAAAGACCCACACCAAAGAACAAAGCGGACCTCTCCTTGCACCGCATCAGCTGGGATCTCCAACCCCACTATAACTTCAGTCCTCTCTGAAACATGCACTGAGAGGAATGAAGGTGTAGAATTAGGTGTGTCACAGCCAAGTACTTGCGCCCACTCTGCTAGCAGTACACCGACGTCCGATTCTAGCAGGCAAATTTCCCTGCCCCAGCTGCTGGACCGTCGAAAGAAGTTCACTCCCAGCCATCCACATGCCCAGCGGTTGAATGCTAGCTTGGCTAAATTGCTAGCGCTTCAACTGCTGCCTTTTCAGTTGGTAGACTCGGCCCCCTTCCGTGAGTTTGTGCAATGTGCGGTTCCTCAGTGGCAGGTTCCCAAACGCCACTTTTTCTCACGGAAGGCTATTCCGGCTCTCTACCGGCATGTGGAAGGCAATGTCTTGGCCTCGCTGGACAGGGCGGTCAGCGGTAAGGTGCATATTACCGCTGACTCATGGTCCAGCAGGCATGGACAGGGACGTTACCTTTCTTTCACGGCCCATTGGGTCACTCTTTTGGCAGCTGGGAAGGATTCAGGACAAGGTGCAGTAGTGTTGGAGGTTGTCCCACCGCCACGCCTCCAAAATGCTACTACTGGTTGTGACACACCTCTCTCCTCCACCCCCTCCTCTTCTTCTTCCTCCATGGCCTCTTCCTGTGGTTTGTCCTATGAACCAGCGGTGCTCCGTAGCCGTTCACGGGGCTACGCAAGTACGCAGGCAAAAAGATGCCATGCCGTGCTTGCGCTGGTGTGTTTGGGGGACAGAAGCCACACTGGGGCAGAGGTCCTGTCTGCTCTGCAGGGCCAGGCCGAGAGGTGGTTGACGCCACGCCAGCTTAAGCCAGGAATGGTGGTTTGCGACAATGGCACCAACCTCCTCTCCGCCCTCCGACAGGGACAACTGACCCATGTGCCCTGTGTGGCTCACGTCCTTAACCTGGTGGTGCAGCGGTTCTTGGGCAGGTACCCGGGCTTACAGGATGTCCTGAGGCAGGCCAGGAAAGTCTGTGTGCATTTCCGCAGATCTTATAATGCCAGTGCTCGCCTGGCTGAGCTGCAAAAGGAGTTGAACCTGCCCAAGAACCGCCTTATATGTGACATGCCCACCAGGTGGAACTCAACGTTGGCCATGCTGCAGCGGCTGCACACGCAGCAGAGGGCCATCAATGAGTACCTGTGCGACTACGGCACCAGGACAGGGTCAGGGGAGCTTGGTTTTTTTTCTCCACGCCAGTGGGGCATGATCAGGGATGCATGCACTGTCCTGGCACCATTTGAGGAGGCCACGAGGATGGTGAGCAGTGACAGTGCATGCATCAGTGACACTGTACCTCTTGTCCACCTGTTGGAGCACACGCTGCGTGGAATAATGGACAGGGCACTTGAGGCAGAACAGAGGCAGGAAGAGGAGGACTTCCTTGCCTCTCAAGGCCCCCTTTACCCAGACAGTGTTCCTTCTGTCCCACCCATCGCACAGGAAGAGGAGGAGGAGGAGGAGGAGGAGGAGGATTGTGTCAGCATGGAGGTGGAGGCTGGCACTCAGCATCATCAGCAGCAGTCTTTTAGGGATGATTTACAGTCCCAAGAAACCAGTGGACTTGTACGTGGCTGGGAGGAGGTGGCTGCGGATCATGTCGTCCTTAGTGACCCAGAGGACTCCGGAGCGAATGCCTCAGCAAACCTACGCTGCATGGCCTCCCTGATCCTGCAAAGTCTGCGGAAGGATCCTCGTATTCTTCGGATCAAGGAGAGGGACCATTACTGGCTGGCCACTCTCCTTGATCCACGGTACAAGGGTAAGGTTGCGGACCTTATGTTACCGTCGCAGAGGGAGCAGAGGATGAGACAACTCCGGGAGGCCTTGCAGAAAGGTCTGTGCAACGCGTTCCCAGAGACTGGGAGGTTGCAAACTCCTGGTCCTGGACAACGAGTTGCTGAGGCTTCGGCCAGTCAAAGAAGGAGCGGTGGGGAAGGTGGCCGTCTGACCGATGCGTTCAGACAATTCTTTAGTCCGCAGCCCCAAAGTATGATTGGTTCCAGCAACCATCGCCAGCGTCTGATAAACATGGTGCAGGAATATCTAGGGGCAAGGTCAGACTTGGACACCTTCCCCACCGAAAATCCTCTGGCTTACTGGGTCTTGAGGATGGATCACTGGCCAGAGCTTGCACAGTATGCAATTGAGCTACTGGCCTGTCCTGCATCCAGCGTTCTTTCGGAACGCACATTCAGTGCTGCTGGAGGATTTGTCACGGATCACAGGGTGCGCCTGTCCACCGACTCGGTTGATCGACTGACTTTCATCAAGATGAACCAGTCTTGGATCACCACCAGCTACCACACACCTGATGCTGATATAACAGACTAATTGATTTTAAAATGTCACATCCCTTCAAGACTGATGCTGATGCTGAGTGCCTGTGCTGTTATGTTGACTGGCTATCCTCCTCCTCCGAGTCCTCAATGATACGATTGATGATGATAGCTTGGAAGATCATTTTTGTTTATGGGTGCCGCCACCAGTGCCTAACGCCCAATTTTTCAGCCCCTGTTTAACAGGGGCGTGTAATTACAATTTTTGAAGCAATACTTTGCAACAGGGCTCATTGCTGTGCTCCAAGTACAGTATCTGTGAGGAGTGGCAGTGTTGTGCCACCAGTGCCTAAGGCCCAATTTTTCAGCCCCTGTTTAACAGGGGCGTGTCATTACAATTTTTGAAGCAATACTTTGCAACAGGGCTCATTGCTGTGCTCCAAGTACAGTATCTGTGAGGGGTTGCAGTGTTGTGCCACCAGTGCCTAAGGCCCAATTTTTCAGCCCCTGTTCAACAGGGGCATGTAATTACAATTCTTGATCTAATAATTCACAGCAGGGCCCATTGCTGCACCCACCAAGAGTAACTGTCAGGGCTTACAGTGTTGTGGCACCAGCACCACCATCAAAGGCCCAATTTTTACTACCACTGTTCAACAATTATATGTAATTAAAATTCCTGATATAATAGTTGACAGCAGGGCGTTCCAGCACCAACCAAGAGTAACTGTGAGTGCTTACAGTGTTGTGCCAACACCAACAACTAAGGGGCCTATTTCTGCAGAGTATATACGGCAGGTCCCTACTTTCAAACATCCAACTTACAAACGACTCCTACTTGCAAACGCAAGAAGACAACAGGAAGTGAGAGGAAATCTACCACTAGGAAGGAAAATTCTCTCCTGTAAGAATAAATATGGGAGAAAGGTGTCTCCTCTGTACTGATGCTTTATCAGCAATCCTTGTTTCAAGAAAAACACCACATTTCAAAAACAGTTGTCATTGGGACGGAAAGTGAGGTGAAATGTTCTGAACAGGGGCACAGACAGCAAAACAAATGTTACAGGGGTGATAACCCTTACCTATGTTTTCCAAAAAGTTTAAAAATAGATTTTTGGGCTGGAGCTACACTTCAACAATGTACCTGTTCAAAATTACAAACAGATTCTACATAAGAACAAACCTACAGTCCCTGTCTTGTATGCACCGCCTGTATACGGCTGTTCAGAGTATATAGGGCCTTTTTTATTTTATGTGCGGGGTTCCCCTTAATATCCATACAAGACCCAAAGGGGCTGGTAATGGGCTGGGGTAGGGGGGGGGGGTCATGGGGTAGCTATGCCATTTTTCTTAAAGAATTTCATCCATATTACCGGGACCAGACATTACATTAAAGCCGCAAGCAGTTTTAAATGGCTTTTTTTTCCTTTAGAAGTGTCATTTTGTGCAGGGACAGTTCTAAACACGGGAAACACGTGGCACTTCACAGGCATACTTTAGACACCCCCCAGGTACGATATTTAAAGGAATATTTGACTTTTTTTTTTTCACTTTATGCATCATTAAAATGACTGCTCCCGAAAAACGACCGTTTTTAAAACTTCTTTTTGCATTGATACATGTCCCCTGGTGCAGAACCCGGGTTCCCAAACCCTTTTTAGGACAATAACATGCATAATAGTTGTTATAATTAGCACTTTAGAATTCGAACGTTCGCATCCATTGTATTTAATAGGGTTCTAATGTTCGTTCGAACTTCCGGTCCGTTCGCGGGTTCTGGTGCGAACCGAACCCGGGGGTGTTCGGCTCATCACTAATATCCATGTGATCTCAGCCAATCCCTGGGGGAGAGAATGTCGGGCTGAGGAGTGCATAAATAAAATCTCTGGGGTCTGGAACAGCATGGCTCTTGTCCAAGAGGAGAAGACCAAGCCTGAAGGGCTGCTGCTTGTCTGGGCAGATTAGCTAAGTTCATTGAGGTCCCAACTCAAGGAGAGCTGGGGGGCCTATTTTCTGAGTGGAACTGGAGCCAGTTCAGAGGGGGTTCACTGAGGATCTGGCCTGGAGGCGCACAGAACAACTGTCTGGCTGGTATTGGTCGGAAGCATCCAGGTACAAGGGGATATTGTGAGTATAGACTGGCCGGAGTTACCCTGAAGAGTCTAGTTAAAGGGGTTGCTCCACCGGAAAAAAAAAATTAAAAGCCAGCAGCTACAGCTACAGCAGCTGCTGGCTTTTAATATTTGGACACTTACCTGTCCTGGAGTCCAGCGACGTCCGCAGCAGAGGACGAGCGACCGCTCGTCGCTCTGCTGCTCCCTCCGCCATCCTCGCTGAGGGAACCAGGAAGTGAAGCCCTGCGGCTTCATGCCCGGTTCCCTACGGCGCATGCGCGAGTCGCGCTGCGCCGTTCTGATTGGTGCTCCTGTGTTCTGGGAGCCGAGTGTCTCCCAGAACACCAAGGGAAGTCTGCGGGAAGTGACGTAACTCCCGCAGATTCCCGGAGACAGGACTCCCGGATGTGGGTGAAAATACTTGTCTTAGACAGGTATCTTCACCCCCCTCCCCCCTGAAAGGTGTCAATTGTGACACCGGAGGGGGGGAGGGTTCCAAATAGCAAAAGTTGCTATTTAGGGTGGAGCTCCACTTTAAGGCAGAGACTGTCCTCTGCTACTTGGTGCACTAAATTTTAAGTATCCCAAGGCTTACCCTTCACCCAACCAAGGTCAACCAAGCATTAAACCCTAAAAAGACACTGCCTGGTCATTGTGTTGTGAGAATGTGGGAGCTGCTGTGTACATGGTTGCTTTGCACATAAATGGGAAGAGAATCTGGGGCAAATCTGCGAGGCCCATCAGGGGTCTACGCTACACAGGTGAGCCCCTAGCAACACTTCGAACAATGCCAATGTGAAAATAGTTTCCATTGCTCTTTTCTCTAACATGTCACCCACTGCCAAACAAAAATTTTCTTTTTCATTTCAGGATTGAGAATCCATAAAGCTTGATTGTAGTAAATCTGTACCCATGTGTCATCACACTAGCTGTCAATTTAGGATTTTTCTTGTTGCTCCATGTTGCTCTTTATCAGCTTTCCTGTTAATTAGGGGTCCATTTATACATTACTTTCACCAAAAATGCACACATTTTTTTAATGGGGTTTAAGTGGAAAATTATTATAAATAGATCCCTTAGTTTTTTTAGGTGGAAAAAGTACAAATGTTCCCAAATTTCAACCTCCTATCAATCCCAGCAGCTCTGACCAGAGCTCCCTTTAAAAACAACCCAGAAAGCCAAAAGTTTGAAATTAGAAACAAATCAAAGTTTACCGAACATCCAGTAGGGAATTGATGGCAAGCGGGGTTAATGGAACAAGATATAAAAGACAACTTTTCATGAAGGTCAGCTATGAGCCCACCTGACCAGTGTTTGCATCAAGCGATGGAGCCAGCTTGGTAAAAAATGAAGCAAGGATATCAGTGAAAAGAAAATAATAAAGACGTTCTGGATGTGTTTGCTTTTTATTTAACCCAGATTCATGTATGTCTATGGTTTTCCACCCACAGCTTCCAGATTCATGATCCGTGTCCTGGCACCAGTCAGCAAGAAGCTAAGGACTCTTTGGCCACTATTTCAGGTTAAAAGAGGGACCTCAGGGTATTGTTTAAACTATACATAATAAGCACATGTAATGTCACTGCATACATTTAAGAATAAAGGTGTAAGAATACATTTAGATTTAATAAGCTATGTGCAGTATAGTTTTGTCAGAGAATGGGAGCGGGTACTCAGCCCCCTTCCCCAAGCCACCTTTGTCTCCACCTCCTTCCTACCTCCCCACGCCATCCGCTCACCTCTGTGCTCCCATCCATTGCTCATCTCTGCATCTCCATCGACATTTCCCCTGTGCACCCCTTGTCTGAGCTCACCTCTGCACCCCATCCACAGATTAACTCTGCGCCCCCATCCACAGCTCACCCCTGACCCCTCTCCACAGCTCACCTCTGCATCACCATCCACAGATCACCTCCGCACCCCCATCACCAGCTTACCTCCACCCCCTCTCCACAGCTCACATCTGCACGCCCATCCACAGATCACCTCTGCACCAGGGATGAGCCCAACGCCCCCCTGTTCAGTTCGCACCAGAACCTGCGAACACAGAATGTTTGCGTGAACTTTAGAACCCTATTAACCACTTAAGCCCCGGACCATTTGGTAGCTAGAGGACCAGAGGTGATTTCAGAATTTTGCACTGCGCTGCTTTAACTGGAAATTGTGCGGACATGCAATGTTGTACCCAAACGAAATTTGCGTCCTTTTCTTCCCACAAATAGAGCTTTCTTTTAATGGTATTTGATTGCCTCTGCGATTTTTATTTTTTGCGATATAAACGGAAATAGACCGAAAATGTTGAAAAAAAATGATATTTTCTACTTTTTGTTATAAGAAAAATCGAATAAACTCAATTTTAGTCATACATTTAGGCCAAAATGTATTCAGCCACATGTCTTTAGTAAAAAAAATGTCAATAAGCGTATATTTATTGGTTTGCGCAAAAGTTATAGCGTCTACAAACTAGGGTAAATTTTCTGGAATTTACACAGCTTTTAGTTTATGACTACCTATCTCATTTCTTGAGGTGCTAAAATGGCAGGGCAGTACAAAACCCCCCCAAATGACCCCATTTTGGAAAGTAGACATCCCAAGGAAATTGCTGAGAGGCCTGTTGAGCCCATTGAATATTTTTTTTTTTGTCCCAAGTGATTGAATAATGACAAAAAAAAAAAAAAAAAGAAAATGACAAAAAGTTGTCACTAAATGATATATTGCTCACACATGCCATGGTTATATGTGGAATTACACCCCAAAATACATTTTGCTGCTTCTCCTGAGTACGGGAATACCACATGTGTGGGACTTTTTAGGAGCCTAGCCGCGTACGGGACCCTGAAAACCAAGCACCGCCTTCAGGATTTCTAGGCACAAATTTTTGATTTCACTCCTCACTGCCTATCACAGTTTCGAAGGCCATAAAATGCCAAAATAGCACAAAACCCCCCCAAATGACCCCATTTTGGAAAGTAGACACCCCAAGCTATTTGCTGAGAGGCATGGTGAGTATTTTACAGCTCTCATTTGTTTTTGAAAATGAAGAAAGAAAATATATTATTTTTTTTTTTCAATTTTCAAAACTTTGTGACAAAAAGCGAGATCTGCAAAATACTCACAATACCTCTCAGCAAATAGCTTGGGGTGTCTACTTTCCAAAATGGGGTCATTTGGGGGGGTTTTGTGCCATCTGGGCATTCCATGGCCTCCGAAACTGTGATAGGCAGTGAGAAGTGAAATCAAAAATTTACACCCTTAGAAAGCCTGAAGGCGGTGCTTGGTTTTTGGGGTCCCGTACGCGGCTAGGCTCCCAAAAAGTCTCACACATGTGGTATCCCCGTACTCAGGAGAAGCACTAGAATGTATTTTGGGGTGTAATTCCACATATGCCCATGGCATGTTTGAGCAATATATCATTTAGTGACAACTTTGTGCAAAAAAAAAAAAAATAATTGTCTTTTTTCCGCAACTTGTGTCAACATATAAAATATTCCATGGACTCGAAATGCCTCTCAGTATATAGCTTGGGGTGTCTACTTTCCAAAATTGGGTCATGTGGGGGGGTTTTGAACTGTTCTGGCATTTTATACACAACATTAGGAAGCTTACATCCACTCTTCTAACCACTTGAAGACAAAGCCCTTTTTGACACTTTTTGTTTAAATGAAAACATTTTTTTTTTTTGCAAGAAAATTATGTTGAACCCCCAAACATTATATATATTTTTAAAGCAAAGGCCCTGCAGATTAAAATGGTGGGTGTTGCATTTTTTTTTCTACACAGTATTTGCGCAGCGATTTTTCAAACGCATTTTTTGGGGAAAAAATACACTTTTTTTAATTTTAATGCACTAAAACACACTATATTGCCCAAATGTTTGATGAAATAAAAAAGATGATCTTAGGCCGAGTACATAGATACCAAACACGACATGCTTTAAAATTTCGCACAAACGCGCATTGGCGACAAACTACATACATTTTTAAAAGCCTTTAAAAGCCTTTACAGGTTACCCCGTTAGATTTACAGAGGAGGTCTACTGCTAAAATTACTGCCCTCGATCTGACCTTCGCGGTGATACCTCACATGCATGGTGTAATTGCTGTTTACATATGACGCCAGACCGACGTTTGCGTTCGCCATTGGGCAAGAGCAGGGCAGGACAGGGGTGCTTTTTTTTTTTTTTTTTTATTATTAATTTTGCTTTTTTATTTTATTTTTAAATTGTTCCTTCCATATTTTTTTTTTTTTTGTTATCATTTTTATTGTTATCTCAGGGAATGTAAATATCCCCTATGATAGCAATAGGTAGTGACAGGTACTCTTTTTTGAAAAAACTGGGGTATTCTAGACCCTAGATCTTTCCTCTGCCCTCAAAGCATCTGACCACACCAAGATCGGTGTGATAAAATGCTTTCCCAATTTCCCAATGGCGCTTTTTATATCCGGGGGGGGGGACATTCCCTCCCACTGCTTGTAAAAGCAGTCCAGAGGCTAATTAGCCACTAGGATTGCTTTTACATGAAAGCCGGCCGCTGGCTGAAAAGAATGATACCAAGATGATACCTAAACCCACAGGCATCATGCTGGTATAAACATTCAAAGTCCAGCAACATACCAGTACGTTGCTGGTCATTGTAGGACATGTATTGTAATCTTTTTTTTTCATGCAGCCAGTTGGCTGAACGAAAAAAGAGATTGATCGGTGGGTATGCCCACCATTAGAATACCGCCCTTCATCCACCCACTTCTAATGATGGGCATACATGCACCATTTATATATGCCGAAGCATGGGGGCATCCTCCCGTAAAAAAGTTATGCCGCACATACATGGTCGGACTTTTCCACGGGCAAGCCTCCGTCGGAATTTCGACCGTATGTACGCGGCATTAGGAGCAAAATCGCTCCTCCGCTCCTCCGCCCCTGCTGCCCCAATGCTTCGGCATATATGCTTTTTTTTTTTAACTGTGGTGGTGAAATCACCTCCTACAGCACTGGAGTCGCAGGGATCAGGCCTGTCTCTGCGAACGCTGCAGTTATGTGTGTTGTGTTTTGTAAGTGACAGTGATCGATCGATACTGCACTTGGGTGGCCTGGGCTGGACGGAGGGGCAAAACGCAGGTGCTAGCAGGTATCTGGGCTGATCCCGCTAACACTGCGTTTTTGGGAACCCTAAACTGCTGGGGACGCTAGTATAGATCTGATCAGATCAGATATTGATCTGATCAGATACTATACCACTAAGGAAGGTGTATGCTTCATGCGTGGGTGTTAGCGTTACTGGCACTAACCTGACGCTGCCTGGGGTGTGAAGCAGACCCTCTCTGACGCTAAAACCTAATTGATATCACCCGCCGGGCGATCAGGGGGTTAAACCTTTATTGGGTTATATATACGGCGGGTGCCCTGACACTATAAAAAGCAAACTAACTAACCAGCGTCACCCGTAACACTTATAAGGTGATCACTGGTGAAAAGGTTAACTAGGGGCAATTAGGGGGTTAAAAACTTTATTAGATAATATATGGGGGTACCTGACGCTATAAAAACCTGCGGCGAACCTAAAAAAAAATACTGGCTACCGATCTGCATCACCGACGCTAAGACAGCGATCAGAAAAATGATCGCTTAGCGACAGTGGTGATAGGGGGTGAAAGGGTTACCTGGGGGGCGATCAAGGGGGTTAAACGTTTATTAGATAATATATGGGGGTACCTGACGCTATAAAAACCTGCGGCGAACCCAAAAAAAATTACTGGCTACCGATCTGCATCACCGACACTAAGACAGCGATCAGAAAAACGATCGCTTAGCGACAGTGGTGATAGGGGGTGAAAGGGTTACCTGGGGGGCGATCAAGGGGGTTAAACCTTTATTAGATAATTTATGGGGGTACCTGACGCTATAAAAACCTGCAACGAACCCAAAAAAAATTACTGGCTACCGATCTGCATCACCGACACTAAGACAGCGATCAGAAAAACGATCGCTTAGCGACAGTGGTGATAGGGGGTGAAAGGGTTACCTGGGGGGCGATCAAGGGGGTTAAACCTTTATTAGATAATTTATGGGGGTACCTGACGCTATAAAAACCTGCGGCAAACCTAAAAAAAATTACTGGCTACCGATCTGCATCACCGACAATAAGACAGCGATCAGAAAAATGATCGCTTAGCGACAGTGGTGATAGGGGGTGAAAGGGTTACCTGGGGGGTGATCAAGGGGTTAAACCTTTATTCGATAATTTATGGGGGTACCTGACGCTATAAAAACCTGCGGCGAACCTAAAAAAATTACTGGCTACCGATCTACATCACCGACGCTAAGACAGCGATCAGAAAAATGATCGCTTAGCGACAGTCGTGATAGGGGGTGAAAGGGGTTACCTGGGGGGCGATTAAGGGGGTTAAACCTTTATTAGATAATTTATGGGGGTACCCGACGCTATAAAAACCTGCAGCGAACCTAAAAAAAATAACTGGCTACGGATCTGCATCACCGACGCTAAGACAGCGATCAGAAAAATGATCGCTTAGCGACGGCGGTGCTAGGGGGTGAAAGGGTTATCTGGGGGGTGATCAGGGGGTTAAACCTTTATTAGGGGGGGTTAGGGGGCTACACTGGACCTAAAACTAAATGTAGTGACACTTTTACAGTCACAAATGTCACTGATTGCAGTGATCAGTAAATGGTCACTGCAATCAGTGACACTGTGACTGGGGGCTGGGGGGTGATCTGGGGGGGCTTGGGGGGGCGATTTGTGTGCCTATGTGTCCTGGTGTCAGTGTAGTGTTAGTGTACTGACCTGTGTGTCTTCTCTTGTACGGCGCTCGGTATATGTGAGCGCCGCATGAGAGATGACATCACTTCCTCCTGTTTCCTCTGCCTGTGTAAACATTACACAGCAGAGGGAGCATTTCCATTCGCCGGGAGCGATCGCGGGGGGTGGCCGGAATCGAATGGCCGCCCCCTCATGTCGGATCGCTGCCCAACAAATACCGACCGCTCACTGTATAGGAGGGGGATCCGATCGGACCCCCCAACTGTACAAAGGCAATCACATACACTGTACGTGATTGTGCCTGTCGGTGCCATTCTGCCGACGTACATATACAGTGAGCGGTCGTTAAGTGGTTAAATTCAATGGACTCGAACGTTCGAAATCTAAAGTGCTAATTATAAAGGCTTATATGCAAGTTATTGTCCTAAAAAGTGTTTGGGGACCCGGGTCCTGCCCCAGGGGACATGTATCAATGCAAATTTTTTTTTTTTTAAATGCCGTTTTTACGGGAGCGGTGATTTTAATAATGCTTAAAATGAAAAAATAAAAGTGAAATTTTCCTTTAAATTTCGTACCTGGGGGGTGTGTATAATATGCATGTAAAGTGGCGCATGTTTCCCGTGCTTAGAACTGTTCCTGCACAAAATGTCATTTTTGAAGGAAAAAAAGTCATTTAAAACTCACTCAATGAATTGTCGGCTCCCGGCAATACATAGAAAAGTCATTGATAAAAAAAAAAAAAAAAGCGTGGGGGTACCCCCAAATTCAATTACCAGGCCCTTCAGGGGCACAGTGAAGGAAGTTCCCCATCAGGTCCGCTCAGGCCAATGACGTAGGCGAGGTCTGACATACCGATGGGGCGGACCTGATGGGGAATCTCCTTCACTGTGTAATTCATGAATAGACCCGCTCCTTCTCATGTTCCGCATCAGGTCCTCAGCCTTACACCCAGTCATTGGCTGAGTGGACCTGATGGGGAACTTTAGAAGGGGCGGGTCTATACATTTAATAGACTGTGGAGGAAGTTCCCCATCAGGTCCGCTCAGGCTCAGCCAATGACGGACAGCGCTGGACATCGGATCGCCGTGGGACAATGGATTTCATCGCTGGAATGTTTATTAATTTTTTTAATAAAGGACTTTTCCAAAGTGTCGGTGTGTGTTTTTTTTACATTTTTTTACACTTTCTTTACAATGTACCCCTTGCCAATTCACATAGGGGGGGGCGGGATCTGGGGGTCCCCTTTGTTAAAGGGCTCTTCCAGATTCCGATAAGCCCCCTGCCCACAGACCCCCACAACCACCGGGCAAGGGTTGTGGGGATGAGGCCCTTGTCCCCATCAACATGGGGACATCCTCCCCATGTTGAGGGCATGTGGCCTGGTACGGTTCAGGAGGGGGGGGCGCTCTCTCGTCCCCCCCTCTTTTCCTGCAGCCTGCCAGGTTGCGTGCTCGGATAAGGGTCTGGTATGGATGTTTGGGGGGACTCCACGCCATTTTTTTTTAATTTGGGGTGGAGTTCCCCTTAAAATCCATGCCAGATCTGAAGGGCCTGGTATGGATATTTGGGGGGAACCGCACGCATTATTTTTTTTTTAATTTGCGGCGGGGTTCCCTTTAATATCTATACCAGACCTGAAGGGCCTGGTAATTGAATTTGGGGGGACCCCCACGCTTTTTTTTTTTTTTTATCAATGACTTTTCTATGTATTGCCGGGAGTTTTAAATTACTTTTTTTCCTTCAGAAATGACACTTTGTGCAAGGGCAGTTCTAAGCACGGGAAACATGCGCGACTTTACATGCATATTATACACACACCCTAGGTACGAAATTTAAAGGAATATTTCACTTTTATTGTTTCACTTTAAGCATTATTAAAATCACTGCTCCCGAAAAAACTGCAGTTTTTAAAACTTTTTTTTGCATTGATACATGTCCCCTGGGGCAGGACCAGGGTCCCCAAACACTTTTTAGGATAATAACTTGCATATAAGCCTTTACAATTAGCACTTTAGATTTCTCCCATAGACTTTTCGAATTTGCCGCGAACACCCCAATTTGTTCGCTGTTCGGCGAACGGGCGAACAGGCAATGTTCGAGTCGAACATGAGTTTGACTCGAACTCGAAGCTCATCCCTACTCTGCACCCAGTTCCACAGATTACCTCTGGACTTCCACCCACAGTGCACTCTTGCACCCTCTATCCATAAGATCACATCTGCACCCCCATCCACAGCTAACTCCTGTATAGGGATGAGCTTCGAGTTCGAGTCGAACTCATGTTCGACTCGAACATTGCCTGTTCGCCCCGTTCGCCGAACAGCGAACAAATTGGGGTGTTCGCTGCAAATTCGAAAAATCTATGGGAGAAATCTAAAGTGCTAATTATAAAGGCTTATATGCAAGTTATTGTCCTAAAAAGTATTTGGGGACCCGGGTCCTGCCCCAGGGGACATGTATCAATGGAAAAAGAAGTTTTAAAAACGGGCGTTTTTTCGGGAGCAGTGATTTTAATAATGCTTAAAATGAAAAAATAAAAGTGAAATATTCCTTTAAATTTCGTACCTGGGGGGTGTGTATGATATGCATGTAAAGTGGCGCATGTTTCCCGTGCTTAGAACTGTCCCTGCAAAAAATGTCATTTTTGAAAGAAAAAAAGTCATTTAAAACTCACTCGCGGCTATTAATGAATTGTCGGCTCCCGGCAATACATACAAAAGTCATTGATAAAAAAAAAAAAAAAAAGCGTGGGGGTTCCCCAGAATTCAATTACCAGGCCCTTCAGGTCTGGAATGGATATTAAGGGGAACCCCGCCGCAAATTTTTAAAAAAATTGACGTGGGGTTCCCCCAAATATCCATTCCAGGCCCTTCAGATCTGGCATGGATTTTAAGGGGAACTCCACCCCAAATAAAAAAAAAATGGCGTGGAGTCCCCCTAAAAATCCATACCAGACCCCTTATCCGAGCACGCAACCTGGCCGGCCACAGGGGAAAAGGGGGGGATGAGAGAGCGGCCCCCCCTCCCTCCTGAACCGTACCAGGCCACATGCCCTCAACATGGGGAGGATGTCCCCATGTTGATGGGGACAAGGGCCTCATCCCCACAACCCTTGCCCGGTGGTTGTGGGGGTCTGCGGGCGGGGGGCTTATCGGAATCTGGAAGACCCCTTTAACAAAGGGGACCCCCAGATCCCGCCCCCCCTATGTGAATTGGTAAGGGGTACATTGTACCCCTACCATTTCACGAAGAAAGCGTAAAAAAATGTTTAAAAAAACACACAAACACCTTGAAAAAGTCCTTTATTTAAAAAAAAAAAACATTCCAGCGGTGAAATCCAGTGTCCCGCGGCGATCCCGATGTCCAGCGCTGTCCTTCATTGGTTGTGCCTGAGCGGACCTGATGGGGAACTCCCTCTCAGTGTTTTAAATGTATAGACCCGCCCCTTCTAAAGTTCCCCATCAGGTCCGCTCAGCGGACCAGATGCGGAACATGACAAGGGGCGGGTCTATACATGTATTACCAAAGTGAGAGCAGTTCCTCATCAGGTCCGCCCCCTCGGTATGTCGGAGCCGCCTACAGCATTGGCTTGAGCGGGGAACTTCCTTCACTGTGTAATTTAAATTTACATAGTGAAGGAAGTTCCCCGCTCAAGCCAATGACGTAGGCGGGTCTGACATACCGAGGGGGCGGACCTGATGGGGAACTGCTCTCACTTTGGTAATACATGTATAGACCCGCCCCTTCTCATGTTCCGCATCTGGTCCGCTGAGCGGACCTGATGGGGGACTTTAGAAGGGGCGGGTCTATACATTTAAAACACTGAGAGGGAGTTCCCCATCAGGTCCGCTCAGGCACAACCAATGAAGGACAGCGCTGGACATCGGGATCGCCGCGGGACACTGGATTTCACCACTGGAATGTTTTTTTGTTTTTTTTTTAAATAAAGGACTTTTTCAAGGTGTTTGTGTGTTTTTTTTAACCTTTTTTTTACGCTTTCTTCGTGAAATGGTAGGGGTACAATCAGGGCCGTTTGAAGGAATTTGGGGGCCCCAAGCAGATTGAGAATTGGGGGCCCCCGAGGGGGGTAGGGTTGCCACCTTTTCGTCAAGCCAAACCCGAACGCTTAAGTAGCGCACGCCAATTTTTAATTTTTTTTGTAGTACATTAAATTTATTACCTCTGTACAAAGCAATGCACGGCAATTTTGCTATGTAGTATACACTATACATATATTTTTGTGATTAAATAACATTTCTAATCATATGGAATTAATCACAAGAGTCTCCCTTTACATCAGAGTCAACAGAGTTCCCCTTTACATCAGAGTCAACAGAGTTCCCCTTTAGATCTGAATCCGCAGAGTCCCCCTTTACATCTGAATGCACAGGGTTTGTTCCCCTTTACATCTGATTCTTCAGAAGAGGAGTGCAGAGGGTAAGATGGAGGCAGTATGTACATGAGAGGATTGCGGAGGGTATGATGGGGGCAGTATGTAGAGGAGAGGACTGTGGAGGGTATGATGGGGGCAGTATGTAGAGGAGAGGACTGTGGAGGGTATGATGGGGGCAGTATGTAGAGGAGAGGACTGTGGTGGGTATGATGGGGGCAGTATGTAGAGGAGAGGACTGCGGTGGCTATGATGGGGGCAGTATGTAGAGGAGAGGACTGTGGAGGCAGGGCCGTCTTTAATATTGATTGGACCCTGGGCAAACATTTTCTTGGGGCCCCCATGCAATTTTGCCCCCCCATCATTACACAGGACTCTCTCCCCCATACTACCCAAATCACTACATAGGACCCCATTCCCCATACTACCCCCATAATTACAGGACCCTCCTCCCACATCATTGCACAGGACCCTCTCCCCAATACTACGCCCATCACTAAACAGGATCCCTCCCCATAATACCTCCATGATTACACAGTGTGGGGGCTCCATACTACATTGTCACTTATTAACTATCAGCACGCTGCTGTTTCTGCAGAAAGGAGGGGTATTGCTGTAGGGGGAGAAGCAGGGAAGGGGTTATTGTTAGGGATGGAGAGGCAGGGATTGGGGTTATTGTTGGGGGTGGAGAGGAAAGGATTGGGGTTATTGTTGGGGGTGGAGAGGCAGGGATTGGGGTTATTGTTGGGGGTGGAGAGGCAGGGATTGGGGTTATTGTTGGGGTGGAGAGGCAGGGATTGGGGTTATTGTTGGTGGTGGAGAGGCAGGGAGAAGGGGTTTATTGTTGAAGGTGAAGAAGCGGGGAGGGGGGTTATTGCTGAGGGTGGAGAAGCGGGGAGGGGGGTTATTGTTGAGGGTGGAGAAGCGGGGAGGGGGGTTATTGCTGAGGTTGAAGCGGAGAGGGGGGTTATTGCTGAGGGTGGTGAAGCGGGGAAGGGGATTATTATTGGGGGTGGAGAAGCAGGGAGGGGGTTATCGTTGAGCACACAGCTGTCAATCACTGCCCTGCACTACAACACTTAGCAGCCCTGCCCTCCAAGAAGTTCTGCATCAGCCAAACTCTGCCCTGCACTACAACTCCCAGCAGGCAGCAGCCCCCCCCCTCCAAGACGTTCTGCAGCAGCCAAACACTGCCCTGCAATACAACTCCCAGCAGCCCAGCCCTGCCCTGCCACCCCAAGAAGTTCTGCAGCATCTGAGACTCCCTGAAAAGTTATCAGAGGTGATGGGAGGGGGGAACCTGGCTCAAGACAGCACACAGTGTCTCAGAGGGAGACAGTTTACTCACTTTGCAGAGCGATGTCATCGGCAGCCGCCCGCAGAGGAGGGATAGGAGGGGTTCAATGCAGCACATGCCAGGGGAAAAGGCTCAGTCCACTCAGACTGAGATAAGGGGAAGGGGCGGGGTCAGTAGAAGAGATACTGCAGGGACGTGACGTGACTTCACTTAACCCGTGCCGAGCTGGATAGAATGGAGGAGAAAACAAATGCACTTGATTTATCAGCGTTTGGGGCCCTCCAATAATGAATGGGCCCTGGGCAGATGGCCCATTTGCCCTGCATTAAAAACGCCCCTGCTCCCCGCGCCTGAATGGGAGGGGGGCGCCGATCGCGGGGGGGGCGCTCTGCTGGGGCCTCAGGCCAGCTTGGGGCCCCAAGCAGTTGCTTGGTTTGCCTCTCCTGTTCCGACGGCCCTGGGTACAATGTACCCCTTACCAATTCACATAGGGGGGGCCGGGATCTGGGGGTCCCCTTTGTTAAAGGGGTCTTCCAGATTCCGATAAGCCCCCCACCCGCAGACCCCCACAACCACCGGGCAAGGGTTGTGGGGATGAGGCTCTTGTCCCCATCAACATGGGGACATCCTCCCCATGTTGAAAAACTAGAAGAACCCCCTTGGGAGGTGGGACTTTGAAAGTGACTGACAACACACAGAGGTATATCAAAAAATATATATGAATTTAATCAACGAGTATAAAGACATAATTGCAAAGACAGTTTCTTATTAAAATACATGAATTAAATACAGATTCACAAAAAACTGTTTGTATTCAAAAAAGAAAGAAAGAGCATAACGTTTTATAGTCCGACCCGACAGCTGTTTCGGTTACCCTTCTTCGGGGGATTTGTAGACATTAAAATCGGGAGTTGTCTATAAAAAGACAGATTCCATTAAATACATGATGCTATTGTGTATATATATGCATAAAATTGTTTATACAAATAGACAAACGTCACACATGTATATGAAAATAAGTAAATAATAATTTTTTGCTTACAAATATTTCCAAAAGTAGTTCGATATTCCATGCGAAAATAGGGCACGTGTGTCGCTGTGTATATGGAGCGAGAGAGAGAAAAAAAAAAAAACGCACCACAGAAAAAGGCTGGAGCAGGGTCCAAAAATAAACTTTCATACGAGGGTCCCCAAATGGTGACAGACGATGGAGCTAGAAAGGACTCTAAATAAAGAGTCTAGGTTTCTGCAAAACATATATGGACAGCCCTTAGTATTAATTAATATCCTCATTTATTGGAGCTTAAGCCAAGTAAAAGATGTGACAAATTATCCTCAAAGACCTACCAGTAAACCTTCATTTCGAGTAGACAAGAAGAAAAACAGCAACTCCTATCAATTCAAGAAAGAATCTCTCTCATATCTGAGAGATTGCATAAATTATGCATTCCTCTGGCAGTAGAGAGAATTGTATGAAGTGTGGCTATCTTCTAATTGTTGAGGGAAATACTGTAAAAAGAAAGAGAAACAAAAAGGAGGGTAAAGGTGCAAATAAGCACCAATAGCAATCACTTAAATAAGAGGATAGTGATGTCCTAAATACCTAAAAGAGTCTAACCATATGAATGAGAGTATATACCTGTGTAGCTCCTCCAGACTGTAAACTGGTACCGTGTCCTGCGTCCTCCCCATGTTGAGGGCATGTGGCCTGGTACGGTTCAGGAGGGAGGGGGGGCCGCTCTCTCGTCCCCCCCTCTTCCCCTGCGGCCGGCCAGGTTGCGTGCTCGGATAAGGGGTCTGGTATGGATTTTTAGGGGGACTCCGCGCCATTTTTTTTTAAAATTTGGGGTGGAGTTCCCCTTAAAATCCATGCCAGATCTGAAGGGCCTGGAATGGATATTTGGGGGAACCCCACGTCAATTTTTTTTTAAATTTGCGGCGGGGTTCCCCTTAATATCCATTCCAGACCTGAAGGGCCTGGTGATTGAATTCTGGGGAACCCCCACGCTTTTTTTTTTTTTATCAATGACTTTTGAATGTATTGCCGGGAGCCGACAATTCATTAATAGCCGCGAGTGAGTTTTAAATGACTTTTTTTCTTTCAAAAATGACATTTTTTGCAGGGACAGTTCTAAGCACGGGAAACATGCGCCACTTTACATGCATATTATACACACCCCCCAGGTACGAAATTTAAAGGAATATTTCACTTTTATTTTTTCATTTTAAGCATTATTAAAATCACTGCTCCCGAAAAAACGGCCGTTTTTAAAACTTTTTTTTGCATTGATACATGTCCCCTGGGGCAGGACCCAGGTCCCCAAACACTTTTTAGGACAATAACTTGCATATTAGCCTTTAT
Source organism: Rana muscosa (assembly GCA_029206835.1). Lineage (NCBI taxonomy): Eukaryota > Metazoa > Chordata > Amphibia > Anura > Ranidae > Rana > Rana muscosa. The sequence goes on from CM055118.1 coordinate 201,506,378, forward strand.
AATTAACACTTTAGATTTCGAAAGTTCGAGTCCATTGTATTTAATAGGGTTCTAAAGTTCACACGAACATTTTGTCTGTTCGCAGGTTCTGGTGCGAACCGAACAGGGGGTTGTTCGGCTCATCCCTGCTCCTGTACCCCCCATCCACAGATCACCTCTGCACTCCCCATCCAGAACTCCCCTGTGCACCCTGGTTTCTGAGATCACCTCCGCACCTCCATACACAGCTCACGTCTGCACTCCCATCTACAGCTCACCTCTTAACCCACAGCTTACCTCTACAGCTCACTCTCCTCAGCTGTTTCCTTCCCTCCAGTAGGCACCACCCCTGGTGCATGGACTTTTTGACCTTTTTTACTTTTTGTCAATGCCTGTGCCTGTATAGCGCCTATGATACAGTCAGTAGTCTCTATCAGGGTACACATTACAGGGAAAAATCAGTTTGTGATTGGATAGAAAACTGATTAAAAGACCGTAAACAGAGAGTAGTGGTTAATGATTCATAGTCTGAATGGTCTAGGGTTATCAGTGGTGTACCCCAAAGGTTCAGCGTTGGGACCCTTACTTTTTAATATATTTATAAGTTATATAGGGTCTGGAATTAAAAGTACTATTTCAGTGTGTGCAGATGACAGCAAGCTATGCAGTGGAATAATGTACTTATAGGATGTCTCCAACTTACAAGCCAACCTGCCAATGCACTGTTTAATTGGGCAACTATGTAGCAAATGAGGTTTAATGTTGATGTATGTAAAGTTATGCGCTTGGGGGCTAAAAACATGCATGCATCATAGGAGGAGAACAGCTGGGGGAATTAATGGTGGAGAAGGATCTGGGTGTTCTGGGAGATCATAAGCTTAATAATAGTATGCAATGCCAAGCTGCGATTTCCAAAGCAAGCAAAATCCTTTCTTATATTAATAACTGTATGGACTTCAGAGAGAGACATCATTTTGCCCCTGTACAAATTACTATCAAGACCTCATCTGGAATATGCAGTTCAGTTTTGGGCACCAGTTCACAAAACGGATATCGGGGAACAGGAGAAAGTGCAGTGAAGGGCAACCAAACAGATAAGAGGCATGGAGGAGCTCAGCTATAAGGAACGATTAGAGGAACTGAATGAATTTTCTCTTGAGAAGAGGAGATTAACCACGTAAGCCCCGGACCATTTGGTAGCTAAAGGACCAGAGGTGAATTCAGAATTTTGCACTGCGCTGCTTTAACTGTAAATTGTGCGGACATGCAATGTTGTACCCAAACGAAATTTGCGTCCTTTTCTTCCCACAAATAGAGCTTTCTTTTAATGGTATTTGATTGCCTCTGCGATTTTTATTTTTTGCGATATAAACGGAAAAAGACCGAAAATTTTGAAAAAAAATGATATTTTCTACTTTTTGTTATAAGAAAAATCGAATAAACTCAATTGTAGTCATACATTTAGGCCAAAATGTATTCAGCCACATGTTTTTAGTAAAAAAAATGTCAATAAGCGTATATTTATTGGTTTGCGCAAAAGTTATAGAGTTTACAAACTAGGGTACATTTTCTGAAATTTACACAGCTTTAAATTTATGACTGCCTATCTCATTTCTTGAGGTGCTAAAATGACAGGGCAGTACAAAACCCCCCCAAATGAGCCCATTTTGGAAAGTAGACACCCCAAGGAAATTGCTGAGAGGCCTGTTGAGCCCATTGAATTTTTTATTTTTTTGTCCCAAGTGATTGAATAATGACTATAAAAAAAATAAAATAAAAAAATTACAAAAAGTTGTCACTAAATGATATATTGCTCACACATGCCATGGTTATATGTGGAATTTCACCCCAAAATACATTTTGCTGCTTCTCCTGAGTACGGGGATACCACATGTGTGGGACTCTTTGTGGGAGCCTAGCCGCGTACGGGACCCCGGAAACCAAGCACCGCCTTCAGGATTTCTAAGGGCGCAAATTTTTGATTTCACTCCTCACTACCTATCACAGTTTCGAAGGCCATAAAATGCCAAAATAGCACAAACCCCCCCCCAAATGACCCCATTTTAGAAAGTAGACACCCCAAGGAAATTGCTGAGAGGCCTGTTGAGCCCATTGAATATATATTTTTTTGTCCCAAGTGATTGAATATTGACAAAAAAAAAAAAAATTACAAAAAGTTGTCACTAAATGATATATTGCTCACACATGCCATGGTTATATGTGGAATTACACCCCAAAATAAATTTTTCTGCTTCTCCTGAGTACGGGGATACCACATGTGTGGGACTTTTTAGGAGCCTAGCCGCGTACGGGACCCCGAAAACCAAGCACCGCCTTCAGGATTTCTAGGCACAAATTTTTGATTTCACTCCTCACTACCTATCACAGTTTCGAAGGCCATAAAATGCCAAAATCGCACAAAACCCCCCCAAATGACCCCATTTTGGAATATAGACACCCCAAGCTATTTGCTGAGAGGAATGGCGAGTATTTTACAGCTCTCATTTGTTTTTGAAAATGAAGAAAGAAAATATATATATATATATATTTTTTTTTTCAATTTTCAAAACTTTGTGACAAAAAGCGAGATCTGCAAAATACTCACAATACCTCTCAGCAAATAGCTTGGGGTGTCTACTTTCCAAAATGGGGTCATTTGGGGGGGTTTTGTGCTATCTGGGCATTCCATGGCCTCCGAAACTGTGTTAGGCAGTGAGAAGTGAAATCAAAAATTTACACCCTTAGAAAGCCTGAAGGCGGTGCTTGGTTTTTGGGGTCCCGTACGTGGCTAGGCTCCCAAAAAGTCTCACACATGTGGTATCCCCGTACTCAGGAGAAGCAACAGAATGTATTTTGGGGTGTAATTCCTCATATGCCCATGGCATGTTTGAGCAATATATCATTTAGTGACAACTTTGTGCAAAAAAAAAAAAAAATTGTCGTTTTTTCCGCAACTTGTGTCAACATATAAAATATTCCATGGACTCGACATGCCTCTCAGTATATAGCTTGGGGTGTCTACTTTCCAAAATGGGGTCATTTGGGGGGGTTTTGAACTGTTCTGGCATTTTATACACAACATTAGGAAGCTTACATCCACTCTTCTAACCACTTGAAGACAAAGCCCTTTTTGACACTTTTTGTTTACATGAAAACATTTTTTTTTTTTGCAAGAAAATTATGTTGAACCCCCAAACATTATATATATTTTTAAAGCAAAGGCCCTACAGATTAAAATGGTGGGTGTTGCATTTTTTTTTCTACACAGTATTTGCGCAGCGATTTTTCAAACGCATTTTTTGGGTTAAAAAATACACTTTTTTTAATTTTAATGCACTAAAACACACTATATTGCCCAAATGTTTGATGAAATAAAAAAGATGATCTTAGGCCGAGTACATAGATACCAAACACGACATGCTTTAAAATTTCGCACAAACGCGCATTGGCGACAAACTACATACATTTTTAAAAGCCTTTAAAAGCCTTTACAGGTTACCCCAGTAGATTTACAGAGGAGGTCTACTGCTAAAATGATTGCCCTCGATCTGACCTTCGCGGTGATACCTCACATGCATGGTGCAATTGCTGTTTACATATGACGCCAGACCGACGCTTGCGTTCGCCATTGGGCAAGAGCAGGGCAGGACAGGGGTGCTTTTTTTTTTTTCTTTTTTTTTTTATTATTAATTTTGCTTTTTTATTTTATTTTTAAATTGTTCCTTCCAAGTATTTTTTATTTTTTTTTGTCATTTTAATTGTTATCTCAGGGAATGTAAATATCCCCTATGATAGCAATAGGTAGTGACAGGTACTCTTTTTTTGAAAAAACTGGGGTCTTCTAGACCCTAGATTTTTCCTCTGCCCTCAAAGCATCTGACCACACCAAGATCGGTGTGATAAAATGCTTTCCCAATTTCCCAATGCCGGCCGCAGGCTGAAAATAATGATACCAAGATGATACCTAAACCCGCAGGCATCATTCTGGTATAAACATTCAAAGTCCAGCAACATACCAGTACGTTGCTGGTCCTTGTTGGACATGTATTGTAATCTTTTTATTTCATGCAGCCAGTTGGCTGAACGAAAAAAGAGATTGATCGGTGGGTATGCCCACCATTAGAATACCGCCCTTCATCCACCCACTTCCAATGATGGGCATACACGCACCATTTATATATGCCGAAGCATGGGGGCATCCTCCCGCAAAAAAGTTATGCCGCACACACATGGTCGGACTTTTCCACGGGCAAGCCTCCGTCGGAATTTCGACCGTATGTACGCGGCATTAGGAGCAAAATCGCTCCTCCGCCCCTGCTGCCCCAATGCTTCGGCATATTTGCTTTTTTTTTTAACTGTGGTGGTGAAATCACCTCCTACAGCACTGGAGTCGCAGGGATCAGGCCTGTCTCTGCGAACACTGCAGTTATGTGTGTTTTTGTTTTGTAAGTGACAGTGATCGATCGATACTGCACTTGGGTGGCCTGGGCTGGACGGAGGGGCAAAACGCAGGTGCCAGCAGGTATCTGGGCTGATCCCACTAACAGTGCGTTTTTGGGAACCCTAAACTGCTGGGGACGCTAGTATAGATCTGATCAGATCAGATATTGATCTGTTCAGATACTATACCACCAAGGGGGGTGTATGCTTCACGCGTGGGTGTTAGTGTTACTGGCACTAACCTGACGCTGCCTGGGGTGTGACGCAGACCCTCTCTGACGCTAAAACCTAATTGATATCACCCGCCGGGCGATCAGGGGGTTAAACCTTTATTGGGTTATATACACGGCGGGTGCCCTGACACTATAAAAAGCAAACTAACTAACCAGCGTCACCCGTAACACTTATATGGTGATCACTGGTGAAAGGGTTAACTAGGGGCAATCAGGGGGTTAAAACCTTTATTAGATAATATATGGGGGTACCTGACGCTATAAAAACCTGCGGCGAACCTAAAAAAAATTACCAGCTACCGATCTGCATCACCGACACTAAGACAGCGTTTAGAAAAACGATCGCTTAGCGACAGTGGTGATGGGGTTGAAAGGGTTACCTGGGGGGCAATCAAGGGGGTTAAACCTTTATTAGATAATATATTGGGGTACCTGACGCTATAAAAACCTGCGGCGAACCTAAAAAAAATTACCGGCTACCGATCTGCATCACAGACACTAAGACAGCGTTTAGAAAAACGATCGCTTAGTGACAGTGGTGATAGGGGGTGAAAGGGTTACCTGGGGGGCGATCAAGGGGGTTAAACCTTTATTAGATAATATATTGGGGTACCTGACGCTATAAAAACATGCGGCGAACCTAAAAAAAATTACTGGCTACGATCTGCATCACCGACACTAAGACAGCGTTTAGAAAAACAATTGCTTAGCGACAGTGGTGATAGGGGGTGAAAGGGTTACCTGGGGGGCTATCAAGGGGGTTAAACCTTTATTAGATAATATATTGGGGTACCTGACGCTATAAAAACCTGCGGCGAACCTAAAAAAAATTACCGGCTACCGATCTGCATCACAGACACTAAGACAGCGTTTAGAAAAACGATCGCTTAGTGACAGTGGTGATAGGGGGTGAAAGGGTTACCTGGGGGGCGATCAAAGGGGTTAAACCTTTATTAGATAATATATTGGGGTACCTGACGCTATAAAAGCATGCGGCGAACCTAAAAAAAATTACTGGCTACGATCTGCATCACCGACACTAAGACAGCGTTTAGAAAAACAATTGCTTAGCGACAGTGGTGATAGGGGGTGAAAGGGTTACCTGGGGGGCGATCAAGGGGGTTAAACCTTTATTAGATAATATATTGGGGTACCTGACGCTATAAAAACCTGTGGCGAACCTAAAAAAAATTACCGGCTACCGATCTGCATCACAGACACTAAGACAGCGTTTAGAAAAACGATCGCTTAGTGACAGTGGTGATAGGGGGTGAAAGGGTTACCTGGGGGGCGATCAAGGGGGTTAAACCTTTATTAGATAATATATTGGGGTACCTGATGCTATAAAAACCTGCGGCGAACCTAAAATAAATTACTGCCTGCCGATCGGCATCACTGACGCTAAGACAGCGATCAGAAAAATGATCGCTAAGCGACAGTGGTGATAGGCGGTGAAAGGGTTATCTGGGGGGTGATCAGGGGGTTAAACCTTTATTAGGGGGGGTTAGGGGGCTACACTGGACCTAAGACTAAACTTTGGTGACACTTTTACAGTCACAAATGTCACTGATTGCAGTGATCACTAAATAAATGGTCACTGCAATCAGTGACACTGTGACTGGGGGCTGGGGGGGTGATCTAGGGGGTGATCTGGGGTGTCTGGGGGGCCTGGGGGGGCGATTTATGTCCCTATGTGTCCTGGTGTCAGTGTAGTGTTGTGTGCACTGACCTGATGTCTTCTCTTGTACGGCGCTCGGTATATGTGAGCGCCGCACCAGAGATGACATCACTTCCTCCTGCTCCCTCTGTCTGACACAGACAGAGGGGGCATTTCCATTCGCCGGGAGCGATCGCGAGGGGGTGGCCAGAAACGAATGGCTGCCCCCTCATCCCGGAACGCTCCCGGACACTTAGCCACCGCTCACTGTACAGAAGGGGGGTCCCATTGGACCCCCCAACTATACAAAGGCAATCACGTACACTACGTGATTGTGCCTGTCGGTGCCATTCTGCCGACGTATATATACAGTGAGCGGTCGTTAAGTGGTTAAGGGGGGATATGATCAACATGTATTAATACATACGTGGTCCATATAGTGAACTTGGTGATATTCACTTGAAGGTCATCACAATGGACAAGGGGGCATTCTTTACGTCTAAAGGAAAAAAGATTTAATCTCCAAATACGGAAAGGTTTCTTCTTGGAGCAAATTGAAACAAACTTTGTTGTTTTTTTTGTTTTTTTTGCCTTCCTCTGGATTAACTGTGAGTGTAGGATGTGTATACAGTATTCTATCATTTTTTTCCCCCCTTCTGTTGGTTGAAACGGATGAACTTTTTTCAACTAGACTAACTATGTAAGGGTTGTCACCCTGTAACAGGAAGTACTTGACCAAGGACCTTCATGGCAGAATGATGTTTTAAATAAAGATGCAGATTTAAAAACAACTTTTTAAATGACCTTAAAGCGGAGTTCCACCCATATTTTGATCTTGATGTGAATGAGTCCCTCGCTGCAAGTCTAACAACATTTGGCATGTTTGTTTTTTTTTACTTACTGTGTGTGCCTTGTTACTAGGGTGTCCCTTGTAATCTGCCTCTTCTTGGCTGTGGCGACATACGTCATATCCTGCCACACCTTGGCTCCTGGGAGATGTTTGTCATCGTTCCCAGGAGTCAGTGGGCATCGCGTGGTGTAGATAGATTATCTTCGTTGCCATAACAAGGGGCGGGCACTTCCTCCGTCGCCGTTCTGGCAACAAGATAATCTTCCTGCGCTACGCCCTGTGTACACTGCGAACACGCGAGATGAGGAGGTGCATGCTGGGTAGGCAGCAGCACCTTATCCCGGAACAGACCCCTAGTGGGCTTCACATGCCCACAGTGAAGATAGAAGTGCTCTGGAATGAAGAAAACAAACGTGAGTGAATTAAAAAACCAGGAACGGAATGGCGATTTTATTAATCACCCGCATTAAAGTATTTAATGCAGTGCAGCAGAACGAATGACCATAAAAAAAAAAAAAAATCTGGGTGGAACTCTGCTTTAACATGTTAAGAGATTGACATGAGCTTTATAAACTGGATTTAAATTTTCTTTTATTAACCACTTAAGCCCCGGACCATTTGGTAGCTAAAGGACCAGAGGTGAATTCAGAATTTTGCACTGCGCTGCTTTAACTGTAAATTGTGCGGACATGCAATGTTGTACCCAAACAAAATTTGCGTCCTTTTCTTCCCACAAATAGAGCTTTCTTTTAATGGTATTTGATTGCCTCTGCGATTTTTATTTTTTGCGATATAAACGGAAAAAGACCGAAAATTTTGAAAAAAAATGATATTTTCTACTTTTTGTTATAAGAAAAATCGAATAAACTCAATTTTAGTCATACATTTAGGCCAAAATGTATTCAGCCACATGTCTTTAGTAAAAAAAAATGTCAATAAGCGTATATTTATTGGTTTGCGCAAAAGTTATAGCGTTTACAATCTAGGGTACATTTTCTGGAATTTACACAGCTTTAAATTTATGACTGCCTATCTCATTTCTTGAGGTGCTAAAATGGCAGGGCAGTACAAAACCCCCCCAAATCACCCCATTTTGGAAAGTAGACACCCCAAGGAAATTGCTGAGAGGCCTGTTGAGCCCATTGAATTTTTTATTTTTTTTTGTCCCAAGTGATTGAATAATGACAAAAAAAAAAAATTACAAAAAGTTGTCACTAAATGATATATTGCTCACACATGCCATGGTTATATGTGGAATTGCACCCCAAAATACATTCTGCTGCTTCTCCTGAGTACGGGGATACCACATGTGTGGGACTTTTTAGGAGCCTAGCCACGTACGGGACCCCGGAAACCAAGCACCGCCTTCAGGATTTCTAAGGGCGCAAATTTTTGATTTCACTCCTCACTACCTATCAGAGTTTTGAAGGCCATAAAATGCCAAAATAGCACAAAACCCCCCCAAATGACCCCATTTTGGAAAGTAGACACCCCAAGGAAATTGCTGAGAGGCCTGTTGAGCCCATTGAATATTTTTTTTTTTTTTTGTCCCAAGTGATTGAATAATGACAAAAAAAAAAAAAATTACAAAAAGTTGTCACTAAATGATATATTGCTCACACATGCCATGGTTATATGTGGAATTGCACCCCAAAATACATTCTGCTGCTTCTCCTGAGTACGGGGATACCACATGTGTGGGACTTTTTAGGAGCCTAGCCACGTACGGGACCCCGGAAACCAAGCACCGCCTTCAGGATTTCTAAGGGCGCAAATTTTTGATTTCACTCCTCACTACCTATCAGAGTTTTGAAGGCCATAAAATGCCAAAATAGCACAAAACCCCCCCAAATGACCCCATTTTGGAAAGTAGACACCCCAAGGAAATTGCTGAGAGGCCTGTTGAGCCCATTGAATATTTTTTTTTTTTTTTTTTTGTCCCAAGTGATTGAATAATGACAAAAAAAAAAAAAAAAGAAAATGACAAAAAGTTGTCACTAAATGATATATTGCTCACACATGCCATGGTTATATGTGGAATTGCACCCCAACATAAATTTTGCTGCTTCTCCTGAGTAAGGGGATACCACATGTGTGGGACTTTTTAGGAGCCTAACCGCGTACGGGACCCCGAAAACCAATCACCGCCTTCAGGATTTCTAGGCACAAATTTTTGATTTCACTCCTCACTACTTATCACAGTTTCGAAGGCCATAAAATGCCAAAATAGCACAAAACCCCCCCAAATGACCGCATTTTGGAAAGTAGACACCCCAAGCTGTTTGCTGAGAGGCATGGTGAGTATTTTACAGCTCTCATTTGTTTTTGAAAATGAAGAAAGAACATTTTTTTTTCTTTTTTTTTTTCAATTTTCAAAACTTTGTGACAAAAAGCGAGATCTGCAAAATACTCACAATACCTCTCAGCAAATAGCTTGGGGTGTCTACTTTCCAAAATGGGGTCATTTGGGGGGGTTTTGTTCCATCTGGGCATTCCATGGCCTCCGAAACTGTGATAGGCAGTGAGAAGTGAAATCAAAAATTTACACCCTTAGAAAGCCTGAAGGCGGTGATTGGTTTTTGGGGTCCCGTACGCGGCTAGGCTCCCAAAAAGTCTCACACATGTGGTATCCCCGTACTCAGGAGAAGCAACAGAATGTATTTTGGGGTGTAATTCCACATATGCCCATGGCATGTTTGAGCAATATATCATTTAGTGACAACTTTGTGCAAAAAAAAAAAAAAAATTGCATTTTTTCCGCAACTTGTGTCAACATATAAAATATTCCATGGACTCGACATGCCTCTCAGTATATAGCTTGGGGTGTCTACTTTCCAAAATGGGGTCATTTGGGGGGGTTTTGAACTGTTCTGGCATTTTATACACAACATTAGGAAGCTTACATCCACTCTTCTAACCACTTGAAGACAAAGCCCTTTTTGACACTTTTTGTTTACATGAAAACATTTTTTTTTTGCAAGAAAATTATGTTGAACCCCCAAACATTATATATATTTTTAAAGCAAAGGCCCTGCAGATTAAAATGGTGGGTGTTGCATTTTTTTTTCTACACAGTATTTGCGCAGCGATTTTTCAAACGCATTTTTTGGGGAAAAAATACACTTTTTTTAATTTTAATGCACTAAAACACACTATATTGCCCAAATGTTTGATGAAATAAAAAAGATGATCTTAGGCCGAGTACATAGATACCAAACACGACATGCTTTAAAATTTCGCACAAACGCGCATTGGCGACAAACTACATACATTTTTAAAAGCCTTTAAAAGCCTTTACAGGTTACCCCGTTAGATTTACAGAAGAGGTCTACTGCTAAAATTACTGCCCTCGATCTGACCTTCGCGGTGATACCTCACATGCATGGTGCAATTGCTGTTTACATATGACGCCAGACCGACGTTTGCGTTCGCCATTGGGCAAGAGCAGGGCAGGACAGGGGTGCTTTTTTTTTTTTTTTTATTATTAATTTTGCTTTTTTATTTTATTTTTAAATTGTTCCTTCCATATTTTTTTTTTTTTTATCATTTTTATTGTTATCTCAGGGAATGTAAATATCCCCTATGATAGCAATAGGTAGTGACAGGTACTCTTTTTTTGAAAAAACTGGGGTCTAGACCCTAGATCTTTCCTCTGCCCTCAAAGCATCTGACCACACCAAGATCGGTGTGATAAAATGCTTTCCCAATTTCCCAATGGCGCTTTTTATATCCGGGGGGGGGGACATTCCCTCCCACTGCTTGTAAAAGCAGTCCAGAGGCTAATTAGCCACTAGGATTGCTTTTACATGAAAGCCGGCCGCTGGCTGAAAAGAATGATACCAAGATGATACCTAAACCCGCAGGTATCAATCTGGTATAACCAATCAAAGTCCAGCAACATACCAGTACGTTGCTGGTCCTTGTTGGACATGTATTGTAATCTTTTTTTTTCATGCAGCCAGGTGGCTGAATGAAAAAAGAGATTGATCGGTGGGTATGCCCACCATTAGAATACCGCCCTTCATCCACCCACTTCTAATGATGGGTATACATGCACCATTTATATATGCCGAAGCATGGGGCATCCTCCCGCAAAAAAGTTATGCCGCACACACATGGTCGGACTTTTCCACGGGCAAGCCTCCGTCGGAATTTCGATCGTATGTACGCGGCATTAGGAGCAAAATCACTCCTCCGCCCCTGCTGCCCCAATGCTTCGGCATATTTGCTTTTTTTTTTAACTGTGGTGGTGAAATCACCTCCTACAGCACTGGAGTCGCAGGGATCAGGCCTGTCTCTGCGAACGCTGCAGTTATGTTTGTTGTGTTTTGTAAGTGACAGTGATCGATCGATACTGCACTTGGGTGGCCTGGGCTGGACGGAGGGGCAAAACGCAGGTGCTAGCAGGTATCACCCGCCGGGCGATCAGGGGGTTAAACCTTTATTGGGTTAAATACACGGCGGGTGCCCTGACACTATAAAAAGCAAACTAACTAACCAGCGTCACCCGTAACACTTATATGATGATCACTGGTGAAAGGGTTAACTAGGGGCAATTAGGGGGTTAAAACCTTTATTAGATAATATATGGGGGTACCTGACGCTATAAAAACCTGCGGCGAACCTAAAAAAAATTACTGGCTACCGATCTGCATCACCGACGCTAAGACAGCGATCAGAAAAATGATCGCTTAGTGACAGTGGTGATAGGGGGTGAAAGGGTTACCTGGGGGGCGATCAAGGGGGTTAAACGTTTATTAGATAATATATGGGGGTACCTGACGCTATAAAAACCTGCGGCGAACCCAAAAAAAATTACTGGCTACCGATCTGCATCACCGACACTAAGACAGCGATCAGAAAAACGATCGCTTAGCGACAGTGGTGATAGGGGGTGAAAGGGTTACCTGGGGGGCGATCAAGGGGGTTAAACCTTTATTAGATAATTTATGGGGGTACCTGACGCTATAAAAACCTGCGGCAAACCTAAAAAAAATTACTGGCTACCGATCTGCATCACCGACAATAAGACAGCGATCAGAAAAATGATCGCTTAGCGACAGTGGTGATAGGGGGTGAAAGGGTTACCTGGGGGGCGATCAAGGGGGTTAAACCTTTATTAGATAATTTATGGGGGTACCTGACGTTATAAAAACCTGCGGCGAACCTAAAAAAAAAATACTGGCTACTGATCTGCATCACCGACGCTAAGACAGCGATCAGAAAAATTATCGCTTAGCGATAGTGGTGATAGGGGGTGAAAGGGTTACCTGGGGGGGCGATCAAGGGGGTTAAACCTTTATTAGATCATTTATGGGGGTACCTGACGCTATAAAAACCTGCGGCGAACCTAAAAAAAATGACTGGCTACCGATCTGCATCACCGACGCTAAGACAGCGATCAGAAAAATGATCGCTTAGCGACAGTGGTGATAGGGGGTGAAAGGGTTACCTGGGGGGCGATCAAGGGGGTTAAACCTTTATTAGATAATTTATGGGGGTACCTGACGCTATAAAAACCTGCGGCGAACCTAAAAAAAAAATACTGGCTACTGATCTGCATCACCGACGCTAAGACAGCGATCAGAAAAATTATCGCTTAGCGATAGTGGTGATAGGGGGTGAAAGGGTTAACTAGGGGCAATTAGGGGGTTAAAACCTTTATTAGATAATATATGGGGGTACCTGATGCTATAAAAACCTGCGGCGAACCTAAAAAAAATTACTGGCTACCGATCTGCATCACCGACGCTAAGACAGCGATCAGAAAAATTATCGCTTAGCGACAGTGGTGATAGGGGGTGAAAGGGTTACCTGGGGGGCGATCAAGGGGGTTAAACCTTTATTAGATAATTTATGGGGGTACCTGACGCTATAAAAACCTGCGGCGAACCTAAAAAAAAATACTGGCTACCGATCTGCATCACCGACGCTAAGACATCGATCAGAAAAATGATCGCTTAGCGACAGTGGTGATAGGGGGTGAAAGGGTTACCTGGGGGGCGATCAAGGGGGTTAAACCTTTATTAGATAATTTATGGGGGTACCTGACGCTATAAAAACCTGCGGCGAACCTAAAAAAAATTACTGGCTACCGATCTGCATCACCGACGCTAAGACATCGATCAGAAAAATGATCGCTTAGCGACGGCGGTGCTAGGGGGTGAAAGGTTATCTGGGGGGTGATCAAGGGGTTAAACCTTTATTAGGGGGGGTTAGGGGGCTACACTGGACCTAAAACTAAATGTAGTGACACTTTTACAGTCACAAATGTCACTGATTGCAGTGATCAGTAAATAAATGGTCACTGCAATCAGTGACACTGTGACTGGGGGCTGGGGGGTGATCTGGGGGGGCCTGGGGGGGCAATTTATGTGCCTATGTGTGCTGGTGTTAGTGTAGTGTTTGTGCACTAACCTTGATGTCTTCTCTTGTACGGCGCTCGGTATATGTGAGCGCCGCACAGGAGATGACATCACTTCCTCCTGCTTTCTCTGCCTGTGTGTACATTCGACAGACAGAGGGGGCATTTCTATTCGCCGGGAGCGATCGCGGGGGGGGTGGCCGGAATCGAACGGCCGTCCTCTCATGTCGGATCGCTCCCCAACGAATTCCGACCGCTCACTGTACAGAAGGGGGGTCCGATCGGACCCCCCAACTGTACAAAGGCAATCACGTATGCTCTACGTGATTGTGCCTGTCGGTGCCATTGTGCCGACGTATATATACAGTGAGCGGTCGTTAAGTGGTTTTTTATTTATTTATTATCTTTTTTATTAATTTTCCAAAAACATATATAACACACATTACAATACATGAAACACATTTACAGTCTCAATTATTCCCATTAAAAAAAAAAAAAAAAAAGGGGGGGGAGAAAAGAGGGAGAGATGGGGAAATGTGGAAATGGAGCGAGAGAGAGAGAGAGAGAGAAGGGAAAAAAAAAAAGGGGGGGGGAGGGATCGTTAAGTGGTTAACTCCTTCCCGACCAGCCACCACAGGTTGGCTCCCCTGGGCAAAATGACGTTATCTTATGTCGCTCTGCCTTTTGACCACTAGGCGGCGCACTACTGGGCCCCTCCCACAGTTCTGCTCTCTTTACAGCACAGTGATGATGTCCCTGCTTCTTTTATAAGCTAACATCTGAGTTTGCAAGGGGATTTTTTTTATACAAAACAAATTTACTGTGTATCTTTGTGGTTATTTAGAAGTATATTTAATTGAAAGCATATGAGCCCAGGGTTTAGCTCTAAAGAAAACCTGATGTGTTATCTTTAATGGGCAAAGCATAGATTTGCTTTAAAGTGTCTGTCATAGCAAAAACATAATTTTTTGTTGGACTAATCCTTTGAAAGGCTTCATATACTGTACTTTGTGGTATTGTCCATATTGTCAAGCAAATGATGATCTAACAATCATTCTCTCTAGACAACTCAAAGGGATACACTAGAGAAAAGTGTGTCCCAAACAAACCCAGTTGGATATCAATGTAAAACATTGTCTATTTTTGTACTGTAAACTCTCGCCACTGGTTTCGGCTCACCAGCCTAATTGCCTGGTGTGACATTACAGATCCTAATTCATATTTCCGACTAAAAGGCTTAAGGGTCTAATTAGACAAACTCAAATTACTATTTATTTTTAGTGTTTGGCATAGGAAGAAGAAGTTGCCGGCTTTGGATCAATCTAAGGGGTATTATTTTTGTTGCTGGAATGGAAGCATTGCGCAAACATTAGAATGCTCAGCTTCTCCTATCAGGGCAAAGGGCTTAGTGCAAAGGATGTGCACTCATTTTATATACTGTACCTATTTGTGTATTATTACTAATTACCTTTAAAATGATTTTACGGGCCATATAAAATGGAAAAATCTAGCACTGTAATGTCCTCTTAATTAGTATCGCACTTTTCAGAATATAATTACAACTAGGCCAGGTTCACATCTGTGTGGGTGTTGCCGCTGCGGGACCCGCGTAAATACCAGCAGTTGCAACAACCTACACAGAAAAATACATGGCCTCTGGGTGGGTGCTGGTGCAACTTCAAAAATAGTGCAGGGATTCATTCCTGCGTGTCAAATGAATAGGCTCTTGTTAGTGCACAAACCGTGGCCCGTACGGCCGCACAGGTGTGAACCTAAACCCACATCATAAAAAAACGATTAATATGTAGCACCCTCTAGTGTGATAGAAATGTAAATAGTTTTTTTTTTTCTGTAGTGTAGGTTCATTTAGGCTTGGCTGGCAGCCAAGATGACTCAATAGGCAGCACCTCTGTTACCTCCCCTACTTACTGGAGAAACTTCCAGAAGTATGGGAGGGAGGTTAGGAGGAGCTGCCTGGAGTATTGATGAGGGTACAAAACCAATCCCCCACCAAATGGGCTGGAGGCGGGAGGGAATTCTTAAACTCTGGGTCAGTCCAGCAGGAGCAGTGTGAGTTTAGGTGGAAGCTGGAGATGGAGTGCTGAGGAGGCTGTTGGAGGCCTTTGAGGGTAGCCCCTATTCTCGGGCATGAAGCTCGGATGCTGGAGGGATCCTCTGGAAGCCCAAAGAGGCATACTTTCAAAGGCACAGCAGCAGGTGTGAGGACAGCAAGAGCCAGCGAGTACATCCAGGAGATCTCCAGGGAGAAGACAGCCGGAGGGCTGGTGAGTGAGACAGTCGGGGAGGACTGAGAGACAGCCTGAGAGGACTGAGTAGTGTCAGTCTGGGAGGACTCTAAAAGATTATGCAGGAGGACTAGTGAAAGGGGCAGCTGCAGTCAGGTGGGCTGGCAGTGCCAGAAAAGGCGGGGTTGGGATCTGTAGCCACAGGAAGGTAGCTGGACACTGGGACTTTTCTACACACCAAAGGGGCCCGCAGTACCTGACTGTAATGGGCTTTTTCTGGATCTGACAGAGTGCCCTGTCAGATCCCACCTAAACAGTGTTCCAGCTGAGCCTGAGTGTTTCTGCAAGCAAGTGAAGTGCTGGAGGAAAAGGAGTGTACATAGTAAGTGTATATAGTTGAGTGTCCCTGAAGAGACATTGTTCCAGTCAAATGGGCATCCCATAATACCCCTATCCCCATCCAAGTTTACTACAACTAATAATAAAAAAAAACAAAGCTGCATAGACTGTGTTTCCTGTCTCAGTGAACCTGTGGAAAATTTGGTGTGCCTGGCTGTGCAGCGTGGGGGATCCCTATTTACCAGCAGCTCCTACGTGGGATGCGCTACAAATAAATGGTGTATTACATGTTGTTCATACTCACTGGGATTTATTTTCTGTATTCTGCAAAAAATTGGTTGATTCTGCTGTTTTCTTTCTTCCCCTCCTGTCCATGTCCCCACTCAGCTTGGGAATTTTGCAGAGCAGTGTTGGCAGCTAGTGGTGGTGTTCTCATAATAAAACCACAGGCAGAGAGCTGCAAGTATTTTCAGTTAGTGTACTGTGTACTGTGTCCTCTGCACAGTGTGCACCTAAAACTAACTGAAGACTTGCTGCTTTTCTCATACTAATACCACAGCAGGCAGTTGATTCTGATAGCTGCATTATAATCAGTATATATATATATATATATATATATATATATACATTCCACCTTTGTGCAGCTACATCTCACTGCAGGCCATTAGTATGTCTGGAAGGCCAACAAGGAGAGGCAGACAGTCACGGGCCAATAAAAGAGGGCAAGCAGGTTCTGTGTCTAGAGGCAACAGTGCTGGTCGTGGACACGGTGCATCTTCATCAGCACGTGGCCGTGGGACACGCTTGTCCTTCTTTTCGGCAGCTGGCCATGTTGAGCTGCACCATGCTGAATGCTTGGTAGAGTGGATGACCAAGTCGTCCTCATCCTCCTCATCCTCTCTCACCCAGGCTCAGGGTACTTTGTCTGGCAAAGCAGCTGCCAAAGCGGCTTCTTCCCTCGGCTCAATGGCATCAGTCACTCCTTCCCTAGCCCCACCATATCCTCCTGAGGAGTCCCCCGAACTGTTTGACCACAGTGTTGGGTACATGCTCCAGGAGGATGCCCAGTGTTTTGAAGGCTCCGATGATGGCTAAAGGAAGGCAGAAACGTGAGCCCAGAGAGAGGGGGTAGTAACGTGAGCCCAAAGAGAGGGGGTGCCCAACAAGGACAGCTATCTGGCAGTCATGTTCCCCCAGCTGCAGCATACTGCCAGATTTGCTCCAGTGATGAGGAGGGAGGGGATGATGAGGTCACTGACTCCACATGGGTGCCTGATAGGAGAGAGGAGGAGGAGGAGGTACATCTCCAACAAGGCAGGATGCCCTCTAGGGGCCAGCTTAAGGGCAGCACACCGACTGCATCACACCGCAGAGCTCCACATGTGCAAGGCGCTGCTGTCTCTGCACGTTATTCCAAAAGTTCTTTGGTGTGGGCCTTTTTTCAGACGTGTGCAGCAGATCGCACCGTTGCCATTTGCAACATATGTCTGAAGCGTATCTCGCGTGGCCAAAACATCAGCCGCTTGGGCACCACGTGCTTGACCAGACATATGTTGACCTGCCATGCAGTTCGTTGGCAAGCATACATAAAAGACCCACACCAAAGAACAAAGCGGACCTCTCCTTGCTCCTCATCAGCTGGGATCTCCAACCCCACTATACCTTCAGTCCTCTGTGAAACCTGCACTGAGAGGAATGAAGGTGTAGAATTAAGTGTGTCACAGCCAAGTACTTGCGGTCAATCTGCTATTGGTACACCGACGTCAGATTGTACCAGGCAAATTTCCCTGCCCCAGCTGCTGCACCGCCGGTAGAAGTTTGCTCCCAGCCATCTACATGCCCAGCGGTTGAATGCTAGCTTGGCTAAATTGCTAGCACTTTAACTACTGCCTTTTCAGTTTGTAGACTCTGCCCCCTTCCGTGAGTTTGTGGAATGTGCGGTTCCTCAGTGGCAGGTTCCCAAACGCCACTTTTTCTCACAGAAGGCGATTCCGGCTCTCTACCGGCATGTGGAAGGCAATGTCTTGGCCTTGCTGGACATGGCGGTCAGAGGTAAGGTGCATATTACCGCTGACTCATGGTCCAGCAGGCATAGACAGGGACGTTACCTTTCAAGGCGAATTGAGTGACTCTGCTGGCAGCTGGGAAGGATGCAGGACAAGGTGCAGTAGTGTTGGAGGTTGTTCCGCCACCACGCCTCCAAAATGCTACTACTGGTGATTCTGACACACCTCTCTCCTCCACGCCCTCTTCTTCTTCTTCCTCGATGGCCTCTTCCTGTGCTTTGTCCTCAGAACCAGCGGTGCTCCGTAGGCGTTCAAGGGGCTATGCAAGTACGGAGGCAAAAAGATGCCATGCGTGCTTGAGCTGGTGTGCTTGGGGGACAGGAGCCACACTGGGGCAGAGATTTTGTCAGCTCTGCAGGGCAGGCTCAGAGGTTTTTGACGCCACGCCAGCTTAAGCCAGGAATGGTGGTTTCCGACAATGGCACTAACCTCCTCTCCGCCCTCCGACAGGGACACCTGACCCATGTGCCCTGTTTGGCCCACATCCTTAACTTGGTGGTGCAGCGGTTCTTGGGCAGGTACCCGGGCTTACAGGAGGTCCTGAGGCAGGCTAGGAAACTGTGGGCATTTCCGCCGGTCATATAATGCCAGTGCTCGGCTGGCTGACCTGCAAAAGAATACATTCTGCCCAAGACCCGCCTAATCTGTGACATGCCCACCAGGTGGAACTCTACGTTGGCCATGCTGCAGCGGCTGCACACGCAGCAGAGGGCCATCAATGAGTATCTGTTGCAATATGGCACCAGGACAGGGTCAGGGGAGCTTGTTTTTTTTCCCCACGCCAGTGGACCATGATCAGGGATGCATGCACTGTCCTGGCACCATTTAAGGAGGCCATGAGGATGGTGAGCAGTGACAGTGCATGCATCAGTGACTCTGTCCCTCTTGTCCACCTGTTGGAGCACACACTGCGTGGAATAATGGACAGGACACTTGAGGCAGAACAGAGGTAGGAAGAGGAGGACTTCCTTACCTCTCAAGGCCCCCTTTATCCAGACAGTGTTTCTGCTGGCCCGGCTATCACACAGGAAGAGGAGGAGGAGGAGGAGGAGGAGGATTGCATCAGCATGGAGGTGGAGCCTAGCACTCAGCATCAGCAGCAGTCTTCAAGGGATCAATTACAGTCCCAAGACACCCATGGACTTGTACGTGGCTGGGTCTGTGCAAAGCGTTCCCAGAGACAGGGAGGTTACAAATTCCTGGTCCTGGACAACGTGTTGCTGAGGCTTCGGTTAATCAAAGAAGGAGCGGTGGAGAAGGTGGCCGTCTGACCGATGCGTTCAGACAATTTTTTAGTCCGCAGCCCCAAGGTATGATCGGTTCCAGCAACCATCGCCAGTGTCTGGTTTACATGGTGCAG
This sequence comes from Rana muscosa, assembly GCA_029206835.1. Classification (NCBI taxonomy): domain Eukaryota; kingdom Metazoa; phylum Chordata; class Amphibia; order Anura; family Ranidae; genus Rana; species Rana muscosa. The sequence continues at coordinate 201,525,912 of CM055118.1, forward strand.
GAATACCTAGGGGCAAGATCAGACTTGGACACCTTTCCCACCAAAAATCCTCTGGATTACTGGGTCTTGAGGATGGATCACTGGCCAGAGCTTGCACAGTATGCAATTGAGCTACTGGCCTGTCCTGCATCCAGCATTCTTTCGGAACGCACATTCAGTGCTGCTGGAGGCTTTGTAACCGATCATAGGGTGCGCCTGTCCACCAACTCGGTCGATCAACTGACCTTCATAAAAATGAATCAGTCTTGGATCACCACCAGCTACCAAGCACCTTATGCTGATGTAAGCAAATAATTTTTTTGGAAATGTCAGATCCCTTTAAGACTGCCTATGCTGATGCTGAGTGACTATCCTGTTATGCTGAGTGACTATCCTCTTCCTCCTCAATGATCATGCTGATAGCTTGTAAGAACATTTTTGGTTCTGGGCACCGCCACCAGTGGCTAAGGCCCAATTTTTCAGCCCCTGTTTAACAGGGGCGTGTAATTACAATTTTTGACGCAATACTTTGCAGCAGGGCTCATTGCTGCGCTCCAAGTACAGTATCTGTGAGGGGTTGCAGTGTTGTGGCACCAGTGCTTAAGGCCCAATTTTTATGCCCCTGTTCAACAGGGGCATGTAATTACAATTCTTGATCTAATAATTTACAGCAGGGCTCATTCCTGCGCCCACCAAGAGTAACTGTGAGGGCTTACAGTGTTGTGGCAACACCACCACCACCACCACCAAAGGCCCAATTTTTCTGCTCCTGTTCAACAGGGGCATGTAAATACAATTCTTGATCTAATATTTCACAGCTGGGCCCATTCCTGCGCCCACCAAGAGTAACTGTGAGGACTTACAGTGTTGTGGCACCAGCACCACCACCACCACCAAAGGCCCAATTTTTCTACCACTGTTCAACAATGGCATGTAATTACAATTCTTGATATAATAGTTCACAGCAGGGCGTTCCAGCGCCCACCAAGTGTAACTGTGAGGGCTTACAGTGTTGTGGCAACACCAACACCTAAGGGCCAAATTTCTGCAGAGTATATATGGCAGGCCCCTACTTTCAAACATCCAACTTACAAACGACTCCTACTTGCAAACGGAAGGAGACAACAGGAAGTGAGAGGAAATCTACCCCTAGGAAGGGAAATTCTCTCCTGTAAGAGTAATATGGGAAAAAGGTGTCTCCTCTCCACTGATGCTTTATCACCAATCCTTGTTTCACTAAAAAAAAAAATAATTCTAAAAACATTTGTCGATGGGACGGAAAGTGAGGTGAAATGTTCTGAACAGGTGCACAGACAGCAAAACAAATGTTAGAGGGGTGATAACCCTTCGCTATGTTTTCCAAAAAGCTTAAAAATAGATTTATTGGCTGGAGCTACACTTAAAAAATGTACCTGTTCCAAATTACAAACAGATTCTACTTAAGAACAAACGTAAACCTGTCTTGTTTGCACAGCCTGTATACTGCTGTTCAGAGTATATAGGGCCTTTTTTTCATTTGGGTGCGGGGTTCCCCTTAATATCCATACAAGACCCAAAGGGGTTGATAGTGGGCTGGGGGGAGGGGGGGTACCCATGCCATTTTTCTCAATGATTTTCATCCATATTACCGGGACCAGACATTACATTAAAGCCGCAAGCAGTTTTAAATGACTTTTTTTCCTTTATAAATGTCAATTTGTGCAGGGACAGTTCTAAACACGGGAAACACGTGCCACTTCACAGGCATACTTTAAACACCCCCCAGGTACGATATTTAAATGAATATTTCACTTTTATTTTTTTCACTTTAAGCATCATTAAAATCACTGCTCCCGAAAAAACGTCAGTTTTTAAAACTTTTTTTTGCATTGATACATGCCCCCTGGGACAGGGCCCGGGTCCCCAAACCCTTTTTAGGACAATAACTTGCATATTAGCTATTATAATTAGCACTTTTGATTTTGAACGTTCGAGTCCATTGATTTTAATAGGGTTCTAAAGTTCGCTCAAACTTTCAGTCCGATCGCAGGTTCTGGTGCGAACCGAACTGGGGGGTGTTCAGCTCATCCCTATTGGCAGCTATTGCTATATGCTCAGTTTTCAGTGAGTTTCTATGCTGAGCATTTCCTCCCTATCACATCTGAGCAGCCCATGTGACTATAGAGTCACACATGTGGGTGTATACACAGTGGTAATGACAGCCCACTCCCTCCCTCCTCCTCCATGCTTACTAACCAGCTAAACTCAATGGAGGCAGGATATTACATGTGGATTAATGGAGGAATCAACTTATTCTACGCTTATTCTGAGACAGGCTGGAGGGGTGTGTCACAGCCTGTGACTGGCAGAAATCTGTCCACACTATTGTATTTCCACAAAATACTGTAATAAAGTTTTTATTTTAAATATATATTTTTGTATGCCAACTTAAAACAGTTTATTGATATTATTTATTTACTTTTACTCTGTATTTCAAAGGCTTTTCGAACATATGACCAGCAGCAGAGGACTAGAAGCTCCTCCTGCTTATGTTTCCCTGCAGACAGACTGGGAAAGATCTGGATCATGTGACGGCTGTATAGCGATTAGGAAAAAGGTACTTCGATTTCTATTCTCCACGTACAGAATAGAAGGTAGAAGGGTAAATAAGCAGAAATAGAAGGGACAATGTAAAATAAACAGTGTGTGTTTAGTATCACTTTAAAGCCCAAATGTACTTATAGATTAAATCAGCGAAATACATTCCGCATGCATTAAAACAAAAGGAATATGCACACTGCAGCTCCAAAAACAAATCTGCTTTTACAGGCGTTTGAACTTTTATTTTTGCCTATAAAAGCATGAAGAAGCTTGTTCTTTTTTGTATGCTCTCTCATGTTTTTATTGAGCTCTTTCGAGCTTTTTTGTGCATAAAAGCATTTTTTTCACAAACCCTCCTAGATAGTATTTTCTTAACCACTCTATAAACAAAACAAAATGCTGGAACAAACGTTTTTGCACGTTTTCACACGTCTTTGAGCTTTAGGCTCCATGTACACAGAAGCTGATAAACTGCAGTTAATGGGCGTTTTGCCGTTTTTTTAAAAAGCCCATTAACTGCACTCTATGTTAGCCTATGTGTTCATGTACACATAACGTTTTTTAGCTTTAATGAGCAGTGGAGTTAATGGGCTTTTTTCTGAACGCAAGAAATTTGCGTTCAAAGTGCAGTTTTTCGGCAGAAAAAAAACGCAAAAAACGAAAAACGCTCATAAACGCTCATAAACGCTGGCCGCGAGCGTTTTTTCGTAATTTTTGGTCCATTGAAATTTTTTTTTTTTTTTTTTTTTTAAAGCTAGAAAACGCTACACTGAAAAACGCTAATAAAAGCTAGTAAAAAAAACGCTGATAAAAGCTAGCTTTTTCTGCTGCTTTAAAAACTACCGTTTTTGAGCTTCTGTGTACATGGAGCCTTATTGAGCTCTTTGGGGCACTAGCTCCTCTCAAAAATGCGAGTTTGGTGGGGGGTCTTTTCTGCCTGTAGGAGCATAGGCCTGAAAACACCAGGAAAAGCCCTAGTGTGCATGGACACATTGGCTAACATGGAGGGGAGTTTCTAGCCAGAAAAAATAAGAGCTCAAAAGCCTGTAGGAGCTGCTTCATTAAGATCATTTGAGCTGCAGTGTGCATGAGGCCTTAAGCCTCGTACACACGGCCGAGATTCTCGTCGAAAAAAACATGTCGTTTTTTTCGACGAGATTCTTGGACAAGAAACTTGTCCCGGCCGAGTGTACAGACGCTCGATTCAAAGAACCCGCGGTTCTTTGAATGGAGCATACGCGGTGACGTCATCGACTACGACAAGCATGCGCTCGTCACATTCGATGCCGTCGCCGCCATCTTGGTATACCCTACCTATGCTAGGAAGCTACCGCGCATGCGTCAAATTCATTTCGAACATGCGCAGGCTTCCGGGAGGACAGGTAAGTGTACACACACTCACTTTTCTCGTCGAGAAACATGCCGACGAGAATCTCGACGAGAAAATAGAGAGCAGGTTCTCTATTTTCTCGTCGAGATTACTTGTCGGTTTTCTTGACGAGAAACCATACACACGAACGAGTTTCTCGGCAAGACATCTCTGCCAGCAAGTTTCTTGCTGGTTCTTGCCGAGAAACTCGGTCGTGTGTACGAGGCCTGAGAGTCTAATTTCTTTAGAAAGCAGTCACATCCTGAATAGAAAAGCTTGTCCCCTGCCAGCGTGCTGTGGAGAAGTACTCTCTCTCTCTGTGAAAGCAGTAATCTCTCTGCAAGGTCTGACATACCTTCTTCTGAGTCAGGCCTATAACTCTTTCTCTAGAGAGATCTGGCTCTAGTGTGTGAAAAGTTCAGCATGAACTATTGAGGCCTGTAATCAAATTACTTTTTATACTAAGAAGCAAACGGAGAGTCTGGAAAATGTGAAGAAGAAACTAAAACTCCCCCTGCTGGCTCATAAGGAAAATGTAAACTTTTGTTATACTATATATTTCATGTTCAGCTGACCCACATTACCACCTGTATACCACCTGTCCTACTGTATAAACAATAAGTTTACCACTGCCAATGGCAGCTTAATTTCCTAATACCAATTTGACTTCTAACTTTGAAACAATAAGACAACAATTGTTGCAATAAGTCATCTTTCTAGTAGCGTGGGCGTTAATGAGGATAAATCCTTTGTGGCAATTAAGACTCATTGTAATTACTTATGAATAATGAAGGAGTACAAGTGGAATGATTGCTAGAACCGTATGACATGATGAATAATTGTATAATTACTATAAGGCGAATAATTGTTATGATGCCATTATAATGGAAGGGCCATGAATTCAATGGAAAACACAGAGAGAAAAAAATATCATACACATTTATCTAAAGTCAAAAGGACCATGATTTTTAGGAGGGGAGTGGTCTGCCACATTGCTACCAATCACATAACAGTACAGACTGGCAGATAAAATGACTTAAGCCCTGTACACACGATCGGTTTTACCAATGAAAACAGTCCGATGGACTTTTTTCATCGGACAAACCGATCGTGTGTGGGACCCATCGGTCTTTTTTCCATCGCTGAGAAAAAATAGAACATGTTTTAAATTTATCCGATGGGAAAAAAAACGATAGCAAATTCCGATCGTCTGTGTGGAACTCCATCGGACAAAAAACCCACGCATGCTCAGAATTAAGTTGACGCATGCTCAGAAGCATTGAACTTAATTTTTCTCGGCTTGTCGGAGTGTTTTACGTCACGGCGTTTTGGACGATCGGTTTTTTGACTGATCGTGTGTAGGCAAGACTGATGGAAGTCAGCTTCATCGGATTACCGATGGAAAAATCCATTGGTTAAAAATCCATAGGAAATCGGATCGTGTGTACAGGGCTTAATAGCTGAACTCCAGGATATAAAGGATATCATTTGATCATCTCTGTATTCATTAATTCATCATTTAAGTGTACAGTGCAAATACCTAATTATGATTTGGCATCAGTCTGTGGAAATAGCCTGTACAGCAGAGCTCAGACTGGTAGAGGGAGTGGCAGAACTGAGAGCCCATAATATTTTATTTGTGTTTTTAGCTGTTTTTCCGGAGTTCAGTTTTATTGAGAATTAGTCATATCTGAAATATCTTAACCAACAATCAGTCTGAAGCAAGTTATGACATTTTCTGAAACAGTTAATTGGCCTAAAATGGCTATTTTCAAAGTCCAGATGCCCAAAACCTTTGGCAAGAACAAGATAAGTGTGGATTAAAAAATTACCCTAATGTTTGCAGTTAGGTTAAGCGTTAAAGTTAGGGTTTGGTTTTAAGGGATTGACTGTGAGGATTCAAGGTAAAGCAGTATTAAACCCAAAACCAAAAATGTAATATGTTGTAGCTTGTAGGCAGGTGCAGTCTGTTTTTTTTCACTGCAGGTGGAGCTTGACCGCAGCGGCAATGCAGATGGGGGAGGAAGTCAAGGGGAACTTGGTTCCTCTGTGATTTCCTTGGTCACAGGGAAGCAGCTATTCATTCGGATGCTGGCATCCTATGTGACTTCTGTGGCCATTTTGGGTCAGGCAGAGTTTATTTAAGCTCCTGGGAGTGGCTAGTATATTGAAAAAATCCATGTCTGTCAGGTACAGAACTAGAGATAGAGAAAGGTTCCGGGGGAGTAGGGAGAGTGCAGAAACTATGTCTACCTTCCAGGAAGCCTTCACTTTTAGGTGTGAACCAGCCAGGCCGCATTCTGCTTCTCGTAGCAGATGCTGTTAGTATCTTCTATTCTGCATCTTGTGGTTCCACTGCTGTCTCAGTTGAGAGTGACTCCCATCGGGTGTGCTTCCTCGCTGTGCCTGTTCTACTGGCGTAGATACCTGCTCTTCTACTAGAAAAACCTACAGGCACTCATGCCACTCTGTGCTCCTGCGCCTTCTGTTCACACTACCAGGGGCCCCAAGTGAGAGGTGTAAGAGGCCTTCCTCACCATTTCCGGCTCTGCTACCAGGTACGTGATAATATGATACAGTCTGTCACTAGTTGTAACACAACAATGTTTCTTTTTCTAACTGTAGCGGGTATTTGAATTTAGGGGAGGCATCTGGGTGGTAGTGTAACCCAGATGCACAGATTGCTAGGGAATCTGAGACCCTTTTATGGTTCTTGGAGGACTCTGGTGGTGTGAGGTTCCCTGCGGCCTACAGGTGGCGTTGTTGCTGGGGGCCGGAGGTGAACTCACACCACAAGATTGTGCCTTTTTGTCCTCCCCTGGATCTGGTACAGCGGGGCGGGGAACCCGCTGTGACGCAAAGGGAGAGTGGATAAAAGGGGCGGACACCTTTACCACGTGGTTGGTGTGGAGGTTCAGAGTCGGGAGGATGCGGCCGCACCCAGGCACCTTCAGATTGGGTGCTGGCGTTCCGGTGTTCTGGGCCCAGGTGCCTTTGACCTGGCTGAAGCGGGAGTCCATCTCAGGCACCTTTAGCCTGGGGTGAGGTACTTTGGTGACTGAGTTCCGCGAGGGTGGAGGAATCCGAGGGGGCCCTAACTCCTTGGGTGCCTGTGTCTGAGTTTGTGAGGTCTGGTTAGCAGAACTTCCCTGGAGAGTCCGGAGCAGCATCGCTGGTGACAGAGAGGCCTCCGGTATCTCCCTTGGACGGATCTCCTTCCCCTGACAGGGGCCGTGCTAGCGAAGGTAATTCACGTTCTACCTCACATAGTCAGTGGCAGTGACTATTCGCCACTGGTGATACCACAGTGGTTGGCAAAAGAAGGGAAAGGATTGTGCCTCGACCTATTCCCATTACTACTAAGTTGTTGCAAAAGAATCCAACTTAACTGTGCTGTGTGTTTATTCGCTGAGAAGAATAAAACTGTGTTGGACCTATTCACTGTGTGGAACTCTGGTTACTAGGAGCAAAGGAGTCAGGGACGAAGGACAGGACTTGACTCTAGGACACCTACACAAAGCCCGATCTTTCTGGTCTTCACCTCGTCACTATGGAGGACATGGGCCGTGGTATATCTCATCCCTCCCCCCAGCACTAACACCCCTAGACGAAGAAAGACAAGCCGAGAATGAGAAGGGGAGAGAGGGGTGAGGCCGCTACATAACTTTTTCTAACTTACTTCTAACTTACTTCTAAAATAGTTTTACCCCAGAGATCATACTGATCCCTTAACAATACCTTCACCTGCTTTCTCTTCAGTGGAACAGCACCATCTTTGTTGAGGCATCATACCTGGTCACCCTCTACTTTCTAGACTATGATGCTAGTTCAGAGATGACACAATCTTGTAAATTCTTGCGTCTGTGCATTTCTTGGCTGTGTTCACAAATACAGATCAGCCCCTGCTGAAGCCTCTCACCTTGTGACTCTTTTCAAAGTTACATAGCTCCCAACTGTCCCTGATTTCTAAGGACTGACCCTGATTTGGAGTAATGTCCCTCATTTTGGTCCGATCTATATATATGTATAAAAAAAATGCACTTTTTATCTATCAGAAAGTGTTTTCCAGTGCTGAACCTTTCATCCAATTTCTAAATTGCTGCATTTGTAAATTCCAAGAAACATAATAAAGGAATAGTAGTGGTAAAAAAGCACTTGTGGGTTTAACCAATCTTGTTTTTTGTCAAATTCTCCTTTAAGGGGGCGTGGCAGGGGGTGTGACCTATGCCTGCATACTTTACTGATAGGTGTCCCTCATTCCCATCTCAAAACGTTGGGAGGTATAAAGTTACAGTGTTCATCACTGGTGGAGAGGAGACTGAGAAAATGCTTCCTCCTGCCTGCAGCAGACGGGTGACCTCATGTCAGCCTAGGCAAAGTCTCTGGACTGGAACTCAAGCTCGAGTTTTTGATCATAAAAAGTGGAACTTTTTTAAAAATATAAAACTGCTGCTGTATATTGTGAAATGTAAGGAATCTTTTCATGCAAACTTATAAATGTACTGAAAGGTCCACATTAAATATTGCAGTGTGTGTCTTCCTTGCAGCCCACACACCTGCCCCCTGGCAGTAATGCCCATTTTCCAGCCATTAATTGAGCTGTAAAGACTCCAGTCTTAGTCACACTCTTTATTTTATACTCCGGCTAATTTTAAGATGACGGCTCAGGGTCTGAATGGTAATTAGCAGATTTATCTGATAATAGTTCATTAGGAGCAGCAGATATAACACCATATAAATACAAATTTTCACACCGCTGAAACATTACCCAGAGTGATATTAGCCCTGGCAGGGTCACGATGATCTTCACGGTTCTAGCTTCATTTATTTGATTACGTGAAACGCATAACACATTAGGATTTCTATTGGAAATATTTCTTTTTATCGTGTGTGTGTGTGGCAATTTAAATTGAGAAATACGCTTAATCCTTTTTTCTTTTTCCCTCACAGCTGTTCCAGCTCCGTACGTTAGAATTAAGTATGGTAATGGACGTACAACCAGTTATTATTTAACACTGTAATCAGAAAATGAATATAGAGACCTTTATACAGTGTTTGCTAAAACTATTATTTAAAGAAGAACAGAACTCAGCGCATCATTTTATTTTTACCCAAGGAGAAGACTGTACAGTACTCAGAGAGGAATCCAGAAGTATCTTAAAGTGTTACTAGACCCTGAATTCACTATATCTGGTCTCCCAACATGGAAATGCACTTATTTTAGTACATATAAACTGTATACCCTTTCTCATCAGCAGTAGGGATGAGCTTCGAATTCGAGTCAAACCCATGTTCGACTCGAACATCGCCTGTTCGGTTGTTCGTCAAATTGCGAACATTATGGGCCGTTCGAGCCAAATTCGAGTGGCGCGTCACGGCCCATAATTCACTGCGGCATCACAGTGCATTGCTGGCTGATGATTGGCCAAGCATGCACTATGACCCGCATGCTTGGCTAATCACAGCGCCGTCTGAGCAGAGAGCCGTAATTGGCCAAAGCCAGGGTGGCTTTGGCCAATTATGGCTCAGGGGGGTTTAGTACATGCCCCACACTATATAAGGCCACCTCCGGGGCGGCCTTGTGTAGTGTGTTGCGGTGTTGGTTAAAGAGAGAGCTTACAGAGAGAGAGAGACAGTGTCATTTATATTGAGTTAGCTGCAGTTACAGTGTGTAGAGGATATAAATGCATCTTAGGTGTTGTATATATATTTATACACTGTATTCAGTTTAGCTAGATCCGTTCCTGTTATTCTCTATACTGTGACAGGCAGGCAGGTGATTGTGCTAGCTGCAGTCAGTGTTTCACTTAGTGTACTGTGTGCTTGGCGTAGCGTTCACCTAAAGCTCACCTGAATACAGTAAGTGACTATTATAGTGTTGTTCTCATAATAAAACCACAGGCAGAGAGCTGCAAGTATTTTCAGTTAGCCCACGTTCACACTGGGGCTGCGGGAGTGAAGCCTGCGAGTTCAGCTGAACTCGCACGATTTCACTCCTGCTGGCAGTCCCGATTTCAGCCGCGATTTCAAAGACATCTGAAACAGATGTCAATGTAAATCGCGGCTGAAATCGCAAAAAGTAGTACAGAAACTACTTTTTGTAATCGGTGCAGCGCCGCAGATGCGGCGTCACACCGATTAGGACGGTGCCATTGCCTGCAATTTGCGGCAAATTTCGCGGATTTGACATGCGATTTGACATGTCAAATCGCATGTCAAATCGCACCAGTGTGAACCAGGGCTTAGTGTACTGTGGCCTCTGCACAGTTTTCACCTAAAACTAACTGAAGACAATTGCTGCTTTTCCCATACTAATACCACAGCAGGCAGTTGATTCTGATAGCTGCTTTATCAGTACAGATATATGTATGTATATATATATATATATATATATATATATATATACATCCCACCTTTGTGCAGCTACATCTCAGTGCAGGCCATTAGTATGTCTGGAAGGCAAACAAAGAGTGGCAGACAGTCACGAGTCAATAAAAGAGGGCAAGCAGGCTCTGTGTCTAGAGGCAACAGTGCTGGTCGTGGACACGGTGCATCCTCATCAGCACGTGGCCGTGGGACACACTTGTCCTTCTTTTCGGCAGCTGGCCATGTTGAGGGGCAACATGCCCAAGACTTGGTAGAGTGGATGACCAAGCCGTCCTCCTACTCCTCATCCTCTCGCACCCAGGCACAGGGTACTTTGTCTGGCAAAGAAGCTGCCAAAACGGCCTATTCCCTTGGCTCAATGGCATCAGTCACTCCTTCCCTAGCCCCACCATGTCCTCCTGAGGAGTCCCCCGAACTGTTTGACCACAGTGTTGGGTACATGCACCAGGAGGCTGCCCAGCGTTTTGAAGGCTCCGATGATGGAACCCAGCTAGAGGAAGGCAGTAACATGAGCCCAGAGAGAGGGGGTAGTAACGTGAGCCCAGAGAGAGGGGTGCCCAACAAGGACAGCTATCTGACAGTCATGTTCCCCCAGCTGCAGCATACTGCCAGAGTTGCACGTTATTCCAAAAGTTCTTTGGTGTGGGCCTTTTTTCAGACGTGTGCAGCAGATCGCACCATTGCCATTTGCAACGTATGTCTCAGGCGTATCTCACGTGGCCAAAACATCAGCCGCTTGGGCACCACGTGCTTGACCAGACATATGTCGACCTGCCATGCAGTTCGTTGGCAAGCCTACCTAAAAGACCCACACCAAAAAACAAAGCGGACCTCTCCTTGCTCCTCATCAGCTGGGATCTCCAACCCCACTATACCTTCAGTCCTCTCTGAAACCTGCACTGAGAGGAATGAAGGTGTAGAATTAGGTGTGTCACAGCCAAGTACTTGTGGGCAATCTGCTTTGGTACACCAACGTCAGATTGTACCAGGCAAATTTCCCTGCCCCAGCTGCTGCACCGCTGAAATAAGTTCGCTCCCAGCCATCCACATGCCCAGCGGTTGAATGCTAGCTTGGCTAAATTGCTAGCACTTCAACTGCTGCCTTTTCAGTGGGTAGACTCTGCCCCCTTCCATGAGTTTGTGGAATGTGTGGTTCTCACGGAAGACGATTCTGGCTCTCTACCGGCATGTGGAAGGGAATGTCTTGGCCTCGCTGGACAGGGCGGTCAGCGGTAAGGTGCATATTACCGCTGACTCATGGTCCAGCAGGCATGGACGGGGACGTTACTTATCTTTCACAGCGCATTGGGTGACTCTGCTGGCAGCTGGGAAGGATTCAGGACAAGGTGCAGTAGTGTTGGAGGTTGTTCCGCCACCACGCCTCCAAAATATTACTACTGGTGATTCTGACACACCTCTCTCCTCCACCCCCTCATTTTCTTCTTCCTCCATGGCCTCTACCTGTGCTTTGTCCTCGGAACCAGCGGTGCTCCGTAGGCGTTCAATGGGCTACGCAAGTACGCAGGCAAAAAGATGCCATGCGGTGCTTGAGCTGGTGTGCTTGGGGGACAGGAGCCACACAGGGGCAGAGATTTTGTCAGCTCTGCAGGGGCAGGCTCACAGGTGGTTGTCGCCACGCCAGCTTAAGCCAGGAAAGGTGGTTTGCGACAATGGCACCAACCTCCTCTCCGCCCTCCGACAGGACCACTGACCCATGTGCACTGTTTGTCTCACCTCCTTAACTTGGTGGTGCAGCGGTTCTTGGGCAGGTTCCCGGGCTTACAGGAGGTCCTGAAGCAGGCCAGGAAACTCTGTGGGCATTTCTTCCAGTCATATAATGCCAGTGCTCGGCTGGCTGACCTGCAAAAGGAATCCAACCTGCCCAAGAACCGCCTAATCTGTGACATGCCCACCAGGTGGAACTCTACGTTGGCCATGCTGCAGCGGCTGCACACACAGCAGAGGGCCATCAATGAGTATCTGTTGCAATATGGCACCAGGACAGGGTCAGGGGAGCTTGAATTTTTTTCCCCACGCCAGTGGGCCATGATCAGGGAAGCATGCACTGTCCTGGCACCATTTGAGGAGGCCACGAGGATGGTGAGCAGTGACAGTGCATGCATCAGTGACACTGTCCCTCTTGTCCACCTGTTGGAGCATACGCTGCGTGGAATAATGGACAGGGCACTTGAGGCAAGACAGAGGCAAGAAGAGGAGGACTTCCTTACCTCTCAAGGCCCCCTTTATCCAGACAGTGTTCCTGCTGGCCCGGCTATCACACAGGAAGAGGAGGAGGAGGAGGATTGTGTCAGCATGGAGGTGGAGCCTAGCACTCAGCATCAGCAGCAGTCTTCAAGGGATCAATTACAGTCCCAAGACACCCATGGACTTGTACGAGGCAGGGAGGAGATGGCTGTGGATCATGTCGTCCTGAGTGACCCAGAGGACTCCGGACCAAATGCCTCAGCAAACCTACGCTACATGGCCTCCCTGATCCTGCAAAGCCTGTGGAGGGATCCTCGTATTCGTGTGATCAAGGAGAGGGATCATTACTGTCTGGCAACCCTCCTTGATCCACGTTACAAGGGTAAGGTTGCGGACCTTATCTTGCCGTCGCAGAGGAAGCAGAGGATGAAGCATCTTCGGGAGGCCTTGCAGAAAGGTCTGTGCAACACGTTCCCAGAGAGAAAACAACGCCAGAAAACCAGAAGAGGTGGAAGGAGACATTCACACACCCAAAAGAACCCTGCGAGGCAGGAAGAAGTGAACGTCCTTAATGTTATTAACATCTCAAATAGAACTTTGAATGAAGAAGAGACACGACTTTTATCGAGGGGCCTGAACTTTTGCCCAACAAGGCTCTTTGATCAGTTCAGTACTTTATTGGACGTTAATAAATTTTCTCGTAGTCTCACACTCAAAAAACACTATTTTGACCTTCCCGTGGGTGAACATGATACTTCCTCCGGCGACCAGGATACGGGTGAGTCCCTTTCTTCCCCAGTTTTATTTAAAGAGGTGTGTGCTCTTCAGGAGCTTGCAGATTTGGCTTCAGAATCCAGTCCCTGCCCCGTTGACCCCACAGATGCCTTTAATAGCATATCGTTTAAACTCAGATCTGATTTTTATCCAGTGGGGTCACGGGGCAGAGATCTTGATCTCTTCCAAAAGATGGTGGAAAGGGACCTCACCCGATTAGCTCGTGATTGCCGCAGAAAAACTGCACCCTCCAATCTATCCACATCAGAAAGGAAAGCTTTGAAAAATCTAGAGATGGACACCAGCATTGTAATTAGGAATGCTGATAAGGGTGGTTTGGTGGTTGTGCTCAATTCTGACACATACAGGGATGAAGCTTTACGTCAGTTTTCGGATGGCACAACCTATCAACCACTCAAAAGTGATCCAACCATCCCATTTTCCACAGAGCTCTCTTTGTTATTGGACAAAGCAGTTCATGTGGGCATTTTTTCAGAGAAAGAAAAATCAATATTCATCCCCGCTAGTCCAGTAATGCCCATGTTTCACCACCTGCCCAAAATACACAAAGGATTACATCCTTTGTTAGGCAGACCAATAGTGGCAGGGGTTGGGTCTCTTAACGAACGCCTGGGAGATTGGATTGATGGCCAACTTCAACCTTTGGTCACCAATCTCCCAGGCTACCTACGTGACACACAACACCTGCTAGTCAAACTCTAGGAGTTTAAGTGGGAGTCACATTTCAGATGGATTACATGCGATTTTACGAGTCTTTACTTGAGTATTCCCCATGACTTAGGTGTATTGGCAGTCTCTGTGTTTCTTAGGGAATCCGGGAAGTATTCCCTGGCTCTGCAGGAATTCATCTTGTTGTCTTTGGATTATTTACTTTCACACAACTTCTTCATGTTCGACGGGGGCTATTATCTCCAGAAATGCGGGGCCTCTATGGGGGCCAAATTTTCACCCTCCCTAGCTAATCTCTACATGGGATTCTGGGAGAGGTCCCGCATTTTTGGACAAGATAGCCCCCGCCGTCTGGACACGGTCTTTTTTTGTAGATTTATAGATGATCTGCTGTTCATCACCTCTGAGGGGGACACTGAGTTGGAGGTGTGGCTTGACTTCCTTAATGACAACTCCATGAACTTACGGTTCACGGGGAAGCTCAGTGCCACCTCCATGGACTTCCTGGACGTCAACCTATCGGTCGCCCATGGTAGAGTGACCACTAACATTTTTAGGAAACCCACAGCGGGGAATGCACTCCTCAGGGCAGACTCAGGTCACCCCAGCTACACAGTTAGAGGGGTGCCGGTTGGTCAATTTTTAAGACTCCGGCGTCTATGTAGTAGACCTGAGGATTTCACTGTAGAGGCTGCCAACATGACACAAAGGTTTTTGGACAGAGGTTACCCCCCTAACATCGTTGAGAGGGCGTTAACAACTGCAAAAGCCACCCCTAAAGAGACACTTCTGCAGGGGCATCACAGCAAATATAAACAGCAGTCTAATACATCATTTAGTAAGGTTCCTGTATTCTCTACTCCTTACAGTTTGAAATTTGGTAGAATTAAACTAACTGTAGAGAAATACCTACCTATCCTGCTGAATGACCCCATCTACGAAGAGATACTCTCCAGGGGCATTAAATCTGTGTCGCAAAGAGCCCCCACTTTAGGGAGTCATCTTTCACCGAGTCTATTTACGAGTAAATCGTCAACGGCCAATTGGCTGCATTTCCAGGGTACGTTCAAATGTGGTGTTAACCATTGCAATTACTGTAAATACATTAAAACAGGCCAGGTGGTACAGTCTAGTACTAACCACAGAACCTTTGACATCAAACAGTTTGTTAATTGCAACACAAGGTTCCTCGTGTATGTCATCAAATGTGAGTTGTGCAACATCCAGTACGTCGGGCGTACTACACGCCGACTAAAGGATAGGTTGTACGACCACTTGTTTGACATACAGAAGGACAGAAACACCAATCTCGCAAGACATTGGGTATCTGTACACCACAAGAACACATCATGCCTTTCCATCCAGGGGATTGAAAAAATCAACAGTCCCATTAGAGGGGGTGACAAGTTCAGGACACTGTGCAGGCGAGAAGTATTTTGGATTTTTTCATTAGAAACAAGAATACCAGCTGGTTTAAACTTTGAGTGGGATGTATCCCATTATTATGATTAGTTTACTTTCCTGCACAGTGTCCTGACAGTCGAGCCACATTAAAACATCTGGCTTTTTTTTTTTTTCCTGTGACCCCCTCGGCATAGCATTATATGGCACTGTGGATTTCTTTTTATTTCACATGCAGCACATGTCATTTTTTGCTGCAAACATAGGAGTTCCTGCTATTACATATGTTTTTTAGGTCTTAGGGATGCCCCAATATTCTTAATATTCTTCATATTCTCTATACACTTCAATATCGTTGCATGTTGACCGGAGGCTTCTCCGATCATGATGCATATAACATACAGAAAGAATATAGTTGAATAAGAATTAACATATTAGAGTTCTACTGTTCATGAGTTTTTCTTTTTCTTTCCTTTTTTATAGTCACAGTGACTTTTAAGGAACAGAATAGATCTACTCATTGTTTGCACACATCACCCATCAATACGAGGTTGATCATATCATGTCATTGTGTTATATGAGTGAGCTCTATATATTTTTATAGATGTTTTATACTATTGGTTTTATTGTTTTGGATGATTTGTTTGATGAAATTTACAGTTGTCAAGAACGCGTATATGTGTGTTTTTCGGGTGCTTAGGTAACCACACACATTCGGGCATTTATATTGATCACAACTCGTATAAATATACACTTTTTCATCTTCATGAAGTTGAAGTCTCAAACGACTATATAGAGGAAATATTGTGTCCATATGTGCTTTTGCATTTAGCAATCTGATCAATGTTTTGTGGGGATTTTTGTGTTATATTTTTATATTATTTGATACATTGCAAGTGACGGCTGTTTATGTGGTCATATTTACCTGATTCCATCGCAATCTTTCTGCACTTGACCATATAGAACCACATATCCCCATACACCACATATCTAATTTGATTGCATTTTGCCTTTAAATCGCACACAAATTTTATTTTTCCTTTTTCTATATTAGATTTTAATACAATATATATTGGCAACGTATGGCCATATATTAACCATCGTGGGCACATGCGTGTATGTTTAGACATATTTAGACACATTTGTTTATCCATTACATCAGGGGTCTCAAAGTACCGGCCCGCGGGCCATTTGCGGCCCGCGGACCGGTTATAAATGGCCCGCAGGCAGCGCGGGGGTGTCGCGGAAGGGGGGGGCGCAAATTGTCAGTGTTCTACTGCCAGGCATGTACTGGCCGGAGATCCGCAGCGATTTACCCGTCAATCGCCTACTGCTGGCGCCTGACGGTAGATCGAGATGCATGCAGAGTAGCGCAGGAAGCGTCTGTCATAAGTTCACTTCTCTCTCATGTCACGCTGTTGCTCCCCGGCGGCCCCTCCTCTCTTCGTCCATCCCTATTTGCTTGTGACATCATCTGGGATGGACGAAGAGAGGAGGGGCCACCGGGGAGCAACAGCGTGACATGAGAGAGAAGTGAACTTATGACAGACGCTTCCTGCGCTACTCTGCATTTGAAGAAAACGACAACAAGTAAATGCTGACCTGTGCCCCATGTACCCTGATTGTGCCCTGATGTGCCCCATGTACCCTGATTGTGCCCTGATGTGCCCCATGTACCCTGATTGTGCCCTGATGTGCCCCATGTACCCTGATTGTGCCCTGATGTGCCCCATGTACCCTGATTGTGCCCTAATGTGCCCCATGTACCCTGATTGTGCCCTGATGTGCCCCATGTACCCTAAATGTGCCCTGATGTGCCCCATGTACCCTAAATGTGCCCTGATGTGCCCCATGTACCCTGATTGTGCCCTGATGTGCCCCATGTACCCTAAATGTGCCCCATGTACCCTAAATGTGCCCTGATGTGCCCCATGTACCCTGAATGTGCCCTGATGTGCCCCATGTACCCTGAATGTGCCCTGATGTGCCCCATGTACCCTGATTGTGCCCTGATGTGCCCCATGTACCCTGATTGTGCCCTGATGTGCCCCATGTACCCTGATTGTGCCCTGATGTGCCCCATGTACCCTGATTGTGCCCTGATGTGCCCCATGTACCCTAAATGTGCCCTGATGTGCCCCATGTACCCTAAATGTGCCCTGATGTGCCCCATGTACCCTGATTGTGCCCTGATGTGCCCCATGTACCCTAAATGTGCCCTGATGTGCCCCATGTACCCTGAATGTGCCCTGATGTGCCCCATGTACCCTGATTGTGCCCTGATGTGCCCCATGTACCCTAAATGTGCCCTGATGTGCCCCATGTACCCTAAATGTGCCCTGATGTGCCCCATGTACCCTGAATGTGCCCTGATGTGCCCCATGTACCCTGATTGTGCCCTGATGTGCTGGGCTCTGTGCCCTGATGTGCTGTGCCCTAATGGTGAGTGGTCAGTGTGCAGTGTAATGTGAAGTGCAGTGTAGTGGTCAGTGTGCAGTGTAGTGGTCAGTATGCAGTGGTCAGTGTGCAGTGTAGTGGTCAGTATGCAGTGGTCAGTGTGCAGTGTAGTGGTCAGTGTGCAGTGTAGTGGTCAGTATGCAGTGCTCAGTGTGATGTGGTCAGTGTGCAGTGTAGTGGTCAGTGTGTTGTGGTCAGTGTGTAGTGTAGTGGTCAGTGTGCAGTGTTGTGGTCAGTGTGCAGTGGTCAGTGTGTATTGTTCAGTGTGCAGTGTAGTGGTCAGTGTGTAGTGGTCAGTGTGTTGTGGTCAGTGTGCAGTGTAGTGGTCAGTGTGCAGTGTAGTGGTAAGTGTGCAGTGGTCAGTGTGCAGTGGTCAGTGTGCAGTGGTCAGTGTGTAGTGTAGTGGTCAGTGTGTATTGTTCAGTGTGCAGTGTAGTGGTCAGTGTGTAGTGTAGTGGTCAGTGTGCAGTGTAGTGGTCAGTGTGCAGTGTAGTGGTCAGTGTGCAGTGTAGTGGTCAGTGTGTATTGTTCAGTGTGCAGTGTAGTGGTCAGTGTGTAGTGTAGTGGTCAGTGTGCAGTGTAGTGGTCAGTGTGTAGTGTAGTGGTCAGTGTGCAGTGTAGTGGTCAGTGTGTATTGTTCAGTGTGCAGTGTAGTGGTCAGTGTGTAGTGGTCAGTGTGTATTGTTCTGTGTGC
Source organism: Rana muscosa (assembly GCA_029206835.1). NCBI lineage: Eukaryota > Metazoa > Chordata > Amphibia > Anura > Ranidae > Rana > Rana muscosa. The sequence goes on from CM055118.1 coordinate 201,544,448, forward strand.
AGTGTAGTGGTCAGTGTGCAGTGTAGTGGTCAGTGTGTAGTGTAGTGGTCAGTGTGCAGTGGTCAGTGTGTATTGTTCAGTGGTCAGTGTGTTATTGGTCAGTGTGTATTGGTCAGTGCGCAGTGGTCAGTGTGCAGTGGTCAGTGTGTATTGTTCAGTGGTCAGTGTGTATTGTTCAGTGGTCAGTGTGTTATTGGTCAGTGCGCAGTGGTCAGTGTGTATTGTTCAGTGGTCAGTGTGTTATTGGTCAGTGTGTATTGGTCAGTGCGCAGTGGTCAGTGTGCAGTGGTCAGTGTGTATTGTTCAGTGGTCAGTGTGTATTGTTCAGTGGTCAGTGTGTTATTGGTCAGTGCGCAGTGGTCAGTGTGCAGTGGTCAGTGTGTATTGTTCAGTGTGCAGTGTAGTGGTCAGGTTTAATAATGCGATTGCTGACACCAGTGCTGGGGGTTAATAGTGCGTCTGCTGACACCAGTGCTGCTGTTTTTGAAGTTTGAATGTTTGCATGCGGCCCCCCATGGGATATGAAAACTTGTCTTGTGGCCCTCAGGTAATTTGAGTTTGAGACCCCTGCATTACATGCATATATACATTCCCATGTTTGAGCTATTCATTATCATCCATCCAATTTATGCGGCACTGATATATAGTCACTTTAGATTGGCAACTTAAAGGAATATTAGTAGGACATCTTTATCAGCGATATATGGCTACAAGTCCTTTCTTCCCTTTTCTGTTAATCTTTACATCTTTTCATCATGCATATACACTATATGATTCCATCATTGATACATTATAATAGTTTTTGATTTTATCTCATCTCTCCCTGCGTTATTTTTTACAATAATGTTCTATGGGACATAACCACTCACCATTTTTACATATTTATTAAAAATTGAAAGTTGATTGACTTCTTTTAATTTTTAATTTTTGATTTCAATTTTGAGGTTATTCCCTACATGAACCTTGAACAATGTTGGCACACTTGAGCAACTATTGTAGCGCAACGTATACTATTAATAACTATATACCACAGGGTTGTGGGCTGGTTGTTTACACATAAATGTATTAATCTTTCTTGGTCAACTTTCTATATATATATATATATATATATATCTTTCTTACATTACATTATGACACTTTTTGATGAACAGACTGACAATTTACCTTTGCATCTTTTACTATTTGTGCGCTATGGATGCATTTGCCTTTGCTTATGCATCCATTTCAGCACGTTGCACATGCATTATGTGGAGATTTAGGCTGTTCATCCATTGTGTTCCATATATTCACTTTTATTTAATTTACACATTCCTCACTTTTTTGCACCAATCACAAGTCTTTTCACAAATATTTAATTTGCTGCACACCTTTTCAAGGATATTATATACATATATTTTTAGAATAGTTGGTACAATGAAACCACACACTTTTTAAAAAACATTTATTTCTTGGACACAGGTTAGTCAGCATGCAATCAATTTTCAATTAACACTCGTCAGCACTTAATCACCTACACTTGTGGTTGGGTCATATGACCTTTTTTTGGGGGTATATCATGGGAATCATTTGTGCATTAGGCAGCTATGATTAAACACTAAGAAAATGTGAAACTAGTCAGCTCTAACCAGAATTTTGTGACTTGCTGTGCTGTATTTGGATTTTTGAAGATTTTACATAATAAAGGCTTTTTATTGGAGTGCTGCTGTCCAGAAGACTTGATCTTTTGTTTTGCCTGAAATAGCATTGCCTGCACCCTTGGCTGTTGGGAGGAGATAGTCACCTGGAGGACGTCTACACCTGAGCGGTTTCTGTTTTTGTTTCCCAGAGACAGGGAGGTTACAAATTCCTGGTCCATGACAACGTGTTGCTGAGGCTTCAGTCAGTCAAAGAAGGAGCGGTGGGGAAGGTGGCCGTCTGACCGATGCGTTCAGACAATTTTTTAGTACGCAGCCCCAAGGTATGATCAGTTCCAGCAACCATCGCCAGCGTCTGATATACATGGTGCAGGAATACCTAGGGGCAAGATCAGACTTGGACACCTTTCCCACCGAAAATCCTCTGGCTTACTGGGTCTTGAGGATGGATCACTGGCCAGAGCTTGCACAGTATGCAATTGAGCTACTGGCCTGTCCTGCATCCAGCGTTCTTTCACAACGCACATTCAGTGCTGCTGGAGGCTTTGTAACCGATCACAGGGTGCGCCTGTCCACCGACTTGGTCGATCGAGTGACCTTCATAAAAATGAATCAGTCTTGGATAACCACCAGCTACCAAGCACCTGATGCTGATGTAACCGAATATTTTTTTTTTAAAATGTCAGATCCCTTCAAGACTGCCTATGCTGATGCTGAGTGACTATCCTGTTATGCTGAGTGACTATCCTCTTCCTCCTCAATGTTCATGCCGATAGCTTGTAAGAACATTTTTGGTTCTGGGCACCGCCACCAGTGGCTAAGGCCCAATTTTTCAGCCCCTGTTTAACAGGGGCGTGTAATTAAAATTTTTGATGCAATACTTTGCAGCAGGGCTCATTGCTGCGCTCCAACTACAGTATCTGTGAGGGGTTGCAGTGTTGTGGCACCAGCACCAGTGCCTAAGGCCCAATTTTTCAGCCCCTGTTTAACAGGGGCATGTAATTACAATTCTTGATCTAATAATTCACAGCAGGGACCATTCCTGCGCCCACCAAGAGTAACTGTGAGGGCTCACAGTGTTGTGGCAACACCAACATGTAAGGGACAAATTTCTGCAGAGTATATATGGCAGGCCCCTACTTTCAAACATCCAACTTACAAACGACTCCTACTTGCAAACGGAAGGAGACAACAGGAAGTGAGAGGAAATCTACCCCTAGGAAGGGAAATTCTCTCCTGTAAGAGTTAATATGGGAAACAAGTGTCTCCTCTCCACTGATGCTTTATCACCAATCCTTGTTTCAATAAAAAAAACAAATTTTTCAAAAAACATTTGTCATTGGGACGGAAAGTGAGGTGAACTGTTCTGAACAGGTGCACACTGCACAGACAGCAAAACAAATGTCAAAAGCTTAAAAATCGATTTTTGGGCTGGAGCTACACTTAAAAATCTACATGTTCCAAATTTCAAACAGATTGTACTTAAGAACAAACCTACAGTCCCTGTCTTGTTTGCACCGCCTGTATACTGCTGTTCAGAGTATATAGGGTCTTTTTTAAATTTGGGTGCGGGGTTGCCCTTAATATCCATACAACACTCAAAGGGGCTGGTAGTGGGCTGGGGGGGGGGGGTACCCATGACATTTTTCTCAATGATTTTCATCCATATTGCCGGGACCAGACATTACATTAAAGCCGTAGGCAGTTTTAAATGACTTTTTTTCCTTTAGAAATTTCATTTTGTGCAGGGACAGTTCTAAACACGGGAAACACGTGCCACTTCACAGGCATACTTTAAACACCCCCCAGGTACGATATTTAAAAGAATATTTCACTTTTTTTTTCACTTTAAGCATCATTAAAATGACTGCTCTCGAAAAAACTGCTGTTTTCAAAACTTTTTTTTGGATTGATACATGTCCCCTGGGGCAGGACCCAGGTCCCCAAACCCTTTTTAGGACAATAACTTGCATATTAGCCTTGATAATTAGCACTTTTGATTTTGAATGTTCGCGTCCATTGTATTTAATAGGGTTCTAAAGTTCGCGCAAACTTTCGGTCCGTTCGCAGGTTCTGGTGCGAACCGAACCGGGGGGTGTTCGGCTCATTGCTAATCAGCAGTATATAGCAGTTTTGTGACTTCTATCAGTGTCTGGTTAAAGCTTGTAAGAGGAGTTTTCATTCTCCCTAATTGTCGTATGAGGCTGCGGAACTCCTGACCCTCTGTCTGGACAGAGCTGATTGGCCCTGTGCTGATCACATGCACCCTTCCAAGAAAAAAATTCTCTAGCAAAACGCACCAAACTGAGCATGTGCAGAGTGACTCCAAAGACTCGGTCTCATCGGGAGATAGATTGGGGACTGTGGAAGATGGGGATGATCAGAGAAGATAGGATCAAACAGACTTTTTACAGAATGCAGAGGATTAGCCCCTTAGGTTCCACAGTAAATATAACAAGCATTTTTTACTGCATATACAGACTGATTTTACTGTTGTGAGTTTAGTAACACTTTAACACTATTTAGCTTCTAGAAGCAGAAAAAAAAGCTAATAGCTTTTAGGAGCTAAAAAAAAAAACACTAGTGTGCATGGAGTCTTAAAGTAGAACTAAAGAAAAGGGAGGGTTATAACCCCTGTCAGGTTGGTTGTTTTTGCCATCTGTGTCCCATTGAGAAGATGTACCTTCACCTTTCTCATAGCCAAAGGAGGAAGTAAGAGGAAATCCCTGAAAATTTTGAAAATCCCTTGGGGCCCTCCAGGTCACGAGAACTAGTGTACCCATTGGAAGATTTCCCCTCTACTACTTTTTTGGGAACAACCCAAAATTTTAGAGTTTCCTTTTACTTTCACTTTTAATCATGATGGCAAATTTGTCAAATAGAGAGGGTTGCCTTTATCTATACTTTAAACCTCCCGATGGTAAGATTAGGGTTCCAAGTTCTGTAAAACTGGTGTGATAGTGAGAGTCCCTGTCCCTATGGAAAGGGAGCAAAAACGGACACAGAGTCTCCATGTCAGCAGACTCCAGAACTACAGAGCATAGCTTGGAAATTGAGAAAACTGTTTTGGCAGATTTCTCCGGGTTTTGCTAAGTTCGGATGGGGCTGTGTAGTTTGGAGATCCCGCAGAGACTTGGGTGGGATGGGATCTCCAACCCTGTGTCCGGGTCTTGTGGACAGCCAGCATGGTGTGTGCTCAGGTGCACACAACCAATATAATGAGGCGCTGGTGAGAGCAGAAGGTAGAGGATGGTGGAGAGTGAGCAACTTGCTACTGCTAAGTGAAGACAGACCTATGTCTGGAGAGCGGTCTGCCCTGTGGGAGACTGCAGCCCATGTAAAGGGGATTCTTTGCTCAGGGACTGGGAAAGGCTGGCCAGCCTTGAGAGTCGGGGAGACTGAGGAAGCCAGTGAGTCCAGGGAGCTGGAAAGAATTGTTTCTATTTGAAAGCAAGCAGAGGAACTGTTGACAAGAGCCAGGTGGCTTGGTATGTTTTCATTTATGTGCTGAATGAAGTTTAAACCCCTGCGTGGGAATCCGAATGGACATTTTGCTTTTGTTTTTTTCTGTTTTAATAAACGTGGGCTACCAGGCCCTTAACTAGAACGCCTGTCTGATATGGACTCACTGCATAAAGATGCATCTATTCACTTGAGCTAAACACCCCCATCCCACACTGGTCATACACGCGACAATTTTTATGCACCAAAAATCTCACATATGATTCTTATAATTTTCCAGGAACCTATGAGCCATGAGTTCTATCAACCACCACAATTCCATTGATTTAGAAGTCAACAGAGGAAATAAATTGACAGCTTCAATAGAGTTCATTATAAGATAAAATTGAATAGAAAATAAAAGGAAGATTTTGTCCAAAGTTATTTTCTCAGCAGATTTGATGCAATTTCGATCCCGTCTCTTTGCAGTTATTTTAAATCCCTGTCTTATGTCTTCTATTATTTTGTGGTTTTGATAAAAAATGGAAGCTACCCAACTGCTATGTGTATTGCCAGCAGTAAGGTAATTTAATATGGTAATGCTTTACCCTAACTTAGCCTATTTTCACGCCATCTTTATAGAGCAACAATTATTTTTTCAGAGAGTTCTTTGCCATGAGGTGCCATGTTGAACTTCCAGTGACCAGTATGAGAGAGAGAGCGATAACTCCAAATTTAACACACCTGCTCCCCATTCACACTTGAGACCTTGTATTACTAACGAGTCAAGGGAAAATGGCTAATTGGGCCCAATTTGGACATTTTCACATAGAGGTGTACTCACTTTTGTTGCCAGCGGTTTAGACATTAATGGCTGTGTGTTGAGTTATTTTGAGGGGGCAGCAAAGTTACACTGTTATACAAGCTGTACACTCACTACTTTACATTGTAGCAAAGTGTCTTTTCTTCAGTGTTGTCACATGAAAAAATATAATACAATATTTCGTACAGGAACCCCACCACATTCCTCTGCAAATCACATGCGATTCTGTGTGGTGTGATTTGAGACCATTAATTTTAGATGGCTCAAATCGTACCGCATCCACACCAATGAGGTGCAGTCAGCTTTTTTTTATTCGCACTGGATCGGTATGCATTGATATAAACACCCATGCGATCCATTTCAGGTAAACATACTGCATTTGCGACCTGCTTTGGGATGTCGTTAACTTTCCATTGATGCCCACAGCAGATCGCAGAACACATTGCTATGTGCAAATGCAGAAGAATTACTATGTTCCCCGCACCACATCAGTGTGAACCATGGCTGATGCCGCGAACACACAATCGATTTTTTTTCCGACGGTGAAAACACCGTCGAGAAAATCGACGTGAAAAACGAGGAACAGCTTGTTCCCCACACACACGGCGGTTTTTAAATGACATTTTTTTTTTTTTGGTCGAAAAAAAAACGACTGCGTGTAGTTTACCCGGCAGTGTTTCCCTATGGGAAAACTGCCGTGGAAAAAACTACGGGAATCACGACGAGAAAAATTAGAGCATGTTCTAATTTTTCTCGTCGTGATTAATGCCGTTTTTCCAATCGAGAAAAACGACAAAAAACCCACAGACGATCGTTTTTCTCGTCCAAAGGAAAAAATGTCATTTTTCTTGACGGGAAAAATGATCGTGTGTACGCGGCATGAGAGTTTGAGCTTTTCTTTTCTCTGCCTGTTAACTCCCCTCCATGTTAGCCTATGTGCCCATGCACACTATAGGCAGTTTTCGGTAGTTAAGTGGTGCGAGAGTTTACAGGCAGGAAAATAAAACCCACCCTGTGCGTTTTGGATAGGAGCTTTTGAGCATAAAAAACGCTCAAATGCTTGTTAAAGTGTCACTAAACCCAGGACCCTGCATTCACTTTATCTGGTCTCCCACAGTACACAGAACTTAGCAATTGAATTATTTTAGTAAATATAAACTGCTAAATAATACCTTTTCTCATCAGCAGTATATAGTAGTCTTGTGACTTCTGTTAATGTCTAGCCAAAAACTGGTTAAAGCTTGTAGGAGGGGTTTTCTGACTGTCCTATGAGGCTGCAGGACCCCTGACCCACTGTCTGGACAATGCTGATCGGCCCTGTGCTGATCACATGCATCCTCCCAAGGAAAAAAAAAATCTCTCTAGCAATACACACCAAACTGAGCATGTGCAGCCTGACTCCATAGACTCTGTATTATCAGGAAATTATTAGGGACAGTGGAAGGAGGGGAGGATCTAGGGTTGCCACCTGTCCAGGATTAACCCTGACAGTCCGGGTTTTGAATAGAGGTCGACCGATATGGGTTTTTCTTTGATGCCGATGCCGATATTTAGAAATCTGGGCGGTCGATGGCCGATTAAAAAAAAAAAAAACCTCACCCACTCCACTCCTTCCTGCTTACTCCCGTCACTCTAGCACACACTTGATGTCCTCAGTACAGATGGCACTGGCAGGTGGCACTGGTGTGGAACTGGCAGGAGGCACTGATTAGCACTGGCAGGTGGCACTGTTTGGCACTAGCAGATGGCGCTGGTTTGGAACTGACAGATGGCACTATTGACACTGGCAGGTGGCACTAGCAGGTGGCACTGATTGGCACTAGCAGGTGGCACTGGTTTGGAACTGACAGATGGCATTGGCACTGGCAGGTGGCACTGGTTTGGAGCTGACAGATGGCACTATTGGCACTGACTGATGGCACTGATTGGCACTAGCAGGTGGCACTGGTTTGGAACTGACAGATGGCACTAGTTTGGGACAGATGGCACTGGTTGGCGTGTGGCACTGGCTGGCGGTGGCATGTGGCGCTGGCGGGTGGCACTGGCTGGCGGGTGGCACTGTCTTGGAACTGACAGATGGCATTGGCACTGGCAGGTGGCACTGGTTTGGAACTGACAGATGGCACTATTGGCACTGGCAGGTGGCACTGACGGCACTGATTGGCACTAGCAGGTGGCACTGGTTTGGAACTGACAGATGGCACTAGTTTGGGACAGATGGCACTGATTGGCAGTGGCACTGGCTGGCAGTGGCGGGTGGCACTGGCTGGCAGTAGCGGGTGGCACTGGCTGGCGGTGGCGGGTGGCACTGGCTGGCGGGTGGCACTGGCTTGGAACTGACAGATGGCATTGGCACTGGCAGGTGCCACTGGTTTGGAACTGACAGATGGCACTATTGGCACTGGCAGGGGGCACTGACTGATGGCACTGATTGGCACTAGCAGGTGGCACTGGTTTGGAACTGACAGATGGCACTAGTTTGGGACAGATGGCACTGATTGGCAGTGGCACTGGCTGGCGATGGCGGGTGGCACTGGCTGGCGGTGGCGGGTTGCACTGGCTGGCGGGTGGCACTGGTTTGGAACTGACAGATGGTATTGGCACTGGCAGGTGGCACTGGTTTGGAACCGACAGATGGCACTAGTTTGGGACAGATGGCACTGATTGGCATGTGGCACTGGTTGGCAGTGGCGTGTGGCACTGGCTGGCGGTGGCGGGTGGCACTGGCTGGCGGTGGCGGGTGGCACTGGCTGGCGGTGGCGGGTGGCACTGGCTGGCGGTGGCAGGTGGCACTGGCTGGCGGGTGGCACTGGCTTGGAACTGACAGATGGCATTGGCACTGGCAGGTGCCACTGGTTTGGAACTGACAGATGGCACTATTGGCACTGGCAGGTGGCACTGACTGATGGCACTGATTGGCACTAGCAGGTGGCACTGGTTTGGAACTTACAGATGGCACTAGTTTGGGACAGATGGCACTGATTGGCAGTGGCACTGGCTGGCGGTGGCGCTGGCGGGTGGCACTGGCTGGCGGTGGCGGGTTGCACTGGCTGGCGGGTGGCACTGGCTTGGAACTGACAGATGGCACTGGTTTGGAACTGACAGATGGTATTGGCACTGGCAGGTGGCACTGGTTTGGAACCGACAGATGGCGGTGGCGGGTGGCACTGGCTGGCGGGTGGCACTGGCGGTGGTGGCACTGGCTGGCGGTGGCGGGTGGCACTGGCGGTGGCGGGTGGCACTGGCTGGCGGTGGCGGGTGGCACTGGCTGGTGTGTGTCACTGACAGATGGCACTGATTTCGCGGACCCAGCAGCTAAATTACATCAGCCAATGATTGGGCTGCTTTAGAAAGGGGGCGGGGCCACATACACGTAGCGACCCGCCCAGATACCATCCCATTAGCTGGTGTAATATAGCTGCTGGGTCCCGCCCACCCCGGCCGGGTCCCGCCCACCCCGACATCGAGCTGACAGCTCCTCTCTCTCTCTCCTTGGCTGGTGAAATTTAGCTGCCGGGTCCCGCCCACCCCCGACATCGAGCTGACAGCTCCTCTGTCTCTCTCTCTCCTCTCTGCTCACACACACTCAGCGCGGCGCTTGATGCAGCCAGAGCCGCTGAGTGTGGAGAAGTTAGAATGAGCGGCGGTCAATATCCAAATTAGGCCGATATTTGACAATAATTGGCCGATGCCGATTTATCAAAAATGGCCAAATATCGGCCAATATATCGACCTCTAGTTTTGAATCATGTGTCTGGATTTCAGGTGGACACGTTATTCAGACTAGGCTGTGGCTCCCCAACTAAACCAAGATAGTCACACACAAATCTGTTGCCATCCGGGAGCTGGGGGCGGCTGTCTGGGAGCAGGTTCGGCATCACTGGGGGGCAGGGTGATGATGTCAGCAAAAGCAATTTGGCCACACCCACATTTTGCTGCGGCACGCTATGCGCACTGCATTACTATTCTCCTTGGGGCACCCAAAGTGTTCGGGTTTGGCTTAAAGAAAAGGTGGCAACCCTAGGAGGATCAGTGGAGAAAGGATCAAACAGCCTTTTTACACAATGCGGATGATTACCCCTTAGGTTCCACAGTCAGTATAACAAGCATGCTTTACTGCATATACAGACTGATTTTACTGTAGTGGATTTATTACCCTTTAACACACATTAATGCTGAGAACGTTAATTTTAGGCAATTGCTAGGCAATCAATTCTAATGGGAAGAATTCTGGCCAATAGAATATATTAACGCCAGATGCAGCAACGCACCAATACACGCATTGGTGCACATTAACGCCCATGCCAAATGCGGCTTTTTACCAAGTTTTTGCTTCTGCTTAACATCTGTAGGAGAAAGAAACATTAAGAGCATACAGTGTGCATAAGGCCTTAGTATACAGAGGAGGCATAATGAGGAGGCATTAGGGTGAAATGCCACCCCAAGCTAAAATATACACCCCCCTTTCCCAAGAAGAGTTCAAGTCTGCAGGTGAAGCTACCAACCCTTCTAGTTCATACTCCTCCCTCCCATGTCTTGCTCAAGCATTTCACAGCTGAAAGTTGTATATATATATATTTTTTTTAATGTATAGGCTCTGTCAGGTTTTTATTGCTACCTCTGTCCTCACTGAGGAGATTTTCCCATTGCAAGGGACCCAGGAGATCAACACTCCCGGAAATGTCGGTTTCAGAGCAACAGAAGATAGAATCAGAGTTCAGCATGGAAGGTCAGTATTTATAAGCCTCTTTTATAGTTATGGTGTCATTTAAAATCTTTACTATATAGCCACAGGGTCACTTTAAACCCATTTGTAACTAAGTAAATGTTATTTTTTTTTTTGCATATGATAACCAGCTGAGCTGTAATGTTTGAAGCCTGGCAAAACCCACAACAAAATATCCCTTGCCTGTTTTGTGCCAAGACCTAATGAAGCATCCTGGCCCCCCTCATTTAGCATATTCAGAGTTCATTTATTTTTACAAGATTATGTCTTCGCTCATGTGTCTTCTGTTTCGCTAAATGTAAAATCCATCTATTTCCCTTTAATATTTCACTTGCCATATTGCTTATTTAGTGCACATCCAACACCCATTTGTATATGGCGTGGCATGATACAATTAGTCCGGGCGGGAGGAAATGTTACCTCTTCAAAGCAAATGTTCCAGCAACATTAATTCCCCCCTCCCCATAAAAAACAGATGTTTAAAATCCACATTTTGAATGGAATTCTATTAATCCTGCCTGGCTGCCTCAAAACCAATTTCCTTTTTTAAGCACTAGTAGAGGACCAGTTCATCCTTGCTTGGGAGTATGTTAATCCTTTCTTTTGTAAATGAATCCGATGTCGCTTGTTTCACTTTGTTTATGGTTTAATAAACAGACCTGTGAGGATGAGCGGGGAAAAAGGTGAAAATTAACTCCGCTGAGCGCTTTTGCTTTTGATGCTATCGACAGGCAGCAAATGGCGGTCAGACAAGGCGATCTTTTGCTTAAGACTGTTTTCTATGAACAAATCTGTTCACATCAGCTTGGAGTGAACATTAGAATGTATATATACAGTAGCTTATTTTTTGATTGAGTAGGAAAGGGATACAACCCCTGCGGGACACTATATTTTTCTTTATTGCATTAAAATTGCTTTGCGCAACACATGTTGCTTGGAAAAATTATGGTTAATATTACAGTAATACCTCGGTTTGCGAGTAACACGGTACACAAGCGTTTTGCAAGACGAGCTGTTTAAAAAAAAAAAAACTCTGACTTGATTTGGAACCAATGTTTTGCAAGATGAGCAGGACTCAAGCCACTGGTGTATATATTACCGTATGTGGCCAGAGGTCCGGGGGCGCTGGTGGCTCCCAGCGCTTCCTGGAGAACTCGGAGATGCTCGGAGACACTCCCAGCTGGGTGGGGCAGGCGTAATGTGCGTTGGAGCACCCGAAAGGGACAACAGTTCCCGAATGTCTCTGGGTGTTTCCGAGCATCTCCGAGCGTCACCAGCGCCCCCGCACCTCTGGCCACATACAGTCCTGTATACACCAGTCCCCCCACACCTCTGGCCATATACAGTACTGCATACACCAGCAGTGGTTGTGGAACGAATCATCTGAGTTTCCATTATTTCTTATGGGGAAGCTCGCTTTGATATACGAGTGCTTTGGATTACAAGCACGCTTCTGGAATGAATTATGCTCGTAATACAAGGTATTACTGTACTTTGTCCAGAGAGAAATTCATATTTCAATAATGGGATTGTCCCCAAAATGTTTGGATGGTTGGCGGGGTCAGCTTAGGTCCTATATTCATTGATGTTACAATTACTTTTACAATGATAGTGAGGTGCTTGTCCCCCACTGATTTAGAAAAATACTTTTTCTAACGTGAAGGTGTTAACTTGTCCTGAGATGCTGGAACAGATCTCAGATGGTCAAAGAAGATAACAGATAGCGTCAAAGTGAGGAGGCTGATGCTTACATTAAGAACAGACAGTCTCCTCCTAAAGAGTCCAGACAAGTACTGTATAGATAAATTGGAATCGTATCATCACAGAGTGGTACGAGAAATGAGTAGACATATGCCAAGTCCCGATATATTATGTTTGGAAAAGAGGTTTTTGGATGATGGACTTTATAGGCACTTAGTAGTGAGAAACCCGAAGATCACTCTCCAAGAATTTGATGTAGTAACGTAATTTAGGAGAGGCGGTGTGTCTTGGCTCGGCTCAGCTCTACATGTTACGCATACTCAAACGCTTCTTCAGGATCTTAGGGCATATTATTATTGTAATCAAAAATTGGCCAATCCTTACCACGCTTTGTGGCTGTGACACAGCAGGAGATATTCATCACTGATGATTCCATATGGAAACAATAACAGATACATATTGGAGATGTGTGAATAGTGGGGGATTCCCGTACATTTCCAGAATTATCATAAATGTTTTCTAAAATATCCTGAACGGTTTCTTTCCTTTCCCTGCTGGCTGTGCAATTAACCCTCAATCACCATAAGTTTCCTGTGTGAACGTTATTTCACAGACTAGCTGGGAATTCATCTGATGAGATATCCCTGCACCTCTGGCTGTGCTGTGGACTTTGGTCCTTTGTCTATTTTTTTTTACTACAATAATAATATGTCCTAAGCTCCTGAAGAAGCGTTTTTAAGTATGCGTAACATGTAGAGCTGAGCCGAACCACGACATACTGCCTCTCCTAAATTACGTTACTACATCAAATTCTTGGAGAGTGACCTTTGGGTTTCTCACTACTAAGTATTCTAGTTTTCTATGATACATAGGTGGTGTGTTCTTCAAGGCACAATTGTGGATAGTCAATGTTTTTAAAATTGCTTCATATGTTTCTGTAAATAAATACATTTATATACTTTTTTTTTACAAAATTATGTATTTCGTGTTGTGCCTACAAAATTCAACATCCAAAAACCTCTTTTCCAAGTCCAGACAAGTGGACATAGCAATGACTGACAACAGCAGAGATAACAAACAAGCTAAGTACAAAACACAGTTCAAACAATTCATATGGGTAATCCAAGGCATCTAGTCAGGAAAAAAGTCTGACAGTTGTGAATCCAGGGCATGGCCAGATAGACTGACTGTTCAAACCTAATGTCTAATGTCTAGCAATCTACTTAAGCTTTTGTAATTAGAGCAGGTGTGCACTTTAGAGACCTGTGCTGTAGTGCTGAGTAATGATCAGGAAATGGTAAAGGCTTAAGGCTTTCATTACTCATACACTCTTGGATGGACAAACAGATTTGGGAGAAGCACTCTGTGATAAATCAAAGTCTGTATATATGATACACATCTCTTGTTATGTGCCGTTCCTCGCCGTCAGACCCAAGCTCATAAAGACCTTTTTCATTTTACATTAGCACTTGACTCAGGCATTGCCAGGCTTTTCACATCTTCTATTTGTAAGGTTTTACCCTGGGGAATTTTCAAGGTCGACTCTATCCTGACCAGCTTCCTTTAGCTTTTACAAAAGATAAACATTTCATTAACTGCTAAGTTTGTTCAGAAACACTTCCACACCAGAACTTTTAATCTTCTGTCCAGGCATTTTATTTGGAGTTGAAGGTTCATCTCTAATATAGATGTTACATAAAAGGCATACACAAGCTCAGGAAATAAGAAGAAAGAATACATTTTCTGACCAGTCTTCAAACACAGAAAAAGCAAGCGCAAGGAAAAGTTACAGGCTTGCTTCAATCAGGGCCGCTGATAGGGGGGGACCACCAGTCACCCTGTAGGGGGCCCGGGCACAGCAGGGGGAATTAGTGTGGTTTGGTGGAGGGGCAGTTACAGAAGGATGCCCTGTGCAGCTCTCTGCAGCAGCTAAAAGACAGTTTCTCCCCCTCCTGCCGGCTTTCAGCTGCTGAAGGGAGAGACACAGACACAGGGGATCATTGATGTAATTGCTTCCCCGACACTGATTCCCCTCCCTGTTCTGCCTGCTTCTGATCCCCCCCCCCCCTGTGTGCCCCCTTGTCACTGTGTATATAATTATTTTTTTATGTAAAAAATTAATAAAAAAAGGGCTAATTCGCACAGGTTCTCTGTTATGTTTGTGTCCACTAATAATGATTTTAGTGTATTTTTTTTTTTAAATATAGTGTAGCGGGGGGTCTAAATTTAGGTGGGATACACCTGGGTAATAGTATGACCCAGGTGTGTAAATCATGAGAGGATTTAGACCATTTGTATTCGTGGAGGACTGGGTGGTGTATTATTCTCCTTGGCCTGTGGGTGGCGGGGTACCCACAGGCTCAAGGTAGATTTTCTGCCGCAGTGCTGTCCTTTTTGTCCCTTTCCGGAGATGGTACGGCAAGGGCGGGGAACCTGCCGTGGCGTCAAGGGAGGAGATAAAAGGGGGAGACGCCCTCGCCACGAGGTCTTCGTCTTCTTCTTCATCACGCGCCCAGGCACCTTAGGCCTGGGTGCGGGCGGTCCGGAGTTCCAGACCAGGCGCCCTAGGCCTGGTCGGAGCGGAGTTGGCGTCCATCCCAGGCACCTTCAGCCTGGGGTGAGGTACTACACCGGAGGCCTGGGGCCCAGTGACTTCGACTGGGTCCCGCAAGGGTGGATGAGTCCGAGGGTCCCCGAGAGGGGTGGGACCCATGTCTGAGGCGAGGAGGCCAGAGAGGTTACCCGTCTGAAGAGTCCGGAGCAGCATCAACCCGGTGATGGATGGTCCTCTGGTAACTCCCTTAGAGGGACGTCTTCCCCCTGACAGGGGCCGCAACACAGCGAAGGTACTCCTATTCATGTTCTTCAGAGTCGCTGGTAGAGACTCACAAGTTCCAAGTTCTCTTGATAGCAAATGGCTATAGCAACCGCTGGTGAAACCTCAGTGGTTTAGTTTATGTTTAGGACAGTGCCTCGACCTGCTCGTCCCACCGTATTGAGTTGTATATGGATCTCAACTAGTGAACTAAAGAAGAACTGTTATTGTATGTGACAATAAAGCAAGTGTTGGATCCTTATCGGTGTGTGAGACTCTGGCTGATGGAAGCAAAGGGAAGTGTCAGCACAGCAGAACTTTGTTGCTAATTGAAATACACAGGCCCGAGAAAAACAACTGGTACTGGCCTTCACGTCACCCGCCGCAATGGGGAGGACATGGGCCGTAGCGCATCTCACCCTCACATATAACATACCCCTAGACAAGAAGGATGGAGTGAGGGCGCTACAATAGTTTAAATATATTGGGGGGGGCCCTGCCAGGTACGCTGTATGGGGCCCCCGTCATTTCTAACAGCAGCCCTGGCTTCAATACTTGATAGTCATGACGAGCATCAAAATGTCTGAAGGGACAGCCATGTAAAGCTTGGTGTAAAACTCTGTGACAAGCTGTCACTTGAAATTAAATTCAAATTCTGTTTGCTGACAGTCTGTAAACTGTTGTTTCAGGACAGGACCATCAAGAGCTTATCTCATAACCTTTGCTTTCATAACTTCTCTGGAGGGGGATTCAGCCCAGCCCAGAATACGTGGTTCTTTCCACACTAACTAGCTAGGATTAGGTACAGTATGTGCAGAGCAGGTAGGAGGAAGCCTACAGCTATACAAGTCACACTTATTCATTGTAGAGATCAGTATTTCACTCAGACCATTTCAGGTTCTGCTATGTGATGGAGAAAGTAGGCATACAGACTGTGAAGCAAAATACTGGTACAGTATTTAAAATATGAAGCAAAATACTGGTACAGGTGCAAATACTACTTGTTATTCCTCTTAGCTGTCTTAGCTGTCATAAAGACTACAGTCTCATATAATAGAAATTTATGCCACACATATAATCTTTTTGAAATGATTAAACTACAAACCAATGAAAAATGAACTACAGCTAAAAAAAAATGCATATCCCGTTTGAATAAAAAATAATAAAAGCAGCTTTTTTTTTCTAAAATTTGAAACTGTTGTTTCTCGCAGTAATTCCTTTCTGCCATTAGATGTCCTAATGCCGCGTACACACGATCATTATTCACGGCGGTTAAAAAACCGCCGTGAATAATGACATTAAAAACGAGGGAACGGCTTGTTCCCCACACACGGTCGTTTTTCATGTAATTTTTTATCTTGTCGAGAAAAACGACCATCTGTGGGCTCCACGGCAGTGTTTCCCTATGGGAAAACTGCCGCGGAAAAAATGTCAGAAAAAACGACGAGAAAAATTAGAACATGTTCTAATTTTTCTCGTCGTTTTTAATGCCGTTTTTCTCGTCGAGAAAAACGACAAAATGCCCACAGACGATCGTTTTTCTCGTCAAATGGAAAAAATGTAGTTTTTCTCGACGAGAAAAACGGTCGCCTGTACACGGCATAAGTCTTCCAGGTTGAATGATGCCTAACTTCATTCAACCCACTTCCTCTAAGTCCAAGTTGTCATGGGCCTGAGTAGTAGTCTCTATTGCTTTGTATTTGCTTCCTGCCTCAGTGGCAGTTGTCCCCAGGACAGGAATTGAAAGGAATGATCCCAAATTGGGAATAAAAAAAACCCATAAAAAAACAGAAGTTCTAAACCTTCCTGATACTGTCCATATAAAAAAATTAATTGCAGTCTAAAACACTAAATTTTTCCCACTACTTTACAGAGAACAATGGGGGTTATTTACGAAAGGCATATCCAGTAGATTTCCCTTCACTTCCTGTCACTGAAAGCCACCAGGATTTGAGATTCCTCCAAAATGAAGAGAAATATAGTCTTAGACAATTGTCACCCGAACAGGTGTCCCCATGGAAAGATTTGCCTTCTATTTCTGTTCCAAATATAAAATACTTAGAAATGTAGAGAGAGTGAGAGTTCCACAATTATAATGTAGGTCCAGTAAATCTTTATGTAGTGACCCTCTCTCTCCCTCTTGCTTTATCGGTTATGTGGCTTTTGTCTAGGGGTCCCTGGGAGGGAGAGATGAGATACACCATGGCCCATGTCCTCCATAACTAAGAGGTGAAGGCCAGAAATTTGCGTCCTGTGCAGGTGTCCTAGAGTCAAGTCCAGTACTTCGTCCCTGACTCCTTTGCTCCTAGTAACCAGAGTTCCACACAGTGAATAGGTCCAACTCAGTTTTATTCTTCTTTCCAAACAATAAACAGTTTCTTCTACTGAGTTATAATGGGGAATAGATCGAGGCACAATCCTTTCCCTTCTGATGCTAACCACTGTGGTATCACCAGTGGCGGATAGTCACTGCCATTGACTATGTGAGGTAGAACGTGAATTACCTTCGCTAGCACGGCCCCTGTCAGGGGAAGGAGATCCGTCCAAGAGAGAAACAGGAGGCCTCTCTGTCACCAGCGATGCTGCGCCGGACTCTCCAGAGAAGTTCCGCACACCAGTCCTCACAAACTCAGACATGGGCACCCAAGGAATTAGGGCCCCCTCGGATTCCTCCACCCTCGCGGAACTCAGTCGAAGGTACTGAGCCCCAGGCATCTGCCATAGTACCTCACCCCAGGCTAAAGGTGCCTGGGATGGACTCCATCCTCGCTCCGGCCAGGTCAAGGGCACCTAGGCCCGGAACACCGAAGGTGTCTGGGTGCGGCCGCGTCCTCCAACTCTGAACCCCGTGGTAAGGGTGTCCGCCCCCTTTATCCCCTCTCCCTTTGCGTCACAGCGGGGTCCCCGCCCCGCTGTACCAGCTCCAGGGGAGGACAAAAAGATACAGTCTTGCGGTGTGAGCTCAGCCTCGGCCCAGGGCAACAGTGCCACCTGTAGGCCGCAAGGAACCTCACACCACCAGAGTCCTCCAAGAACCAGAAAAAGGTCTCGGATACCCTAGCAATCTGTGCATCTGGGTTACACTACCACCCAGATGCCTCCCTTAAATTCAAGTACCCGCTACATTTATTTCACATGACAAGAGGTCACAAGAAAAATTCAACATGTTTTGGAGGCTAAACACTCCCCTTTCATAGAGACTTGAATGCTGATAGTAAATAGGGAGAACACCAGACAACAAATTGTAAAATAAAGGCTAGGATTTATCTCTAATAAGGGCGCTGGTCAGTCAGCTTTGAAAAATTAAGTGTATTGAGCCCCTAACATATGTTGGCTTTTTCTAGAGATATCCTGTCATGCAAAATAAGAATTTAATGGACATACACTATAATTGTGGTGCTCTTACTCACTACACATTTCTTAGACTACTCAGGGTACCCCCAAGGAGCACCTGACTGATAGAGAGCTGCCTCGAAAATGAAGCTCTAACATACCATCATTCCTGTTTTTTTGGTTTTAGCTCTCTACCAACGCACCTACTGTCAAATGTAACATTTTGAATCTCCTATAATTTTCTGTCCCTGTTACAACTGCCACCAGGACAATCTTCCCAGGGGGGGCACAAACAGCAATAGAATCCTGAATCCAAAACTAAAATGTAAACGTTTGAGCTATATATACACCTTATAAACCCCAAAACCCTACCCTCTCAGGTAATCCCTATTACTAACTTACAGTGGGGAAAAAAAATATTTGATCCCCTGCAAAATTTGTAAGTTTGCCCACTTACAAAGAAATAGAGGGCCTATAATTTTTTATCACAGGTGTATTTTAAATGATAGAGACAGAATATCAACCAAAAATTCAGAAAAACACATAAAATAAATGCTACAAATTAAGTTGCAGTTCAGTGAGTAAAATAAGTATTTGATCCCTGAGCAAAACATGACTTAATACTTGGCATGGAAACCCTTGTTGGCAAGCACAGAGGAAAGATGCTTCTTGTAGTTGGTGATCAGGTTTGCACACATCTCAGGAGGAATTTTGGTCCACTCTTCTTTACAGATCTTCTATAAATCCTTAAAGCGGACCTTCAGTAATTTTTTTAACTTTCCATCTATTAAATCTTCTGCCCTTGTTGTTTTAACTTTGGATAGTAAAAAATTTTTTTGCCAGTAATACAGCCCACTTCCTGTTTCTTGTCTGGTCATTAGCCTAGGCTTATGACATCATACACAGCTCTCTCTCTCACTCTCGTAAGAGTTTGCCAAGAAGGGAGAGGGGATGAGTCATAAAAGGGCCAATGAGAGCTGAAGGGCTGCAAAGCTGGAGCTGTGTCTCTGTGTGTCTGTGTAAATCCAGGAAGTGGAACAGGCAGCAGCTTCAGCTCCCCACAGATAAAATGGCTGCAACCAGATTTAGTGGAGGGAGATTTCTAAAGCATATTTGGCAAGTACAGAATCATAATCACAGTATATATAAAATAATATGCAAAGTGGGTGGAGAGAAGCTTCAGAATGGCAAAGATATTTTTTTTTACAAATTATGTGAGCAGACTGAAGTTTCTCTTTAAGGTTTCTTGACTGTCTCTTGGCAACTCGAAGTTTCAGCTCCCTCCACAAATTTTCTATAGAATTAAGGTCTGGAGACTGACTAGGCCACTCAATGACCTCAATGTTCTTCTTCTTAAGCCACACTTTTGTTGCCTTGGTGGTATGTTTTGGATTATTGTCATGCTGGAAGACCCATCTTCAGTGTTCTGGCTGAGGGAAGAAAGTTCTCTTTCAAGATTTTACAATACATGGCCCCATCTATTGGCCCCTCAATGCAGTAAAGTCAGCCTGGTGCAGTTTCACTTTCACTTACAAATCTACTTCAACTTTGTGACTGGACAGTGAAAGGAAAAGCAGCACAGTAAAGAGCTTTTTCGCGGCATCACTCTGCTCTTTGCTCCTATCAGCTTGCTGTAGAACACCTGATTGACTCTGTGTGCTTCTTCTCTTTCTCCCAGTCCGAGCTCTACTACATAGGGACAGCAAAAGGCTGATACCAGGTCAAATTCAGGTACGTACACTGTTTGTGTTAACAAAAAAGATACATTTAATAATGTCTTAAGGTGATTGTAATGGCAATTTTTTTAAAGTTAAATACAAAATATAAAAGATGTTATACTTACCTACTCTTTGAAATACCATTGCACTGAGTGGTCCCTTACCTCCTGTTCTGGAGTCCCCTGCCAGAGCTGCTCCGCCTTTCCTGCAGGTGTCCTTTCAGCAAGCCGTGTGCTATGGGGGCACCTGTACAGGCTCACTCCCGAGCTGGGCTGTGTGCATCCACAGACACACACATCACAGCGTTGCCACAACCCCTCCCCCTTACTCCCTCCTCACAAGATTTGACTGATAGACGCAGATGCTAAGGCTCTCATTGACTGCTGTAAGTGTCTCCTGTGAGATGGGGATACGGGAGCAGTGGTACTGCCAGTGGGACAGCACTGGATCGAGACAGGACCCAGGTAAGTGTTTTAGGTGGGGGTGACTAGGACAGGTAGGGGGGCAGTTTTTACCTTAATGTGGGGAATGCATTAAGTTAAAATAAAACAGTTTATATTTAGAACCACTTTAATGATTACAGAGCTGCATTCATTTGTGCTTTTACAGTATATCTGCCTGAAGTTCAGCTTTAAGTCAGTGATTTCCAAGATTTCACTTCCGGCCAACAACAAAAGTCATTCGTCTCCGAGAGAAAATACCGACCTCATTTCCCAGAAGCCTCGGCTTGTTTTGCAATTATAGATGTTTACACTCACTTTGATTTTAAGCAGATTAATGCCAGGAGTTCAGAGATCTGTAAATATTGGAACCGAGCCTAATGCTATCAAATGTATGGGTCATTAAGTGTAATTTCAATTTCACAGGCCAGGGCATTTACAAAGTCCCACAATTATCCAAAAGGATATTTTCTGCAAAACAGAAGCCACTGAATTAATCCATAAATCACAAGAAACAAAAACAAATTTGGATTCTTTGCTTTACATGCTACAAGGAAATGTCAATTTAGTAAAGAGGATTTGGTCGATTTATGTCTGCATACTTTAGGGAATGGCATAAGGTAGTCACTACTTTGGATTTGTTCTATTTTTTTTTTTTTTTAATTGTAAACATTTGAGGGAAGATTATTTGAAAGATCATCTGCCATTTTTGCTAATCCCTGTCTCCTCTGTAATAAAGTGTACAAAATAAAAAGCATATGCTGTGCAAAATAAAAAAGCCTATGCAGTAAATCTCTTTAAGACATGCACATTTTCCATGTTTTATTTATTACAACATGCTGCAAGCGCACAGAAATACCGGTTGATCTGTCAGAAATCCAGTGAGCTCCTAACTTCCTGTTGTAGGCTACTAAAACTGCTTCTGCTGCACTGAAATTACAATCGCTGTTGTCATTTCTGCCCCTACTTTGTTGCTCCCCATGTGCCGACATTGATTTTTTCAATGTATCACAGGTGCAATGTCAGGCTCCTGCAGACACTCATGCCTTGTACACACGGTCAAACTATTGTCCGACCAAAAGCACATTGGAATTCCAACGGAATTCCATCGGAGAAAAATAGAACATGTTCTATATCTAAACTCCGACGGAATTCCATCGGAGAAAAATAGAACATGTTCTATATCTAAACATCGGAATTAACTCCGATGAAGCACACACACGATAGGAAATTCCGATGAAAAGCTCCCATCGGACTTTTTTCATCGGAAATTCCGATCGTGTGTACAAGGCATTACTCTATCTTTCTGCCAGTACCTCTGTAGATGGCGTTCTCTTAGCAAGTTGGATTAAGTGCCAATAAACTAGGACCATCAGCATCCTCCTAGCTTATTAAGAACTACAAGCCACCTGCCGCAGTGGCATATAGTATTTGTAGTTCTGTCATTCACAGATTGCTGTGAACAAATTATGTGACTGTGTGGACGGAGAGGGACAGTGGGTGCCGGGAAGAGGGACCCCTGTCCGCTGTTATGGGGGGGATCAGGGGGTGCAAGGGGAAGTGCTGGAGCATGTTACACCGCTAAATACAGGTGTAACATGTAACATGCTCCAAACATGAACTTATCCTTTATTCCGATCATCATGAAAGGCAAGAAGAGGATGGAAGGTTCATTCTGATGACACAATCCCATTCTTGGTGTCAGAACGAATTCATAGGTGTTAATTTTTTAATTTATATGACTGTAGAGAAAATATCAGTTAGGTTTGGTTGCAGGTGGAAAACAGGTGCCACAAATGGAACCCCTTGATAACAACTGCAGCAGAAGAGAGGAAGGTCCTCTTGGACCGTGGACCCTATAAGGGGATATTAGAAGTCAGCAAAGGTTTGTTCTGCTTTGTTGGTTCAAAAAGCTTAACAACTGATGGCAGCACACAGTAGATAACAGCCATCGAAATGTCAGTTAGGCACATCTCCTAACCCAAATTGCTCACATGCGGTGTATTAATATTATCTTATTATAAACTTTTCCCCCCTGGTATTTTAAGAACTGTAAAATCCCATTGCTACAGTTATGTCGCAATGAGAAAGCCGGTTTAAAAATCTGACCTTCACTATTTTCTGAAATGATTAATGAGAGCTTTAGAAACATAAGGAAGGCTCTGGAAATAGAAGTTTCTTTGGTAAGTATGTCTAACTGGATTCATTATTCTGGAGAGTTGATTTAGAAATCTCTCCTCTGCCTGAAGCTCCCTCCTACAGACCCGGCTCTGTGACTGGCTGCCTAAAGTTATGTGCTGGGGAATAATGGAATAACTCGATTAAAGTTTATAAATACATTGCCGGATATTAAAGGTTTCAGTTTGATTTATTATCGCTCACTAGGATAATCCGTTTTACATGCTCAAATTAAAATTTAGAGGAAAGATGGCCACAAAACAAAGTTGTGTATTTTAATGGGGGGGAAGATGTCTCTTAAAGGGGAACTGCAGTCAGTGAAAAGAAATGACATCATTTCAGATTGTGTCCTGGGAATTCCTGTGTTTGTGTCATGAACATGCTGTGTAGGAAACTAGTGTTCTAATCATTAGCTTCTATTGGCAGGATCTTCTCCCCTACTTTCTACCCACTCTCCAAGACACCGCCATCTGCTGGATATTACAGAGCAATACATGCTTTGAGCATGCTCCTGACATCACCAAGGAGTATACAGGTCCTTCTCAAAAAATTAGCATATTGTGATAAAGTTCATTATTTTCTGTAATGTACTGATAAACATTAGACTTTCATATATTTTAGATTCATTACACACAACTGAAGTAGTTCAAGCCTTTTCTTGTTTTAATATTGATGATTTTGGCATACAGCTCATGAAAACCCAAAAATCCTATCTCAAAAAATTAGCATATCATGAAAAGGTTCTCTAAACGAGCTATTAACCTAATCATCTGAATCAACTAATTAACTCTAAACACCTGCAAAAGATTCCTGAGGCTTTTAAAAACTCCCAGCCTGGTTCATTACTCAAAACCGCAATCATGGGTAAGACTGCCGACCTGACTGCTGTCCAGAAGGCCATCATTGACACCCTCAAGCAAGAGGGTAAGACACAGAAAGAAATTTCTGAACGAATAGGCTGTTCCCAGAGTGCTGTATCAAGGCACCTCAGTGGGAGGTCTGTGGGAAGGAAAAAGTGTGGCAGAAAACGCTGCACAACGAGAAGAGGTGACCGGACCCTGAAGAAGATTGTGGAGAAGGACCGATTCCAGACCTTGGAGGACCTGCGGAAGCAGTGGACTGAGTCTGGAGTAGAAACATCCAGAGCCACCGTGAACAGGCATGTGCAGGAAATGGGCTACAGGTGCCGCATTCCCCAGGTCAAGCCACTTTTGAACCAGAAACAGCGGCAGAAGCGCCTGACCTGGGCTACAGAGAAGCAGCACTGGACTGTTGCTCAGTGGTCCAAAGTACATTCGGAAATCAAGGTGCCAGAGTCTGGAGAAAGACTGGGGAGAGGGAAATGCCAAAATGCCTGAAGTCCAGTGTCAAGTACCCACAGTCAGTGATGGTCTGGGGTGCCATGTCAGCTGCTGGTGTTGGTCCACTGTGTTTTATTAAGGGCAGGGTCAATGCAGCTAGCTATCAGGAGATTTTGGAGCACTTCATGCTTCCATCTGCTGAAAAGCTTTATGGAGATGAAGATTTCATTTTTCAGCACGACCTGGCACCTGCTCACAGTGCCAAAACCACTGGTAAATGGTTTACTGACCATGGTATTACTGTGCTCAATTGGCCTGCCAACTCTCCTGACCTGAACCCCATAGAGAATCTGTGGGATATTGGGAAGAGAAAGTTGAGAGACGCAAGACCCAACACTCTGGATGAGCTTAAGGCCTCTATCGAAGCATCCTGGGCCTCCATAACACCTCAGCAGTGCCACAGGCTGGTTGCCTCCATGCCACGCCGCATTGAAGCAGTCATTTCTGCAAAAGGATTCCCGACCAAGTATTGAGTGCATAACTGAACATAATTATTTGAAGGTTGACTTTTTTTGTATTAAAAACACTTTTCTTTTATTGGTCGGATGAAATATGCTAATTTTTTGAGATAGGAATTTTGGGTTTTCATGAGCTGTATGCCAAAATCATCAATATTAAAACAAGAAAAGGCTTGAACTACTTCAGTTGTGTGTAATGAATCTAAAATATATGAAAGTCTAATGTTTATCAGTACATTACAGAAAATAATGAACTTTATCACAATATGCTAATTTTTTGAGAAGGACCTGTATTTATAAACCAGCTAATGGGACATTCACCAAACATTCATTGTATTTGACATTCACTGTGTATCTCCTCAGCCTGTGTGTTTTAAATCTAAGTGATCTGCCATGAATGTTTGTTGAATTTCTCAATCACTGCTTTACAAATATGCCATCAAATTATTTTCTGTCTAAATATGAATGTGTATGCACCAAGTAGACAACTCTGGACCAAGCCTTATCTTGACTCGAGAACATTAACGTCTTTTATTAAAAATCTATTCTAAGGCCTGGTTCACACCTATGCATTTTTTAGTGCATTTTCAGTTTTGCAGAAACACACTACAGTCGATTTAACATGGCTTCCTACGGATGTAAGTCACATCTGTGCATTTTATGGAAAGGACCAGGGACTTTTTTCTGGTTTTTGGTTCCAAAGACTTCAATGGATTAAAAATGGGTATTGAAAAATGCAAAATGCTAATGAAAAATGTACCTGGAATATGCAAACTGCAACCTGCATAGGTGTGAACCAGGCCTAAATGACCCCCTTTTTCCTACATATGCAATCAGCCAGGAGGTGTCAGCAAAGATATCAAAGGTGAAATTTACACCCTGACTCACAAATGTACACCTACCATTTAAATAGATTCTCTAGGATTTTTTCCAATTCTTTACACTTAAAGTGGTTGTAAATCCATATACCCAGTAAAGTGACTATTCTCAGGGGATACACAGAGATAAAACAAATCTTCCTACATAAGTTGTACTTGTTTATCTGCAGTCTTCTCTACATGTGTTCAAAGTCCAGAATTTATAAAGCTTGTCTGAGCTGCCAGAAAAAAAGGGGGCGAAGCTCTGAAGTTACACTCTGCAGAGCTTATTGAGGAGAGCTCTGAGAGCTGATTGGAGAGAAGGGACACACCCACCTTGTGTTGCTATGGCCATTTGTATAGTGACTTTATTGCAACAATATAAAGTTAGGTTTCGTAACAGCATATGTTTACAGAGGCCCACCCCCTCCATTGATATGTAAATAACTGAGACCGGAAGTTCTTTGCAGGAAGTTGGTGTATGCAGGAAATGGGTGGGAGGGGCTTGGAGAGATTTTTAAAGAAACATGTGTTTGACAACAGATGTGTTTGGAAGGACAAAAGAGGAAGACATGGCTGCCTGAAGCTGAGGTTTTGGAGAACTTTGTGAGTTGGACTGAGCAAAGGACCATGAAAGAAATGTTGACCCCTAAGTTGAGTAACTGTTTAGTTTACTTAACCACTTAAGCTCCGGACCATTTTGTAGCTAAAGGACCAGGCCACTTTTTGCGATTCGGCACTGCGTCGCTTTAACTGACAATTGCGCGGTCGTGCGACGTGGCTCCCAAACAAAATTGATGTCCTTTTTTTCCCACAAATAGAGCTTTCTTTTGGTGATATTTGATCACCTCTGCGGTTTTTATTTTTTGCGCTAAAAACAAAAATAGAGCGACAATTTTGAAAAAAATGCAATATTTTTTACTTTTTGCGATAATAAATTCTGGGCATCTTAAAGAGGACGTACCTGTACATACTCCTGCCCAGCCGTGCCATTCTGCTGACGTATATGTACAGGCGGCGGTCCTTAAGTGGTTAATGTGTACATTTTGTACATGCTTATATTTGTAGGCATATATTTTGTAAGCTATGAGTTGTGTTGTGTTGTGCATCCTACAGTTGTATGTGCAGTTTTTTCTGTTTAGTAAAGCATTGATACACTACAGAATTCTAAGCTTCCTTGGTTTTACCACAAGAACTTAATAGATAGACGTAAAGCATTACACACCTTCACACAGCACACAGGAACAGAGCGGAGACTGTCAATCAGCTGGAGGTCCCTCCCCGTTACCATTTTACCTCTTGGTGTCAGGCAAGCTTGTCAGAAGCTAAATGATAACTTTATCCCTGATCACGTTTGAAGCATCTGTTTAACCATTTAACCACTTGCCGACTGGCTCACGCACATATACGTCGGCAATGTGGTTCGTTCCCGCGAAACGCCTTACCTGTACGTCGGCTCCTTTAAGAGCCATAGTAGGCTCGCGCGCCGGCTGCACAGCGAGGGACCCGATGCAAGTGGCCGGCAGGCGCATTCGCCGCCGGCCAAGAGCGATCACGAGAGCCAGAACAGGGATTTGTGTGTGTAAACACACAAATCCTCGTTCTGACAGGGGAGAAGAGACAGGTCTGCTGTTCGTAGTAATTACGAACAACGATATGTCTCCTCCTCCAGTCAGTCCGATCCCCCCACAGTTAAAAAACACTCACGAGGGAACACACCCTTACCTGCCAGTGACAGTTAAACAGTAATAATTGAATTTTTTTAGCACCGATTGCTGTATAAAAGTGTCCAATCTGTCCGCCGCAATGTCGCAGTCCCGCAAAAAATCGCAGATCACCGCCATTACTAGTATAAAATAAAAAAAATGCCAAAAAAACTATCCCCTATTTTGTAGACGCTATAACTTTTGTGCAAACCAATCAATATACGCTTATTGTGATTTTTGTTACCAAAAATATGTAGAAGAATACATATTGTCCTAAACTGATGAAGAATCCCAATAAGCGCATATTGATTGGTTTGCGCAAACTACAAACTATGGGATATTTAATTTTTTTATACTAGTAATGGCGGCGATCAGCGACTTATAGCGATATTGCGGCGGACAATCGGACACTGATAGCCAGTGACACTAATACAGTGATCAGTTCTAAAAATATGCACTGTCACTGTACTAATGACACTCTCTAGGAAGGGGTTAAAAATTAGGGGTGATCAAATGGTTAAATGTGTGCCTAGCCTGTGTTTTCAAACTGTGGTGGATGTGCTTTTACTAGAGGAAGGCATGAGGAAGGCATGGATCAATATCCCTTCATTTGCAGGAACACAGGAGTCATGTTTTCACTACTGACAGACTGGCAATCTGCCTTGTTTACATAGGCAGACTACTGTTTCCGCCGTACCTGCCCATCGTCTCCCGCTGTGTATAATCACAGCGTAACGAGCCGCCGGCAGCGCGCACTCACGCCCGCTACCCGGAAATGCAGGATCACGTATATATACATGATCCTGCACACAGTGGCCGCCCTGTAGCAGTAAAACTGCTATAGGGCGGTCGTCAAGCAGTTAATTTTGATGCGCTTAGAATGCATTAGGCTGATTTAATCTAATGGTAAATTATGGACTTTAAGAAAACACTGCAGTGTTTTCTATAATTTTTTCATTTAAACTGCTTGTTTGCTGATGTATATGCGCTGACTCCTGACACCTATGAAATGCAGAGAAGGAAATTACTTCTCGAGAAGTGGACTGCCGTTCATATGACTCCTTCCATATTAAAACTAATACTGAAATAAACCTCCACCACACAGTAATTTAAACTGATTTCCCTGAAGAGGAGCAGCTGCCAGTATCAAACCCCATCCAGGGAGGAGGTGCTACAAACTGAGATTTATGGATGCCGTAGAGCCAGTGGCGTAACTAGAGACTTCAGGGCCCCGGTGCAAGAAATCATGAAAGGCCCCCACCGAAAAGACTAATTTTGATACTTAATTTTTTTACACTGTACAACAAAGGGGGACTTTGTTGTACAAAGAGGGACTGGCCATATCACCAGGGATTTCACATAAATGAAGCAATACATCAGTTGCTGATCCTATGAAGCAATCATAGGATCAATTAAATCTGACCTGGGGAATGGGATCAGTAACAGTGCTGGTGGGGAGGAGGGATGGGATTAGGGTTGCCACCTTTTCTTCAAGCCAAACCCAAACACTTTTGCGCTGCACGGCAATTTTTTTGTACTACGCGCTATAGGATTGTAAAATACCTGGGACACCTTTTGGGTTACCCAAAGAGAGTAGTAATGAGGTGTGCTACCTTGAACAGTGGCTGTGGCCAAATTGCATTAACAGTGGGGGGGGGGGGCTTAAAGAGGCATGGCTAAATTAAAAAAAAGCATTAGTGTACCCATAAAATATGATTCAATTAATAAAAGAAATGTCAGTTAAAATATGAAACTAGTCTACCTTAAAAGTGGACACAGTGTCTGTAGAGCAGTGGACGGTGTCTGTAGAGCAGTGGACGGTGTCTGTAGAGCCGAGGACGGTGTCAGTAGGGCAGTGGACGGTGTCAGTAGGGCAGTGGACGGTGTCAGTAGGGCAGTGGATGGTGTCACCTGGTGAGAACTGTATATATGGATGGTATATGGGGGGGGGGGGGGTGGAGAACTGTATTTATGGATGGTGTATGGGGGTGGGGGAGAATTGTATATACGAGGGGGAGTGTATATATGGATTGTGTATAGGGGGGAACTGTATATATGGGGGGGCTGTATATATGGATGGTGTATGGGGGGGGAGATCTGTATATATGGGGGGGACTGTATATATGGATGGTATATGGGGGGGGAGAACTATATATATATATATATATATATATATATATATATATATATATATATATATATATATGGGGGGGACTGTATATAAGGATGGTGTATGGAGGGGATGATAAATGTGTGTAGGAGGAGGAGAGGGAAAACTGGATGGATGGATGGTGTATGAGAGGGGGGTGGCAGAACTGTATGGTAGTGTATGGGGGGGGCAAAACCAGAGGAGAGTCTCCGGCAACATGGAGGCTCCGTCTCTGCCTCTGTGTCCCGTCTGCAGCACACAGAGCGGACAGAGGGGAACCGACAATGCGGGGGGGGGGTAGATAGGAAGGCAGCAGTTGCAGAATAAAACGGACCGAACTCGTGACGCACACGGTGGTGGCGGCACAGCTTCGGCACAGGCACAAGGACTCAGGGAGCAACTGGCGGGTCTGAATAATGTGCCTGGGTCTCAGGCGGGCAGAGACCCGGGCACATGTTTCAAAACCCGTACTGTCCGGGTGAATCCCGTACTGTCCGGGTGAATCCCGGACAGGTGGCAACCCTAGATGGGATCAGTGAAGTGCTGGTGTTGAGGGGGGGTGGCAGTGGTTGTACTTAAGGGGGGGTGGCTGCGGTGGCAGTGGTGGTGCCATCCTCTCCTACCACCACCTGTACCTCTTACTGATCCCATCCCTATCCCCCCCATCAACTCTGTTGTAGAAGTAATGGGGGGGGATAGGGATGAGATCAGTGGTGGGGGGATGGGATCAGTAAGGAGGCACAGGTGGTAATGGTGGTGGGAGAGAATGGCACCACCACTGCCACCCCCCCTCAAGTACCACCACAGCCACCCCCCAAGTACCACTGCAGCCACCCCCCTCAAGTACCACTACAGCCATCCCCCCTCAAGTACCACCGCAGCCACCCCCCAAGTACCATCGCAGCCACCCCCTCAAGTACCACCGCAGCCACCCCCCCTCAAGTACCACCGCAGCCACCCCCCCTCAAGTACCACTGCAGCCACCCCCCTCAAGTACCACCACAGACCCCCCCTCAAGTACCACCGCAGCCACCCCCCTCAAGTACCACCGCTACCACCCCCCCTCAAGTACCACCGCTACCACCCCCCCTCAAGTACCAGCGGTGGTACTTGAGGGGGGGTGGCTGTGGTGGTACTTGAGGGGGTGGCTGCGGTGGTACTTGAGGGGGGTGGATGCGGTGGTACTTGAGGGGGGGTGGATGCGGTGGTGCCATCCTCTCCAACCACCCTCTGTGCCTCCTTACTGATCCCATCCCCCACCACTGATCTCATCCCTATCCCCCCCCCCCATCACCTCTGTTGTAGAAGTACTGGGGGGGATTGGGATGATGAGATAAGTGGTGGGGGGGATTGGATCAGTAAAACGAGGCACAGGTGGTGGAGGTTGGCATCGATTGCTGAGCTGAGCTCTGTCACTTGATTGACTTACCGTCAATCAATCGATTCCCCCGGGAATTCCGTTCTGGGGGTCACTCTGACAGATGTCACTGTGTGTGCCTTCTCCCGCCAGGCGCCAGGATGAAAAATTTGCCACTCTGCCTTGTCTCATGCCTGGGTAGACTCCGGGAAGGTACTCCACGCTGCCATAGAGGGGAAAGCTTCTCCCCGCCTTCTCTCATTTTTCAGTGTCTGCCCCGCCTCCCTACATCTCTGTGTCTCTGGATAGGCGGAGGCGGGGCGGAGGCGGTCCACAATCCCAGTCAGTGAGAGTGAGTGCTGCCTAAGCTGCCCTGCTCTCTTGTATTATCTGAATTGTCTGTCTTAAAGGGGAGTTCCAGACTTTTTTTATGTTTATTAAAAGTCAGCAGCTACAAAAAGTGTAGCTGCTGGCTTTTAATAAACATACACTTACCTGCTCCACTGTCCAGCGACGCGCCGCCTGGAGCTCCGCTCCTCTCCCCCCTTCTCCGCCGGCGCCTCCATTCATTGTGTGGGCACCCGGCCGTGACAGCTTTCGGCTTCATGGCCGGGCACTCACTGCGCATGCGCGAACGGCGCAGCGCTCTCTGAATGAACAGGCGATCGCCTGGGACCTGTCACGTCCCAGGTGATCGCCTACAGGGAGGGGCCACCACAAGGCGGTATGACGTATCGCCTAGGCGAGCCCAGGGCGGAAGGAGGAAGTGGGACAGGAAGTCCCACTCCTACTGAAGCCCCCACTCCCCCCCCAAAAAAATTACATGCCAAATGTGGCATGTAAGGGGGCGAGGAGTGGATAAAGCGGAAGTTCCAAATTTGGGTGGAACTCCGCTTTAAGTCAGCGGCAGCCCCGCGGCCGAACGAATAGCACGCAGTGCGCGCCGCACACGTCAGTGGGTGACAGTCAGGTGGGCGGAGCCGGCGGAGTACACGGACGGGTTGCGGGCCCCCCGGACTTGGCGGAATTACAGGGCCCAGTCGCAACTGCGACTGTCGCGACCCTGAAAATTCCGCCACTGCGTAGAGCACTGTGGAAACTACCACTTGGGTTATGACTTTTTTATTTTTTTATAGTTGCAGTTCCTTTTTTAATGCCCTCTTTCCCAACATTACATACTTACCTTTCAATTCTGTTTCCCAGCCCTTGGGAGTGAAAAATTACCCAGTACTTCTGGGTATAGATAGGCAACTTATTGCCCCTCCTCCTCGTCTTAGCACTAGTGCTTTGTGTCCTAGAGTAAGCTTAGATGGTCATATACTAATAGAATTGTGTTTGACATTTTTTTGTTTTAAGAACATTTGTTACATTTTTTAACTGTAGGGTCAAATCAACATTCGTTTTTTGACTGCTGTGACAAGAACATTTGGAGGAGCAGGGTGGAAAATGTCTCTGGAATGAACACATTTGTAATAGTTTATGTGTTTTTTGTTCAGGAAAGTCTACTCTATTCATTCCAAAATCAAATATTAACAGCAAATAAAACGTTGGACTTTCAAGCAACATTTGTCAAGTCATCGAATGTACTGAGAATTTTCGTACAAATGTTCATATGAATGTGTGTAAGAACTTCCATCTGAAAATCTTCTAGTGTATGGCCAGATTTAGACTTGAGGGTCTCAGAGCTTGCTCAGTCTTCCTGTCCTCTCTCCCAGCGGCTGAACAGAGCAGTTGACTATTGAAAGAAAAATGCGTGTGTCCTAAGGAAGAGGTGCCATTAGGCTGGATTCACACCTATGCAGTTTTAGTGCTTTTTGCATTTTGCAGATTTGCACTACAGTCCATTAAAAATGGTTTCCTATGGAACACGTTCTGTAGAGAAAATCTGCAAAATGCAAAGTACTAAAAAATGCATCGGTGTAAATCCAGCCTAAAAGTCAACCTGTTGCTTTGCATGGTGGCTTTTTTTTTCAGTGAGAGATTGCAGGGAGTGTTAAAAATAAATATTTTCTGTGCATGGTCACTTGTCTTTGCTGTCAGTATTAAGGTCTCCTTTAATACCTGCCATGTAAAAACTGCATACATGTAGCATTTTCCTAAAGAGTGCTGGTAAATTTTATGAAACTCAATACAAACTTGGATTTATTTTGTTTAACATTTTAGCATTTTATGAACAACAAACCCAGCATAGGGCAGGCTGAAGCTTGGATATATCTCGGGAGGCTAGTCTTCATCACAAATTATTAATATTGATGAAGAGAGCAAAGGACGCACTTCATGGGAATGAGAAAATCCTAGAGAATCTATTTAAATGCTTGTTCAGTTAATCTCTATAGACACACTTCCGGGTCTTCAGGACCATTATGAATAATCATTAACAAGATTTCCCCCACTACACCTGGAGCATTGTATGCTTTGTGAATACGCTAATTGTTAACCCTAGCTTTTATTAAACCCAAAGAATACAAAAAGCATTGAATGAGATATTCAAAATAACTTCCATATCCTTTGTAGGCTTTATATTACAAGAGAGTGGACATAAGCTTGCACCTATACAAAGCATCGGAATAAGATGAAAAAAATAATTATTGCGGAACTGGAAATAGTGCAGGGAGAAGTACATATATAAATATATATATATATATATATATATACTATATAGAAGTGACATAATAAATATAGTGATAAACAAGGGTAATATTATCATTTGGTATAAACAGTCCAAATAGTAAATTCAAAAGATTTTTATTTATTTTTTCACTTTAAGAACGTATGCAGAAGATACAAGGGAAATCTTTTTAACTGGAGGAATAAAGTTTTAACCCCCATATATGGAGAGGGTTCTTTACTGTAAGAGATATAAATGTGGAATAGACTTCTGCATTAAGTGGTTCGAATTGACTTAGCCTGATTGTTGACAAAAAAAGTGTTGGATTTACTTCTAAAATTACATAATAAAAATAGCTACTGATATTTATCAGAAATAGTATTGTAGAATGTTGATCTAGGTAGTACAGTATGCAGTTGCCTTTGGAATTAGTTATTTTCTCCATTATAGCAAATTAGACCATCCTTTATAAAAGTATTTTAATTTTGTTTGGATCTACTGTGGGTTTATGAATCTTTGTGGCTAAGTAAATAATATTTTGCTTATACAGCCCAAGATAGCTTTGTTTGTTGTTTTCAGTAGCATTCAAAACATCATATCCTTTCCTGTTTTTCTATTTTAATTTGATCTTTGCATCTCTACTTCCTTTCCCCTCTTCGCTCCTTTCCCTTTTCTCTTTCCTTTCACTTCCATTATGCTCTCCTCTCTCTTTTTCTCTACTTTCTCTTTCCTTCATCTCTCCTCTTCCTTCCTCTCTTCTCTCCTCTCTGTTCTTCTCTTCTCTCTAATCTCTTCCGCCTTCCCCTCCTCTCCCTTCCCCTTTACATTCCTCATCTCTCCTCTCCCTTTCTCTCCTCTCTTCTCCCTTCCATTCTCCCCTTATTTCCTCTCCCTTCCCCTCTTCTCTTTTCTCCTACTTTTTAAAATCTTTTTCATCTTTTTTTCTTTGTTCTCCACTCCTTCTCCCCTCTATCTTCTTGTCTTCTTTTCCTCTCTCTCACCATTTAACCTTTCTTCTGATTTTCCCTTTAGGCCCCTTTCACACGGGACGGATCCGTGATGATCCGCCCCGTGAAGCTCCTCTTGCTCAGCGGGGATCGCTCCGCTGATCCCCGCTAAGCCGGCGGATGACAGGGCGGTCCCCGCACATCTGTAAACGGATGGATGAAAAAGCGGACATACGGTCGGTCCGCACGTGTGAAAGGGACCTTACTCTCCTTTTCTTTTTTTATTTCTTCTATTGAGTCTTGGGTTTATCTCTCCCTCCTATCTCCTCTTTTTCTCGTTCTACTCTTGTTTTTCTCTCCTTTTCCTCATCTTTTTATCTCCTCTCCGCACTGCTCCCCCCCCCCCTCTTCTCTTTTTATTTCTCTCCTCTCCACTCCTTCTGCTTTTTATAACTCCTGATTCTCTCTCTTCTATTCTTCTACCTCACCTTCTTCTACCTATTTCTCTCCTTTCCACTTCTATCGTCTTTTTTTTCTGTAACATTATAAAGATGTTACAGAGATGTTGTCTGTGAAGAGGCAGGACAAAAAGAAAATCACTAATGCCATACACACAGGCAAGCAGGGAAGAAGACAAATGAATGGTTCATTGACCACGGTAGTACAGAGCTTTTTCCATGTTATTACAAAAGACCCAAGAAAATCTTTATCTGGACACATGAGACAAGCAGATTCTTCAGAAAAATTCATCATGCTGAAAAACATTAAAAATAGAAAACGGTGAGGAAGGACAGCAAAACAAAATCAAAACAAAATGTAAGCAACTTTTAGACATAATCTGAAGACTGGACATTTTAGTCTCTATGTTCAGCA
The DNA here is from genome assembly GCA_029206835.1 of Rana muscosa. Classification (NCBI taxonomy): domain Eukaryota; kingdom Metazoa; phylum Chordata; class Amphibia; order Anura; family Ranidae; genus Rana; species Rana muscosa. Next base: position 201,579,573 of record CM055118.1, read on the forward strand.
GGAGTGGACTATGATGGTAGCAGTGGCGTAGCGTGGGGGTGCGAGGGGCGCAACATTTGGGGGGGGCGCAATCCCGCGCCGGTGTCACCCTAGCTCCATGAATCAATTTTGTTTCTGTGACCCCGCGCCGCCCTGGCCGCCATCTTAATTCTCAGGCCGGCCCCTGGCGCCCTTTGATTGGGCGAAAGGGGTCTTGTGGCCTGTCCCTAATCGCGGGGGAGCGGGGCTGTCTTCTCCTCCTCCTCTCCGGCCCAGGTCACCAGGTCCGCGGCACGGTGGCAGGCAGGCAGTCTGTAGCTAGCCGCCATCATCATCATCTCCTCCTCCCTCTCCGGTCGAGTCTCCGATCATGTCCCCGGCGCGGCGGCAGGCAGTCTGTGGCCGCCATCATCATCTCCTTCTCCTCCTCCTCTCCGGCCGGGTCTCCCGATCATGTCCCCGTCAGGACAGGCAGTCCAGCGAGCAGTGTGACAGGCGGCAGAGCAGATGGAAGAAAAAAAAGGTAAGAAACTCACTCGGCCTGGGGGGAGTAGATATGGTCTGGGGAGAGGGAGCAGCCAGAAAGTTTGTGTATTGTGTATAATGTATAGTGTATTGTGTATAGTGTATAGTGTATTGTGTATAGTGTATAGTGTATTGTGTATAGTGTATTGTGTAGCGGTCAGTATGTAGTGTATTGAATTGTGTATAATGTAGCGGTCAGTATGTAGTGTATTGAATAGTGTATTGTGTATAGTGTATTGTGTAGCGGTCAGTATGTAGTGTATTGAATAGTGTATTGTGTAGCGGTCAGTTTGTAGTGTATTGTGTATAGTGTAGCGGTCAGTATGTAGTGAATAGTGTATTGGTCTGTGGGTAGAGTATTGTGTAGCGGTCAGTATGTAGTGTATTGAATAGTGTATTGTGTATAGTGTAGCGGTCAGTAAGTAGTGTATTGGTCTGTGGGTAGAGTATTGTGTAGCGGTCAGTAGGTAGTGTATTGAATAGTGTATTGTGTAGCGGTCAGTATGTAGTGTATTGAATAGTGTATTGTGTAGCGGTCAGTATGTAGTGTATTGAATAGTGTATTGTGTATTGTGTAGCGGTCAGTATGTAGTGTATAGTGTATTGTGTATTGGTCTGTGGGTAGAGTATTGCGTAGCGGTCAGTATGTAGTGTATTGAGTAGTGGTCTGTGGGTAGTGTATAGTGTATTATGTAGTGGTCAGTATAGGAATCAGGTAGGTCAGTGTGTAGTGTAGTGCTCGATGTAGGAATCAGGTAGGTTGGTGTGGTGTGTAGTTTAGTGGTCAGTATAGGAATCAGGTAGGTCAGTGTGTAGTGGTCGATGTAGGAATCAGGTAGGTCAGTGTAGAGTTTAGTATAGGAATCAGGTAGGTCAGTACTATTGTAGGAAGGGAAGGGACTTGGAGAGTGCGAAAAGTCTGCAGGTTAGGGGGGTGCAAATTACTTGCCTTGCCTCGGGTGCTGACAACCCACGCTACGCCACTGAATGGTAGCACATTAAGTTCAATCATTTCCTCTACCTTTCTTTTCTCTCTCATTCTTTTTTGTTTCTTCTCTTCTCCTTTCTCCTTTCCATTTCATCTGACGTTTATTTTCTCTTGCCACCCCCTCATCTCTCCCTCCTCTGCACTTCTCTCCCCAGTTTGTCTTTATAATCTCTTGTGATACATACATACTACAAATGCACTTTTCACACATCTTGTCAAGTGTGGACAATATAGGTTCAGACTTGAAATGGTTAAAATGACACTAAACAATATCCTTATTCTCCAAAAATAATCCTTACACATCCACTACGTAAAAGAGGATCTTGGGCTTTAAAAAACAAACAATTATACTCACCTAGGTGGATGCAGCATCGAGCCGATGCTGTATCTGTCCCTCACCGGTTCTGCAGTGAGAACTGAGTGATCAAACACTGCTGATCGCTCAGTTCTCCCCCCTCCACTTTGAGCAGAGAGCTCTGACAGTCAGTCACTGGCTCTCTGCTCTCCCCTCTAGTGCTTAAAGGGGGGAAGGGGCTGGCTCAGGCTCAGCAGATCAGAGAGGCTGAGCCAGCTCTCAGTCCAGGCTTCTGGGTAGATCTCGACCATATGGTCAGGATCTTTTCAGAGCCTTGAGCTGCTGTTGGAATACAGATCAGAACAGATCACAGGAGCACAAAACAAACTGCGATCCAAAGGAGTAGTATAGCCAAAAAAGCTTTGGCCATACTTCTCTCTTTATTGGACCTTTAAGCAACTGCTTTTATGAAATTGTCACTTACTGTGTATTTCTGCCATGTAACTTCCTCCTTGAGTTCCTGAACCTGTCCTTTTCCCTTCACTTCAAGCCAGCAATTTCACAGTAAATAGATATGGTAAATAATAAATGATTATCTTATAACATTTAGCATAATAATATATGATTTAGCTTGATTATAACAGTATCTTTTCAGCAGCAGAAGATTCTCATTCTTCATCTTAACTGTGTGAGGAAAAACATGGGATTGTGGGTAAAGCTCATACCCATAAACACATGTATTTTCTTGTAGTTAATGGGGCTGGGCTGGAAGGGAGCATTTGTCTTTTAGACACAAGTCCCTTCTCTGACACTGCAGTGAGAGGACAGCCTCCACTGCAGCATTTTTATTGGACAGCTGGGGCTAATGGTACTTTACCATTGGTCCAAGACTCCAAGCTGTCCATTGAGCTCAGTGCCTCTGACAAGCAGTGAGAAGCACTGTGAGCTCATCCTCTCAGTCTCCTGCAAACAGAGGGTGCCAGTTTGTATTTAAACTCTGTATGTAGCTTCTGACAGGCTGCACAAGAAGCCCTGTATCTCCGGAACCATAGGTCGTAGGAGCCCCAGTGGTGGGGTAGGACTTAGGCTAAATTAGGGTCTCTGTGACCTCAGGTCACTGAGCTACGACCCTCGAAGCTTGATTTTTTTTTATGTTCATGGCTCTGCCTCACCTGCCTCCCCTGACTGCACGTCCCTGCAGGTAATGTCATGGTAGGGATTTAAACTGATTATTCTAGTGCTGCCAAGTGGAAGCACTAAACATTTAGCCACTGTGCTGCCCATGAACAGTGCACGTTAGTTGTAGTCATATGCACTGCTCTAAGCAAGTAACACATCCCATTAGTGATGAGCCGAACACCCCCGGGTTCGGTTCGCACCAGAACCCGCGAACGGACCGAAAGTTCGAACGAACATTAGAACCCTATTAAATACAATGGATGCGAACGTTCGAATTCTAAAGTGCTAATTATAAAAACTATTATGCATGTTATTGTCCTAAAAAGGGTTTGGGAACCCGGGTTCTGCACCAGGGGACATGTATCAATGCAAAAATAAGTTTTAAAAACGGTCGTTTTCCGGGAGCAGTCATTTTAATGATGCATAAAGTGAAAAAAAAAGTCAAATATTCCTTTAAATATCGTACCTGGGGGGTGTCTAAAGTATGCCTGTGAAGTGCCACGTGTTTCCCGTGTTTAGAACTGTCCCTGCACAAAATGACACTTCTAAAGGAAAAAAAAGCCATTTAAAACTGCTTGCGGCTTTAATGTAATGTCTGGTCCCGGTAATATGGATGAAAATCTTTAAGAAAAATGGCATAGCTACCCCATGACCCCCCCCCTACCCCAGCCCATTACCAGCCCCTTTGGGTCTTGTATGGATATTAAGGGGAACCCCGCACATAAAATAAAAAAGGCCCTATATACTCTGAACAGCCGTATACAGGCGGTGCATACAAGACAGGGACTGTAGGTTTGTTCTTATGTAGAATCTGTTTGTAATTTTGAACAGGTACATTGTTGAAGTGTAGCTCCAGACCAAAAATCTATTTTTAAACTTTTTGGAAAACATAGGTAAGGGTTATCACCCCTGTAACATTTGTTTTGCTGTCTGTGCCCCTGTTCAGAACATTTCACCTCACTTTCCGTCCTAATGACAACTGTTTTTGAAATGTGGTGTTTTTCTTGAAACAAGGATTGCTGATAAAGCATCAGTACAGAGGAGACACCTTTCTCCCATATTTATTCTTACAGGAGAGAATTTTCCTTCCTAGTGGTAGATTTCCTCTCACTTCCTGTTGTCTTCTTGCGTTTGCAAGTAGGAGTCGTTTGTAAGTTGGATGTTTGAAAGTAGGGACCTGCCGTATATACTCTGCAGAAATAGGCCCCTTAGTTGTTGGTGTTGGCACAACACTGTAAGCACTCACAGTTACTCTTGGTTGGTGCTGGAACGCCCTGCTGTCAACTATTATATCAGGAATTTTAATTACATATAATTGTTGAACAGTGGTAGTAAAAATTGGGCCTTTGATGGTGGTGCTGGTGCCACAACACTGTAAGCCCTGACAGTTACTCTTGGTGGGTGCAGCAATGGGCCCTGCTGTGAATTATTAGATCAAGAATTGTAATTACATGCCCCTGTTGAACAGGGGCTGAAAAATTGGGCCTTAGGCACTGGTGGCACAACACTGCAACCCTTCACAGATACTGTACTTGGAGCACAGCAATGAGCCCTGTTGCAAAGTATTGCTTCAAAAATTGTAATGACACGCCCCTGTTAAACAGGGGCTGAAAAATTGGGCCTTAGGCACTGGTGGCACAACACTGCAACTCCTCACAGATACTGTACTTGGAGCACAGCAATGAGCCCTGTTGCAAAGTATTGCTTCAAAAATTGTAATTACACGCCCCTGTTAAACAGGGGCTGAAAAATTGGGCGTTAGGCACTGGTGGCGGCACCCATAAACAAAAATGATCTTCCAAGCTATCATCATCAATCGTATCATTGAGGACTCGGAGGAGGAGGATAGCCAGTCAACATAACAGCACAGGCACTCAGCATCAGCATCAGTCTTGAAGGGATGTGACATTTTAAAATCAATTAGTCTGTTATATCAGCATCAGGTGTGTGGTAGCTGGTGGTGATCCAAGACTGGTTCATCTTGATGAAAGTCAGTCGATCAACCGAGTCGGTGGACAGGCGCACCCTGTGATCCGTGACAAATCCTCCAGCAGCACTGAATGTGCGTTCCGAAAGAACGCTGGATGCAGGACAGGCCAGTAGCTCAATTGCATACTGTGCAAGCTCTGGCCAGTGATCCATCCTCAAGACCCAGTAAGCCAGAGGATTTTCGGTGGGGAAGGTGTCCAAGTCTGACCTTGCCCCTAGATATTCCTGCACCATGTTTATCAGACGCTGGCGATGGTTGCTGGAACCGATCATACTTTGGGGCTGCGGACTAAAGAATTGTCTGAACGCATCGGTCAGACGGCCACCTTCCCCACCGCTCCTTCTTTGACTGGCCGAAGCCTCAGCAACTCGTTGTCCAGGACCAGGAGTTTGCAACCTCCCAGTCTCTGGGAACGCGTTGCACAGACCTTTCTGCAAGGCCTCCCGGAGTTGTCTCATCCTCTGCTCCCTCTGCGACGGTAACATAAGGTCCGCAACCTTACCCTTGTACCGTGGATCAAGGAGAGTGGCCAGCCAGTAATGGTCCCTCTCCTTGATCCGAAGAATACGAGGATCCTTCCGCAGACTTTGCAGGATCAGGGAGGCCATGCAGCGTAGGTTTGCTGAGGCATTCGCTCCGGAGTCCTCTGGGTCACTAAGGACGACATGATCCGCAGCCACCTCCTCCCAGCCACGTACAAGTCCACTGGTTTCTTGGGACTGTAAATCATCCCTAAAAGACTGCTGCTGATGATGCTGAGTGCCAGCCTCCACCTCCATGCTGACACAATCCTCCTCCTCCTCCTCCTCCTCCTCCTCCTCTTCCTGTGCGATGGGTGGGACAGAAGGAACACTGTCTGGGTAAAGGGGGCCTTGAGAGGCAAGGAAGTCCTCCTCTTCCTGCCTCTGTTCTGCCTCAAGTGCCCTGTCCATTATTCCACGCAGCGTGTGCTCCAACAGGTGGACAAGAGGTACAGTGTCACTGATGCATGCACTGTCACTGCTCACCATCCTCGTGGCCTCCTCAAATGGTGCCAGGACAGTGCATGCATCCCTGATCATGCCCCACTGGCGTGGAGAAAAAAAACCAAGCTCCCCTGACCCTGTCCTGGTGCCGTAGTCGCACAGGTACTCATTGATGGCCCTCTGCTGCGTGTGCAGCCGCTGCAGCATGGCCAACGTTGAGTTCCACCTGGTGGGCATGTCACATATAAGGCGGTTCTTGGGCAGGTTCAACTCCTTTTGCAGCTCAGCCAGGCGAGCACTGGCATTATAAGATCTGCGGAAATGCACACAGACTTTCCTGGCCTGCCTCAGGACATCCTGTAAGCCCGGGTACCTGCCCAAGAAGCGCTGCACCACCAGGTTAAGGACGTGAGCCACACAGGGCACATGGGTCAGTTGTCCCTGTCGGAGGGCGGAGAGGAGGTTGGTGCCATTGTCGCAAACCACCATTCCTGGCTTAAGCTGGCGTGGCGTCAACCACCTCTCGGCCTGGCCCTGCAGAGCAGACAGGACCTCTGCCCCAGTGTGGCTTCTGTCCCCCAAACACACCAGCGCAAGCACGGCATGGCATCTTTTTGCCTGCGTACTTGCGTAGCCCCGTGAACGGCTACGGAGCACCGCTGGTTCATAGGACAAACCACAGGAAGAGGCCATGGAGGAAGAAGAAGAGGAGGGGGTGGAGGAGAGAGGTGTGTCACAACCAGTAGTAGCATTTTGGAGGCGTGGCGGTGGGACAACCTCCAACACTACTGCACCTTGTCCTGAATCCTTCCCAGCTGCCAAAAGAGTGACCCAATGGGCCGTGAAAGAAAGGTAACGTCCCTGTCCATGCCTGCTGGACCATGAGTCAGCGGTAATATGCACCTTACCGCTGACCGCCCTGTCCAGCGAGGCCAAGACATTGCCTTCCACATGCCGGTAGAGAGCCGGAATAGCCTTCCGTGAGAAAAAGTGGCGTTTGGGAACTGCCACTGAGGAACCGCACATTGCACAAACTCACGGAAGGGGGCCGAGTCTACCAACTGAAAAGGCAGCAGTTGAAGCGCTAGCAATTTAGCCAAGCTAGCATTCAACCGCTGGGCATGTGGATGGCTGGGAGTGAACTTCTTTCGACGGTCCAGCAGCTGGGGCAGGGAAATTTGCCTGCTAGAATCGGACGTCGGTGTACTGCTAGCAGAGTGGGCGCAAGTACTTGGCTGTGACACACCTAATTCTACACCTTCATTCCTCTCAGTGCATGTTTCAGAGAGGACTGAAGTTATAGTGGGGTTGGAGATCCCAGCTGATGCGGTGCAAGGAGAGGTCCGCTTTGTTCTTTGGTGTGGGTCTTTGAGGTAGGCTTGCCAACGAGCTGCATGGCAGGTCAACATATGTCTGGTCAGGCATGTGGTACCCAAGCGGCTGATGTTTTGGCCACGCGATATACGCTTGAGACATATGTTGCAAACAGCAGCTGTGCGATCTGATGCACTAGCCTCAAAAAAGGCCCACACCAAAGAACTTTTTGAATGACGGGCAGAGGCAGCGCCCTGCACAGGCGGAGCTCTGCGGTGTGATTCCGTCGGTGTACTGCCCTTACGCTGGCCACCAAAGGGCATCCTGCCTCGTTGGAGATGTGCCTCCTCCTCATCCTCCTCCTCCTCCTCTCTCCTATTAGGCACCCACGTGGAGTCATTGACCTCATCATCCCCTCCCTCCTCATCACTGGAGCCAATCTGGCAGTATGCTGCAGCTGCTGGAACATGACTGCCAGATTGGTGTCCTTCTTGAGCATCCCCTCTGTCTGCTCTCACGCTACTGCCTTCCTCTAGCTGGGTTTCATCATCAGACCCTTCGAAACGCTGGGCATCCTCCTGGAGCATGTACCCAACACTGTGCTGAAACAGTTCGGGGGACTCCTCAGGAGGAGGACATGGTGGGTCTAGGGAAGGAGTGACTGATGATTTGTCTGACATTGATACCAGGGAAGACGACGCTTTGGCAGCTGCTTTTCCAGTACCCTGAGCCTGGGTGAGAGAGGATGAGGAGGAGGAGGAGGGCTTGGTCATCCACTCTACCAAGTCTTCGGCATGATGTGGCTCAACATGTCCAGCTGCCGAAAAGAAGGACAAGCGTGTCCCATGGCCATGTGCTGATGACAATGCACCGCGTCCACGACCAGCACTGTTGCCCCCAGACACAGAGCCTGCTTGCCCTCTTTTATTGCCTCCTGACTGTCTGCCTCTCCTTGTTTGCCTTCCAGACATTCTAATAGATGGCCTGCAGGGAGATGGGAAAAAAGCAATAAGGGCTACCTTCAGGTGTCCTTCTCTGTCCCTTGAAACAAGGACTTTCACAGTGAAAGAAACTGACACTGTCCCTACCTAGAGTTTTCTGTCCCTAGAATAAATGTTTTTTTTAATCACAATATAGCACAAGGACAATTCACTCAATGTCTCTCCAGGTCCCTGGAAACAAGGACTTGCAGAGTGAAAGAAACTGACACTGTCCCTACCTAGAGTTTTCTGTCCCTAGAATAAATGTTTTTTTTAAGCACAATATAGCACAAGGACAATTAACTCAACTGTCCTTACAGGTCCCTGGAAACAAGGACTTGCAGAGTGAAAAAAAAAAAACACTCTCCCTACCTACAGTTTTCTGTCCCTAGAAAAAATGTTTTTTTTAAGCACAATATAGCACAAGGACAATTAACTCACTGTCCTTACAGGTCCCTGGAAACAAGGACTTGCAGAGTGAAAGAAAAAAAACACTCTCCCTACCTACAGTTTTCTGTCCCTAGAAAAAATGTTTTTTTTAATCACAATATAGCACAAGGAAAATTAACTCACTGTCCTTACAGGTCCCTGGAAACAAGGACTTGCAGAGTGAAAGAAAAAAAAACACTCTCCCTACCTACAGTTTTCTGTCCCTAGAAAAAATGTTTTTTTTAATCACAATATAGCACAAGGAAAATTAACTCACTGTCCTTACAGGTCCCTGGAAACAAGGACTTGCAGAGTGAAAGAAACTGACACTGTCCCTACCTAGAGTTTTCTGTCCCTAGAATAAATGTTTTTTTTAAGCACAATATAGCACAAGGACAATTAACTCACTGTCCTTACAGGTCCCTGGAAACAAGGACTTGCAGAGTGAAAGAAAAAAAACACTCTCCCTACCTACAGTTTTCTGTCCCTAGAAAAAATGTTTTTTTTAAGCACAATATAGCACAAGTAAAATTAACTCACTGTCCTTACAGGTCCCTGGAAACAAGGACTTGCAGAGTGAAAGAAAAAAAACACTCTCCCTACCTACAGTTTTCTGTCCCTAGAAAAAATGTTTTTTTTAATCACAATATAGCACAAGGAAAATTAACTCACTGTCCTTACAGGTCCCTGGAAACAAGGACTTGCAGAGTGAAAGAAACTGACACTGTCCCTACCTAGAGTTTTCTGTCCCTAGAATAAATGTTTTTTTTAATCACAATATAGCACAAGGAAAATTAACTCACTGTCCTTACAGGTCCCTGGAAACAAGGACTTGCAGAGTGAAAGAAACTGACACTGTCCCTACCTAGAGTTTTCTGTCCCTAGAATAAATGTTTTTTTTAAGCACAATATAGCACAAGGACAATTAACTCACTGTCCTTACAGGTCCCTGGAAACAAGGACTTGCAGAGTGAAAGAAAAAAAACACTCTCCCTACCTACAGTTTTCTGTCCCTAGAAAAAATGTTTTTTTTAATCACAATATAGCACAAGGAAAATTAACTCACTGTCCTTACAGGTCCCTGGAAACAAGGACTTGCAGAGTGAAAGAAACTGACACTGTCCCTACCTAGAGTTTTCTGTCCCTAGAATAAATGTTTTTTTTAATCACAATATAGCACAAGGAAAATTAACTCACTGTCCTTACAGGTCCCTGGAAACAAGGACTTGCAGAGTGAAAGAAACTGACACTGTCCCTACCTAGAGTTTTCTGTCCCTAGAATAAATGTTTTTTTTAAGCACAATATAGCACAAGGACAATTAACTCACTGTCCTTACAGGTCCCTGGAAACAAGGACTTGCAGAGTGAAAGAAAAAAAACACTCTCCCTACCTACAGTTTTCTGTCCCTAGAAAAAATGTTTTTTTTAAGCACAATATAGCACAAGTAAAATTAACTCACTGTCCTTACAGGTCCCTGGAAACAAGGACTTGCAGAGTGAAAGAAAAAAAACACTCTCCCTACCTACAGTTTTCTGTCCCTAGAAAAAATGTTTTTTTTAATCACAATATAGCACAAGGAAAATTAACTCACTGTCCTTACAGGTCCCTGGAAACAAGGACTTGCAGAGTGAAAGAAACTGACACTGTCCCTACCTAGAGTTTTCTGTCCCTAGAATAAATGTTTTTTTTAATCACAATATAGCACAAGGAAAATTAACTCACTGTCCTTACAGGTCCCTGGAAACAAGGACTTGCAGAGTGAAAGAAACTGACACTGTCCCTACCTAGAGTTTTCTGTCCCTAGAATAAATGTTTTTTTTAAGCACAATATAGCACAAGGACAATTAACTCACTGTCCTTACAGGTCCCTGGAAACAAGGACTTGCAGAGTGAAAGAAAAAAAACACTCTCCCTACCTACAGTTTTCTGTCCCTAGAAAAAATGTTTTTTTTAATCACAATATAGCACAAGGAAAATTAACTCACTGTCCTTACAGGTCCCTGGAAACAAGGACTTGCAGAGTGAAAGAAACTGACACTGTCCCTACCTAGAGTTTTCTGTCCCTAGAATAAATGTTTTTTTTAATCACAATATAGCACAAGGAAAATTAACTCACTGTCCTTACAGGTCCCTGGAAACAAGGACTTGCAGAGTGAAAGAAACTGACACTGTCCCTACCTAGAGTTTTCTGTCCCTAGAATAAATGTTTTTTTTAAGCACAATATAGCACAAGGACAATTAACTCACTGTCCTTACAGGTCCCTGGAAACAAGGACTTGCAGAGTGAAAAAAAAAACACTCTCCCTACCTAGAGTTTTCTGTCCCTAGAAAAAATGTTTTTTTTAAGCACAATATAGCACAAGGACAATTAACTCACTGTCCTTACAGGTCCCTGGAAACAAGGACTTGCAGAGTGAAAGAAAAAAAACACTCTCCCTACCTAGAGTTTTCTGTCCCTAGAAAAAATGTTTTTTTTAATCACAATATAGCACAAGGAAAATTAACTCACTGTCCTTACAGGTCCCTGGAAACAAGGACTTGCAGAGTGAAAGAAAAAAAACACTCTCCCTACCTACAGTTTTCTGTCCCTAGAAAAAATGTTTTTTTTAATCACAATATAGCACAAGGAAAATTAACTCACTGTCCTTACAGGTCCCTGGAAACAAGGACTTGCAGAGTGAAAGAAACTGACACTGTCCCTACCTAGAGTTTTCTGTCCCTAGAATAAATGTTTTTTTTAATCACAATATAGCACAAGGAAAATTAACTCACTGTCCTTACAGGTCCCTGGAAACAAGGACTTGCAGAGTGAAAGAAACTGACACTGTCCCTACCTAGAGTTTTCTGTCCCTAGAATAAATGTTTTTTTTAAGCACAATATAGCACAAGGACAATTAACTCACTGTCCTTACAGGTCCCTGGAAACAAGGACTTGCAGAGTGAAAGAAAAAAAACACTCTCCCTACCTACAGTTTTCTGTCCCTAGAAAAAATGTTTTTTTTAATCACAATATAGCACAAGGAAAATTAACTCACTGTCCTTACAGGTCCCTGGAAACAAGGACTTGCAGAGTGAAAGAAACTGACACTGTCCCTACCTAGAGTTTTCTGTCCCTAGAATAAATGTTTTTTTTAATCACAATATAGCACAAGGACAATTAACTCACTGTCCTTACAGGTCCCTGGAAACAAGGACTTGCAGAGTGAAAGAAACTGACACTGTCCCTACCTAGAGTTTTCTGTCCCTAGAATAAATGTTTTTTTTAAGCACAATATAGCACAAGGACAATTAACTCACTGTCCTTACAGGTCCCTGGAAACAAGGACTTGCAGAGTGAAAGAAAAAAAACACTCTCCCTACCTACAGTTTTCTGTCCCTAGAAAAAATGTTTTTTTTAATCACAATATAGCACAAGGAAAATTAACTCACTGTCCTTACAGGTCCCTGGAAACAAGGACTTGCAGAGTGAAAGAAACTGACACTGTCCCTACCTAGAGTTTTCTGTCCCTAGAATAAATGTTTTTTTTAATCACAATATAGCACAAGGACAATTAACTCACTGTCCTTACAGGTCCCTGGAAACAAGGACTTGCAGAGTGAAAGAAACTGACACTGTCCCTACCTAGAGTTTTCTGTCCCTAGAATAAATGTTTTTTTTAAGCACAATATAGCACAAGGACAATTAACTCACTGTCCTTACAGGTCCCTGGAAACAAGGACTTGCAGAGTGAAAGAAACTGACACTGTCCCTACCTAGAGTTTTCTGTCCCTAGAATAAATGTTTTTTTTAAGCACACTATAGCAGAAGCACAAAACACACTGACACTCTCCCTACCTATCCTTCTCTTTCCCTAAACTAAAGGAATCCAGGTTAAGCAAGAAAGAAATAACAGTCACTGTCCCTGCCTATGCTACTCTATCCCTGCTCCGGAACACACTACACTAGGCCGCCGTGCTGGCGGCCTTTTATAGTGTGGGGCGTGTACTAAACACCCTCAGCAATAATTGGCCACAGGCATCCTGCCTGTGGCCAATCATTGCTCTCCTCGCTGCCGGCGCTGTGATTGGCCAAGCATGCGGGGTCACAGTGCATGCTTGGCCAATCACAGCGCCTGGATGACACTGCGATGGCGTAGTGCATTGTGGGCCGTTCGCGTCACTCGAATTTGGCGCGAACGGCCCAAATCGTTCGATCTTCGTCGAACGATCGAACAGCCAATGTTCGAGTCGAACGTATGTTCGACTCGAACACGAAGCTCATCCCTACATCCCATAGCCCCTAGTCCATCTCGGCAGTGAGCAAGAGAGAGTGACTATATTCCTACCTACTGTGGGACCATGGAGAACAAACATAGCCACCCACTAACAGGAGGTCACATCACAGCAGAAATATAAACCAAAAGGAATTTGGAGATTTGGAAGAGGCTGAGGCTGAGTGAAAAGGTACTTTCTATGAGTTAGGAAAACATTCTTGAATGGCATTTTTTTCCCAGAGTTTACTGCCACTTTAATATTAATTACCATTCGTATTCCAGAATAGCTTGTAATTACTTCCAATTTTATACTGACAATTCAACTGCTAGAAGCTTCAGATTTTATGGTTAGGAAACACATTTCACCAGTAAAATGAACAGAGCGTATGCAGAGACCACAACACGGGTGTCTTCTTGATACCAAACAGCCCCGTCTAGGCGATTATATGAAGCATCTATGTCAGTTCCCATCAAACATGAATTCATTATGGTGATTATGCAATTCCTCCTAGTGCTGCTGTTTTATTACAGAAAATGAAATCTGGGCTTAAAGTATTTAGAGATCTATGGAGATAAATTCCCTTATGTAGCTAGTTATGAATTAATTTCAGGAAATGATATAGTTCACTGCTACTGTAGGGATTTCATTGATATCTTAACCGGTCCTACCACAGAGGTTTAAAAAGCATATTACTCTTTTATCCAGCGGCTTAAAGAGAACCTGTCAGATTTCAGCTTACCTTCTGAGTACATAGTGTGCTGTGTATACTCTTACACAGAACTATCCCTCTTCATGCCATGCTTTGTCAGGGAAGGGAACTGTAAATTTGGGTAGGTTGAGTTCTAAGAAAGTTCAGCCTTATGTTCATCCCGAGGCTTTGCAGCTGAATGCATTTATGCCTGTTTCACACCTATGCATTTTTTTTTTCCGCGTTTTTAGTTTTGCAGAAAAACGCTACAGTCCATTTAACATGGTTTCCTATGGATGTAGTTCACATCTGTGCATTTTATGGAAAGGGCCAGGGATTTTTTTCTGGTTTTTGGCTCCATAGACTTCAATGGATGAAAAACATGTATTGGAAAACACAAAATGCACCTGCAATATGCAAACTGCAACCTGAACAGGTGTGAAACAGGCCTCAATCTTGCTGATAGTGACATCACCACTACCTAATTCCTTAATGGTACCCCAATGCACCTTGCCAATGCACTGTTACACACTACTGTGCATTGGGGTGTGCAACCTTTCAAAAAAAAGTACATGTACAGTTTTTGGTGCATTTTAGTGCACCGGGGAACTCATTCAAATGAATGGACAGTACACCCATAAAATTTCTCTACCTTATGTCTGACAAAGCTCTGCCTTAAATGATAGGTCCAGTCTAGAATGAAATATTTATCACACCTCTCTCAAGACCCATACTGGTGGAGTAAGTCCCCGTTCAGGTTTATGGGGAGTTACTGCACAGGTGAAGATAGCACCAATATTTCTGAACCAAGGGTGTAAACATCGCAACAGGCCACCGCCATTGGAAAGAGGTAAGTGGGTGAGGGTTAGCTTAGAATAGTTTAAAGGGCTGGGAAGGATTAAATCTAAACTGAATCTGTTCTTTAAAGAAGATATAAACCCTATCTAAAGGATAATTACTTTGCCAAAGTTTGGAGTATAATAATTGCCATACTTTTTTTCAATAAAATACTTGTTTTCATCTTGTTTTTTATCATGTGTTGCATCTCTTTGCTGCTGATCTCATGCAGCATCTTTGCAGCCACATCCTGCCTACATGAACTCCAGAGGTGGATGTACGTCTTTTCCCAGATATAAAAAAAAAACACAAATTAAAGTGTTACTAAACCCAGGAGCCTGCATTCACTATATCTGGTCTCCTGCAGTACACAGAACATGGAAATGCAATTATTTTAGTAAATATAACTGCTAAATAACTTTACTCATCAGCAGTGTATAGCACAGTGGCGGCGGGTGCTGGAGGATTTTGGGGGGCCCTGGGTGGCCCCCTCCAGGTCCGCACTCACCCTATGGACTGTCTGTAAAGAAGGCTGCTCCTCCAGTCTCTCCTCCCTCGGTCTCCGGGCTGCTGTCATCTCTAAGATGTCCTCCATGTACACAGTACTGCTATTAGTCTACCTGTTTCCAGCACTGAGTCACATGTTACACACTCTCCTCATGCCTGGCACTGGTCACATGACCCCCCGCCCTCCCTCTCTCCTTGTATGTCTCGCTGACAGCGGCAGGCACAAAAGGAGTTAAGTCAGGTGTCTGGCTGGAGGCGCTCCTCTCCCCCAATACTCCTTCATCGCTCCCCACCGCCTTACTAGCTCGGTTGACAGGTCAGTTATGAAGAGAGTGGCGTCTCTCTGAATGGCCGATGCCGATTCGCTGGCATTGCAGGGTGGGAGGCCGAGGACAAGGTAAAACTGGTAAATTGGGGCCTTGGCATGCAGTCACGTGCCTGTGAGGGGGTGAAGGACCTATTGGTCCGGCGCCCCACACAGTGCACAGCCACATAGTGCTCCATGTGGACCGGCTGCCACTGATATAGGAGTCTTGTGACTTCTATCAGTGTCCGGCTGAGCACTGGTTAAAGCTTGTAGGAGGAGTTTTCATTCTCCTCTGACTGTCCTATGAGGCTGCATGGCCCCTGACCCTCTGACCCTCTGTCTGGACAGTGCTGATTGACCCCGTGCTGAGCACATGCACCCTCCCAATAAATTATTATAAAATAATAAATGTGTTTTTTGCCTTAACCACTTCAGCCGCGGAAGGATTTGTCCCCTTCCTGACCAGGCAATTTTTTGCGATACGGCACTGCGTCGCTTTAACTGACAATTGCGTGGTCGTGCTTTGCTGTACCTAAACAAAATTGACATCCTTTTTTCCCCACAAATAGAGCTTTCTTTTGGTGGTATTTGATCACCTCAACAAAAAAAGAGCGACAATTTTGAAAAAAAAAAACAACAATATTTTTAACTTTTGCTATAATAAATATCCCAAAAAATTCCTTCAGGCCAATATGTATTCTTATACATATTTTTGGTAAAAAAATTCAATAAGCATATATTGATTGGTTTGCGGCATTTTTATTATTAATTTTTTTTACTTCTAATGG
Source organism: Rana muscosa (assembly GCA_029206835.1). Taxonomy (NCBI): domain Eukaryota; kingdom Metazoa; phylum Chordata; class Amphibia; order Anura; family Ranidae; genus Rana; species Rana muscosa. The sequence goes on from CM055118.1 coordinate 201,595,599, forward strand.
CGGTGATCTGTGATTTTTAGTGGGACTGCAACATTGCGGCGGACAGATCGGACACTTTTGACACTTTTTTGGGACAATTTACATTTATACAGCGATCAGAGCTGCTAAAAATAGCCGCTGATTACTGTATAAATGTCACTGGCAGGGAAGGGGTTAACACTAGGGGGCGATCAAGGGGTTAAAGGTGTCCTAGGGTAGTGTTTCTAACTGTGGGGGGATGGGACTGACTTGGAGTAGAGAGAGATTGCTGTTCCTGATTACTAGGAACAGCAAATTTCTCTCTACTTCCTTGACAGAATGGGGATCTGTCTGTTTACATTGACATCGCAACTGCCGGCCACGCGCATCGGCTCTGGCGTCGTGCCCCCTAGAGCTCTTAAAGTGGCCGATGTAAACGTACAGCGATTAGCCTAGGAGAGCCAACCTGCCGCAGTATAATGACAAGCAGAAAACAGTTAATATCTAGCTTAAATCACATTGCAGTCTGTACTTGTTTGCCGCCTAAATACTGAAATTTCCACTTAAAACTGTAATTTTGTAACTTTTGGAAATGCTAGTAAAAACTTGGTCTGTCAGTCAGTCAACTTCTTTCTGGTAGGCTGGCAACACTGTTCTGAGATCATTTAGAATTTGACAGGTTTTTTTCACCTGCAGTTGACGACCTACTTACCTGCATTTGATCTGCTTCAAGCAGGTTTCTTATTCCTATGGAGTTTTAAGAAAGTGCAAAACCCTCTTGAAGTGAACAAAAACCCTTAAGGCCCGTACACACACTCGGATTTTCTGACAACAATTGTGTGATGGCAGGGTTTTTGGCGGATAATCCGACCGTTTGTACGCTCCATCGGACAATTGTTGTCGGAATTTCCGACAACAAATGTGGGATAGCATGCTCTCAAATTTTTGGACAGCAAATGTGTGCCGTCGGATTATCCAATCGTGTGTACACAAGTCCGTCGGACTAAAATCCAAAGTACAAACACGCATGCTCCGAACCAATGCTAACCATAAGACAACATTAGCAGAAGTTGCCCAAAGGGTGGCGCTAAAGATCTGAAAAACCACGTCGTTTTGTGTATGTTGGCTGAAAAAGTTCTGCCGTCTGTATGCAGAACAAGTTCACGGCCAACACCCTTTGCACAAAACTCCACGGATTTGTCCGATGGAAATCCGATCGTGTGTATGAGGCTTTAGACTTGTATCATGGTTTGTTGGCATTTGTAGTTCCTCGTTAGTATCTTCTTTCCCTTGCTTACATTATTTAACCACTTGCCCTCCGGAAGATTTACCCCCCTTCATGACCAGGCGATTTTTTGTGATATGGCACTGCGTTTATTTTAACTGGCTATTGCGCAGTCATGCGACGCTGTACCCAAATAAAATGTATGTCATTTTACTCCCACAAATAGAGCTTTCCTTTGGTGGTATTTGGTATATATACCACTGCGTTTTTTTTTTGTTTTTTTTTGTGCTATTTTTTTTTTAACTATATTTTTTACTTTCTGCTATAAAACATATTCAATAAAAAAAATCTAATTTCTTCATAAATTTAGGCCAATATATATTCTGCTACATATTTTTGGTAAAACAAAATCCCAATAAGAGTATATTGATTGGTTTGCGCAAAAGTTATAGCGTCTACAAACTATGGTATATACTGTATACTAGAATTACAGCGACTTATAGCGGGACTGCGATATTGCGGTGAATAGTCTGACACTAACTGACACTTTTTGGGAACCAGAGACATTAATACAGTGATCAGTGCTAAAAATATGCAATGTCACTGTACTAATGATACTGGCTGGGAAGGGGTTAAACATCAGGTGCAATCAAAGGGTTAAATGTGTGCCTAACCAGTGTTTTTGTGTTTACTATCTGGTGCTTTCACTAAGGAATGTGCTGTATTTAATTCCCTGCTTTGCACATGCCCACTGACAGGACGGAGCTCTGTTTTGTTTACATAGACAGAGCTCCTCACTGATCAGTGGGTGGCAGCAGACATCCATTGGCTGGCACTCACTGATTGGCTTCTGCTGTGACTAATCAAAGCAGAAGCGTCACGTGCACGCTCCCTATGCGAAAGGTGCAGGATTATGTATATATACATGATTCTGCACAGAACAGCCGCCCTGTAGCAGTAAATCTGCTATAGAGTGGTCAGGAACTGGTTACTGCATACAAAAACTTCAGCTAATAAAAAGTCCCCATTTGGCTAATGAGCATATTACACATTTAATAAAGTGGATTTCGATGTAAACATTAAAAATGGATCACAACATTCTTTGAAGATGGGTACAGTACATACGCGTGTTCTAAAAAAACAGACAAGTTAAATGAAATCCTTGCATGAATGAGCAATGTAAGGAAAGAACATAATTGAACAGCCAGTAGCCAGTAAAATAATGGAATACATACATATGCATAGAAATTCCAGCAAAATCTTCCAAATATTTCATCCAATATTTGGGAAATGTGAGGGACAAGACTTATCTTACTAAAACGAAGACATGGGGGGTTATTTACGAAAGTCAAATGCACTTTGCACAACAAGTGCAAACTACAAGTGCAAAGTGCATTAAAAGTGCACTTGGAAGTGCAGTCGCTGTAGATCTGAGGGGAACATGCAAGGAAAATAAAAAACAGCATTTTAGCTTGCACATGATTGGATGATAAAATCAGCAGAGCTTCCCTTCATTTCAGATCTACCCCTCAGATTTACAGCAACTGCACTTCCAAGTGCAATTTCAAGTGCACTTTGCACTTGTAGTGCAAAGTGGATTTGCCTTTCGTAAATAACCCCCATGGTGTTCTATAGAGGTTCAAAAGCATTAGGAATCCGAATAAGCAAACTAGAAGGCCCCATGCACACGAGACGCTGTTATTTGCTGTTGAACGCGCGTTCAGAGGCAGTTGGACGCTTTTTTCAACTGCTCCTGAACCCATTCAATGTTATCCTATGTGTCCATGCACACACTCTCGTTTTTTGGCGTTTACAAGCAGTTGCGTTTAACCTCGTTTTTTCAGAAGCAAAAAAATGGGTTCAGACGCAAAAGTTTTCCACGTTTCAGACGCTAAACGCTGCTAAACGCGGCTAAACGCGGCTAAACGCGGCACCGGCGTTTTTCCGCGTTTGCGTTTATAAGCGTTTTTAAAGGTGACCTATTTTTTAACATTAGAAATCTCTAAAATGATGGCAAATGATGAAAAACTATTAAAAAATATAAAAGAAAACTGTAATTGCTTGCATTGCATTGTGGACAATCCACAACTTGTGGCAGGTAACGTGGCAAGTGGACAATCCACAGCTTGTGGCAGGTAACGTGGCCAGTGGACAATCAACAACTTGTGTCAGGTGATGTGGCCAGGTGACGTGGCCAGGTGACGTGGTCAGTGGACAATCCACAACTTGTGGCAGGTGACATGGCCAGGTGACGTGGCAGGTAACGTGGCCAGGTGACGTGGCACGTGATGTGGCCAGGTGACGTGGCAAGTGGACAATCCACAACTTGTGGCAGGTGACGTGGCTAGGTGACGTGGCCAGGTGACGTGGCCAGGTGACGTGGCAAGTGGACAATCCACAACTTGTGCCAGGTGACGTGGCAGGTGACGTGGCCAGGTGACGTGGCCAGGTGACGTGGTCAGTGGACAATCCACAACTTGTGGCAGGTGACATGGCCAGGTGACGTGGCAGGTAACGTGGCCAGGTGACGTGGCAGGTGACGTGGCCAGGTGACGTGGCAAGTGGACAATCCACAACTTGTGGCAGGTGACGTGGCTAGGTGACGTGGCAGGTAACGTGGCCAGGTGACGTGGCCAGGTGACGTGGCATGTGGCATGTGACGTGGCAAGTGGACAATCCACAACTTGTGGCAGGTGAAGTGGCTAGGTGACGTGGCAGGTAACGTGGCCAGGTGACGTGGCCAGGTGACGTGGCAAGTGGACAATCCACAACTTGTGGCAGGTGACGTGGCCAGGTGACGTGGCAGGTGACGTGGCCAGGTGACGTGGCCAGGTGACGTGGTCAGTGGACAATCCACAACTTGTGGCAGGTGACATGGCCAGGTGACGTGGCAGGTAACGTGGCCAGGTGACGTGGCAGGTGACGTGGCCAGGTGACGTGGCAAGTGGACAATCCACAACTTGTGGCAGGTGACGTGGCTAGGTGACGTGGCAGGTAACGTGGCCAGGTGACGTGGCCAGGTGACGTGGCATGTGGCATGTGACGTGGCAAGTGGACAATCCACAACTTGTGGCAGGTGACGTGGCAGGTGACGTGGCCAGGTGACGTGGCAAGTGATACGCTAAATACAAGTACACTGCGGCTCTCTCAGCTGCTGCTACTCACTCTGGTCTCACAAACTGGCTGAAATGGTTAAAATTTACTGTTTTTTGAGCTTAGGGAGGGTCTTATGATGAAACGCTTATAAACGCAAACGCGGTAAAACGCCGCTAAACGCCGCTAAACGCCAATAAACGCGGCTGCAAACGCGGCCAAACGCGCGTTTTTAAACGCCGGTTTCAGCGTTTAAAAACGTGTGTTCAGCAGAGTTTGCACCTGCGTCTCGTGTGCATGGGGCCGAAATGCACAAATCTTAGTGAAATTTTGCTATTTTGGCAAAATGCATTGGAATCAATAGTGAAGGTTAAAGGGTAACACCACTCTCGTGGGGAAAAAAAATTGCAAATAAAGAAAAAAAATATAGTGCATATAATTGCGACACTAATCATTTTGTAATGGAATGTTATTAAAAATTACCTTTCATTTTCAATCTGCAGCCAATGAATTTTCTGAGAATACATTGCAATATGGCTATCCAGAGTTTTCTGTACACAGAATGTATACTGACCACCCCCCGGAAACATAATTTCCTGCATGTGTGATTGGCTCACCAATTTTCCCAGAAGTCTGCCTAAGATACAAGTCAGATTTCAGGCATCCCTTGCAACAAAAATGACATTTTTTGAGAGATAATTTCAAAAGGAACACATCTAAAGGAATGCAGGCCCGGCAGATTTGCTCGCCCCCCATTCTGTCCTCCAGGCTGCATGCTCAGATAACGTTCTGGTATTCTGGTATGGATTTTGGGGGGGGGCCCCACGCCATTTTTTTTATTAATTTTGGCATGAAGGGCCTGGTATGGATTGGGGAGGGGGGGGACCCATGCCGTTTTGTTCATTGATTTTTATCTATATTGGCAGGAGCCGGCAATATATTACAGCCGCAAGCAATTTTAAATGACATTATTTCCTTTAGAAATGTAATTTTGCTGCGGCACTGTTATACACATCGGCCAGATGCGCCACTTTACAGGCAGACTAAGGGAACCCCCAGGCACAATATTTAAAGAAATGTTTTATTTTTATTGTTTCACTTCAAGTTATATTGGGGTCAGAAACATGGGTGAAGGATAATCCATGGGGGTTGAGGTTGCAATGGTCGACGAAAGGGGTGATGAGATCAGAAGAGCCATACCAGATGATAATGATATTGTCGATATATCGTCCAAAAAATACAAAAGCGCAGAAAGAGGATTTTGACGCCAAATGTAGTTATTTTCCTCATAACCCATGGCCAAGTTGGCAAATGACGGAGCAAAATTTGTAAAAATCGCCATCAAAGTTGGAATAATTGTGAGTGAGGTAGAAGTTAGTAGCTTTCAAAATGAAATCAGCTTGTCTGGGGTTTATTAAGGGGTCATGGGCAAGGAACTATTCCAAAGCTAGTAGATCAAACTGATGGGGGGTGGACGTGTATAAAGAATTAAAGTGGAGTTTTCCACCAAAAATACAAAATAGCATTTTTGTGCATATAATAGCCTAAAAAAAAACATTTAAAAAAACATTTTTTTTTTACTCACCTGGAAGTACCTGTTGCTAAGCGGTCCCACGAAATCTGCCTTTTGAATCACCTTGGATTCTGACATCATCTCCCTCAGCTCCCTACTGCTCCTGGGAAATGTGTGTCATCATTTCCCAGGATGCAGTGCGCTTCCCCTATGGCTAGAATCACTCGTTAATACAATCCAGGAAGTAAATACTTGTGGGCTTCACATGCCCACAAGCAAAATGAAAACTTCAAATTTAAAGTCTCTTTATGCAGTAACTCGGCAGATCGGCGGCGGTTTTTAAAATAGTAAGTCATCTTATATGTACCACTGTATTGAATGCTGAAAAAACATGCTTTTAAAAAATGAAAAATGTGATTGGAACCCCACTTTAACATCTAAAGAAAGCCATATATATAAGAAGATTCCCATTTGTATTGTGAGAGGAGTTCCAAAGAAATGGGAACCGTCTCTGACGTATGATTGCAGCTGATGAACTAAAGGTTGTAACTTGTAAGTATTGAATGATGTATTGGCTGAAACCGGTAGTAACACTGTCCATGGCAGCTATGGGTCTGCCTGGAGGGGATGTCAGGTTTTTGTGAATCTTGGGCAGATAATAGAAATATTGGATCTGGTAAAAGCTTTTACAAAAGAAAGAGGCTCCTATTTTGTGAATAACTCCTCTTTCTAAAGCTGATTTCACTAAGATATCAACCTCATGGGCAAAGTCAGAGGTGGGGTCCTTTTTAATTTTTTTGTATTTGGTCCTGTCAGAAAGAAGTCTTTTGGCTTCTGTAATGTAGTCTACCCTGTTCTGCAGAGCTATCCCTCCTCGTTTATCGGCAGTCTTGATGCCAATATCTGCCGTGTGTATCAGAGAATCCAAAGCTTTGGTCTCAGATGGAGAGAGATTATGTTGGTTAGATGATATGGTGGAAGATAACTGGCAAAGCTTTAGAAAATTAGCATATACGACTCTAAAAACTCTCAAGATAAGGTCTGTTGGATTGGGCAGGGTTAAAAAAACAGATTTTGGCCTAAAGGACGAGTGGATTATGGGGGGAGAGGTGGCAAGGTGCTGTGCGAAGAGGCTCAATGAACCATCTTCCTCAGCTATGGATTCCAATGCGTCTATAATATCACAGTCCAAATTCAAAGGAACTAGGACAAGAAGTGGGGCAGGGGCGGATCCAGAGTCTTTTCTCGGGAGGGGCACTGCCAAAAAATATGTTTTTTTTGTGGGAAATTTATCAGGGAAATGGCTGGTGTCTGCGTTTCAATCATCCCGGCACCATGGTTGTTATGGTGTCAGGATAATTGAAGCGCATTATTTCTATTATTACATTGTAATATAAAATTTAATAGTTCAATGCAGAATCAGTGGGAGCCCCGAGTGTGTCACTTGCCACCGTCGCCTGCAATTAGTGGGAGCCCTGAGCGTGTCACTTGCCACACGTAGCGGATTGTCACTTGCCACGTCACCTGCCACATCTTGTGGATTGTCACTTGCCACATCACCTGCCACACCTTGCGGATTGTCACTAGCCACACCTTGCGGATTGTCACTTGCCACGTCACCTGCCACACCTTGCTGATTGTCACTTGCCTGTCACCAGATGCAGATTGTCAATTGCCACGTCACCTGACACAATTTGCGGATTGTCACTTGCCACGTCGCCTGCCACACCTTTCGGATTGTCACTAACTTGCCTGCTAAGGTGTAGTTTTGTTTGTCTCTTGCTGTTTCCCAGACTCCCAGAGTCAGGCAGCAGAGAGATAATGTAATCTCTCTGCTGCCTGCACAGTGAGGGCGGAAGTCACTGCAGGAATGCAGGGCAGGCACGGGAGGTGAGAGATGATCTCATATCTCTGCTCCCCCGCTCCCGGCTAGCCGATTGGCCAGCTGCCACACTGAGCCTGCACTCTCACCTGCGCTGCCAACACACTGAGCAGCACGGTCTGCCCACGAATCGCGCTGCGCGCCCACAAACCGCGCCGCAAGCGGAGCCGCCCGCTTTCTTACCCGTCTGTGGAGCCGCACGCTATCGCACCTGCCCGAAAAGCGGCCCAACGTGACTCACTGACGTCACTCGTTGCTAGACGCCAAGCGGCCCAGGCGTTAGCAACGAGTGCAGGGAAGAGGCTCCACCCACCTCCTCCTCCGCTCCTGGTATCGTGTCAGTGCGCCGCGTAATTACATTAGACAAGTCTCTCTCTCGGCGCCGCTGATGTGAGAAACTGAGAGGGAGACTCAGAGAGGCAGCGGCAGCCGCAGAACAAGTACTGTATATACCCGAGTATAAGCCGACCCGAATATAAGCCGAGGCACCTAATTTTACCCCCAAAAAATGGGAAAACTTATTGACTCGAGTATAAGCCTAGGGTGTCCATCTGCATGCCTCACTGTGCCTCACTGTGCCCATGCCTCACTGTGCCCATGCTTCACTGTGCCCATGACTAGACTGATGTTTAACATGGGAGTCTATGGAAGGAGTTCGCAGCTTTGAAAAATCGGTTCTCCCCGGCCGTAGGTCTCCCAGACACCAAACTTTGCACACTCATAGAGAAGACATGGGGCTATATGTGTGCCAAGCTTGGGGTCCAGGGGACCTACGACCGGCCGGTACCGGGTCCACAAGGTCACCGGAGAAATGACCATTTAACATTGGAGTCTATGGAAGGGGTGCCCGGCTTTAAAAAATCAGTGCTCCCCGGCCGTAGGTCCCCCAGACACCAAACTTTGCAAACTTATAGAGGAGAAATGGAGCTACATGTGTGCCACGTTTGGCCGGTACCGGGTCCCCAAAGTCAGGGAGATCAGGCGCAAAAAAAAAAAAAAAAACAGAGCAAGCAAGTGAGTGTGACAGATGGTCTCGGGGGGGGGTGCAATTGCCCTGTTGCCCCCCCTGGATCCGCCCCTGAAGTGGGGGAAGTGGGCTTACGGGAATCAGAACAGAGCTGAATCTTGATTTGTTTAATATGAAAAAATCTTTTGAGGGTAAGGTTGCGGATGTATCTATTGAGGTCCTTGAAAAGTAAAAAGGGATTGGGTTTGTTGATGGGAAATTAAGTCCTCGGCTTAGCAGAGTGGTATCAGCAATGGAAAGGTTGTGAGAGGAAAGGTTAAATATTTTTATAGTTTGCGGGATTTTTGTACATTGGTTTTTGGAATTGGTTCGTCCTCCTCTGCAGCCTCTCCTGTGAGTTTTCTTTTTTTGGGGTTGGCTCGAGGAGGACTGGGGACTAAAAAAAGTTACATCTACAGAAGCCTTACCTCTGACTTCGCCCATGAGGTTGATATCTTAGTGAAATCAGCTTTAGAAAGAGGAGTTATTCACAAAATAGAACCCTCTTTCTTTTGTAAAAGCTTTTACCAGCCAATACTTACAATCTTTGGTTCATCAGCTGCAATCGTACATCAGAGATGGTTCCCATCTCTTGGAACTCCTCTCACCAAACAAATGGGAATCTTCTTATATATGGCTTTCTTTAGATGTTAATTCTTTATACACGTCCACCCCCCATCAGTTTGGTCTTCTAGCTTTGGAAGCTTAATAAACCCCAGACAAGCTGCTTTTATTTTTTATTTTGGAAGCTACTAACTTCTGCCTCACAACTATTTCAACTTTGATGGCGATTTTTACCGCCATGGGGGCTAATTTTGCTCCATCATATGCCAACTTGGCCATGGGTTATTGGGAAAATAACTACATTTGGCAACAAAATCCTTTTTCTGTTGATATCGTTTTTTTTTAATGATATATCGACGATATCATTATCATTTGGGATGACTGTTCTAATCTCATCACCCCTTTCTTCGACCATTGCAACCTCAACCCCCATGGATTATCCTTCACCCAGGTTTCTGACCCCAATAACCTGGCTTTTTTGGACTTGGAACTAGGCCACGTAGGTGATACCATTGTTGTTGTTTGTTTATAGCGCAAAAAATGAAAGATGCAGAGGTGATGAAATACCACCAAAAGAAAGTTCTATTTGTGGGTAAAATAATGACATACATTTTAATTGGATACAGTGTCGAATGACTAAGCAATTGTCAGTTAAAGTACTGCAGTATCGCAAAAAATGGCCTGGTCATGAAGGGGGGTAAAGTGGTTAAAGTGGAACTTAAGGAGGAGGTAAGCTTCCTTTACTGCCTTTTACCTATAGGTAGGCCTGTCATAAGGCTTACCTATAGGTAGTGTAAATATCTCCTAAACGTGCACCCTTTAGGAGATATTTACATTACATGCAGCCAGTGACATCACTGGCGCATGCCCTCTGAAGAAACAGCCACCCGTGCCGTTTCTTCCAAGCCCTGTGCCGTGAAACACGGCTCTGGCCAGTCACAGAGCCAAAGCCCGCCAACCCGGAAGCAAGATGGGTGAAGATTAAAGTGACTGCTAGCACATTATGCTAGCACATTATGACTTTACAGTACCTTGCAGGGGGGAAAAAAAACATCAAGCGGTTTACAACTGCTTTAACTCTGCCCCTTTCCTATTTTTTACTTCTGTCCTCTTACCTGTATAGCTTGGTTTTGCAAAACAAGCATGCTTACAGGCTCTGCACTCCAGTGGTGTTTTCTAGGGATCCACTGCTTCACCATATCACATCAGGTCCTGTGCTGCCATCTTCCGACATTGCCAGGGGGTGCCAGTTGTCTCTTCTGGGTTGTGCAGTGGCCCAATGATGATGCACATTCGCCATGTTGCCTTATCAGGGGGTTAGCTGAAAAAATCATTAATAGACAGCCAACCTCCCTGATGAAAAAGTGCAGTGCATACACTTTAGAGTACTCTGAAGCCTCCTGGGACAAGTGGTGTGTGGGTATCCCAGAAGGCTGCGAGCACTGTATTCATAATTCTGACCTAGGCCAGGGAAAAGAAAGTGCAGGGTAGGGTCCACAAAAAAGGTATTTTCTCCCCGTGATTTTTTTTCTAAATATTCAATTCCGTTAGAGGAGGGGGCAGGAGGAAATTGGACTGGGAGGTTAAAGTTCCACTTTAGGTAAGGGTCTTTAGTACATTAATATAAACCACTTTCAATGTGTTTATTAACATTCCCTAGCACGATGCTTCATGCCAAAGATATGTTAATATACTTTCTCACCTTTGAGTCCCAGCAGCCAACACTGCTCTCTCCCAATCCCAGCTGTCAATGTCCCCACTAAAGATCAGGAACCAAGTGGTTCCCGATCATGTGATCACTAGATCAACTTTGACATTTTTATTCCATGCAGGCTAAAGTCTCCATTGAAGAAAAATTAAAAGTCTTCAGCCTGCAGATGAACACTGCCCCCTTCAGGCTGCAGTGTTTATCTGCAGGGGCCATTTATTATTAGTGTAACTGTCAGTCTGTTGCAGTATTAAAAAAAAAAAAAAATTAAAAACTTTTTTTGTGCTTCTGACAGCAGAGCGTTTTTTAATTAAATAGTGTACCAAATAAAACCCTTAAATATTCTTAAACACATCTAAACATGATTAGAAAAATGATTTAAGATTTAGCCTGGGCAACTAGGAATCAATGATCTGTGGTCACAAAAGGGTTAAATCACAAAATGGCTTGTGAAGCAATTATATATCAATATCAATGTGGTATTCCGTAAGTGTGAACCTTTCATACATAAGAACATACTATGAAACTATTCATACTGGACTCATACTGTTTCTTTATTCTATATAAAAACGTGACTGTGAGGTAAACAAATTTTTTTTTTTTGTTCAGTGTTGATAGTCAAGAAAGATAATAAACTCAGAATTTCTCATGCTGTGTTGTGAACATTTGCAATCTCTGTTATACCCAGAAAGCCAGGAAAATGGTTCTCAGCAACAATTCCTCATCTTCTAAATTGCAGATAGGGGAAACAAAGATAACCCACAGTTTGTCGCTACTTATCCCAAGTGGTGTATGCTGGGAAGGAACCTTGTCAATGCTAAGGGAACATTGGCAAAACAGGGCGCTCAGACAACAATCATAACACAGAAGCCAGTAGGACGGGAAAGGAGGAAAGATCTTTCTAGCATGAGGAGTAATAACATTTTTCTTTGTCTGTTTTGTTGTCCAGTAGCAAAGACTTCTCTGTAAGGTTCTTATTGCTGTGTGCTTATTCATTGGTAAAACTGAATGGTACCTCCTGTTCAGAAAAGCCCGGAGCAAAAAGACAGAATGCCATAGGCGGAGGGCTGGGCATGACTGAGTGAACAGAGTATGTAATAAGAGAAGATTAACTATTGGCTAATGGAAATATAGAGGGGAGGGGTGAAGGCTAGATAAAAGGAAGACCCCGCCCCTCTGAGTTAACACAGTGCAGGGGAAAGTTTCCAGCAGCATGCAGCTAGCAGCAGCATGTCTTCTGTAGACAAACTTCTGGCACAGCGCAGGGGAAAGTTTCCAGCAACATGTCAGCTAGCAGCAGCATGTCTTCTGTAGACAAACTGAAAGTTTCCAGCAGCATGTCACCTAGCAGCAGCATGTCTTCTGTAGACAAACTGAAAGTTTCCAGCAGCATGTCACCTAGCAGCAGCATGTCTTCTGTAGACAAACTGAAAGTTTCCAGCAACATGTCACCTAGGAGCAGCATGTCTTCTGTAGACAAACTGAAAGTTTCCAGCAGCATGTCACCTAGCAGCAGCATGTCTTCTGTAGACAAACTGAAAGTTTCCAGCAGCATGTCACCTAGCAGCAGCATGTCTTCTGTAGACAAAGCAGAGACAGCGTGGAGGCAAGGCGGTTAAGAAATCGGCGGGCGGGTCAGGTGCGCGGAGGTGGGACCAATCGGGTCCTGACCCCTCGGCTTCCAGGGACAGGTCACCTGGTGAGCTATCGTCCGGTGGTGAGGAGCTGGCTGGTGTGCTGTCAGAGGGTGAAGTGTGCAGCTCGGAGGAGGATCGGAGACCCGGACGGTCGGAGGCAGCGGTGGATTCGAGTGGATCGGCTGGTGTGAGTTCTTCCAGGCAGCCCGGTAAGTCCCTTTCAATTGTTTCTGCTGGGGGCCAGGAGGGGAATGGTGCTCAGGTGGGTATGTCGGCTGCGGGTGTGGGTTTTGCGGTGCAAGTTCGGGATCAAGATGATGGACAGGCAGGGGGGGGTGCATTCCAGGATGGGGGAGGTGCACGGCCGGACGGGCTGCAGGGGTTTCTTGCGGGCATCAAATCCTTAGTCAGCCAATTTGAACAGGGGGATGGCGGGCGAGTCAGTCCGGCGGCGGCGTGGGTCCCGCCAACAGGGACGGCTGGGCCCGCTGCTGTGGTGGGGTCACCGGTTACGCCTGCGGGATGATCGGGTGGGGGATGCTGTAGGGTTGGGTTCTGCAGCTGTGGCCACAAAAGAGGGTGGTGCGGTGGAACAGGCGGCAAGGCAGGATGTCATTAGGTTGGATGATGCTGCTAAATGTGAGATGTATGTGTGTTATGAGGCATTGCTGGGATCTCACCTGAAACCCAAAGTGAAGGAAAAGATATGGAAGGGTGAGTATGTGGAGATGTTCTCACTTCTGCCATTAGAGAAGTTTCATCTGGACAGGGTAAAACCGGATGATTCAAAAAAAGAGGATGAGGAGAAGAGGAGATATAGGCTGATCCCACGGACGTTTACAAACTGGTTGCAAGCGTTCTCCATCATGGCTAGTGTTATAGGGCAGAAGAACCCGGAACATTGTTCGGCACTATTTGGTTATCAGGACTCTATAGGGGAAGCATACAGAGTGTACGGGGGCACGGGGTGGCTCAGATATGATGAACAATTCAGGCAGAGGAGAGCGGTGAGGCCTGGTCTGCGGTGGGATAATAAGGACATAAGCTTATGGATGCGGTCGATGACGGCGCCGAGGGCTTCTAGTCAGTTTTTTCAGGGGGGGGGCCGGTGGAACCTCTTCCCCAGGACAATCGGCCGGTAAACAAAAGGGGGTGTGCTGGCAATATAATGAGGGCTCCTGCAAGTTTGGGGGGTCCTGTCGTTTCAAGCATGAGTGCTCCGGTTGCGGAGGCTCCCATACACAGGCTAGATGCTTTAAGCGAGGTAAGGGGCGGGCCGGGGACTCTGGGCAGAAAAGGGAGGACTCCGGTGATGGTGGAAAGGATGCGGCTATTCCTCGGTAGGTATCCGGACAAGGGGGCGGCAAGGTTGTTGGAGCAAGGGTTTTCAGAGGGGTTTCGCATTCCATGTTCTTTGCAGGTTATTCCCCCGATCGCACGCAATCTGCGATCGGCCTTGCAGCAACCTGCAGTGGTCACGGAAAAGCTGCGCAAGGAGGTTGCTTTGGGCCGGATGGGGGGTCCTTTCCGGTCCCCTCCCCTGGTGAACTTGGTGGTCTCCCCGCTTGGGGTGGTACCTAATAAGGAGCCCAACAAGTTCCGCCTCATTCACCACCTGTCTTTCCCGAAGGGCAGGTCGGTCAATGACGCTATTGATCCGGAAGCATGTACGGTCAGTTACACTTCCTTTGATGCTGCGGTGGGGTGGGTTCGCCGGTATGGCCAGGGGGCGCTGATGGCAAAAAACAGACATAGAGGCGGCGTTTAGATTGTTGCCTGTTCACCCGGATAGTTTTCACCTCCTGGGTTGTAAGTGGGACAATGAGTTCTATGTGGATAAGTGCTTGCCTATGGGATGCTCCATATCGTGCGCACTGTTCGAACAGTTCAGTTCGTTTGTGGAATGGGTGGTCAGGGATGTGTCGGGGGTGAATTCAATCATTCACTACTTGGACGATTTCCTTTGCGTGGGTCCGGCCTCATCCAGAATCTGCGCTGTGCTCCTGGCCACATTGGAGCACGTTGCAGAGCGGTTTGGGATACCATTGGCACCTGACAAAACGGAGGGACCTCGCACGGTTATCACGTTTTTGGGTATTGTCCTGGATTCGGAGGCCATGGAGTGCCGCCTACCATTGGACAAATTGGAGTCGCTCAAGACTGAGCTGAAGGTCATGATGGGGGTAAAGAAAGTGCAGCTTAGGGTTTTACAGTCGCTACTGGGAAAGCTCAATTTTGCGTGCCGCATTCTGCCAATGGGCAGGGTGTTTTGCAGACGACTGTCGGCTAGCACGGCTGGGGTACGGTCCCCCACGCACTTTGTGAGTTTGGGCAGAGAACACAAGGCGGACTTGCGGGTTTGGCATTCATTCCTGGAGTCTTTCAATGGGAGAGCGTTATGGATGTCGGGCCCTATTAGCAATTTTGATTTAGAACTATACACAGATGCGGCTGGGGGGGCAGGTTTTGGGGCTTAATTTCAGGGCAGGTGGAGTGCGGGCCCATGGCCGCAGTCCTGGATGGACGCTGGTTTCACCAAGAATTTGGTTCTGTTGGAACTGTTCCCGGTGGTGCTGGCGGTGGAGTTGTGGGGGGCGTGTTTCAGGAATCTGAAAGTGTGTTTTCATGGGGACAACCTGGGGGTAGTACATGTCATCAACAAAGTGTCGGCATCTTCCCCCCGGTGGTGTGTCTTCTGCGCCATCTGGTGTTGAGATGTTTGCAGCTCAATGTGTTTGTGTATGCGGTGCACCTTCCGGGGGTGGACAATGTCATAGCTGATGCGCTGTCTCGCTTTCAGTGGGACAGGTTCCGAGAGTTGGCACCGGGGGTGGAGCAACGTGGGGTCCCTTGTCCAGGCTGGCTGTGGAAGATTCCATTGGAAAAGTGTCAGGTTGGATCAAAAAATCGGTGAGTACGGGCACATGGGGGGCGTATGAGAAGGTGTGGTTGGAATGGAAAGAGATGGTTCGGGAAGCAGGAGCAGATCCTGTGGGTCCCAATGTCAGGTTATTGGTGCTGTATTTCCTGGCTAGAAACATGGAGGCCCGTGTGTCCAGGTCCAGTTTGGGTAAGAAGATGGCAGGCTTGGCCTTTTTGTTCAAATGGCAAGGTTGCCCCGATTTTACAAAAGATTTTTGGGTGCGGCAGGCACTTAAGGGTTATGGGCGGGGGGGGCAGAAGCCGGATGGCAGGCGACCGGTTTCGTTTGCTCTCTTGGTCAAGATCATGGGGCAGTTACAGGGCTTATGTTCATCCCCATACGAAGTTTTGTTGTTCACGGTGGCATTCTCACTGGCATTCTTTGGAGCATTCAGAATAGGTGAGTTGGTCAGCCCGTCAAAAGCAGTACACGGGGGGTTGCTTGATAGCGAGGTGGGCTGGACGGAGCAAGGGGTGTCGCTGGTGTTGAGGAGGTCTAAGACGGACCAGATGGGCAGAGGTAAGTTGGTCCAGGTTTTTCCGGTCCCAGGTTCCCTGTTGTGCCCGGTAAGGGCTGTAAAAGGGTACTTGGAGGTGCGACCGTCGGGGGTGGGTTCCTTTTTGGTACACGAGGACGGAATCCCACTTTCAAGGTATCAGTTCATTGTGGTGTTCAGGAAGTCCCTTCGGGCTTTGGGACTTAAGGAAAATGAATTTTCCTCGCACTCTTTTAGGATCGGGGCAGCTACGGAGGCGGCCAGATCCAGGTGTGGGATGGATGAGGAGGCGGTTAAGAAGATAGACCGCTGGGAATCCAGGAGGTTCCGGTTATACGTACGCCCACAGCTACTGGTGGGACTGGAATAATGTGGGGGTACAAGTCATGGGGCGTTGTTTATGTTTTGGTTTGGGTTTCTGTTCGGATTGCTGGGAATATATAAGGGTGATGGGAGATTCTCATGGGGAATGTCTTCTTGCAATTACAGGTCAAATGCAGGCGTTGGTCTGGATACTGGGCCATTCAATTGTTTTCTGGGGGGCTAAGAGAGCCGATGTTTGTCATGAGGGTCGGCAGCTGGGGTTTCCAAGACCGGAGGCGTGTGTCCGCTGGCTGGGAATTCCAGGAATGTTGTGGAGTAAGATGGTTCCGGAGGTGCACCGTTTTGCGCGTTTGGACAGGCCACCTGACGTTCTGGTACTGCACGTAGGTGGCAACGACTTGGGTTTCAGGTCCATGCTAGAAGTGACTCGGGATATGAAGTCGGATTTCCTGAGGCTAAGGATGTCATTCCCGGACATGATTATCGTCTGGTCAGACATGGTGGCACAGGTAGAGTGGAGGGGGGCTAGGTCCGTGGCTGGAATCAACAGGGCCCGGAGGAAAATTAACCGAGACATGGGCAAGTTTGTGGTACGGAATGGTGGGTTGGTGGTCCGACATTTCGAATTGGAGGTGGATACATGGCGGTATCTACGAAGGGATGGGGTCCATCTGAACGATGTGGGGACTGATTTATGGTCTTTGGGTTTGCAGGATGGGATTCAACGAGCCCTTAAGGTTTGGAGGGGCACCAAAGGGTAAAGGTGTTTTCCCTTCGGTGCGGTGGCGGGTGTTTGGTCTTTGCGGGAGAAGGAAGTACCTCGAATAAGCAAGTGGTCAGGAACCATCGGTGGTATGGGTTCTGAGGATGGTTTCCAGCTAACAGGAGTTTAGCTGGATGAGTTGGATAATGGGGGCACTGCGGTCAGTGGTCGTCTCTGAGTAGCTGATCGGCTTGAGGCCTATGACCATTGGTAAGGTACCGCAGTGTCCCGGGATAATAAGAATTTAATATGATGAGGAATATCGGGTTAATATGATTATGGCGAATTTGAGGTTCCTGCAAAGACCAACACTAGGGGGCAATATTTCTGTTATGTTTCTGGGTTTATGTGTTTTGATGGTTAAAGTTTTTGATAACTGATGGAACAGTTAAAAAAAATATAGGAGGCTGCTACGGCCATGTTTTACTCCAAAACAGCAATGTGTGGTCTCTTTGATTAAGATAAGTAAGGTATGGGGTATAATGTGGTGGGCAGTACTGGAATACATCGGTTTTATAATAGTCAATAAAAGCCTGGAGCAAAAAGACAGAATGCCATAGGCGGAGGGCTGGGCATGACTGAGTGAACAGAGTATGTAATAAGAGAAGATTAACTATTGGCTAATGGAAATATAGAGGGGAGGGGTGAAGGCTAGATAAAAGGAAGACCCCGCCCCTCTGAGTTAACACAGTGCTGGGGAAAGTTTCCCACCCACCCTCCCTTATAAGCAATGTAGGAAGGAGGAATTTTAATGTGGTCACAGTATGGTTTTCTGTTGTCAATTTTTATTTTCAGGTGGACGGATTGTCGTAGCAGTGGCGGGTGTTTGGTCTTTGCGGGAGAAGGAAGTACCTCGAATAAGCAAGTGGTCAGGAACCATCGGTGGTATGGGTTCTGAGGATGGTTTCCAGCTAACAGGAGTTTAGCTGGATGAGTTGGATAACGGGGGCACTGCGGTCAGTGGTTGTCTCTGAGTAGCTGATCGGCTTGAGGCCTATGACCATTGGTAAGGTACCGCAGTGTCCCGGGATAATAAGAATTTAATATGATGAGGAATATCGGGTTAATATGATTATGGCGAATTTGAGGTTCCTGCAAAGACCAACACTAGGGGGCAATATTTCTGTTATGTTTCTGGGTTTATGTGTTTTGATGGTTAAAGTTTTTGATAACTGATGGAACAGTTAAAAAAAATAAAGGAGGCTGCTACGGCCATGTTTTACTCCAAAACAGCAATGTGTGGTCTCTTTGATTAAGATAAGTAAGGTATGGGGTATAATGTGGTGGGCAGTACTGGAATACATCGGTTTTACAATAGTCATGGAGATTGTCCAGTGGGACAGAAAGTAAAGGGAAATCATCCTGCTGGGGGCAGAGATGGCAATAAAAGCTCATAGAGGTTCAAGTTCCCTGCTACCATGGGTTTGAAGCGAATACCCAAGATTCACTAAGTTTGTGACTCACAAACTTTTGTCTGAAAAATGGAACCTACAGTATATTGTGTATCACTACTCCCATAGGAGCTGCAGGATTACTGTCCAGTAGGGATGAGCCGAACACCCCCGGGTTCGGTTCGCACCAGAACCCGCAAACGGACCGAAAGTTCGCAGGAACATTAGAACCCTATTAAATACAATGGATGCGAACGTTCGAATTCTAAAGTGCTAATTATAACGACTATTATCCATGTTATTGTCCTAAACAGAGTTTGGGAACCCGGGTTCTGCACCAGGGGACATGTATCAATGCAAAAAGAAGTTTTAAAAACGGCCGTTTTTCGGGAGCAGTCATTTTAATGATGCATAAAGTGAAAAAAAAAAGTCAAATATTCCTTTAAATATTGTACCTGGGGGGTGTCTAAAGTATGCCTGTGAAGTGCCACGTGTTTCCCGTGTTTAGAACTGTCCCTGCACAAAATTACATTTCTAAAGGAAAAAAAAGCCATTTAAAACTGCTTGCGGCTTTAATGTAATGTCTGGTCCCGGTAATATGGATGAAAATCTTTAAGAAAAATGGCATAGCTACCCCATCACCCCCCCCCCCCCTACCCCAGCCCATTACCAGCCCCTTTGGGTCTTGTTTGGATATTAAGGGGAACCCCGCAACACAAAATAAAAAAGGCCCTATATACTCTGAACAGCAGTATACAGGCGGTGTAAACAAGACCGGTGTAAACAAGACAGGGACTGTAGGTTTGTTCTTAAGTAGAATCTGTTTGTAATTTTGAACACGTACATTGTTTAAGTGTAGCTCCAGCCAAAAAATCTATTTTTAAGCTTTTTGGAAAACATAGGGAAGGGTTATCACCCCTGTAACATTTGTTTTGCTGTCTGTGCCCCTGTTCAGAACATTTCACCTCACTTTGCGTCCCAATGACAACTGTTTTTGAAATGTGGTGTTTTTATTGAAACAAGGATTGGTGATAAAGCATCAGTAGAGAGGAGACACCTTTCTCCCATATTAATTCTTACAGGAGAGAATTTTCCTTCCTAGGGGTAGATTTCCTCTCACTTCCTGTTGTCTTCTTCCGTTTGCAAGTAGGAGTCGTTTGTAATTTGGATGTTTGAAAGTAGGGACCTGCCGTATATACTCTGCAGAAATTGGCCCCTTAGGTGTTGGTGTTGGCACAACACTGTAAGCACTCACAGTTACTCTTGGTGGGTGCTGGAACGCCCTGCTGTCAACTATTATATCAGGAATTGTAATAACATATAATTGTTGAACAGTGGTAGTAAAAATTGGGCCTTTGGTGGTGGTGCTGGTGCCACAACACTGTAAGGCCTGACAGTTACTCTTGGTGGGCGCAGCAATGGGCCCTGCTGTGAATTATTAGATCAATAATTATAATTGCATGCCCCTGTTGAACAGGGGCTGAAAAATTGGGCCTTTGGTGGTGGTGGTGGTGGTGGTGGTGTTGACACAACACTGTAAGGCCTGACAGTTACTCTTGGTGGGCGCAGCAATGGGCCCTGCTGTGAATTATTAGATCAATAATTATAATTGCATGCCCCTGTTGAACAGGGGCTGAAAAATTGGGCCTTAGGCACTGGTGGCACAACACTGCAACCCCTCACAGATACTGTACTTGGAGCACAGCAATGAGCCCTGTTGCAAAGTATTGCATCAAAAATTGTAATTACACGCCCCTGTTAAACAGGGGCTGAAAAATTGTGTCTTAGCCACTGGTGGCGGCACCCATAAACCAAAATGATCTTCCAAGCTATCATCATTAATCGGATCATTGAGGAGGAGGAGGAGGATAGCCAGTCAACATAACAGCACAGGCACTCAGCATCAGCATCAGTCTTGAAGGGATGTGACATTTTAAAATCAATTAGTCTGTTATATCAGCATCAGGTGTGTGGTAGTTGGTGGTGATCCAAGACTGGTTCATCTTGATGAAAGTCAGTCGATCAACCGAGTCGGTGGACAGGCGCACCCTGTGATCCGTGACAAATCCTCCAGCAGCACTGAATGTGCGTTCTGAAAGAACGCTGGATGCAGGACAGGCCAGTAGCTCAATTGCATACTGTGCAAGCTCTGGCCAGTGATCCATCCTCAAGACCCAGTAAGCCAGAGGATTTTCGGTGGGGAAGGTGTCCAAGTCTGACCTTGCCCCTAGGTATTCCTGCACCATGTATATCAGACGCTGGCGATGGTTGCTGGAACCGATCATACTTTGGGGCTGCGGACTAAAGAATTGTCTGAACGCATCGGTCAGACGGCCACCTTCCCCACCGCTCCTTCTTTGACTGCCCGAAGCCTCAGCAACTCGTTGTCCAGGACCAGGAGTTTGTAACCTCCCAGTCTCTGGGAACGCGTTGCACAGACCTTTCTGCAAGGCCTCCCGGAGTTGTCTCATCCTCTGCTCCCTCTGCAACGGTAAGATAAGGTCCGCAACCTTACCCTTGTACCGTGGATCAAGGAGAGTGGCCAGCCAGTAATGGTCCCGCTCCTTGATCCAAAGAATACGAGGATCGTTCCACAGACTTTGCAGGATCAGGGAGGCCATGCAGCGTAGGTTAGCTGAGGCATTCAGTCCGGAGTCCTCTGGGTCACTAAGGATGACATGATCCGCAGCCACCTCCTCCCAGCCACGTACAAGTCCACTGGTTTCTTGGGACTGTAAATCATCCCTAAAAGACTGCTGCTGATGATGCTGAGTGCCAGCCTCCACCTCCATGCTGACACAATCCTCCTCCTCCTCCTCTTCCTGTGCGATGGGTGGGACAGAAGGAACACTGTCTGGGTAAAGGGGGCCTTGAGAGGCAAGGAAGTCCTCCTCTTCCTGCCTCTGTTCTGCCTCAAGTGCCCTGTCCATTATTCCACGCAGCGTGTGCTCCAACAGGTGGACAAGAGGTACAGTGTCACTGATGCATGCACTGTCACTGCTCACCATCCTCGTGGCCTCCTCAAATGGTGCCAGGACAGTGCATGCATCCCTGATCATGCCCCACTGGCGTGGTGAAAAAAACCCGAGCTCCCCTGACCCTGTCCTGGTGCCGTAGTCGCACAGGTACTCATTGATGGCCCTCTGCTGCGTGTGCAGCCGCTGCAGCATGGCCAACGTTGAGTTCCACCTGGTGGGCATGTCACATATAAGGCGGTTCTTGGGCAGGTTCAACTCCTTTTGCAGCTCAGCCAGGTGAGCACTGGCATTATAAGATCTGCGGAAATGCACACAGACTTTCCTGGCCTGCCTCAGGACATCCTGTAAGCCCGGGTACCTGCCCAAGAACCGCTGCACCACCAGGTTAAGGATGTGAACCACACAGGGCACATGGGTCAGTTGTCCCTGTCGGAGGGCGGAGAGGAGGTTGGTGCCATTGTCGCAAACCACCATTCCTGGCTTAAGCTGGCGTGGCGTCAACCACCTCTCGGCCTGCCCCTGCAGAGCAGACAGGACCTCTGCCCCAGTGTGGCTCCTGTCCCCCAAACACACCAGCGCAAGCACGGCATGGCATCTTTTTGCCTGCGTACTTGCGTAGCCCCTTGAACGCCTACGGAGCACCGCTGGTTCCGAGGACAAAGCACAGGGAGAGGCCATGGAGGAAGAAGAAGAGGAGGGGGTGGAGGAGAGAGGTGTGTCACAACCAGTAGTAGCATTTTGGAGGCGTGGCGGTGGAACAACCTCCAACACTACTGCACCTTGTCCTGCATCCTTCCCAGCTGCCAAAAGAGTGACCCAATGGGCCGTGAAAGAAAGGTAACGTCCCTGTCCATGCCTGCTGGACCATGAGTCAGCGGTAATATGCACCTTACCGCTGACCGCCCTGTCCAGCGAGGCCAAGACATTGCCTTCCACATGCCTGTAGAGAGCCGGAATCGCCTTCCGTTAGAAAAAGTGGCGTTTGGGAACCTGCCACTGAGGAACCGCACATTGCACAAACTCACGGAAGGGGGCCGAGTCTACCAACTGAAAAGGCAGCAGTTGAAGCGCTAGCAATTTAGCCAAGCTAGCATTCAACCGCTGGGCATGTGGATGGCTGGGAGTGAACTTCTTTCGACGGTCCAGCAGCTGGGGCAGGGAAATTTGCCTGCTAGAATCGGACGTCGGTGTACTGCTAGCAGAGTGGCCGCAAGTACTTGGCTGTGACACACCTAATTCTACACCTTCATTCCTCTCAGTGCAGGTTTCAGAGAGGACTGAAGGTATAGTGGGGTTGGAGATCCCAGCTGATGCGGTGCAAGGAGAGGTCCGCTTTGTTCTTTGGTGTGGGTCTTTGAGGTAGGCTTGCCAACGAGCTGCATGGCAGGTCAACATATGTCTGATCAAGCATGTGGTGCCCAAGCGGCTGATGTTTTGGCCACGCGATATACGCTTGAGACATATGTTGCAAACAGCAGCTGTGCGATCTGATGCACTCGCCTCAAAAAAGGCCCACACCAAAGAACTTTTTGAATGACGGGCAGAGGCAGCGCCCTGCACAGGCGGAGCTCTGCGGTGTGATTCCGTCGGTGTGCTGCCCATACGCTGGCCACCAAATGGCATCCTGCCTCGTTGGAGATGTGCCTCCTCCTCATCCTCCTCCTCCTCCTCTCTCCTATTAGGCGCCCACGTGGAGTCAGTGAACTCATCATCCCCTCCCTCCTCATCACTGGAGCCAATCTGGCAGTATGCTGCAGCTGCTGGAGCATGACTGCCAGATTGGTGTCCTTCTTGAGCTTCCCCTCTCTCTGCTCTCACGCTACTGCCTTCCTCTATCTGGGTATCATCATCAGATCCTTCGAAACGCTGGGCATCCTCCTGGAGCATGTACCCAACACTGTGCTCAAACAGTTCGGGGGACTCCTCAGGAGGAGGACATGGTGGGTCTAGGGAAGGATTGACTAATGATGACATTGATACCAGAGAAGAGGACGCTTTGGCAGCTGCTTTGCCAGTACCCTGAGCCTGGGAGTGAGAGGATGAGGAGGATGAGGTGGGCTTGGTCATCCACTCTACCAAGTCTTCGGCATGATGTGGCTCAACATGTCCAGCTGCCGAAAAGAAGGACAAGCGTGTCCCATGGCCATGTGCTGATGACAATACACCGCGTCCACGACCAGCACTGTTGCCCCCAGACACAGAGCCTGCTTGCCCTCTTTTTTTGCCTCCTGACTGTCTGCCTCTCCTTGTTTGCCTTCCAGACATTTTAATGGATGGCCTGCAGGGAGATGGGAAAAACAGCAATAAGGGCTACCTTCAGGTGTATACTGTGCAGGAGGCTTAGCAACAATGACACTGACACTGTACCCTGCCTATCCTTCTCTGTCCCTAAACACAAGGATTTGCAATATGCTTCAGCAAGATTGGTTTAGCACAGAATAGCACACTGACAGTTTCCCTCACTGTCCTTCTCTGTCCCTAAACTCAAGGATTTCAAATATGGTTCAGCAAGATTGGTTTAGCACAGAATAGCACACTGACAGTTTCCCTCACTGTCCTTCTCTGTCCCTACAAACAAGGTTTAGCACAGAATAGCACACTGATAGTTTCCCTCACTGTCCTTCTCTGTCCCTACAAACAAGGTTTAGCACAGAATAGCACACTGACAGTTTCCCCGAGTGTCCTTCTCTGTCCCTAAACTCAAGGATTTCAAATATGGTTCAGCAAGATTGGTTTAGCACAGAATAGCACACTGACAGTTTCCCTCACTGTCCTTCTCTGTCCCTACAAACAAGATTTAGCACAGAATAGCACACTGATAGTTTCCACGAGTGTCCTTCTCTGTCCCTAAACTCAAGGATTTCAAATACGGTTCAGCAAGATTGGTTTAGAACAGAATAGCACACTGACAGTTTCCCTGAGTGTCCTTCTCTGTCCCTAAACTCAAGGATTTCAAATATGGTTCAGCAAGATTGGTTTAGCACAGAATAGGACACTGACACTTTCCCTCACTGTCCTTCTCTGTCCCTAAACTCAAGGATTTCAAATATGGTTCAGCAAGATTGGTTTAGCACAGAATAGCACACTGACAGTTTCCCTCACTGTCCTTCTCTGTCCCTACAAACAAGGTTTAGCACAGAATAGCACACTGATACTTTCCCTCACTGTCCTTCTCTGTCCCTACAAACAAGATTTAACACAGAATAGCACACTGATAGTTTCCACGAGTGTCCTTCTCTGTCCCTAAACTCAAGGATTTCAAATACGGTTCAGCAAGATTGGTTTAGAACAGAATAGCACACTGACAGTTTCCCTCACTGTCCTTCTCTGTCCCTACAAACAAGGTTTAGCACAGAATAGCACACTGATAGTTTCCCTCACTGTCCTTCTCTGTCCCTACAAACAAGATTTAGCATAGAATAGCACACTGATAGTTTCCACGAGTGTCCTTCTCTGTCCCTAAACTCAAGGATTTCAAATACGGTTCAGCAAGATTGGTTTAGAACAGAATAGCACACTGACACTTTCCCTCACTGTCCTTCTCTGTCCCTACAAACAAGGTTTAGCACAGAATAACACACTGACACTCTCCCTACCTATCCTTCTCTGTCCCTAAACACAAGGAATCCAGGATTAGTAAAGGAAAAAAATTACACTGTCCCTGCCTATGCTTCTCTTTCCCTGCTCCGGAACACACTACACAAGGCCGCCGTGCTGGCGGCCTTTTATAGTGTGGGGCGTGTACTAAACCCCCTCAGCAATAATTGGCCACAGGCATCCTGCCTGTGGCCAATCATTGCTCTCCTCGCTGCCGGCGCTGTGATTGGCCAAGAATGCGGGGTCACAGTGAATGCTTGGCCAATCACAGTGCCTGGATGACACTGCGATGGCGTAGTGCATTGTGGGCCGTTCGCGTCACTCGAATTTGGCGCGAACGGCCCAAATCATTCGATCTTCATCGAACGATCGAACAGCCGATGTTCGAGTCGAACGTATGTTCGACTCGAACACGAAGCTCATCCCTGTTGTCCAGGTCTTCCCAAACTTTTGCCCTGCAGGCACACATCAGGCTCATTCACTCTTTCATCAGGGACCAATCTAGGGGATGTTTTTTTTTCTTGTGTTTTTTTTTTTTTGGAGAACTTGGATAGGGTTGAGGGAAGTAATGGGATAATCCAAAGATAACAACTATGTACAACTTAAGGATTTGGTATTCCTTTCTGAGTAAGCTATAATGTAGTCCGGGCTTGTAACAAACAGTCTCCTAAGTAGTAATTAGAGCGACAAGAGCAGAGTCCCTTTAAGTAGGAGATTATCTGCACAAAGCTCTTAAGGACACAAGAAGGTGTCACCTTTAACAGATTCACAGCTGACTATAAGGCATCAGAGGGGTAACTAAAGCACAAGGTCCCAAAGATCTGTCAGTATCTGTACTCACAAGGCCCAAGGACAGATGGTTCCCTCCTTTCAATCTTCCAAGCAACACCTTCCAGTGATACCAGACAGATCTTTGACTGACAGCTACCCTCAGTCAGCTTTTCCTTAGCACCTGAGTCTGAGCATTCCTCCTCTAAGGTCACCTTCCCAAGGCCTCACCAACGGCAGCTTCTGCCTGGAAGGGCAGAATGCCCCCCAGACTGGACTAATCCACTCTGGAAAAAGAACCTGAGCTCTGTGTGCTCCCAGAATATATGTTGTCTCCAAGAATGCCATCAGAACCTGCCTCTCTGGGAAAGGCCACGACTGCATCAATATTCATGATGTCATCTGCATAACTTCACACCTATCATCCAGAAACTTCTCAAGTTATCTTCTCAAGTGTCCTGTATAAAGAGGGAGCTATCAGGCAGACTGGCGGCAGCAAAGCACAAGGAGCAGACCTAGCTAAACGTTTACATTCACAAACATCACAGCCACAGAGCCTACAATCTGACTAGATTAACACACACTAACACTTACCTAACTATCCAAGCACCTACCAATGTTGCCAACCTACAAGATTGACATTTACTGACACAACACCCAAAATTACTGGGACAGCCAAGTTTTTTCTGCCATTTCCAAAAGTTAAAAAATTACAGTTTTAAGCAATGTGATCTAAGGTAGATATTAAGGCTCCATTCACACTAATGCGTTTTTTGGTGCATTTTGCAGAAATGCATGGAAATTTTTTAACATGGGTTCCTATGGAACATGTTCACATCAATGCATTTTTGTACCTCTGCGTTTTTGGAAAGGGCCGTGGACTTTTTTTCATGCAAAAAGCAGCGTTTTGCATGTAATAGAAGTCAATGGACCTGCATCAAAAACGCAAGTACCAAGTTTTTGATGCGTTTTTACCCCGTTTTTACCGCGATTTTGCCGCGATTTGCGTTTTTTTTTTATATTTTTTTTATGGAAATGTATAAAAATAAAAATGTATTTATAAAAATTAATAAAAAAAAAAAAACGCACATCGCGGTAAAAACGCATGTTGAAAAATGCGGCAAGCACCGCAAAAAGCAAGACAAAAACGCTCAAAAGCAACATGCATTAGTGTGAATCGAGCCTTAGACACAAAACATATTTCTTATTTTTGATTTAGTAAGTAAGTAGCTCAGGGACAGGACTTAGGAGGGCACGAAATTAGAATGGGGGGCACACACATATGAAAGTGACTCTCACAGTGACACCGACAGCACAGATCACCAACACGCCCCCTCCTGAGTCATAGTGACAGTCTCTCTCCATGCCAGGTGGTCCTTTCAGTCCCCTCCAGTTCAAACAGCACTGACAGTCACGCTCCCGAGCTAGGGATGAGCTCGGTGTTCGAGTCGAACGTACGTTCGACTCGAACATCGGCTGTTCGATCGTTCGGCGAACAACGAACGATTTGGGCCATTCGCGCCAAATTCGAGTGACGCGAACGGCCCACAATGCACTACGCCATCGCAGTGTCATCCAGGCGCTGTGATTGGCCAAGCATGCACTGTGACCCCGCATGCTTGGCCAATCACAGCGCCGACAGCGAGGAGAGCAATGATTGGCCACAGGCAGGATGCCTGTGGCCAATTATTGATGAGGGGGTTTAGTACACGCCCCACACTATAAAAGGCCGCCAGCGCGGCGGCCTTGTGTAGTGTGTTCCGGAGCAGGGAAAGAGAAGCATAGGCAGGGACAGTGCCATTTTTTTCTTTACTAATCCTGGATTCCTTGTGTTTAGGGACAGAGAAGGATAGGTAGGGAGAGTGTCAGTGTGTTATTCTGTGCTAAACCTTGTTTGTAGGGACAGAGAAGGACAGTGAGGGAAAGTGTCAGTGTACTATTCTGTGCTAAACCAATCTTGCTGAAGCATATTGCAAATCCTTGTGTTTAGGGACAGAGAAGGACACTCAGTGAGGGAAAGTGTCAGTGTACTATTCTGTGCTAAACCAATCTTGCTGAAGCATATTGCAAATCCTTGTGTTTAGGGACAGAGACGGACACTCAGTGAGGGAAAGTGTCAGTGTACTATTCTGTGCTAAACCAATCTTGCTGAAGCATATTTCAAATCCTTGTGTTTAGGGACACAGAAGGACACTCAGTGAGGGAAAGTGTCAGTGTACTATTCTGTGCTAAACCAATCTTACTGAAGCATATTGCAAATCCTTGTGTTTAGGGACAGAGAAGGACACTCAGTGAGGGAAAGTGTCAGTGTACTATTCTGTGCTAAACCAATCTTGCTGAAGCATATTGCAAATCCTTGTGTTTAGGGACAGAGAAGGACACTCAGTGAGGGAAAGTGTCAGTGTACTATTCTGTGCTAAACCAATCTTGCTGAAGCATATTGCAAATCCTTGTGTTTAGGGACATGGAAGTACACTCAGTGAGGGAAAGTGTCAGTGTACTATTCTGTGCTAAACCAATCTTGCTGAAGCATATTGCAAATCCTTGTGTTTAGGGACAGAGAAGGACACTCAGTGAGGGAAAGTGTCAGTGTACTATTCTGTGCTAAACCAATCTTGCTGAAGCATATTGCAAATCCTTGTGTTTAGGGACAGAGAAGGACACTCAGTGAGGGAAAGTGTCAGTGTACTATTCTGTGCTAAACCAATCTTGCTGAAGCATATTGCAAATCCTTGTGTTTAGGGACACAGAAGGACACTCAGTGAGGGAAAGTGTCAGTGTACTATTCTGTGCTAAACCAATTTTGCTGAAGCATATTGCAAATCCTTGTGTTTAGGGACAGAGAAGGACACTCAGTGAGGGAAAGTGTCAGTGTACTATTCTGTGCTAAACCAATCTTGCTGAAGCATATTGCAAATCCTTGTGTTTAGGGACACAGAAGGACACTCAGTGAGGGAAAGTGTCAGTGTACTATTCTGTGCTAAACCAATCTTGCTGAAGCATATTGCAAATCCTTGTGTTTAGGGACAGAGAAGGACACTCAGTGAGGGAAAGTGTCAGTGTACTATTCTGTGCTAAACCAATCTTGCTGAAGCATATTGCAAATCCTTGTGTTTAGGGACAGAGAAGGACACTCAGTGAGGGAAAGTGTCAGTGTACTATTCTGTGCTAAACCAATCTTGCTGAAGCATATTGTGAATCCTTGTGTTTAGGGACAGAGAAGGACACTCAGTGAGGGAAAGTGTCAGTGTACTATTCTGTGCTAAACCAATCTTGCTGAAGCATATTGCAAATCCTTGTGTTTAGGGACAGAGAAGGACACTCAGTGAGGGAAAGTGTCAGTGTACTATTCTGTGCTAAACCAATCTTGCTGAAGCATATTGGAAATCCTTGTGTTTAGGGACAGAGAAGGACACTCAGGCCTAGTACACACGGCCGATTTTCTCGGCAAGAACCAGCAAGAAACTTGCTGGCAGAGAGGTCTTGCCGAGTAAATCGGTCGTGTGTACGCGGCTATCGGGTTTCTCGTCGAGAAAACCGACAAGAAACCTTGACGAGAAAATAGAGAACCTGCTCTCTATTTTCTCGTCGAGATTCTCCTCGGCATGTTTCTCGACGAGAAAAGTGAGTGTGTGTACACTTACCTGTCCTCCCGGAAGCCCGCGCATGTTCGAAATGAATTCGACGCATGCGCGGTAGCTTCATAGGCATACGTAGGGTATACCAAGATGGCGGCGACGGCATCGAATGTGACGAGCGCATGCTCGTCGTAGTCGATGACGTCACCGCGTACGCTCCATTCAAAGAACCGCGGGTTCTTTGAAACGAGCGTGTGTACACTCGGCCGGGACAAGTTTCTTGTCCAAGAATCTCGTCGAAAAAAACAACATGTTTTTTTCAACGAGAATCTCGGCCGTGTGTACGAGGGCTCAGTGAGGGAAAGTGTCAGTGTACTATTCTGTGCTAAACCAATCTTGCTGAAGCATATTGCAAATCCTTGTGTTTAGTGACAGAGAAGGACACTCAGTGAGGGAAAGTGTCAGTGTACTATTCTGTGCTAAACCAATCTTGCTGAAGCATATTGCAAATCCTTGTGTTTAGGGACACAGAAGGACACTGAGGCCTCGTACACACGGCCGAGATTCTCGTTGAAAAAAACATGTCGTTTTTTTCGACGAGATTCTTGGACAAGAAACTTGTCCCGGCCGAGTGTACACACGCTCGTTTCAAAGAACCCGCGGTTCTTTGAAAGGAGTGTACGCGGTGACGTCATCGACTACGTCGAGCATGCGCTCGTCACATTCGATGCCGTCGCCGCCATCTTGGTATACCCTACGTATGCCTAGGAAGCTACCGCGCATGCGTCAAATTCATTTCGAACATGCGCGGGCTTCCGGGCGGACAGGTAAGTGTACACACACTCACTTTTCTCGTTGAGAAACACGCCGAGGAGAATCTCGACGAGAAAATAGAGAGCAGGTTCTCTATTTTCTCGTCAAGGTTTCTTGTCGGTTTTCTCGACGAGAAACCCGCTAGCAGCGTACACACGACCGATTTACTCGGCAAGACCTCTCTGCCAGCAAGTTTCTTGCTGGTTCTTGCCGAGAAAATCGGTCGTGTGTACGAGGCCTCAGTGAGGGAAAGTGTCAGTGTACTATTCTGTGCTAAACCAATCTTGCTGAAGCATATTGCAAATCCTTGTGTTTAGGGACAGAGAAGGACACTCAGTGAGGGAAAGTGTCAGTGTACTATTCTGTGCTAAACCAATCTTGCTGAAGCATATTGCAAATCCTTGTGTTTAGGGACAGAGAAGGACACTCAGTGAGGGAAAGTGTCAGTGTACTATTCTGTGCTAAACCAATCTTGCTGAAGCATATTGCAAATCCTTGTGTTTAGGGACAGAGAAGGACACTCAGTGAGGGAAAGTGTCAGTGTACTATTCTGTGCTAAACCAATCTTGCTGAAGCATATTGCAAATCCTTGTGTTTAGGGACAGAGAAGGACACTCAGGCCTAGTACACACGGCCGATTTTCTCGGCAAGAACCCGCAAGAAACTTGCTGGCAGAGAGGTCTTGCCGAGTAAATCGGTCGTGTGTACGCGGCTATCGGGTTTCTCGTCGAGAAAACCGACAAGAAACCTCAACGAGAAAATAGAGAACCTGCTCTCTATTTTCTTGTCGAGATTCTCCTCGGCATGTTTCTCGACGAGAAAAGTGAGTGTGTGTACACTTACCTGTCCTCCCGGAAGCCCGCGCATGTTCGAAATGAATTCGACGCATGCGCGGTAGCTTCATAGGCATACGTAGGGTATACCAAGATGGCGGCGACGGCATCGAATGTGACGAGCGCATGCTCGTCGTAGTCGATGACGTCACCGCGTACACTCCATTCAAAGAACCGCGGGTTCTTTGAAACGAGCGTGTGTACACTCGGCCGGGACAAGTTTCTTGTCCAAGAATCTCGTCGAAAAAAACGACATGTTTTTTTCAACGAGAATCTCGGCCGTGTGTACGAAGGCTCAGTGAGGGAAAGTGTCAGTGTACTATTCTGTGCTAAACCAATCTTGCTGAAGCATATTGCAAATCCTTGTGTTTAGGGACAGAGAAGGACACTCAGTGAGGGAAAGTGTCAGTGTACTATTCTGTGCTAAACCAATCTTGCTGAAGCATATTGCAAATCCTTGTGTTTAGGGACAGAGAAGGACACTCAGTGAGGGAAAGTGTCAGTGTACTATTCTGTGCTAAACCAATCTTGCTGAAGCATATTGCAAATCTTTGTGTTTAGGGACACAGAAGGACACTCAGTGAGGGAAAGTGTCAGTGTACTATTCTGTGCTAAACCAATCTTGCTGAAGCATATTGCAAATCTTTGTGTTTAGGGACAGAGAAGGACACTCAGTGAGGGAAAGTGTCAGTGTACTATTCTGTGCTAAACCAATGTTGCTGAAGCATATTGCAAATCTTTGTGTTTAGGGACACAGAAGGACACTCAGTGAGGGAAAGTGTCAGTGTACTATTCTGTGCTAAACCAATCTTGCTGAAGCATATTGCAAATCCTTGTGTTTAGGGACAGAGAAGGACACTCAGTGAGGGAAAGTGTCAGTGTACTATTCTGTGCTAAACCAATCTTGCTGAAGCATATTGCAAATCCTTGTGTTTAGGGACACAGAAGGACACTCAGTGAGGGAAAGTGTCAGTGTACTATTCTGTGCTAAACCAATCTTGCTGAAGCATATTGCAAATCCTTGTGTTTAGGGACAGAGAAGGACACTCAGTGAGGGAAAGTGTCAGTGTACTATTCTGTGCTAAACCAATCTTGCTGAAGCATATTGCAAATCCTTGTGTTTAGGGACAGAGAAGGACACTCAGTGAGGGAAAGTGTCAGTGTACTATTCTGTGCTAAACCAATCTTGCTGAAGCATATTGCAAATCCTTGTGTTTAGGGACAGAGAAGGACACTCAGGCCTAGTACACACGGCCGATTTTCTCGGCAAGAACCCGCAAGAAACTTGCTGGCAGAGAGGTCTTGCCGAGTAAATCGGTCGTGTGTACGCGGCTATCGGGTTTCTCGTCGAGAAAACCGACAAGAAACCTCAACGAGAAAATAGAGAACCTGCTCTCTATTTTCTTGTCGAGATTCTCCTCGGCATGTTTCTCGACGAGAAAAGTGAGTGTGTGTACACTTACCTGTCCTCCCGGAAGCCCGCGCATGTTCGAAATGAATTCGACGCATGCGCGGTAGCTTCATAGGCATACGTAGGGTATACCAAGATGGCGGCGACGGCATCGAATGTGACGAGCGCATGCTCGTCGTAGTCGATGACGTCACCGCGTACACTCCATTCAAAGAACCGCGGGTTCTTTGAAACGAGCGTGTGTACACTCGGCCGGGACAAGTTTCTTGTCCAAGAATCTCGTCGAAAAAAACGACATGTTTTTTTCAACGAGAATCTCGGCCGTGTGTACGAAGGCTCAGTGAGGGAAAGTGTCAGTGTACTATTCTGTGCTAAACCAATCTTGCTGAAGCATATTGCAAATCCTTGTGTTTAGGGACAGAGAAGGACACTCAGTGAGGGAAAGTGTCAGTGTACTATTCTGTGCTAAACCAATCTTGCTGAAGCATATTGCAAATCCTTGTGTTTAGGGACAGAGAAGGACACTCAGTGAGGGAAAGTGTCAGTGTACTATTCTGTGCTAAACCAATCTTGCTGAAGCATATTGCAAATCTTTGTGTTTAGGGACACAGAAGGACACTCAGTGAGGGAAAGTGTCAGTGTACTATTCTGTGCTAAACCAATCTTGCTGAAGCATATTGCAAATCTTTGTGTTTAGGGACAGAGAAGGACACTCAGTGAGGGAAAGTGTCAGTGTACTATTCTGTGCTAAACCAATGTTGCTGAAGCATATTGCAAATCTTTGTGTTTAGGGACACAGAAGGACACTCAGTGAGGGAAAGTGTCAGTGTACTATTCTGTGCTAAACCAATCTTGCTGAAGCATATTGCAAATCCTTGTGTTTAGGGACAGAGAAGGACACTCAGTGAGGGAAAGTGTCAGTGTACTATTCTGTGCTAAACCAATCTTGCTGAAGCATATTGCAAATCCTTGTGTTTAGGGACACAGAAGGACACTCAGTGAGGGAAAGTGTCAGTGTACTATTCTGTGTTAAACCAATCTTGCTGAAGCATATTGCAAATCCTTGTGTTTAGGGACAAAGAAGGACACTCAGTGAGGGAAAGTGTCAGTGTACTATTCTGTGCTAAACCAATCTTGCTGAAGCATATTGCAAATCCTTGTGTTTAGGGACACAGAAGGACACTCAGTGAGGGAAAGTGTCAGTGTACTATTCTGTGCTAAACCAATCTTGCTGAAGCATATTGCAAATCCTTGTGTTTAGGGACAGAGAAGGACACTCAGTGAGGGAAAGTGTCAGTGTACTATTCTGTGCTAAACCAATCTTGCTGAAGCATATTGGAAATCCTTGTGTTTAGGGACAGAGAAGGACACTCAGTGAGGGAAAGTGTCAGTGTACTATTCTGTGCTAAACCAATCTTGCTGAAGCATATTGCAAATCCTTGTGTTTAGGAACAGAGAAGGACACTCAGTGAGGGAAAGTGTCAGTGTACTATTCTGTGCTAAGCCAATCTTGCTGAAGCATATTGCAAATCCTTGTGTTTAGGGACAGAGAAGGACACTCAGTGAGGGAAAGTGTCAGTGTACTATTCTGTGCTAAACCAATCTTGCTGAAGCATATTGCAAATCCTTGTGTTTAGGGACAGAGAAGGACACTCAGTGAGGGAAAGTGTCAGTGTACTATTCTGTGCTAAACCAATCTTGCTGAAGCATATTGCAAATCCTTGTGTTTAGGGACACAGAAGGACACTCAGTGAGGGAAAGTGTCAGTGTACTATTCTGTGCTAAACCAATCTTGCTGAAGCATATTGCAAATCCTTGTGTTTAGGGACAGAGAAGGACACTCAGTGAGGGAAAGTGTCAGTGTACTATTCTGTGCTAAACCAATCTTGCTGAAGCATATTGCAAATCCTTGTGTTTAGGGACAGAGAAGGACACTCAGTGAGGGAAAGTGTCAGTGTACTATTCTGTGCTAAACCAATCTTGCTGAAGCATATTGCAAATCCTTGTGTTTAGGGACACAGAAGGACACTCAGTGAGGGAAAGTGTCAGTGTACTATTCTGTGCTAAACCAATCTTGCTGAAGCATATTGCAAATCCTTGTGTTTAGGGACAGAGAAGGACACTCAGTGAGGGAAAGTGTCAGTGTACTATTCTGTGCTAAACCAATCTTGCTGAAGCATATTGCAAATCCTTGTGTTTAGGGACAGAGAAGGACACTCAGTGAGGGAAAGTGTCAGTGTACTATTCTGTGCTAAACCAATCTTGCTGAAGCATATTGCAAATCCTTGTGTTTAGGGACAGAGAAGGACACTCAGTGAGGGAAAGTGTCAGTGTACTATTCTGTGCTAAACCAATCTTGCTGAAGCATATTGCAAATCCTTGTGTTTAGGGACAGAGAAGGACACTCAGTGAGGGAAAGTGTCAGTGTACTATTCTGTGCTAAACCAATGTTGCTGAAGCATATTGCAAATCCTTGTGTTTAGGGACACAGAAGGACACTCAGTGAGGGAAAGTGTCAGTGTACTATTCTGTGCTAAACCAATCTTGCTGAAGCATATTGCAAATCCTTGTGTTTAGGGACACAGAAGGACACTCAGTGAGGGAAAGTGTCAGTGTACTATTCTGTGCTAAACCAATCTTTCTGAAGCATATTGCAAATCCTTGTGTTTAGGGACAGAGAAGGACACTCAGTAAGGGAAAGTGTCAGTGTACTATTCTGTGCTAAACCAATCTTGCTGAAGCATATTGCAACTCCTTGTATTTAGGGACACAGAAGGACACTCAGTGAGGGAAAGTGTCAGTGTACTATTCTGTGCTAAACCAATCTTGCTGAAGCATATTGCAAATCCTTGTGTTTAGGGACAGAGAAGGACACTCAGTGAGGGAAAGTGTCAGTGTACTATTCTGTGCTAAACCAATCTTGCTGAAGCATATTGCAAATCCTTGTGTTTAGGGACAGAGAAGGACACTCAGTGAGGGAAAGTGTCAGTGTACTATTCTGTGCTAAACCAATCTTGCTGAAGCATATTGCAAATCCTTGTGTTTAGGGACACAGAAGGATAGGCAGGGGACAGTGTCAGTGTCATTGTTGCTAAGCCTCCTGCACAGTATACACCTGAAGCTAGCCCTTATTGCTGTTTTTCCCATCTCCCTGCAGGCCATCCATTAGAATGTCTGGTAGGCAAACAAGGAGAGGCAGACAGTCAGGAGCCAATAAAAGAGGGCAAGCAGGCTCTGTGTCTGGGGGCAACAGTGCTGGTCGTGGACGCGGTGCATTGTCATCAGCACATGGCCATGGGACACTCTTGTCCTTCTTTTCGGCAGCTGGACATGTTGAGCCACATCATGCCGAAGACTTGGTAGAGTGGATGACCAAGCCCTCCTCATCCTCCTCATCCTCTCTCACCCAGGCTCAGGGTACTGGCAAAGCAGCTGCCAAAGCGTTCTCTTCCCTGGTATCAATGTCATCATCAGTCACTCCTTCTCTAGACCCACCATGTCCTCCTCCTGAGGAGTCCCCCGAACTGTTTGAGCACAGTGTTGGGTACATGCTCCAGGAGGATGCCCAGCGTTTCGAAGGATCTGATGATGATACCCAGCTAGAGGAAGGCAGTAGCGTGAGAGCAGAGAGAGGGGATGCTCAAGAAGGACACCAATCTGGCAGTCATGTTCCAGCAGCTGCAGCATACTGCCAGATTGGCTCCAGTGATGAGGAGGGAGGGGATGATGAGGTCACTGACTCCACGTGGGTGCCTAATAGGAGAGAGGAGGAGGAGGATGAGGAGGAGGCACATCTCCAACGAGGCAGGATGCCCTTGGGTGGCCAGCGTAAGGGCAGCACACCGACGGAATCACACCGCAGAGCTCCGCCTGTGCAGGGCGCTGCCTCTGCCCGTCATTCAAAAAGTTCTTTGGTGTGGGCCTTTTTTGAGGCGAGTGCATCAGATCGCACAGCTGCTGTTTGCAACATATGTCTCAAGCGTATATCGCGTGGCCAAAACATCAGCCGCTTGGGCACCACATGCTTGACCAGACAAATGTTGACCCGCCATGCAGCTCGTTGGCAAGCCTACCTTAAAGACCCACACCAAAGAACAAAGCGGACCTCTCCTTGCACCGCATCAGCTGGGATCTCCAACCCCACTATACCTTCAGTCCTCTCTGAAACCTGCACTGAGAGGAATGAAGGTGTAGAATTAGGTGTGTCACAGCCAAGTACTTGCGGGCACTCTGCTAGCAGTACACCGACGTCCGATTCTAGCAGGCAAATTTCCCTGCCCCAGCTGCTGGACCGTCGAAAGAAGTTCACTCCCAGCCATCCACATGCCCAGCGGTTGAATGCTAGCTTGGCTAAATTGCTAGCGCTTCAACTGCTGCCTTTTCAGTTGGTAGACTCGGCCCCCTTCCGTGAGTTTGTGCAATGTGCGGTTCCTCAGTGGCAGGTTCCCAAACGCCACTTTTTCTCACGGAAGGCGATTCCGGCTCTCTACCGGCATGTGGAAGGCAATGTCTTGGCCTCGCTGGACAGGGCGGTCAGCGGTAAGGTGCATATTACCGCTGACTCATGGTCCAGCAGGCATGGACAGGGACGTTACCTTTCTTTCACGGCCCATTGGGTCACTCTTTTGGCAGCTGGGAAGGATGCAGGACAAGGTGCAGTAGTGTTGGAGGTTGTTCCACCGCCACGCCTCCAAAATGCTACTACTGGTTGTGACACACCTCTCTCCTCCACCCCCTCCTCTTCTTCTTCCTCCATGACCTCTTCCTGTGCTTTGTCCTCGGAACCAGCGGTGCTCCGTAGGCATTCAAGGGGCTACGCAAGTACGCAGGCAAAAAGATGCCATGCCGTGCTTGCGCTGGTGTGTTTGGGGGACAGGAGCCACACTGGGGCAGAGGTCCTGTCTGCTCTGCAGGGGCAGGCCGAGAGGTGGTTGACGCCACGCCAGCTTAAGCCAGGAATGGTGGTTTGCGACAATTGCACCAACCTCCTCTCTGCCCTCCGACAGGGACAACTGACCCATGTGCCCTGTGTGGCTCACGTCCTTAACCTGGTGGTGCAGCGGTTCTTGGGCAGGTACCCGGGCTTACAGGATGTCCTGAGGCAGGCCAGGAAAGTCTGTGTGCATTTCCGCAGATCTTATAATGCCAGTGCTCGCCTGGCTGAGCTGCAAAAGGAGTTGAACCTGCCCAAGAACCGCCTTATATGTGACATGCCCACCAGGTGGAACTCAACGTTGGGCATGCTGCAGCGGCTGCACACGCAGCAGAGGGCCATCAATGAGTACCTGTGCGACTATGGCACCAGGACAGGGTCAGGGGAGCTTGGTTTTTTTTCACCACGCCAGTGGGGCATGATCAGGGATGCATGCACTGTCCTGGCACCATTTGAGGAGGCCACGAGGATGGTGAGCAGTGACAGTGCATGCATCAGTGACACTGTACCTCTTGTCCACCTGTTGGAGCACACGCTGCGTGGAATAATGGACAGGGCACTTGAGGCAGAACAGAGGCAGGAAGAGGAGGACTTCCTTGCCTCTCAAGGCCCCCTTTACCCAGACAGTGTTCCTTCTGTCCCACCCATCGCACAGGAAGAGGAGGAGGAGGAGGAGGAGGATTGTGTCAGCATGGAGGTGGAGCCTGGCACTCAGCATCATCAGCAGCAGTCTTTTAGGGATGATTTACAGCCCCAAGAAACCAGTGGACTTGTACGTGGCTGGGAGGAGGTGGCTGCGGATCATGTCGTCCTTAGTGACCCAGAGGACTCCGGACTGAATGCCTCAGCTAACCTACGCTGCATGGCCTCCCTGATCCTGCAAAGTCTGCGGAAGGATCCTCGTATTCTTCGGATCAA
Organism: Rana muscosa; assembly: GCA_029206835.1. NCBI lineage: Eukaryota > Metazoa > Chordata > Amphibia > Anura > Ranidae > Rana > Rana muscosa. Next base: position 201,633,911 of record CM055118.1, read on the forward strand.
GGAGAGGGACCATTACTGGCTGGCCACTCTCCTTGATCCACGGTACAAGGGTAAGGTTGCGGACCTTATGTTACCGTCGCAGAGGGAGCAGAGGATGAGACAACTCCGGGAGGCCTTGCAGAAAGGTCTGTGCAACGCGTTCCCAGAGACTGGGAGGTTACAAACTCCTGGTCCTGGACAACGAGTTGCTGAGGCTTCGGTCAGTCAAAGAAGGAGCGGTGGGGAAGGTGGCCGTCTGACCGATGCGTTCAGACAATTCTTTTGTCCGCAGCCCCAAAGTATGATCGGTTCCAGCAACCATCGCCAGCGTCTGATATACATGGTGCAGGAATACCTAGGGGCAAGGTCAGACTTGGACACCTTCCCCACCGAAAATCCTCTGGCTTACTGGGTCTTGAGGATGGATCACTGGCCAGAGCTTGCACAGTATGCAATTGAGCTACTGGCCTGTCCTGCATCCAGCGTTCTTTCAGAACGCACATTCAGTGCTGCTGGAGGATTTGTCACGGATCACAGGGTGCGCCTGTCCACCGACTCGGTTGATCGACTGACTTTCATCAAGATGAACCAGTCTTGGATCACCACCAGCTACCACACACCTGATGCTGATATAACAGACTAATTTGTTTTAAAATGTCACATCCCTTCAAGACTGATGCTGATGCTGAGTGCCTGTGCTGTTATGTTGACTGGCTATCCTCCTCCTCCTCAATGATCCGATTGATGATGATAGCTTGGAAGAACATTTTTGTTTCTGGGTGACGCCACCAGTGCCTAAGGCCCAATTTTTCAGCCCCTGTTTAACAGGGGCGTGTAATTACAATTTTTGATGCAATACTTTGCAACAGGGCTCATTGCTGTGCTCCAAGTACAGTATCTGTGAGGGGTTGCAGTGTTGTGCCACCAGTGCCCAAGGCCCAATTTTTCAGCCCCTGTTTAACAGGGGCGTGTAATTACAATTTTTGATGCAATACTTTGCAACAGGGCTCATTGCTGTGCTCCAAGTACAGTATCTGTGAGGGGTTGCAGTGTTGTGCCACCAGTGCTTAAGGCCCAATTTTTCAGCCCCTGTTTAACAGGGGCGTGTAATTACAATTTTTGATGCAATACTTTGCAACAGGGCTCATTGCTGTGCTCCAAGTACAGTATCTGTGAGGGGTTGCAGTGTTGTGCCACCAGTGCCTAAGGCCCAATTTTTCAGCCCCTGTTCAACAGGGGCATGCAATTATAATTATTGATCTAATAATTCACAGCAGGGCCCATTGCTGTGCCCACCAAGAGTAACTGTGAGGCCTTACAGTGTTGTGGCACCAGCACCACCACCAAAGGCCCAATTTTTCCTACCACTGTTCAACAATTATATGTAATTACAATTCCTGATATAATAGTTGACAGCAGGGCGTTCCAGCACCCACCAAGAGTAACTGTGACTGCTTACAGTGTTGTGCCAACACCAACACCTAAGGGGCCAATTTCTGCAGAGTATATACGGCAGGTCCCTACTTTCAAACATCCAACTTTCAAACGACTCCTACTTGCAAACGGAAGAAGACAACAGGAAGTGAGAGGAAATCTACCCCTAGGAAGGAAAATTCTCTCCTGTAAGAATTAATATGGGAGAAAGGTGTCTCCTCTCTACTGATGCTTTATCACCAATCCTTGTTTCAATAAAAACACCACATTTCAAAAACAGTTGTCATTGGGACGGAAAGTGAGGTGAAATGTACTGAACAGGGGCACAGACAGCAAAACAAATGTTACAGGGGTGATAACCCTTCCCTATGTTTTCCAAAAAGCTTAAAAATATATTTTTTGGCTGGAGCTACACTTAAACAATGTACCAGTTCAAAATTACAAACAGATTCTACATAAGAACAAACCAACAGTCCCTGTCTTGTATGCACCGCCTGTATACGGCTGTTCAGAGTATATAGGGCCTTTTTTATTTTGTGTGCGGGGTTCCCCTTAATATCCATACAAGACCCAAAGGGGCTGGTAATGGGCTGGGGTAGGGGGGGGGGGGGGCTGTGATGGGGTAGCTATGCCATTTTTCTTAAAGATTTTCATCCATATTACCGGGACCAGACATTGCATTAAAGCCGCAAGCAGTTTTAAATGGCTTTTTTTTTCCTTTAGAAATGTCATTTTGTGCAGGGACAGTTCTAAACACAGGAAACACGTGGCACTTCACAGGCATACTTTAGACACCCCCCAGGTACGATATTTAAAGGAATATTTGTTTTTGTTTTTTTCACTTTATGCATCATTAAAATGACTGCTCCCGAAAAACGCCGTTTTTAAAACTTCTTTTTGCATTGATACATGTCCCCTGGTGCAGAAACCGGGTTCCCAAACCCTTTTTAGGACAATAACATGCATACTAGTCGTTATAATTAAAACTTTAGAATTTGAACGTTCGCATCCATTGTATTTAATAGGGTTCTAATGTTCGTGCGAACTTTCGGTCCGTTCGCGGGTTCTGGTGCGAACCGAACCCGGGGGTGTTCGGCTCATCACTACTCCCGGCTTGCCTTTTCTCCCATCCCACAGACCCACATCATGAGGCTCCAGCCACTCTGTTTAGCTCCCTTGCACCATGACATCGCACAACCCGGTCAGGTACGCCTCTGCTAGACCCGTCCCCCACCGGTGCCACCTGAGCGCACTGTAGCAACTCAGATGATCTCCGGGGGCTACGGAGTCTTTACTGGCAACCTTTTTTCCTGTCTTGAGAAAAGCGCCTGTTTTTTACTGACTGCCAGTAAAAATACTGATGGTTGGCAACACTGGCACCTACCTAGGAGGGTGCTACAATTGCAATGCATAGCCTTTTGCATAGTCTGCTGTGTCACAAGTGACAATAATTTAAAGGAATGGATAATGCAGCCCCCTTTTCTATAAAAGGTTTAGATCACAGCAGCCAAATTGTGTTATGAATTGCTGACAAAGCTGCAAAGGGAAGGATCATGTTTTTTCTTTTTTCTTTTTTTTGGCATTGGTACATGTCCCTGATGACAGTGCCCATGTTTTCTTGTATTTTGTATTAATTTGTGATTGTATATCTGCCCGTAATTCAGTTTTACCAAAAAAAAAAACAACCCTTACACACTCAAACTAATTTGGGCTGGATATGACTTATAGGTTTAGCAAAGTCCGGGGGCCCCTTGAGGCCTAATGGTGACCTCCAGAGTTAGGGACAGCTGACATCTTTTGAGTAGAGTGGGCTACAAGGCATAGTGGATGTAATGCAAGGTAGACTGATGGAGGCCAGACACTTCTTGATTGCAAAGAGATTTATTGTCTCTTAAAAAGAACTGTGGGAGAGGGGGGTTAGGGTCAGGACACTCCTTAGCAGACGCCATGTCAATTGCCAGACTCCGAGACTTCTATAGGCAGACAGCCATGCAGAGAAAGGCATCAAGCTAGACACCACATCTGCATGGGTAGGACTGCTGTCTCCTATGGCAACAATCTTGTAACAGTTTCTAGCAACTCCTTCACTTCTTCTACAATCTCCTATTGTAGAACTTCACTCAGCTGAGCTCCCAGTCTTTCACTAGACTAACAGATCCACTCACCACTGGATCTCCTGAGCTCTTCCAATCTTCTCACCCAGTATCATCCTCAAGCATCACTGGGTCCCTGGCTTGGCACTCACAGATACTCCTCAAGCTTCACCCCGCTGGCCTGCTAGGTCCCTGGCTTGACATACAATAATACTCCACAAGCATCACCTCCACTGGCTTGGTCCCTGGCTTGGCACCTGCTGAAGTTTTCCCAATTCTTTACCGTCCCCGGCTGGTGAGAACACTGCTCAGGTACTTGCTTCAGCTACTCACAATGGTCTCCGGTAGTAGGGTGGATGGTCCCTTAGTGAGAACAGCTTCCCCTTTACCTCCGACCATAGCTGGTTCTCCGGCTGGCAGAATAGTTGCTTTTGGTTAGACTGCAAGCCGCAGTCCCAACCCTATGCTGCTCTCTTGCTTCTGGATAGGTCCTCAGAGAGCCTAGCAGCCAGATGTCCCCGGGATAGGGCCAAGACTTTTGGCCTAGCAACCCAGGGCATTACAACACACGTCCACCCAGGCAGCCGTCCAGGTGGCACAGAACCCAGATCACCTGTCTCCACCCAAATAAATAGGTCCCCTCAGCAGGCTAAGGGATCCAAGAAAATCCCTGCCCATTGGCTGAGACCAGGTACCCGGCCACCTAGCGACAGAAGAGAGAAGTGCAGCAATTTCAGAGTTAGGGTGAAATCAATTAACCTCCTGACAATTAGCCATGACAAGACAACTATCACTTGGCAGATAAATTTAATAGCCACCCTGTCTAAACACCAGGGTGCTGCATCAGTATGGAATATTTTGTTAGGCCTTTTACAAGAAGGGGACAAGAATTGTGGCTTTCCATTTTAAGGGATTGTGCTCTTGGAACTTGGAAAGGGGCCTGAAATAGGTAACCTACGCACCTCTTGACTGTTACAGAAATAAATAAGCAGAAATATAGCTGAGCAAATCAAAATATCCTCTGCAACAATTTTAACCAAATTCTGACAATATAAGACTTTCAAGAGAGTTGCAAAGAGTTGGCAATAGACTTTCAGTACTCTGTAGACAACCTCCTGTAATAGGGAGAGGCATGCAATCAGATCCGTCCAGCATCACACATGCCAGAGTGACTTGTTATCTGAACTCATTAACAGTGACATCTACGGGAAAGATCTCAGTTCTGGGACAAGAGACAAACATTGGGTTTGTTTTCTGTAATAACGGGGTGTTGATGTGATCTCTGGGAGTAATACAGAATTACTTCTATTTCTATGGCGGTGGGAGGGCACAAAACAAAAACACAATTGATGCTGTTCAATGTGCTGACACAGTGTCACTGCTCCCTATTGTGTGGAGGTTATAGATGAAGCTAATAGAAAAACAAAGCAGTTATACAAGCTCATCTAATAGATCTTGTATCTTGTTTTGTTTTAAGAGTCAGCAATCCTCAGCCCCCTTCATGTTAAAGACCTACAGAAATATGACATGTACTTTAAGGTCAACCCAACCAAAACTTTTGATTAGACTGGGTAAGGGTTGGATCCTCGGGCCACACAACCCTACAGGCAGATGTAAAAGACACTCATTATTCCAGCTCTGTAATCATGAATGCAAATGTATTTTTCATGTATTTTAATTTAAGCAGTGTAAGTACGTTGGTTATTAGCCTCTTGCAGCCCCTGCACAGCAAAGCTCAGTCTAGGAGAGGTAAAATGAGTCAATCAGTTAATATGCTGATAAAAAGCATTTCTCTATATCACAGGAAGTGGGTTAAATGAGACTGGCTGTCCTTTAATCCAAAAAACTAAGATTATTTTGTTGTGAAAAGAGGTACTGTGGGGGTGGTTAATTTTTTTAAGCTGAAGTTCAGCTTTAACTTAGTCTGTGCCCCTATTTAGAAGATGCCAGAAAAAGATGTTAGAGAAAACCCCCAAACTTTAAATTTGACAGGTGTCAGACTGAAGAGCAAATGAGGGGTAACAGATAACAATACCAACACATTCTGGCTCAGATGTCCTTTTATGAAGCAGTGAACAGCGGTGATCCCGAGGATCGCCACTGATCACAGTCCATAAACAGTTTATGAAAAAGAGATATTCAGGGGGAGAACGTGTCTGAACATGTTCTCCTGCCGATGATCTCTGCACACTGAGAATCCTCATTAACTAACACAGAAACGGACAGTTTATGAAGCTGAAAACGCAGCGCTTCACTGGCGATCTGAGTAACAATTCACCTCCCAGATTCACCAACTGAGAGGTGGAGAATCGGGGAGTGAAAAGAGAATCTGGGGGGATCGGAGGGGGAAGAAGGAAGATTATTAACTTCCTTCTACCTCGATCAGACCCCCCAAGACAGTAACCATGCCCCCCTGTCAAATTTATGTGTATATATGTAGCGCACCTATATAAATATACACATATATACACACACATATATATATATATATATATGTGTAGCGGGTATACACTTTTCTGTGTGTTTAAAACTGGCAGAGACACCAGTGATGTGCAGTTCCCTGCAGCCCCACGGGTGGCGCTGTCGCCTTGGGCTGGGGTTGAACCATTGCTGTGTGCTATGCTCCCTTTTTGTCCTCCCTCGGCAGCAGTATGGTGGGGCGGGGAACCCGCCGTGCTTACTGGGAGAGGGTATAAAGGGGCCGGCCATCATTGTCACGTGGTTGAGTCCCGGGGCACCTTCAGCCTGTGGGCGGTGGTTCGTGTCGGTCCTATAGGCGGCCTAGACCTAGAGGACGTTCGGAGGTCGTGTTCCATCCCAGGCACCTTTAGCCTGGGGTGAGGTACTCGGATGGAGGTCTGGAGCTCAGTGCCCACCACTGAGTTCCGCGAGGGAAGGAGGTCCTAGGGAACCCCAGGAGTGGGTACCCGAATCCGGAAGGCGTAATGGACCGGTGGGAGATACTTGCTTGAAGACCTGGTGCAGCATATTGCCAGTGACAGGTGAGCCTCTCATCGGAGACCGCCTGGAAGGAAATCCCCCCTCGCTCATAGACCGCAACCCACTTTCAGGAAGGAAAGTGGAGAGTTTATTGTGTCTGGGCCTACTCGCATCCACACCTCCTTGTCTGTTCTGTTCTCTAAAGGAGTCCAACTGATTGTGTTCACTTTTGCATTGAGAAGAATAAAGGAGTGTTGGACTTTAATGGTGTGGGGCTCGTTTTCTGGCAGACATTGTTCAAGGTAACTCTCTTTGGAGGTTCCAGGTGCAGAACACCGACCCGAAGGTAAAATAAGAACTTTGCTTACACCACACAAACATCTGAGGTGAAGGCTTGGCGTGGTGACCCTGTACTCTCTCCTCTAAGGTACCCCTAGACAAGAGACAGACGAGCTGATAAAGAGAGGAGAGAGAGGGGGTCGCTACACGTGGTGGCTCGGGTCCGGGATTGGTGTTCGTGCTATTACGGAGTTGAACGTGTCTGCCGGGAGGAGTTCCGAGTAGGTGGGCCACGTTATTGGCCAAAGTGCATCCCTGCTCGAAGTCGTGGACATGACCCAGTGAAGGGAAAGGCCCGCGCAGAAGAGCGAGAGAAGGGGGTAGCCCAGCCGTGTGAAGTAGTACATGTGGGGGTTTCTATTTGCACTGCGCCACCAGGCACACCCCCACCGCTTAGTTCGTGGGCGTGACTCAGAAAGGAAAAAGAAGACAAGCCCGCAAACTGGAGCAAAAGGGGAGGAGTCCAATACGTGTGAAGGACTACACGTGGGACGTTGGCGCAAAACTTTGCAGTGCGCGATGGACCAACAGCAAGTCACCATGTTCGGACAAACAACGTGGGTTCCACTTCATCCTTCTACCACGTCTTTGACTGCTGCTGCTCCGGTGACCGAAACAGGGATTCAGCTAAAGCCAAGGGGACGATTCGCCCTGTATTCATGCATGGACGTTGAGGCCCTGGGTGTGATTTGTCCCGGCTGTTCGGGACTGGTGTGCCAACTGAAGCCATTCGGGCGATGCAAGGCCTGTGGGGAGTTTCTATTTGAAGTAGATCCAGCGGTTGAGAAGCCCAGGACCATTTACCCTGGCCGTGTTGCAGGCAGCACCACTCAGAGAGGAGGAATCACCGCTTTGACAGCCATCCCTGTGCGCACTGCAGCGACCGCGGAGGAGGTCGCGACTACTCAACGGGAGAAATCCGAGGATGCTGACTCGGTCACCACTGTCTCACAGCGTCCACCACCGAAGAGAAAGACCGGCATGGTAGCCCCGACCAGCGGTTGTGGTGGACCATCCCGCCCGCCTACGCCCGACCCAGAGGGATCCGTCGGCAGGAGTTCCGGACGTCCCGCCTCAAGTAAAGGCCGAGGTAAGCCAGGCGGAGAGATTTGGTGTGTGGGAGGAGGTGGTAATTCAGTCTCCACTACGGGCTACCTGCCTGCGGAGGAGTGTGACACCTCCGACCTGGAGTCGCTCTCCGATTTGGGAGACGATGTCGCCATTGATGAACTGTTTGCTGAAAAGGGCTGGGACAAAGTACCTCTTGCCTCATCCCGCAGAACCAGGGACCCACCCATGTCTACAGGGGATAGTACACCCCGGGTGGAGGCACCAGCGCCTGAAGTGGGGTCCCGTCCCCAGCCTGCCCTTACATTCCCGGTACCCCCTACACCTGGGACCGGGGAAAAGAGACTGTTGTTGCGGGCACCTATGCCCAGATCAGATGTGATCAAGGTCCCTCGCCACCCGGACTCAATAGTTTTGCCTGGCGAAGGGGACAGAGCCACTATGCCTCCTCTGGCGAGACTACAACGCCTATTTGGCCAGAAGGTTGCTGCTGAGTACGGATGGGAGTATCCATACTTGTCCAAGGAGTTGCTGTATGAGGTGGAAGTGTGTCGGGAGCGCTGGTACAATGACTTTGTGTGGACCCACCTTCAGGTTCCACACGCCCGCAGGTACCTGGCATGCTCCCCTAAGGCCTCTCAGCGTTTTAAAGATTGCAAGGCAGAATGGATGTTGGGACGGCACATCCACGCGGATAAGGTGCTGATCCGGCGCAAAGAAGGGGATGATGTCGAGTACCATCTGGAGACCATGGATCAGCATTTGAAACCACTTGTTTTGCCCCATCCCCGTTTCTATCTGTAGGAGGAAAGAGACACCGTTCTTGTTTCTTATGCTGCTGAACTTTCTGGGGCTTGTTGTCCCTGTTACCCAGAGGAATGAAGGACTGTTTCTGTGTTTTGTTCTTCAATTTCCCAACAAGAGATCATGGACTTTGGGGTAGATAGGGCTCAAGAGAAGAAGAGAAGTTCCACAAGTGCAGTTACCGCGACGCTGTCACCAGGTGGCAGTGTTGCGCATCGTTAACACTTTTCACACACTCACTCTTTGGAGAAAAGGGATTTATTTACAAAGAAGTTTCTTTCCTCTTACATGAATACATGTGTCAGGGTTTATGTGTGTTAATTTTCTTTTTTTTCCTCTGCAGGAGAGCATCCCATCAAGACCACTGAGTATGGGGTGGGTCTTAGTCAGGATGGGTGGGGAAAAAGTGTAATGTGAATGTGATTCTAAAGTTATGGTTAAAATGTTGTTGTTTCCCTTCCCTTTCATGTAAGGCTCAGACACAATTGCTTCAGTTGACCAAGTTTTCAAAAGTTTGTTTTGTACAATTTGTAGTTGGTTTCTGGACTGGGCTATGCCAGCCGTTGAGGGCATGGTTTACTCCAGACACTAGGGACCAGTGTCAAATTACCAGGGGGAGAGTGTAGCGGGTATACACTTTTCTGTGTGTTTAAAACTGGCAGAGACACCAGTGATGTGCAGTTTCCTGCAACCCCACGGGTGGCGCTGTCGCCTTGGGCTGGGGTTGAACCATTGCTGTGTGCTGTGCTTCCTTTTTGTCCTCCCTCAGCAGCGGTATGGTGGGGCGGGGAACCCGCCGTGCTTGCTGGGAGAGGGTATAAAGGGGCCGGCCATCTTTGTCACGGGGTCGAGTCCCGGGCACCTTCAGCCTGTGGGCGGTGGTTCGTGTCAGTCCTATAGGCGGCCTAGGCCTAGAGGACGTTCGGAGGTCGTGTTCCATCCCAGGCACCTTTAGCCTGGGGTGAGGTACTCAGATGGAGGTCTGGAGCTTAGTGCCCACCACTGAGTTCCGCGAGGGAAGGAGATCCTAGGGAACCCCGGGACTGGGTACCCGAATCCGGAAGGCGTAATGGACCGGTGGGAGATACTTGCTTGAAGACCTGGTGCAGAATATTGCCAGTGACAGGTGAGCCTCTCATCGGAGACCGCCTGGAAGGAAATCCCCCCTCGCTCGGAGACCGCAACCCACTTTCAGGAAGGAAAGTGGAGAGTTCATTGTGTCTGGGCCTACTCGCATCCACACCTCCTTGTCTGTTCTGTTCTCTAAAGGAGTCCAACTGATTGTGTTCACTTTTGCATTGAGAAGAATAAAGGAGTGTTGGACTTTAATGGTGTGGGGCTCGTTTTCTGGCAGACATTGTTCAAGGTAACTCTCTTTGGAGGTTCCAGGTGCAGAACACCGACCCGAAGGTAAAATAAGAACTTTGCTTACACCACACAAACATCTGAGGTGAAGGCTTGGCGTGGTGACCCTGTACTCTCTCCTCTAAGGTACCCCTAGACAAGAGACAGACGAGCTGATAAAGAGAGGAGAGAGAGGGGGTCGCTACACGTGGTGGCTCGGGTCCGGGATTGGTGTTCGTGCTATTACGGAGTTGAACGTGTCTGCCGGGAGGAGTTCCGAGTAGGTGGGCCACGTTATTGGCCAAAGTGCATCCCTGCTCGAAGTCGTGGACATGACCCAGTGAAGGGAAAGGCCCGCGCAGAAGAGCGAGAGAAGGGGGTAGCCCAGCCGTGTGAAGTAGTACATGTGGGGGTTTCTATTTGCACTGCGCCACCAGGCACACCCCCACCGCTTAGTTCGTGGGCGTGACTCAGAAAGGAAAAAGAAGAGAAGCCCGCGAACTGGAGCAAAAGGGGAGGAGTCCAATACGTGTGAAGGACTACACGTGGGACGTTGGCGCAAAACTTTGCAGTGCGCGATGGACCAACAGCAAGTCACCATGTTCGGACAAACAACGTGGGTTCCACTTCATCCTTCTACCACGTCTTTGACTGCTGCTGCTCCGGTGACCGAAACAGGGATTCGGCTAAAGCCAAGGGGACGATTCGCCTTGTATTCATGCATGGATGTTGAGGCCCTGGGTGTGATTTGTCCCGGCTGTTCGGGACTGGTGTGCCAACTGAAGCCATTCGGGCGATGCGAGGCCTGTGGGGAGTTTCTATTTGAAGTAGATCCAGCGGTTGAGAAGCCCAGGACCATTTACCCTGGCCGTGTTGCAGGCAGCACCACTCAGAGAGGAGGAATCACCGCTTTGACAGCCATCCCTGTGCGCACTGCAGCGACCGCGGAGGAGGTCGCGACTACTCAACGGGAGAAATCCGAGGATGCTGACTCGGTCACCACTGTCTCACAGCGTCCACCACCGAAGAGAAAGACCGGCATGGTAGCCCCGACCAGCGGTTGTGGTGGACCATCCCGCCCGCCTACGCCCGACCCAGAGGGATCCGTCGGCAGGAGTTCCGGACGTCCCGCCTCAAGTAAAGGCCGAGGTAAGCCAGGCGGAGAGATTTGGTGTGTGGGAGGAGGTGGTAATTCAGTCTCCACTACGGGCTACCTGCCTGCGGAGGAGTGTGACACCTCCGACCTGGAGTCGCTCTCCGATTTGGGAGACGATGTCGCCATTGATGAACTGTTTGCTGAAAAGGGCTGGGACAAAGTACCTCTTGCCTCATCCCGCAGAACCAGGGACCCACCCATGTCTACAGGGGATAGTACACCCCGGGTGGAGGCACCAGCGCCTGAAGTGGGGTCCCGTCCCCAGCCTGCCCTTACATTCCCGGTACCCCCTACACCTGGGACCGGGGAAAAGAGACTGTTGTTGCGGGCACCTATGCCCAGATCAGATGTGATCAAGGTCCCTCGCCACCCGGACTCAATAGTTTTGCCTGGCGAAAGGGACAGAGCCACTATGCCTCCTCTGGCGAGACTACAACGCCTATTTGGCCAGAAGGTTGCTGCTGAGTACGGATGGGAGTATCCATACTTGTCCAAGGAGTTGCTGTATGAGGTGGAAGTGTGTCGGGAGCGCTGGTACAATGACTTTGTGTGGACCCACCTTCAGGTTCCACACGCCCGCAGGTACCTGGCATGCTCCCCTAAGGCCTCTCAGCGTTTTAAAGATTGCAAGGCAGAATGGATGTTGGGACGGCACATCCACGCGGATAAGGTGCTGATCCGGCGCAAAGAAGGGGATGATGTCGAGTACCATCTGGAGACCATGGATCAGCATTTGAAACCACTTGTTTTGCCCCATCCCCGTTTCTATCTGTAGGAGGAAAGAGACACCGTTCTTGTTTCTTATGCTGCTGAACTTTCTGGGGCTTGTTGTCCCTGTTACCCAGAGGAATGAAGGACTGTTTCTGTGTTTTGTTCTTCAATTTCCCAACAAGAGATCATGGACTTTGGGGTAGATAGGGCTCAAGAGAAGAAGAGAAGTTCCACAAGTGCAGTTACCGCGACGCTGTCACCAGGTGGCAGTGTTGCGCATCGTTAACACTTTTCACACACTCACTCTTTGGAGAAAAGGGATTTATTTACAAAGAAGTTTCTTTCCTCTTACATGAATACATGTGTCAGGGTTTATGTGTGTTAATTTTCTTTTTTTTCCTCTGCAGGAGAGCATCCCATCAAGACCACTGAGTATGGGGTGGGTCTTAGTCAGGATGGGTGGGGAAAAAGTGTAATGTGAATGTGATTCTAAAGTTATGGTTAAAATGTTGTTGTTTCCCTTCCCTTTCATGTAAGGCTCAGACACAATTGCTTCAGTTGACCAAGTTTTCAAAAGTTTGTTTTGTACAATTTGTAGTTGGTTTCTGGACTGGGCTATGCCAGCCGTTGAGGGCATGGTTTACTCCAGACACTAGGGACCAGTGTCAAATTACCAGGGGGAGAGTGTAGCGGGTATACACTTTTCTGTGTGTTTAAAACTGGCAGAGACACCAGTGATGTGCAGTTTCCTGCAACCCCACGGGTGGCGCTGTCGCCTTGGGCTGGGGTTGAACCATTGCTGTGTGCTGTGCTTCCTTTTTGTCCTCCCTCGGCAGCGGTATGGTGGGGCGGGGAACCCGCCGTGCTTGCTGGGAGAGGGTATAAAGGGGCCGGCCATCTTTGTCACGGGGTCGAGTCCCGGGCACCTTCAGCCTGTGGGCGGTGGTTCGTGTCAGTCCTATAGGCGGCCTAGGCCTAGAGGACGTTCGGAGGTCGTGTTCCATCCCAGGCACCTTTAGCCTGGGGTGAGGTACTCAGATGGAGGTCTGGAGCTTAGTGCCCACCACTGAGTTCCGCGAGGGAAGGAGATCCTAGGGAACCCCGGGACTGGGTACCCGAATCCGGAAGGCGTAATGGACCGGTGGGAGATACTTGCTTAAAGACCTGGTGCAGCATATTGCCAGTGAAAGGTGAGCCTCTCATCGGAGACCGCCTGGAAGGAAATCCCCCCTCGCTCAAAGACCGCAACCCACTTTCAGGAAGGAAAGTGGAGAGTTCATTGTGTCTGGGCCTACTCGCATCCACACCTCCTTGTCTGTTCTCTAAAGGAGTCCAACTGATTGTGTTCACTTTTGCATTGAGAAGAATAAAGGAGTGTTGGACTTTAATGGTGTGGGGCTCGTTTTCTGGCAGACATTGTTCAAGGTAACTCTCTTTGGAGGTTCCAGGTGCAGAACACCGACCCAAAGGTAAAATAAGAACTTTGCTTACACCACACAAACATCTGAGGTGAAGGCTTGGCGTGGTGACCCCGCACTCTCTCCTCTAAGGTACCCCTAGACAAGAGACAGACGAGCTGATAAAGAGAGGAGAGAGAGGGGGTCGCTACATATGTATATATAACGTGTGTGTGTGTATATATATATATATATATATATATATATATATATATATATATATATATATATATATGTGTATATATTATGTAGGGGGACTCTTTGTTTTATTAGCATTAACCACGCCGTCTGTCCGTGTACTGAACAGTGATAATTTATCACTGCTTAATAAACTGACATTTCAGTGTTTCTGTGAATTTCTGGTACTATAATCTTGCTATGTCTCACGAGATTCCAGTATCAGGGGGCGTTCTCCACTGTTTGAAGCGTTTGTAGATCAGTTCGCTCCTCCAAAGGAGAAGCGATCTACAAAGCTTCATAAACTGGCATCCAGAGGAGAACGATCTCCTCTGAGAATGCCGGAGATTCAAGCAGTGAAATTTTTTCGATGCTTCATAAAAGGGACACCTTAGTGAGGAATAGTTAGAATACACACACAGTGATATAGGCAGCAATTAAACCTGACAAATTCTAACCCTTGCCTACTTCTTCTAAAGCCAAATAAAGTTTTGGGATGCTTGGACTTTGAATTGAGTCTTGTAATTCTGTATGTTATTCCTATCAAACAGTATGTAGGGCTCACTCGCACAGGAGCCTGCTGTTTAGGTCATATGGTCTTTTCCCATAGTTGCTTGCGCAGGCAGGCACACAGTCACTTCTTAAGCTCAATGAACAGTCTAGGGCAGTGATGGCGAACCTATGGCACGCGTGCCACAGCTGGCACTCCGAGCCCTCTCTGTGGGCACTCAGCACGCCGCCAGGATAGCAGAGGGAATCCCCCAGCAAGGCAGTCACTTTCACTGGCGGTGCAGGCACGGAGGAGCAGACTCCTCCTATCTTGAGTGCGATTGGGCAGTGGGGCGGCAGATGCGAGTAAAGCCCTCCCTGCATGCACTGAGGGCAGCCAATTGGAAAGGACATGGAGTGTCTGCTCTGTAAGCAGCGTGTGATGCCTGTAATGCTGTGTATGGAGGAGAATGACTCCTCCCTTCCTGGACGTGGAGAGCGGCTTCCTGTGCAGGGGCTCGGCGCTGAAGCATGGCAATGTGGAGGACTTTGTACATACACAGGTAGGACAGTGCTATGGGGGAAGGAGGGGACGGCAAGGACACTGCTGTGTATGTGGGGGGGATGTGAAGGGGCAGAGGACACTGCTTTTGGAAGGGCCTTCACATCATCCTACTGATCCTATGCATCCATCTCTGATCCCAGTACATGCATCCATCCCTGATCCCAGTACATGCATCCATCTCTGATCCCAGTACATGCATCCATCCCTGATCCCAGTACATGCATCCATCCCTGATCCCAGTACATGCATCCATCCCTGATCCCAGTACATGCATCCACCCCTGATCCCAGTACATGCATCCACCCCTGATCCCAGTACATGCATCCACCTCTGATCCCAGTACATGCATCCATCCCTGATCCCAGTACATGCATCCATCCCTGATCCCAGTACATGCATCCATCCCTGATCCCAGTACATGCATCCATCCCTGATCCCAGTACATGCATCCATCCCTGATCCCAGTACATGCCTCCATCCCTGATCCCAGTACATGCATCCATCCCTGATCCCAGTACATGCATCCATCCTTGATCCCAGTACATGCATCCATCCTTGATCCCAGTACATGCCTCCATCCCTGATCCCAGTACATACATCCATCCCTGATCCCAGTATTCTGAGCACATGCATCCATCCCTGATCCCAGTACATGCATCCATCCCTGATCCCAGTACATGCATCCATCTCTGATCCCAGTACATGCATCCATCCCTGATCCCAGTACATGCATCCACCTCTGATCCCAGTACATGCATCCACCTCTGATCCCAGTACATGCATCCACCTCTGATCCCAGTACATGCATCCATCCCTGATCCCAGTACATGCATCCATCTCTGTTCCCAGTACATGCATCCACCTCTGATCCCAGTACATGCATCCACCTCTGATCCCAGTACATGCATCCACCTCTGATCCCAGTACATGCATCCATCTCTGATCCCAGTACATGCATCCATCTCTGATCCCAGTACATGCATCCATCTCTGATCCCAGTACATGCATCCACCTCTGATCCCAGTACATGCATCCACCTCTGATCCCAGTACATGCATCCATCTCTGATCCCAGTACATGCATCCATCTCTGATCCCAGTACATGCATCCATCCCTGATCCCAGTACATGCATCCACCCCTGATCCCAGTACATGCATCCACCCCTGATCCCAGTACATGCATCCACCTCTGATCCCAGTACATGCATCCATCCCTGATCCCAGTACATGCATCCATCCCTGATCCCAGTACATGCATCCATCCCTGATCCCAGTACATGCCTCCATCCCTGATCCCAGTACATGCCTCCATCCCTGATCCCAGTACATGCCTCCATCCCTGATCCCAGTACATGCCTCCATCCTTGATCCCAGTACATGCATCCATCCTTGATCCCAGTACATGCCTCCATCCCTGATCCCAGTACATACATCCATCCCTGATCCCAGTATTCTGAGCACATGCATCCATCCCTGATCCCAGTACATGCATCCATCTCTGATCCCAGTACATGCATCCATCTCTGATCCCAGTACATGCATCCATCCCTGATCCCAGTACATGCATCCACCTCTGATCCCAGTACATGCATCCACCTCTGATCCCAGTACATGCATCCACCTCTGATCCCAGTACATGCATCCATCCCTGATCCCAGTACATGCATCCATCTCTGTTCCCAGTACATGCATCCACCTCTGATCCCAGTACATGCATCCACCTCTGATCCCAGTACATGCATCCACCTCTGATCCCAGTACATGCATCCACCTCTGATCCCAGTACATGCATCCATCTCTGATCCCAGTACATGCATCCATCTCTGATCCCAGTACATGCATCCATCTCTGATCCCAGTACATGCATCCACCTCTGATCCCAGTACATGCATCCACCTCTGATCCCAGTACATGCATCCATCTCTGATCCCAGTACATGCATCCATCTCTGATCCCAGTACATGCATCCATCTCTGATCCCAGTACATGCATCCATCCCTGATCCCAGTACATGCATCCACCCCTGATCCCAGTACATGCATCCACCCCTGATCCCAGTACATGCATCCACCTCTGATCCCAGTACATGCATCCATCCCTGATCCCAGTACATGCATCCATCCCTGATCCCAGTACATGCATCCATCCCTGATCCCAGTACATGCCTCCATCCCTGATCCCAGTACATGCCTCCATCCCTGATCCCAGTACATGCCTCCATCCCTGATCCCAGTACATGCCTCCATCCCTGATCCCAGTACATGCCTCCATCCTTGATCCCAGTACATGCATCCATCCTTGATCCCAGTACATGCCTCCATCCCTGATCCCAGTACATACATCCATCCCTGATCCCAGAATTCTGAGTACATACATCCATCTCTGATCCCAGAATTCTGAGCACATGCATCCATCTCTGATCCCAGAATTCTGAGCACATGCATCCATCCCTGATCCCAGAATTCTGAGCACATGCATCCATCTCTGATCCCAATACTCTGAGCACATGCATCCATCTCTGATCCCAATACTCTGAGCACATGCATCCATCTCTGATCCCAGTATTCTGAGCACATGCATCCATCCCTGATCCCAGGATTCTGAGCGTAACACACTCCTTTGAAAAAGCACAAAATTCATTTTCTGGGCAGAATTGTATGTTTTTGGTCCCTTAGGAATCATTCAGAGGGATGATCAGTCCCTTCCTCTGTACAGAGCCACTGGTAGGTTTAATTTCATGTTGGCACTTTGAAATAAATAAGTTGGTTTTGTGGCGCTGTTTGGGCACTCGGGCTCAAAAAGGTTCGCCATCACTGGTCTAGGGGTATGCTTTTCTGATGCTTTTTTGCAGAACTTGAGCTACAGTAGGAGTAGGGCAATTGTGTGATACTCCAGCAACTTTAAGCAACAACTTGAGGACTCGAATCTTCCTCCTAAGAATCTAAGCACAGTCCTTGCCATAGAACGCCATAGATAATGTCCCCTTTAGGCAACTCTGACTCTTAGCACACGAGGGATAGCAGCAGCACACAGTCTCAGGGAACTCTCACACCAGTCTGTACTTACTAATATCCTTGGATAATTGGATGCCTCCTCCCAATATCTTCCAGACACCTCGCCTATAATCCCAGACCAGATCTTCAAAGAAGGCCCCTCAGTCAGCTCCAACAGGTTTCAATAGATTAGGCCCCCTAGCTAACCCAGCTGGGACCTCGATGAGCATCAGAAACAAGGCAGGCCTTCCCAGAAGGGCAGCTGTCCTTCAGCCTGGGATCTTCTCCTCTAGGACAAAAACCCTTCTGCTCCAAGTCTCAGATTATTTACGCTCCCTCCCAGACACGATCTGGGTACCTCTCCCCAGGGATTGGCCAGGAATGCATAAATATTCAGCTGCTGGTTTAACTCTCCCGCCCCACTATCTTGCAGAACCTGTCCAGACAGACAGGGGAAATCAGTCAACCCTGCAGCCAGTGAAACACAGAACAAACCAAAACAATCACATGCAGCTCAACTGATTACAGTGAACTAGTAAGTAAATTTACCTAACCTAGCACCTATGTAGGAGGGTGCTACAAGTACATGCGTATAAAGGCTGTTGTAAGCTCTTTATTGCTCCCTCTCTCATGTCACAGCTCTCTGGCAATTCTTGGATAACAGCTGTGAAATCTCTGCTTATGAATCAACAATACCTTCAGAATTTTGATGGAGTCTGCCCAGATACAGTAACACCTCAACTTTCCTGATTGGCTAATTTTATTATTTATTTTTTATAGTGGTTGTACTGTTAAAATGGAGTGGTGGGTGCAGGTCTAATAATAAAGTGGGACTCCAACTTCATAAAAAAATACAATAGCATATGTATCTAATGAACCCTGCCCTGGTTTTCTTTTCCTCACAGATAGGCAGCATGTCCACAATTAAAATGTAAATATTCTTTAGAGTTTCACATTAATACAGTAAGTGTTGCACAGCCACTTTCTGGAATTTGCCATGCTTTGTATTTCAAGAGACTACAGAAATGATGCCATGATCTCAATAATTCTGATGCTAAACTGAATGGCTACCAATTTCAAAAATATTTTTATGGCGATATGGGCAAATATTTTAAAAATTACAAATGTAGTAGGCACCATATTTGGGGGAGGTGAGTTGATCATAGATTTGGACTAAAGTATATTTAAAGCCAGATTAAACCCCCTGTCAGTTTTTTTGCCATCTAGGTCCCACTGGGGGGATTTTCCTTGACTTCTTCTGCTGTAGACCCAACAGGAAGTGAAAGGAAATCCTTTCAATATAAGAAAAATCCCCTCTCACGCAGTTGTCAAAGAACAAGTGTTCCCAATGAAAGATTTGGCATCTATTCCTGTTCTTGGCAACTCAAAATTTTGGAATTTCCCATTTTCAGTCCTGGTGAAAACTGGGACCATGAAATAGAAAGAGTATATCTTCCAAACAAATCCAAAGACAAAAGAAAATTAAAAAATAACAGGGATTTTAACCTCTCACCACTCTATCAAGAAAAAAAAAAAAAAAGCTTTGGCTTCATGGAGAGAGTGGACCTCCCAGTATTTTCCCACTTGTGCTGTGGTAGATTGGCCATCCTTGCTGTTGGGTAAACTGTCTAGACAAAGTGCCATGTGAAGCCCAGACTACCACATCTTTTATTTGATATAACAGTTACAGTATAACGGTTGGCCTCTATTGTTAGAGTGAGGCCATAAATGTGCTAAATATTGGTGGGAAAGGTGTTAAGCAACCTCTCCTTCCTGATAATAGATCTTTGTGCGACCACCTTAAAATGCATGGTGGTTGACGTAACCTCATCTTATGCAATCTAATTATCCAAAGAAGACTGTGCCCGCTTAGAGATATCATTGGTAATGGCTTTTAAGCTGGAACGTAATTACTATCAGCACACTACACGGACCCGTTTAATGAAATGTATACATCAGGGGAGGGGGAAGCAATATGTACAGCTTAAAGATAATGAAAGTGGAACAACTAGTTAACCAGAGATACAAGCTAGATACAGAGGATAATTACTACTGCTATAATGGAAGCGACAAAACAACAGAAGAACATTAGAGGAAGGAGACACAATACTATAGAAAGATAACAAAGCTTTTATGTTATAAAAGACCCATTAAAGAACATTGAGAATGTTTCCAGTCTTATTTGATTTTTACAGTGAGATCAGAAAATATCTGGATTTATGAAAAGCAGCAGTGGGGGAGGGACAGTATGAGTAGATAAAGATAGAGGAGGGGCCTAGGGTAGTATGGTGGGATGGTGGGGCATTTTAAATTTTAATTTCATTTTGACAGCTTTGCTTTAAAACGGTAAATTATATTATTATTATTATTATTATTATTATTATTATTAATAAACTTTAATGTATATAGCACCTTGTACCTTCTCAAAGTATTTTCCATAAGAAACAAATACAGATGACATCAAAGAAATGGAATAAAAATAGAAGGGTTAGATGAAGTTTTGTCTAAAAACTGTTTTTATTTGAAAGAGTCTAAAGAAGATGAATCTCTGATCTTCTTGGGAAAAAAAGAGAACTCCAGAATTTTGGGGCATAACAGAAGGAGGCCCTATCCCCAAAGAGTGCAGATGAATTTGAGGAGACCCACTAGAAAACCAGAATTAGAAGATCGAAGGTTACAAGGGAGGAGTAGGGTAACAAAAGTTCACACAGATAATGGGGTGTCAAAACGTGCACAGCCTTGTGGGTGAACATGAGGATTTTAAAGTGGAGCTCCACCCAAAAGGTGAAGTTCGGCTTTAAGGGTTCCGCCTCCGCTCCTGTGTATGAAATTGGCTTTTGGGGAGGAGGATGGAGCGGGTACCCAATTTTGACAGGTACCCATTCCCACTTCCGCTCCGACCTTCTAGGTGATTGGAAGCGGAAGTTCTCCTTCACCCCTCACACGCAAGTCTTCTGGGACAGGTCCCAGAAGAGTGCTGGTTCATTCACAATGCGCAGCGCCAGTGAGCACCCGGGTGTGAAGCTGCAAGCTGTCACAGCCAGATGCCCATTGTTAAAGAGCGGAGAACAGCAGATACAATATAAAAACAGCTAGGTTGGTATGGGCTGAGCACATTGCTGGACCCTGGGACAGGTAAGTGGCTGTTTATTAAAAGTCAGCAGCTACAGTTTTTGTAGCTACTGACTTTGAATATTTACACAGGAGCCTGGAGCTACTCTTTAAAGTCAATGCAAATCCTGACAAATAGCCAATAACTAATAAAAACACTTGCCATAGACCTAGTCATGATACTGGCAGCCAAATTTTGCCCATACTGTAGTCTGTTTGGTGTGGATTTAGGTACCCCAGCAAGTAGAGCATTACAGTAGTCAAGTCAAGAGAACATAAATCCGCTTTTTAACCACAGTATATAATAACATAGGGCATTGTCAAGTGATGTTTCTCAAGTGAAGAAAGATGTTCTGACAACATTGTATACAGTAAATGTAGTTCAAGTGTTAGTCTAGCATCAATAATCACCTCCAGATGTTTCAATTTTGACTGAAGTTCAAGTACTTTGCCATCAAAAGAGACAGTAAATGTATTCTCTCTGGAGAAGAGACGTTTGAGAGGTGATATGATAGCGATATATAAATACCTCAATTAACTATTCAGCCTCCGGGAATATAAGAGGACAGTGGACACGTGGTCACTCAATGAAATTGGAGGTGAAGCAGTTTAACCTTAAACTGTGTGGGGGGGTTTTCATTGTCAGGGTGGTAAGGATGTGGAATTCACTTCTACAATTGGTGGTGTCAGCGGGAAGCATTGATAGTTTAAAAAAACTCTTGGACGAGTATCTTAGCAAATACAGTTAGACATTGACCGGACATCCCCCTGTTCAGTTCCCAGCAGAACTCCTGAACAAGGGAAATGTTCTAACCCGAACAGGGAACCCCATTAAAGTCTATGCGAGCCGGAAAGGGAAAATGTAAAGTGCTAATTTTGAAGGCTTATATGCAAGTAATTGGCCATAAAAGGGATATGGGGGTCTGGGTATTGCCCTAGGGGACATGTATCAATGCAAACAATTTAAAGAAAAAAAAATGTAATTTTTTCAGGAGCAATGACTTTAATTACTGTATTTATCGGCGTATAACACGCACCGGCGTATAACACGCACCCCAAGTTTAGCAGGGAATTTTAGGGAAAAAAACTTTTAGAAGGGAAGTTTAAGAAAAAAAAAATTACATTTAAATGCAGCCTTACCAGTGTCATTTGCAGCCTTGTCACAGTGCAGCCTTGCCAGTGTCCATTGCAGCCTTGCCCAGTGTCCATTGCAGCCTTGCCCAGTGTCCAGTGCAGCCTTGCCAGTGTCCAGTGCAGCCTTGCCAGTGTCCAGTGCAGCCTTGCCAGTGTCCAGTGCAGCCTTGCCCAGTGTCCAGTGCAGCATTGCCAGTGTCTAGTGCAGCCTTGCCAGTGTCCATTGCAGCATTGCCCAGTGCAGCCTTTGCCAGTGTCCAGTGCAGCCTTTGCCAGTGTCCAGTGCAGCCTTCCCAGTGTCCAGTGCAGCCTTGAATTTAAATTTGGCGCCGCCGAGATCGCCGCTGATACAGGGCGGAGCGCGGCGAACGCCGCTGAGAACGCAGGGATGGGCGGAGCCGAGATACACATAGCCGAGTGTATTCGGCTATACTCGGCTTTTCTCGGCTTCGCTCACAGTCACGCCGAGTCCCGCCCTATGATGGACATATCACAGGTCCAATGGCGGGACTGGACGTGACTGTGAGCGGAGCCGAGAAAAGCCGAGTATAGCCGAATACACTCGGCTATGTGTATCTCGGCGGCAATCGCTCCACTCCGCTCACAGTCAGCGGAGATCGCCGGGGATAGATGAGTATCGGCGTATAACACGCACCCACGATTTTCCCCTGATTTTAAGGGGAAAAAAGTGCGTGTTATACGCCGATAAATACGGTATGCTTAAAGTGAAACAACAAAAATTAAAAAAATCCTTTACATATAGTGCCTGGGGGGTCCCCTTAATGTGGCTATAAATTGGCACATCTGTAGCATGCATAGAACATGCTGCAGCAAGAATTACATTTCTAAAGAAATAAAATGCGAGTCAAAATCCCATTTAGAATGACTCGCGGATACAATTGGGGGGGGACCCCACGGAAAAATTTTAAAATAAAAAGGCATAGGGCCCTCCCAAAATCCATACCAGCCCCTTAACCGGGCATGCAGCCTGGCAGGTCAGGAAAGGGGAGGGGTGGGCGAGCCCCCCAAACCATACCAGGCCACATGCCCTCAACATGGGGGGGTGGGTGCTTTGGGGCAGGGGGGGGCTACGCCCCCCTGCCCCAAAGCTCCTTGTCCCCATGTTGATGGGGACAAGGGCCTCATCCCCACAACCGTGGCTGGTGTTTGTGGGGGTCTGCAGGCGGGAGACTTATTGGAATCTGGAAGCCCCCTTTAACAAGTGGGCTCCCAGATCACGCCCGCTCCCCCCATGTCAATGAGTATCAGGTACATAGTAGCCCTACCCATTCACCAAAAAAATGCAAAAAAGTAATAAAAACAAGAGACATGTTTTTGACATATCCTATATTAAAAAAATAAAAAAAACAATGTCCCTCGATGTAAATCCATCATCAATCATGCCGCTCGCCAACCTAAAAATAGATTAAAAAAATCTCCGCCTTCTGGGACGGCCTCCCACCGAATGCCTCCTCTGTGCTTTGACAGTTAGTGTCCCTCGATGTAAATCCATTGTCAATCACGCCGCTCGCAGACCCCCCAAAAAAAAGGTCCGCATTCTGGGACAGCCCCCTGCTGAATGCCTCCTCTGCGCTTTGACATTTTTTATATGGGTAAGGGGAGGGGCCACCTAGATACATCACCCGGTGGCACCACCCCCTTCTGAGGTCACAGACTGGTGCATGCTGAGCATGTAACTTCACAAGAGGCAGGACCACCAATTGATGTTGCCAGATGGCCCCACCCTTTACCTATATAAGAACTGTCAAAGCACAGAGGAAGCATTCGGTGGGAGGCCGTCCCAGAAGGCAGAGCTTTTTATTTTTTATCTTTTGGTTGGCGAGCAGCATGATTGATGATGGATTTACATCGAGGGGCACAGTTTTTTTATTTTTTAATAAAGGATCTATCAAAAACGTGTCTCTTGTTTTTATTACTTTTGACACTTTTGGTGAATTAGGTAGGGGTTCTATGTACCTAATACTCATTCACATAAAGGGGCGGGGGAATATTCTGGAGGTCACGTTGTTAAAGGGGGCTTCCAGATTCTGGTAAGCCCCCCACCTGCAGATCCCCACAATCACTGGCCATGGTTGTGGGGATGAGGCCCCCCCTGCCCCAATGCACCCCCCTATGTTGAGGGCATGTGGCCTGGTATGGTTCAGGAGACGCTCACTCGCTGTTAAGGTCGCTCCGGCTGGCTTCCCGGCCCTGCTCCTTAACAACCAGCTTACACTGCACCCTGATTAGGATGCAGAATGCACGATGCAGTGCACAGTGCATTGCAGGATGTTCCTCGGGGCGAAACCCAGCAAATTTGGATGTTCGGCGAATGGCAAAAAGGGGCAAATGTCCAGCCCAAACTCATGCCCATCCCTAAACACAGTTTACAAGGATGCAGGACATGATTTTTTACATGAGCACACACACTCACACAGGTTGAACTGGATGGTCTAGAGAGGTGATGGGGGAACCTTGGCACCTCAGATGTTTTGGAACTACATTTCCCATGATGCATATGCACTCTGCAGTGTAGTTGAGCATCATGGGAAATGTAGTTCCAAAACATCTGGGGTGCCAAGGTTTGCCATTACTGGTCTAGAGCCTTTATTCAACCTTACCAACTATGTAACTATGTAACATGCATTTCATGTAGGGAAGCCCATTCATTGCAATTTTCTGCTTACGAATGAGAAACATGGAAATTAAGTCCCCTACTCTTTTCCAAAAATGCGCCGCACTGAGTCCAGGACAATTCCTGATGATGTAGGTTGCCAGGAAACATGTTGGGTTCAGCTAGCTTGTGACGCCACTGCGCATGCCGCCGACTAGGCGATGTCAGTTGTCACATTCTGTTTTTACATTGGATGTTTGTGAGTACATTTTATCTTAATAAATGCTGCTGGCTTGAGATATTGGGCCATGGTCTGTTGGTTTGTTCTCTCTGAGTCATGCGAGAACATCCCAGGTGGGGTCAGGTGAGTTTGGGAGTCTTGAAGAGGAACTGCAGCCTGCTTACATAATTTGTAATAAAAACATCTTTGCCATTCTGAAGCTTCCCTCCAACCACTTTGCATATTATTTTATATACACTGTGATTCTGTACTTGCCAAACATGCTGCAGAAATCTCCCTCCACTGAGTCTGGCTGCAACCATTTTAACTGTGGGCAGCTGAAGCTGCTGCCTAATCATTTCCTGGATTTACAGAGACACACTTCCAGCTCTGCAGCTCTCATTGGCCCTCTTATGACTCACCCCCTCCATTTCTGGCAAACTGTTACAAGAGATAGAGAGAGAGCTGAGCATGATGTCATAAGCCTAGGCTAATAAACAGACAAGAAACAGGAAGTGGGCTGTATTAGGTATATACTGGCAGTTTTACTATCCAAAGTAAAAACAAGGGCAGAAGATTTAATAGATGGAAAGATTAAAAAATTACTGAAGGTCCGCTTTAAGGAGAGCTACCGACTTGGAGATTTCACCTGTTGCTGTGGACTCCATGAGTGCTTCTACTGTGTTAACCTCTTATAATCTGGAGGTTAACTACAGTATATGGTAAGCAGCCAAGTTTGTAGGTGGTGATTCACAGTGATGGAAGACAGTGAAGTTTCACAGGACTGTGATATTTGATACAAAATTTGTTATGATCTTGGGATCATTACAAATGAATTTGTGTTGCACATGAGCACTTTGTGGATTGCTTGTATATTAAGGTGACCAGATTTTTTAAATGAAATCCGGGGACATATATATTTTTTTTTTTACAAGTAATGGCGGAAATCTGCCCGTCGCTGCCGCCTCACAGCCTGTCAAGTCTTACTCTCCGAGTCCCGGCTACTACTGGGTGGGGAGCGGAGGAAGATCACTCCGCCATGGAAGGCAAGGAGATAAGCAGGCAGGCGGCTGGCCGGGACTTGAGCCAAGGCAGAAAAACATGCGAGCGGAGCTGAATGGACATGCACCCGAAACTGAAGAAATATTCCCTCCGCTCCGACCAGCACATGATCATCAGAAAGGGGAACAGATAATGGAAAAAAATACACCCCCCCTAAGATAGTAGGAGCGGCAGAGCGGGGGGGTGTAATTCTGATTTTTTATTTTTTATTCTGCACTGACTGTCTTTGAAATTGCCCCAGTCCCTGTTCAAATACGATCCGGGGACAAAACCAGGGACAGACTTGGTCCGGGGACAGTGTCCTCAATCCGGGGACTGTCCCCAGAAACCGGGGATGTCTGGTCACCCTATTGTATATGCACATTGGCACTTTGCTTAAGTAGATGTATATGAATTTATTAATGTACTTGAGCACTTTGTACAATGAAATATTTGATTATTCATACACATTATGGTGGAATTTAAAGGGACAGCACCCCCACTTTGCACAGTAATTTGCTTTTTTCCCTGGAGTTTTGCTTTAAGGCAATCTCATATGTATCTCTATCTAAAAAATAATTGAAAAGGCTATGCATCTTTATTATAAATCTGTAAAAAAAAAAACTGTAAAAGGCTGCCAAGGCATGGAAAATGTTACTGTTGCACAGTAACATTTTCTGTATTTGTTCAGCATTAACCAACCGGAATTTGAGCGATCTAAAGTGGATTTCTATGTAGAAGTGACCTGTAAAATGTTGGTTTGGAAATAAAATAAAAAAACTAATTGCATCGCCGTCTGCCAGAGTCTTCATTATCTGACACTGCAAATTGCACTTCATGCCTTTTCAAGCCTATTGTGCATTATCAGCTGTCTGCAGCGATAAGACCAACCTATGATTATCCTTCACACAAGCTGGGCCAAGCGACACCTGACCATTCTCCTCCATTATAGAGCCAGATCCATTAAGTAATAGCACCATACAAAAGGTTAGCACAATTATGTCATCCGTAATATGTCAAAGAATTTCTGCCCTTCGAAGCATTTCTTTATTTTTAATGGATTGTAAGAGAAAAAAAAAAAAACATATTTTAGGACATCCTTTCAGCTGAGAGGGAAATGGGGACAGCTGTACTCTTATTTAAACTGTAACTTCACTTTGTTGAGAAAAAACTTTCCCCTCTGGGTGATCTATGTACATTACAAGGATTTTGACAAACTTTGTTGCAGATTCCTACCTTTTGTTATTTTGAAGAAATCCCGGTGTGTTTGTCTGTGTCCATGTGTCCAATTGAGTCTAATGGGAGTGGTTTCTTAATTATCAACCAGCTGCTGCACCTGCAAAACTCTAATGAAGAAAATTGCAGAACCTGCATCCAGGGCCGGATTAACATAGGGGCTATTGGAGCTGCAGGTCTCAAAATAGGCCCATTTGCCCCCCCCAAAAAAAAGATCGACTTCGAGGGTTGTAGCTCGGCTACCAGGGGGCACAGAGACCCCATATTTGGAGGGTAGGTAGCTGAAGACATACACCATCACTGGATAAAATATGGGGCTACTATCATTTATAGTTTCCAGAGATACGGGGCTGCTTGCACAGCCTGTCAGAAGCTACATACAGGGGGCGTGTCCGGACGCGAAGCAGGGAAGACGTGCTGGTGCTGGGCTCTGCACCCACGGGGACAATCCTTTGCCATCTCTTGCTCGTCTTACCCCACTGGGCATAAAAAGTGCCTATATCCATACCTGGGCATCTCCTGCCGCAGCCCCAGCCAGTTTTAGCGGACTTTGCTTGGTCGGACTCGTCCCGAGATTGCAGCTGGCTTGACGCTGCCGAGGCCTGCCGCCATATTGAGGCCTACGGAGCCTCCGGCGATCCCCGAGCTCGCCTGCCGAGACCCGCGAGGACATCAGGCTCTCCATCACACCTCCGGAGGCATACAGCGACTTTGCTGGGGGACACTTACAGCGCTGGTCCCCTAAAGGAAAGCTCCGTGATCCGGCGGACCCGACGCCATCTTGAGGCCTTCAGACCCAGCTGCATCCACCGCTCTCAGGTACTGTGACAGGCGCCCGTTGTTGCTTTGCTACAGCCGGTACCTCCTATGCTGATAGCCTGCTTGATCACTGGCTGGGATCTGACGCCTGTCCTTAGTGGGGAGGTTGTGGCCCAAACGGAGCGGAGCTCTTCCGGACGGCGGCCGTTCATAGGAAAGTCCATGGCTTCGGCCTAGTCCCGGAAGACGGCGGCCATCTTGCTACACCTGAAGCCCCAATACAGTTGAACACAGCCTGCTTTAACCCCTCCGCCGCCCAGCTCTCCCTGCACAAGGCCCCTACCTCTTTCCTCTTCCCACAGCCACTGCAAGGGTCCCTTTTTCTAATTACTAACTGTGCAACACAAGCACACAGTGGCCATCTTGCTACACCCTGCAGTTCAATCACTGCCTCTGTCTCTCTCCACTGCCTGACCTGCTCATCCCCGTGTCATAAGAGCTCCCTGATCTGCACAGATAGTCTCCCTGCTAAATAGATACCGGACACACGGCCCATCCTGGGCAGCTAGCTTACGCATGGCGCTAAGAAGATGCGCTTAAACTGAGCTCCGTCTTGCTTTCGGCCTAAAAACAACCAGCAATGCCATCTAAAGGCTCTACCTCCCGTTCAACTCTAGGTAAACGCTCCGCAAAATCTTCTACTCTGCATCAAACCACGGTAGGGTCCATCAAACGTTTCCTAGCTGCGGAGCGGGAGAGTCCCAGCTCTCGGATTAACAAAACCAGAATCTCAAGATCGCTTATCTCTCCAGCTTCACACGCCGCCTCTGCCCGTGAAAGTTCTCCGACCTCTTCCTGCGGTTCGGAGATAGTGGAGGACCCTGGCTCCCCCGCTGGCTCAGACATGTCATCTTTGGTGAGTGATCTTAAAAAAGAGATGGCGGGCATGTTTCACAACATGGAAAAATCGATCAAAAAGGAAATTTCTGCTGTTAGGGCGGACATGGCCCACCTACTTGTCAGAGTAGAGGAAACAGAACAACGCCAAGACTCGCATGAAGTGGCTATTAAAGAACTACAAGAATCTGTCACCCAATTAGCATATGCTCACAGGGCCTCGCTATACAAACTCGAGGACATTGAGAATCACAACCGCAGAAACAACCTGCGTGTCCGCGGCCTGCCGGAAGCGACCAGAGACAATGATTTAGAACCCTCAATCTGAGGCATCTTTAATACTATATTGGGTAACCCGGTTACAGATCCTCTGCGATTTGACAGGGTTCATCGTGCCTTGAGGCCCCGCAATATCTCCTCTGACCAACCCAGAGATGTGATCTGTCGTCTCCATTATTTTGAAGATAAAAATACCATCATGACCAAGCTACGAAACACCCCTAGCATTGACTTTGATGGAGCTACCCTTAACATATTTCCAGATATAGCTAAGGAGACCCTTGACCGACGCCGGGCTTTAAAACCTCTCTTAGAACAACTGAGGGGTGATGGAATTAACTATCGATGGGGTTTTCCTGCGTGTTTGATAGCAACTAAGAATGGTCGTTCCTACAATTTGCGGTTTCCTGAAGACCTTCCTGTCTTCCTTCAAGATCTACACCTTCCGCACATTGAGCTACCGGGTTGGCAGAACCCCGTACCTACTTTTTCGCCTCCCTACTCCTCCCAATGGCGGAAAACTCCAGCCAAACAAAGGTGAGTTTCTACCCCGGGCTCATCTCAGAAAAATGGGTGAGATATTTTGCTACGTGTATTCACCCCCATTGCTACCTTTTCTTCCTGTATGGTTGGTAGCCTGAGCTTCACTTTCAGTTGTTCTCTCTTCCATGGTAAGAGTCTGTCTCATCTCACTGAACACTCTCTGGTACAATCCTGAAGTTCTGTTATGATCGTATTGAGTTCTCTTCTATTTTGTTTCTTATAATCCCTTAAGTTCCTGATCTTCTAACGCAGAGAGACAGCTTGATATCTGGAGAGTGATATATTCATGTTCTGTTAATTGCTTGGTCCTACAAATGTTCATTTAACTTTTTCACAGGCCGTTTGCTGACGGAGCCCCATGCTCTCTGCTGATGCTCTTTCACAGGCGTTTGCTCCCTGCCCCTCTCCTCCTGGGGTTGTTGGGAGCTGGCGGTCTTTATATCCTCCTTCTTAATTTTTGTTTGGAACTCCTTCTGACTGTCTGCTTCCCTCATCCCCACTGGGACCACCGCAGATTCCTGCGTGACCCTTATTTCAATCCCAATTGCTATATAGTTTGCTATAATGTTCTTCTTGTGTATTTTTTCTCCTCTTCTTTTCTTTTCTCTTCTCTGATCTCTCCTCATCCCCTTCTTTTTGTCCCCTCCCCCCTTCCTAGTCTGTACTACTGGCACATGTGGTTATGTCAATTACTGGCCCACTTTTCACTGATGACATGGCTGCTCTAAAGATCCTCTTTTATAATGTAAGGGGCCTTGGCGTGGCCGCAAAGAGACACCAAGTGTTGCGAGAACTGAAAAGCTCCACCTGTTCTATTGCTTTCCTTCAAGAAACCTACTTGACTCATACTACATCTGTAAAATTATACTCACAACACTTTCCACAATGGTACTATAGTTTATCTGACACTAATAAGGCCAAAGGAGTAGCCATTGGATTCAGTAAAAGTGCATCATTTCGTTTTATTGACATGTTAACGGATGATCAGGGTCGCTTCCTTTTTGTCAAAGGATATATTGGGAATACTAGGTGTACTTTAGCTAATGTCTATTGCCCCAACCACAACCAACCCGCTTTCTTTTCTCAAATCCTTACAAAACTTTCACAATTTGCTGAGGGGATGATAGTTCTTGCGGGGGATATAAATATGCCTTTAGATCCCACTATCGATACCTCCCAAGGCCGCTCTAGTATCCCATTCAAAAGATTAGCACAAGTTAAAAAGAAACTCCTAGATCTACAACTTATAGACGCTTGGCGTCTTCTACACCCTAGAGGAAAAGACTACTCTCACTTCTCTAAAACACACAATTCTTACTCTAGAATAGACAATATTTTCCTGGATCATTTTCACCTTCCTCTCCTACATACAACCTGCATTGGGACTGCTACGCTTTCTGACCATGCTCCTGTTTCTATATGCTTGACCATACCCGATTTGCCTCATCGCCCCAATAATTGGAAGCTCAATGACTCCCTTATCGCTAACTCTACGGAGGTTTCCATTTTATCTACTACTCTATCCCAATATTTTAAGGAAAACTCTACTTCAGACACTTCCTCCTCTGTCCTATGGGAAGCGCATAAGGCCTCAATGAGAGGTAATCTTATTGAATTGGGCGCAAGGAGAAAGAGAGAGCATGGTCAACAGCTCAAGCAGGTCCTACAACAAATTGCAGACTTGGATAGGAAACATAAACTTTCACTACATGTCTCACACCTCGAAGCTCTCACCCTTAAAAGAGAAGAACTCAAATCTCTCCTCACCCTTGAAACCAAGAGAAAATTTCACTACATTTCCCAAAAAATATACGAATGGGGTAACAAACCAGGTAAACAATTGGCCAGATCTCTCACAGCCAAAAAAACCCTATCCTTTATACCCAAAATAAAACTGCCATCAGGGGACTTAGTACATACTACCCCCCAAATTTCAAAAGCCTTCAGGGAATTCTACGCTGACTTATATAATGTGAAGGGTGGCCTGGCTTCTTTATCGCCATCAGAAAAACGTGCGCGTATTCTCACCTATCTTAAGGAAGCCAACCTCCCAAAATTGTCAAAGTCGGCCCTCACTGAACTGGAAGCCAACTTTTCCATTGAGGAATTTCGCAGCGCGCTAAAATCCTCTCCCTCTGGTAAAGCCCCTGGTCCTGATGGTTTTACTGTCCTGTATTATAAAACCTTTAGTGACATTTTACTTCCCCATCTCACAGCTTACGCAAATTCAATATCCCACGAATCTGGCCTTCGCCCGGAATCCCTTTCTGCCCACATCACCGTTATTCCTAAACCTGACAAAGACCCTACCCTATGTAGTAGCTATAGACCCATCTCCCTTCTTAATGTGGACACCAAACTTTATGCCAAGGTTATGGCAAATAGATTGCTCCCCCTTTTGCCCAAGTGGATTTCAGCTGATCAAACTGGTTTCATTCCCAATAGAGAGGCTAGAGATAACTCACTCCGCACTCTATCCTTAATCCACTATGTTCACAGGTGCTCCCAGTCCACTCTTCTTCTTTCCACTGATGCTGAAAAAGCGTTTGATAGAGTGGACTGGGACTACCTTAACACTACCCTTCATTTTTTTAGCCTTGGCCCTAAAATGTTTCACCGTATTTCCTCTCTCTACTCCAACCCCACCGCGCACATACGTATAAATGGCTCTTTAAGTGACCCCTTTACACTACATAACGGCACCAGACAGGGATGCCCCTTATCCCCCCTTTTGTTTGCTATTTCTCTCGAACCCTTTCTGGCCACAATTAGACAAAATAGGAATATCCACAGCATCCAAGTTGGTAGTAGACTCCATAAATATGCAGCCTACGCTGACGACATTTTGTTTTATATCCAACAACCACGCATTTCACTGCCAAATTTAATGTCTGAATTCTCTACCTTCCAAACGCTATCTAACTTTAAAATCAACTTGTCAAAGTCTGAAATTCTTAACATTACAGTTCCCCAATTGTTGGCTGATCAATTAAAGCCCTTATTCCCATTTCGCTGGGAAACCACACACATGAAATACCTTGGTATATACCTTACCCCTCACCTACATTCCCTCTTTAGACATAATTATATCCCTCTCCTAAATACCATCAGAGCAGATCTTCGGAAATGGTCTTCCCTCTCACATTCATGGCTAGGTAAGGTTAACATTATCAAGATGAACATACTCCCCCGCATTCTCTTCATTTTACAAATGATCCCCTTACGAGTTCCCATAGGCTTCTTTACACTATTGCAGACCACGATCAACCGCTTTATATGGAGAGCTGGTCATCCAAGGGTCTCCAGAGAAGTCCTCTTTAGAGCTAAATGCTCCGGGGGATTGTCCTTACCTAATTTTAAAGCCTATTATCTCGCCGTTATACTATCACATATAGCCGATTGGAAGTATGCCACTGCCTCTAAATTATGGGTACAACTGGAATACTCTCTATGTGACTCCGATCTCTCCACGATCCCTTGGATACCACGCTCGTCCAGAGACCTTTCCCACAATACCTCGCCTCTTACTATATCCTACTTGGATGTTTGGGACGGACTTCATAAAAAATATACATGGGCTTATGACTCTCCGCTGACTCCCCTCCTACACCATAAATATTTCATGCCAGGTTCCATTGACCCGGGTTTCCAATCCTGGTCACCAGGAGGTCCTCTTCTCTTGCATCATATCCTTTCCCCGAATGCTCTTAAACCCTTGTCTGAAATTCTAGGCCATGGACCAATCACATTTATGGACAAATGGAGACATAACCAATTGAACTGTTTTCTTAAATCTCTCCCCCAACCACTGAGGGGACTCCAAGATCTCAATGGTATTGAACATGTATTTCTTCATAAAGACGCCCCTATACACTGTATCTCCCAGTTCTACAAAGCGCTTATTGAATTGCAAAGCCCTAAATATCCAAACTATCTGACCAGATGGGAGACCGACCTGGGTGCTGTAATCACGGACAAAGAAAAAGATAAAGTTCTCCAACTCACTCATGTCTCCTCACTGGCCTCTTCCATGGCTGAATCTAACTTTAAACTCCTCACTAGATGGCACCATACGCCTGTCAAGGTTCACCGCATGTTCCGTGATAATTCTCCACTGTGCTGGAGAAACTGTGGGCAGGAAGCCACTCACGCTCACATATGGTGGTTTTGTCCCCTCATTTGTCCTTACTGGTCCGAAGTGATAGACCTGATTCACCAGGTCACCGAAGTTAAATTACCTTTGGACCCGTGGATAGTCCTCTTTCACGCTACCTCAAGACCCGTGGGTAAATACAAGCGCTCGCTCATTCCACACCTTCTTAATACAGCTAAAGCTATCATCCCTACTCTTTAGGGGAAACCTGCAACTCCAACCATAAAGTCCTGGCTACAAAAGGTTTCTGAAGTAAGTCTCATGGAAGAACTCACCCACATCGCAAGAGACACCACTAAACAATATACCTCAACCTGGGCCCCATGGTCCTCCTTTCTTTCTACACAATCTTACAAAGACATCCTTCTATCAACCACTACAGCTACCCTTGCTTCCTAGTTAATTTTGCTGCTACTCCCATTGTCTTACTTGTATTGTAGAGAGAGGATTTAACCTCCCTTTAGGGAGTCGTTCTCTTATATGCCATAGCAATGTGTTCATTGATAGTGCCGAATGTGCCAGCCTCCCCACCTAATCCCTTTTCCCCAAACCCTCCACCCCTTTCCACTCATTTCCCTGTCTTTCTTTTCTCTCCCGCTTCTCCCCCTCTTTTCTATTTCGACTTTTAAATTGTTGTTTACTTTACTAAACTTGGGTTGCTTAAAATGTCATCACTGTGACCATGTTTGACTCTCTTGATAAGCTAACCCAACAAACTTTTGTTCTTGTATTTTACTTTATTGATGTATCTATATTTTTTCTTCAATAAAAATATATTAAACGAGAAGCTACATACAGAGCGGCCAGTTTAAATACAAGCTGACACACTCTGCAGCAGACTGAGAGGATGAGCTCACAGTGCTCATAATAATTATTTGTATATTACTTATGGTAATTAACCCCTTGCCACCCAGGCCAATTATGACCCTTCTCTCTTACATGTAAAAATCATTATTATTTTTTCCTAGAAAATTACTCAAAACCCTCAAACATTATATACCGGTATATTGTTT
Source organism: Rana muscosa (assembly GCA_029206835.1). NCBI lineage: Eukaryota > Metazoa > Chordata > Amphibia > Anura > Ranidae > Rana > Rana muscosa. The sequence goes on from CM055118.1 coordinate 201,668,460, forward strand.
TAGCAGACACCCTATGGAATAAAATGGTGGTCTTTGTTACAGGGTATTTGCGCAGAAATTTTTCAAACGTGTTTTTTTTTGGAAAGAAACTGTTTCATTTATAAAAAAAAACACTAAAGTTAGCACGATTTTTTTTGTATACTAAGCGATGCTTTAATTTTTTTTTACAGGTTACATGTTTAGAGTTACAGAGGAGGTCCAGTGCTAGAATTATTGCTCCCTCTCTAACGATCGTGGCGTAACCTGTGTGTATCTGGCTCTGATACTAGCCAGTGCCTTCCCAGCCACTGACTAGTATCTCTCCCCGGCCTGTCCCCACACACCCTCTCACCTGCTGACCTGTGGATGGGGGAATCACTCCTGGAGTGTTATTGTGTTCTGCCTGTGCCTGTGAATACAATGATGAGTGTTGCTAACTATAACTGGCAGCACTGATTTTTTGGGGAAAAACCCGACAGGCTGGTTGTACTCAAGTCGGTTAATAGGTTGACTTGTGTAAAACCAGCTAGCCCATACATAGATCGACTATGGCTGGTCTCTGCTTAACAGGGGCGGATCCAGGGGGGGCAACAGGGCAATTGCCACCCCTGAGAAATTAGTTTTAGTTTCGGAACTTGCGGGCACATTAGAGTCTGAGCGGGCGGTAGTTGCGGAACTTGTGGGCACATGAGAGTCTGAGCGGGCGGTAGTTGCGGAACTTGCGGGTGCCTAAGCGGGCGGCTCCACGGGCGGGTGACAGCGTGGGCTGCCGGGTGCCTCGGTGTGTGGGCGGTGACTCGGCGGCGAGTGAGATTCAGAGAGTGGGTACGTCAGCTAGTCGGCTCTGTGGATGAGCGGGCGGCTGGCCAATCAACAAGCCGGCGGCCGGGGGAACAGAGAGATGTCATCATCTCTCACCTCCCCGCGTCCACCCTGCATCCCTTCAGTAACTTCCGCCCTCACTGTGCAGGCAGCAGAGAGATTACATCTTCTCTCTGCTGCCTGACTCTGACAAGCAAAACACCACCTTAGCAAGTGACAATCCGCAAGGTGTGGCAGGTGAGGTGGAAAGTGACAATCTGCATCTGGTGGCAGGCAAGTGACATTCCGCAACTTGTGGCAAGTGACAATCCGCAACACGTGGCAAGTGACAATCTGCAACATGTGGCAGGTGACGTGGCAAGTGACAATCTGCATCTGGTGGCAGGCAAGTGACATTCCGTAACATGTGGCAGGTGATGTGGCAAGTGACAATCCGCAACGTGTGGCAAGTGATAATCCACAACGTGTGGCAGGCGACGTGGCAAGTGACAATCCGCAACGTGTGGCAGGTGACGTGGCAAGTGACACACTGCATCTGGTGGCAGGGGACGTTGCAAGTGACACACTCAGGGCACCCACTGATTCTGCATTATGGTGAGTTGAACCATTTCATTTTATATTACAATGTAATAATAAAAATAATGCGCTTCAATCATCCTGACACCATAACAACCATGGTGCCGTGATCATTGAAGCGCCAACACCAGCCATTGCCCTGATAAATTGCCCCCCAAATTTTTTTTTCTGGTAGTGCCCCTCCCGAGACTAGACTCTGGATCCGCCCCTGCTGCCTAATTGGCGTAATTTCAATCCATGTATGGCCCGCTTAACCACTACGCAGTCCCTAAACATCCTTCCACAAACCTTTACATTTTTCCTTCCCAGATTCCTTCATCTTCCTCTCACCTGTAGTGCCCACTGTCATACTCTCCACACTTCTCTCCTGTACATACTGCTCACTTTCATACCCTCCACACTTCTCTCCTATACATAGCGCCCGCTGTCATACCCTACACACTCCTCTCCTGAACATAGTGCCTGCTGTCATACACTTCTCTCCTGTACATAGTGCCCACTGTCGTACCCTCCACACTCCTCTCATGTACATACGGCTCACTATCATACTCTCCACACTACTCTCCTATACATAGTGCCCACTGTCATACCCTCCACACTTCTCTCCTTTACATAGTGCCCACCGTCATAACCTCCACACTCCTCTCCTGTACATACTGCTCACTGTCATACCCTCCACACTCCTCTCCTATACATAGTGCCCACTGTCATACCCTCCACACTCCTCTCCTGTACATACTGGTTACTATCATACCCTCCATTCTCCTCTTCTATACATAGTGCCCACTGTCATACCCTCCACACTTCTCTCCTATACATAGTGCCCACTGTCATACCCTCCACACCCCTCTCCTGTACATACTGCTCACTGTCATACCCTCCACACTTCTCTCCTATACATAGTGCCCACTGTCATACCCTCTACACTTCTCTCCTATACATAGTGCCCACTGTCATACCCTCCACACTCCTCTCCTGTACATAGTGCCCACTGTCATACCCTCCACACTCCTCTCCTGTACATACTGCCCACTGTCATATCCTCCTCACACTTCTTCTGTACATACTGCTCACTGTCTAAACCAGTGTTTCTCAACTCCAGTCCTCAAGGCCCCCCAACAGGTCATGTTTTCAGGATTTCCCTTAGATGAAATGGCTGTGGTAATTACTAAGGCAGTAAAACTGATCAAATCACCTGTGCAAAATAATAGAAAGCCTGAAAACATGACCTGTTGGTGCGCCTTGAGGACTGGAGTTGAGAAACGATGGTCTAAACCTCCACACTCATCTCATGTACATACTGCTCAGTTTTATACCGTCCACACTCCTCTCCTGTACATACTGCCCACTGCACTGTCATACCCTCCACACTCCTCTCCTGTACATACTGCCCACTTTCATAAACTCCTCTATTGTACATAGTGCCGGCTGTCATATCCTCCACACTCTTCTCCTGTACATACTGCTCACTGTCTTACCCTCCACACACATCTCATGTACATACTGCTCAGTATCATACCATCCACACTCCTCTCCTGTACATATTACCCACTGTCATACCCTCCACACCTCTCTCCTGTACATACTGCTCACATTCATAAACTCCTCTATTGTACATAGTGCCAGCTGTCATACCCTCCACACTCCTCTCCTGTGCATACTGCACACTATCATACCGTCCACTATCATACCACCCACACTCCTCTCCTGTACATACCGCCCACTGTCATACCCTCCACACTCCTCTCCTGTGAATACTGCCCACCATTATACCCTCCACACTCCTCTCCTGTAGAGATCTCAGCTACTCTAAATATAGCACTTGTAAAAAAAAGTGCCCCTGAATTTGTTTTTTAAATGTTGGCAACTATGCACTTAGGCACTGCCAAAGGGCCACCGGGTCAGTAGGGGGCCCCATGAGAGGCTCCTGGGATCCTGTGATATTAAATCGGTAGTAAACTTTGCTAACATTACTACTTTTTAGAGGCCCTGAGGTACCCTATGCCACAATGTACCAATATGCACAGCATATTAGGGTACACTTAAATTGTCAGACTGAGCCCTCCAGTGCTGCGCTGTGATCAATCTGGCGGGGCCTGGGCGCTTCCATCTTCACCCGGTCTTCCTTATAGGTTCTGTGCCTTCGGCCACTTGCCTTGGCCGGGCTGCGTTGATGTCATTCCCACGCATGCTCATGCGCATCCCCTCTCTCTCATCCCCCCTCCCTTACCCCTCACCCCTCTCTCATCCTCTCTCTCTCTCTCTCTCTCTTTCTCTAATCCTCCCTCTCTCTCTCTTTAATTTAATTTGTTATAACAAGAAATTGTTTGCATTTTTATTTATTTATTTATTATTTATAAAAGGCCCCACCAAAATCCTCAGCACCAGGCCCGTGATGTTCTTAATCTGGCCCTGCCTGCATCCCTTTAGATGTGATTTCCTATTGGAAGTATCTCACAAAAAATTACATTTTTGTTGCAGAGGATGCCTGAAATCTGACTTGTATCGTAGTGCAGACTTATGGGAAAATCAGGGAGCCAATCACAGGAAAGCAGGAAATTATGTTTCTGGGGACGTTGTGTGCACATTCTGTGTACAGAATACCTTCAGGTAGCCATATTGTATTGTATTTCCCAGAAAATTACAGAGCTGCAGATTGAAAAGGAAAGGTAATTTTTAATAGCATTCAATTACAATATGACTTGTGTCGCAATTGTATATGCAATTGTATATTCCCGCGAAAGTGGAGTTACACTTTAGGGTCAGTGATCATCATAAAAGCTGAGATTTAAAGGTAGGTCACAAAAGGTGCCCAAATAGATCTTTTGCAGGCATAATATTTTCATGCAATGACACCCCTCAAATGCAGTGGCGGCTGGTGAAGTTTTATGATGGGGCGCCAGACCCCGCCCTTCCTTTTTGACCCCTCCCACTTCTCATAAGCCCCACTCCTTATAGAATCCTCCCACTCTGTCCCCTGCATTCCACTTGCCCACCCATAGTGTCGGGAGTATACAGCCCCAGCATCACAGGACAAAGTATACAGCTCAACCTGACAGATCAAGGTATATAGCTCAGCCTCACAGATCAGGGTATACAGCTCAGGGTATACAGCTCAGCATCACAGATCAGGGTATACAGCTCAGCATCACAGATCAGGGTATACAGTTCAGCCTCACAGATCAGGGTATACAGCTCAGGGTATACAGCTCAGTATCACTGATCAGGGTATACAGCTCAGGGTATACAGCTCAGCATCACAGACCAGGGTATACAGCTCAGGGTATACAGCTCAGAGTATACAGCTCAGGGTATACATCTCAACATCACAGATCAGGGTATACAGATCAGCATCACATATCAGGGTATACAGCTCAGCCTCACTAATCAGGGCATACAGCTCAGCCTCACTAATCAGGGTATACAGTTCAGCCTCACAGTTTAGGGTATACAGCCCAGCATCACAGCTCAGGGTATATAGCTCAGGGTATACAGCTCAACATCACAGATAAGGGTATACAGTTCAGGGTATACAGCTCAGCATCACAAATCAGGGTATACAGCTCAGCATCACAGATCAGGGTATACAGCTCAAGCGAGTGGTGGGTCTCCTTCCCCAGTAGCCAATATCCATATATGCACTGGGCAACTGCTGATCCATGTTCTGGCACTGACAGCAAACACCCTCCCTCCCCGCGGTAGGTCCAGTTCGGTCTGGTCTGGCAGCACTTTCCGCTCGTGAGGCGGGCTCTCCTCCTCCTCTCCGGTCTCCTCCTCTCCTGAAGCGGCGGCTCTGGTGTTCGCTTCATCTCCTCAGGCTCCCTCCGCCGTGTCTCCTCTTCCGCCAAAGCGTCGCTAGGTGTCAAAACAGGATCGTCTGATGCTTTGGCCAATGTGGAAACCAGTGGCGGCTGGTGCTCAAAATTTTTGGGGGGGCGCAAACAAACTGAAAAAAAAAAAATCAATTGCCGTCACTGTGCCCATTAAACGCAGCCACTGTGCCCAAACGCCACCAGTTTGCCCCCTCAAATACAGCCAGTTTGTTTCCATATACAGTGTGCCCCCATAGATATATACAGCCAGTGTGCCCCCATATACAGCCAGTGTGCCCCCATATATATATATATAGCCAGTGTGCCCCCATATACAGCCAGTTTGTCCCCATATATATAGCCAGTGTGCCCCCATATACAGCTAGTGTGTCCCCATATATATAGCCAGTGTGCCCCCATATACAGCCAGTTTGTCCCCATATACAGCCAGTTCCCCCCAAATGCAGCCAGTTCCCCCCCCATATACAGCCAGTTCCCCCCAAATGCAGCCAGTTTGTCCCCCATATACAGCCAGTCCCCCAAATGCAGCTAGTTTGTCCCCCATATACAGCCAGTTCCCCCCAAATGCAGCCAGCGTGTCCCCCATATACAGCCAGTTCCCCCCAAATGCAGCCAGTTTGTCCCCCATATACAGCCAGTTCCCCCAAATGCAGCCAGTTTGTCCCCCATATACAGCCAGTTCCCCCCAAATGCAGCCAGCGTGTCCCCCATATACAGCCAGTTCCCCCCATATTCAGCCAGTTTGTCCCCCATATACAGCCAGTTCCCCCCATATTCAGCCAGTTTGTCCCCCATATTCAGCCAGTTCCCCTCATATTCAGCCAGTTTGTCCCCCATATTCAGCCAGTTCCCCCCATATTCAGCCAGTTTGTCCCCCATATTCAGCCAGTTCCCCCCATATTCAGCCAGTTTGTCCCCCATATTCAGCCAGTTCCCCCCAAATGCAGCCAGTTTGTCCCCCATATTCAGCCAGTTTGTGCCCCATATTCAGCCAGTTTGTCCCCCAAATGCAGCCTGTCCCCCCCCCCAGCCCTGCACTTACCTTCCTCGGTCCGCGCCGTCCTCGATGTGTTCTCCCGCCCTCGATGTCGCTTCAGCCAATCAGGTTACCGGTAACCAGATCCGGTGAACCTGATTGGCTGAAACCTCCACACAGTCTTCTTCCAGGAACGCACCCCCGTGCGTACCTGGGAGGAGTTTTTGGAAGCTGAATACAGCGTGAGAGCTGTATTCGGAAAGCCTATCAGAGCCGCTGGCTCTGATAGGCACTTCCAAGTTACACCCACCGCCGGCCGCCGCTCTAATTCATATGGCCGGCGCTCACCAGGAGGCCGGCCATATGTATAGTGGGCAGCGCGGCAGCGGTGACAATACACAGATTCATGCAATGCATGAATCTGTGTATTGTCTTTCAGTGGCGGTGCGGGAGCGAGAGGGGGCGGCGCTCCGGCGCCCTCTATGAACGCACCGCCACTGGTGGAAACAGGTCTCACAGACCTGCCTCCTGATTGCCGAGGAGGAACGTTAGTCTGAAAATAGCGAAAATTTATTCGCTATTGTCACACAACAGTGTGGGATCTGGACGCAGTGCTCTGTGCCCCAAACCCACCCTATTTTGAAGCCTATTAGAGACTCTGGCTCTAATCACATGCTTCAAAATAAACACCCCCCGCCTATCCCCGTCAAAGTAGCTTATGCGTTCAGCATCCTGAAAGGGGCCGGGTGCACAGATAGGGAGGGAGGTTTAGGGATTTGGGGGGGGTGGCGCCCGTGCGACCACAATGCACGGTTCGCCATTGCTCAAATGAGAAACATGGAGTAGAAGAACATGTTTACAGTATAGTGCAATTTTCAGCTTAGTCATAACAGCTATGATATGACATCCTTGGGGCAGAATTTAGATCACATTATATTTAAAAAAAACTAATGAGATTTGATTTAAGGGCCCATCCAGTTTTCCCGAGGGAATAACTCCCGTGCCTCAACTGCCTGTGGGTGCCCCGGTTTCTGTTCCAGCCGGTACTAGCCTTCAGAGCCCCTATCATACCAGCAGGGAAACTTCATAACCAGCCATCCCAGCTCCCGATTAAGCCAGAATGACAGTATGGCACCCCTACTGGACACTGATAAGAAAAGATACTACACTTGATCTTAGCTAAAAGGCAGAGAAGCGATACAGAAAGGGATAATGCTAGAATTACATGAAGGCTTAATGTTAGAGTTACATGGGAAGTTAGTGTTATGGTTGCAAACAGGAACAAACAAGTCTTCTGGACTGCAGCACTCCAAAAAATATAAAAGCCTTTATTTTAAAATAAGGAATCCAAAATACATGCTGTACATCACGGCACACAGGTCAAAAAAATTCAGCTAACATGTTTCACACTATGCTAGTGCTTATTCATAGCCCTCGGCTGCTGGGAGGAGATGATTTGAAGGATTCCCACACCTGAGCGGCTCCCTTTCTCCTGTCTCTCACAAATTTCTGGATTTTGCTTCTTAGTGTTATGGTTACAGGAAGGGTTAGGGGTTTGGTTACAGGGAAACTTAGACCCCTTTCACACTGGAGCGTATTGCAGGTGCTATAGCGTTAAAAATAGCACCTGCAATCCGCCCTTAAAAATCTGTTACATTCACTCCAGTGTGAAAGCCCAAGGGCTTTCACACTGGAGCGTTGCGCTAGCAGGACGGTAAAAAAACTCCTGCTAGCCGCATCTTTGTTTACCGCTCCTCCACTGCTGCTGCCCATTGAAATCAGCTTCAGCAGCGCATTGTGGGCGGTTTTAACCCTTTCTCGGCCGCTAGCGGGGGGTAAAACCGCCCCGCTAGCGGCCAAAATCCGCCGCAAATCCGCCCATAGCGTCGGCAGTAAAAATAGCGGCGTTTTACCGCCGACGCTATGGGCGGCTCAGTGTGAAAGGGCTCTTAGGGTTAAGGTTACAGGCAACGTTATTGTTAGGGTGAGACTTATAGTTAGGTTTTGAAATTCCAGAGACACTTACTGTATTAGGATGAGGCTTAAGCCCCGTACACACGATCGGATAACCTATGGATTTTCGTCCGATGGATTTGTCTATCGGAAATCCGATGAAACTGTTTTTCATCAGTCTTGGCCACACACCATCAGTCAAAAAACCGACCGTTCCAAACGCGGTGACGTAAAACACTCCGATGAGCCGAGAAAAATGAAGTTTAATGCTTCTGAGCATGCGTCGACTTGAATCTGAGCATGCGTGGGTTTTTTAACCGATGGACTTGCCCATAGACGATCGGAAAATCCCATCGGTTTTTTATCCATCGGAAAATTTTAAAACAAGTTCTATTTTTTACAACCGATGGAAAAAAGGCCGATGGGTACCATACACGATCGGTTGGTCTGATGAAAACCATCCATCGGACGGTTTTCATCAGTCAAACCGATCGTGTGTATGGGGCTCTAGTGTTACAGTTGGGAGCAATGTTAGGTTTACAGGGTGGATTTGAGTGAGGGAGCCTTATAGTTAGCAATTACTGAGATCTACATAAACAATGAACAACTCCAGTCTGCGTTAATTTTACCGCTAGCGCCCTAAAAACGCGGTAATATCGCTAAAGGCGTTTTAGGACGTTTTTGCAGCGCCTCAGTGTGAAAGGGCTCTAACGTACATTTAATGCATTGCATTTTTTGAGAATACTGTGACATTTCATTTGTTGAGAATACTGGGGCTTTCTGATATGACATCAAGTTGAGGAGAAACTCAGATGAGCATCAACGGTGACAGTTGGGTGATGTAGGGGTTAACTCTGGAGTGTCAGGAAAATCTTTCACCTCATTCAGAGGTTTTTTTTAATATGTTGGAAATAAACTTTTTACCTTGTGTGTACTGCTGAGGGAACATCTGATTAAAGGTAGCATCAGGTCTGCCTGTGCGATGATGTGAATGAGCATTGGCAGATGACTCACCGTCTGTCTTTCTCAGTGTGATCACCTCATATATGATCACCCTAAAGGTATCAACAGGCACTGATGTGTGCCCTATAACTTCATCATTTAAATAAAAAAAAATCTTCTAACATATAAGTTTGTTTTGTACACAAGCTTTATTTTAAAAATGTAAATCATATACACAGTAAACACACACTACTGTGCAATCGTTTAAGGCAGGTCTCCCTGACAGTATGGCATGATGGCTAAGTATCTGCCTGTATATCTCAGCATTGAGGACACCATTGATCCTGACCAAATCTCCAACTCCATTTGCAGAAATGCAGCCCCAAATACTACTATGCTTCACTCATTATTTTACCACCCTTCGGTCCTTCAGTAAACAAACTGCCTCCTGCTACAGCCAAATATTTAAAATTTTGACTCATGAGTCCAAAGCATCTTCTATCATTTTTCTTCACCCCAGTTCCTATGTTTTCGTGCATAGTCCCTTAACCTTTTTTCCACATCGGAGGTATGGCTTTTTGGCTGAAAATTCTTCCATGAAGGCCACTTCTGGTCAGACTTCATCGAACAGTATAGAGTTAAATGGAATGGGAAAGGGATGAGCCTGTTTAGAGACAGGCGAAGGGGTTACTTTAGCAACAAAAATAGATCAAACATCAGAAATATTATGAATTAAATATTTATTCCTGTAAACCTTATTACATATAAAGATTAAATAAAGTGCAAGTGGGTACCCAACCTGTGGATGATTTATAAATCATCCACAGGTTGGGTACCCACTTGCACTTTATTTAATCTTTATATGTAATAAGGTTTACAGGAATAAATATTTAATTCATAATATTTCTGATGTTTGATCTATTTTTGTTGCTAAAGTAACCCCTTCGCCTGTCTCTAAACAGGCTCATCCCCTTCCCATTCCCTTTAACTCTATATGCTTAAATGGTTACAGCAACAATACCTTACAAGGTTAATGATCTATAGTAAGCGACCCATTTGATCACTTACTTATTAGTGGAAACTTGCGAATTCCTTTCCCCCAAACCCCAATATATTCATCGAACAGTAGATGGGTGTACCATAGTCCTACTCATTTCTGCAATTTTTGTGCTGATGGCATTATTAGACACCTTCTGATGTTGAAGGGAAGTCCTCAGTGATTGTCCATTTCTTTGTGCTTCTTCAAAAGAGCTTAAACAGCACATCTTTCTGCTTTGAAATCTTTGCCTGGGAGAGACCTTGCTGATGCAGTAGAACGTCCTTGAGTCTTGTTGCTGTGTTTATGTCTTATCATGGTGTATAAACTGTGACATGAAACTATCTTCATCAACCTTAGTAGCAGAGTTTGGCTGTGCCTCACTCGGGTTTAAGCCTCCTACACAGCTGTTTCTGCTTCAGTTAATGACTGTTTCAATCTACATATGAAATTAACAATCATTAGCACTTGCTTGGTTTAATTGATTAATCATACATCTGAATCTAATCCTACAAAATCCCTGACTTTCTGCAAGTGTACAAAGTGTAAGAATTGATGCTGGTTTGAAGACAAAGGGTAGTCACACTAAATATTGATTTGATTTAGATTTTTCTTTTGTTTGCCTACTTTTCAATTTTTATATTTGGCAAATATAAACAATTAAAATATATATTTTTGAAAGCATTCTTACTTTCTTTATGCCTGTGTATAGAATTATGCAACAATCCACCTAATTGATTCTAAAGTGCTCTTGTTATGCAAATAACCGCCAGATGTGCAATATATACTACTGTTATTCCAATGCCTTACGCATTATACAATAAACAAAGTGCTTCAGTACTAGTGCAAAATAAATGTAGCGATACCTCCAACTAAGAAGGCCGCAGATTATAGTTGGGCCCTGAAGACAGCTCCGCCAACCCCCGGCAATATGCTCAACCCCCCACTGGCACAGCTAGTAAGGGGAGATAGGACCGCGTGACCGCAACTTTAGGTGACGCAGTCCTATGGCAAACACACACAGTGATATACTTTAAAACTTCTATTAAAGTAAGTGAAACTGACACCAATGTACTTGACCTAGATATTTTACTGAGGCTAATGGGCAAGTAATAAACAACAGTATTATAAGTTGCAGATCCCTGCAATAAACAGTAATAAAGATAAACAGAGTAATCAGAATAATAAAATATTGCTGTGCAACTCTAGCGCTGCCCTTTTACAGCTACTTCCCCTCATGGGTAGACGAACACCCAGCAATGTCTACCTATGCAGTCAGGCCTGACTGATCTAAATGGAAGTTCAGTGAAACAATATTCGCTAGCAATCTTTTCGGTGGTGCACTTGAAGAACAACTTTGTAATCCCAACGAATAGTAAAGATAAAGTGTCTGTCTTTAAACAGCTCTCACCACCCGGACAAGTCCAAGTCCGTTTCCTCCATCGATTCGTCTAGGAACAGGAATCCACCGACATCCAAATCTTCAATCCTTCTGGTGTACTGCAGCAAGGATGAGAAGATGTCTCTAAGGTTCTGCTAGGCTGGCAGAGGGCTCTTTGGAAAGGAGCACAAGGCCCAGGCTTCAGGCCTTGTGCACACAGCAGTTCAGCACAGAGATCCTCTTGCTAGGAGAGGGGGTGTCCAAAGAGACCGGACAAACTCCACCTCCCCTTTATAAAGTCTGCCCCAGCAGTCTCTGTTCCGGAGCAATGTACCCTGGGTGCTGCAAGATGTACTGGGAGATGTAGTCTCTCTCTCTCCTCTGCTTTCACTTCCAGTAATGTCTCTTTACTTCCTCCCGACTCACCTCTCACCTGGAACTTCTTGTCTCTCTGCATTAAAGGGGAACACCCCGCTACACACTCCCCCCACTTGAACTCTTTGGTCCCCAAAGACATCTAACATTTTAGATCTGCAAAACATTTTAGATTCAATGTGGTTGCATAGGATTGACAGAGGAGCCTCCCACCAATCATCATAGGATGGGGAGCTGTCCTGTCTACAGGTCGCTTCAGTGGGGGCGACCTGTCTAACTGTGCCAGAGAGTGAGCTGGGGTTGCCCTCCACTAAATGGACAGTGGAAGGATCCGGATTCTCAGCATTCCTTCTAGCAGTGACTACAGAGTCTTCCGAACTGTTCCCCATTTGTGGGTAGGTCAGCTTCTTAGGAGGCCGGGTGACTCTTCGAGCCCTTTGCTCTCTTGGGATTTCTGGCTCTGGCGCCTCAGGCTCCCCTCCCTCTGAACAACCATCCTGGGCATCTTCCCAGTATTCTGCTGAAGGACTAGAAGGGATGAACTCTGTGGCTTCTGGGTTCAGTGTCCCATCTTGAGTGTCTTCAGTGGCTGGAAGATCAATATTAGAAGTTTCTGGAGTTGGGGAAGGCCACAGCCAATCAAGTTCTCCTTCTTCATTTTCACTAAGTTGAGAGGCCTCTCCATCTTCAGCTCGGGAGGTCTGCGACCGAGTGTTGGGCCTAGGAGTATCCAGAATAGAGGCCGGATCAGGGGAGTCTCCCGCAGGAGGTATTCTAACTGCCTCAGCAAGTGGGAGCAGGTGATTCCGATGCCACGTCTTCAGTGGGCCTACCTTTCCTTCTGGTTTCAACTTATAGACAGGTAGGCCGGCAACTTCCTACAGATGACATAAGGTTCAGATCTCCATCTGTCTGCAAGTTTGTGCTTCCCAGGGATCCCCAGGTTGCGTAACAGCACTCGATCCCCAGGCTGTAGGTCTTGCACCCGGACCTTCAAGTCAAAGTTCCTCTTATTTCTAGCCCCCCTTTGGTCGGAAGCTGCTTGAGCTTGCTCATAAGCTACTTTCAGGCTTTGTCTGAGCCTGTCCACGTACCCTTTGTGGGATGTGACTGAGGAATGGTCCAGAGAGGTGCCAAAGGCCAGGTCCACAGGTAGTCTCGCCTCTCTCCCAAACATGAGTCGATATGGGGAGTAGCCTGTAGCATCACTGATGGTGCAGTTGTAAACATGTACTGTGGCTGCTATGTGTTTGCTCCAATGTTGCTTTTTCTCACTTTCCAGAGTCCCCAACATGTTGAGCAAGGTTCGGTTGAACCTTTCCGGCTGAGCATCTCCCTGTGGATGGTAAGGTGTAGTTCGAGTCTTTTTGATTCCCAAAGAATCCAGGAGCTTCCGGATCAGTTTACTCTCGAAGTCCCTCCCTTGATCTGAATGGAGTCGCTGTGGCAGCCCATAATGGACAAAGTACTTCTCCATAAGTACCTTGGCTACGGTGGAGGCCTTCTGGTCTTTGGTCAGGAAAGCCTGGGCATACCGGGTGAAATGGTCGGTTATCACCAGAACATTTCCTAGTCCACTCAGGTCGGGTTCGAGGCAGAGAAAATCAATGCATACCAGATCCATTGGGCCTTGACTTTGTAGATGGCCCATTGGGGCAGCTTGATGGGGCAAAGTCTTCCTCTGGATGCATCGGGCACATGAGTGGCAGTACTCCTCTACCTCTGCCCTCATGCAGGGCCAATAGAACCGACTTCTGACAAGTTGAAAGGTCCTTTCAGCCCCTAGGTGGCCATGATTGTCATGCAGGGCAATCAGAACAGTCTCCCGATGTTTCTCTGGGAGGAACAGCTGCCACTTATCTTCTGAGTCATCAGAGGGGCCCCTTCGGTAGACCACTCCCTGATGTAACTGCAACCTATCCCACTCCTTCCTCAGCAGGCGAGCTTCTTTTGAAGGTTGACGCATGAGTCTGTTTGGATCCTGATTCTCCAAGGCCTCCAGGACCAATCTCCCCATGGGGTCTTTCAATTGGTCACACCTCAATTCCTTCTTGGACAGTCTTGGTAGGTTGTCCTCTTCCAATTGAGCTACTCCACAGTAGTGTTTGGGGACTCCCACCGTGGTAACTCCTATTTCCTCTGCTCTGGAGCCTCCTCGGGCTTGGAATTCAGCTCCTTGACAAAGGGCCCGCACCCCGTCTGGTGCCACTTGGGTCCAATCTTCTATTTCAATGGTGGGGGAATGAGATCTCCTGGACAGAGCGTCTGTGTCTCGATTCCCAGCCCCTGGCCTATACTTTAGGCTGAAGCTGAATCCAGACAGTGCGGCCAGCCACCTGTGTCCAGTGGCGTCCAGCTTGGCCGTGGTGAAAAGGTAGGTAAGGGGGTTGTTGTCGGTCTTCACAGTGAACTCCGCCCCATATAGGTAATCTTTGAGTTTGTCTACTACCGCCCACTTAAGGGCCAGGAACTCCAGCTTGTGGATGGGGTAGTTCTTCTCCGAGGGGTTCAGGCTCCTACTCACGTAGGCAACAGGCCGCAGTTGCCCTTCGTGTTCTTGGTAAAGTACTCCTCCCAGACCGTCATGACTAGCATCCACGTGCAGTTCATAGGGTTTGGTTGGGTCTGCGTAGGCCAAGACCGGGGCAGTGGTTAGGCTCTCCTTTAATGCCTGGAAGGCCTCTTCACACTTCTGGTTCCACTGATCTCTGACTGACTCTCCCGGCTGCCTGGGCCCTGAGTCGTCCTCTTCCCCCTCGGTCTTGAGTAGTTCATTCAATGGTCTAGCAATTCGGGCGAATCCTTCCACAAACCTCCTGTAATAGGAGCAGAACCCCAAGAAGGATCTGAGTTCTGTTACTGTGGTGGGTCGTGGCCAGGAGGTAACTGCCTCCAATTTTTTAGGGTCTGTGGCCACCCCCTCTTCAGACACTATGTGCCCCAGATAGTTCACAGAAGACTGGTAGAACCGACACTTCTCAGGCGAAAGCTTGAGTCCTTCCTCACTTAGTCTTCTCAACACTTTTTCCAGCCTCTCTTCGTGTTCTTCCAAGGTTCTCCCAAAGACAATGACATCGTCCAGGTATACAAGGACTTCACATTTTTGTGCATTTTTCACAGATGTCTGGAAACACCAGCAGAAAGGGGCCTTTCTGTTTACATTTCCATGTTGCTTGTGTGCTGTATATACAGTATATCACAAAAGTGAGTACACCCCTCACATTTTTGAAAATATTTTATTATATTTTTTCATTTGACAACACTGAAGAAATTACACTTTGCTACAATGTAAAGTAGTGAGTGTACAGCTTGTATAACAGTGTAAATTTGCTGTCCCCTCAAAATAACTCAACACACAGCCATTAATGTCTAAACCGCTGGCAACAAAAGTGAGTATACCCCTAAGTGAAAATGTCCAAATTGGGCCCAATTATCCATTTTCCCTCACCGGTGTCATGTGACTCATTAGTGTTACAAGTTCCCAGGTGTGAATGGGGAGCATGTGTTTTACCACTTCAGCCCCGGAAGGATTTACCCCCTTCCTGATCAGAGCATTTTTTGCGATTCTGTACTATGTCGCTTTAGCTGACAATTGCGCGGTCATGCGACGTTGTACCCGAACAAAATTGACGTCCTTTTTTCCCACAAATAGAGCTTTCTTTTGGTGGTATTTGATCATCTCTGCGTTTTTTTTTTTTTTTTTATCCAAACTCCTTTTACCCTGTGGATTACAGTTTATTTCTTCAAAAGTGCACCACCATTTGCTAGCAAAGATTTTCCCCTACAGAACTTCTACACAGTACAGTCAGGCCTGACTTAGCGTAGACATTTCTGGGCGCCATTTTGTCCACGAGGTAGGATAGCTGCAGCGGGGATCGTTAGTGTTATGCATAGTACTATATATCATTCTGTTTGCTGAGTTACTCTTTTATTGCAGGGCTCTGCGCATGGTATGTACACTGTTGATTACATGCTTACCCAACAATCTGAGTAAAAGTGCAAGGGTTAAGTATACTGGTGTTTGTGTCATTTACTTTGCAGAAGAGACAGTTAAGGATAGCTATACTCTATTGTTGTGTGTTCTATTATAGGATTGTGTCTCAGTGAGTTGCAGGCCACACAGTCCTATCATCCCCTACTAACTGTGCCAAGGGAGGTTAGGGCTAATTACCTGGGGTTGACAGGGTGCACTACAGGGCCCAAAAATTATACCAGCAGCCCTCTTAGCTGGGGGTATCCCTATATATATATATATATATATCACACAGTACTGTGCAAAAGTTTTGGGCAGGTGTGAAGAAATTATTAGAAAAGTTTTGTCTGCGCCTCTTGGTTTTCCTTCAATGTTACAGAGCACTTTAAAGGATTGCACAAGCACACAGCACTTTCTATTTGGGATGAACTTTATTTGGTTGATAGTGTGTGTAGCACACAGATCTTTTTCCCCCTCTTACCTTCCTTTTAGGGGGATCGGACACACCATGCCACATGCCCGCGTCCTCTGGGTTAGAGGTCGGGCGGTGTTATGTATTTGGGTCCCGCAGCGAGTTGTTTCCTTTCACTGGTTCTCCCCTCTAGACTATAGAGGCGAGTCTTTACCTTTCCCAAAGAAGGTCAATGTCCACACAACACTTCAACTCCAACAAGAGTTTATTTTCTCTTTTTGCTTCAGTAACCAGAAAGTTGAAGAGAGGAAAGGGATTAGCAGAATAGGATGGATTCAGGCACACTCTTGGCTTCGTCGCCACTCTGTCCCGAGTGGGTACAGCTCTCCCGGATAGTCACTCAATAGCACTAGCAGCCAGCATGAAGCTCGCACAATGACTTAGTCCCCTCCAAGGACAAAGTCAAGGAGATCCCTCCTTAAGTAACGACACTCCGCATGGGCAGTCTGCGAAGAAAGAAATCCTTCCCTCCGACAGGTCACCAGGCCTCTCCCGAGACAGCAATCTTGTATTACTCGTCTCCTCTATGGGACCGATCCTCCCCTGGCTTCCTCTCAGTCAGAGCGGTCACCCTCACCTGGGCTCCCTGGGTCTCCTTTCCGGCTGTAGACCCAGTTAAAGGTACTGGGCCTACCTGGAACTCCGCAACCTCGGGCCGAAGGTGCCCGAGACTCCTTAGTCGAAGTTGGGCGCACCCCCCCCCTTAGAGGGGCACACTCCTCCGGGTACAGGTCTGCGGGTACTGCCTCTGAACAATGGCATCTGCCCCTTATATACCTTCTGCCAGCATGCACAGCAGGCCGGAACCGCCCACCGCACGGCAGCTGAGAGAGGACATCCAATAGCCACTGCATCACCTGTGGTTCAACCCCGACAGCACCACCTATGCGCCTAAAGGGGAACTGCACGCCATGTGACACAGCAGCAAGAAGGCAGAGTCCAAACAATTAGAAGACCCGAGCCAACTACCGCTCAGGTCACCCCTAAATTTAAGCACAGTGACCCCCCTAGGTAGGGGCCAGCTAAATGTGAATGAACTTTATTGAGATTGGAGGAGTACTTTAAAGGATTGCACAAGCATTAAAATAAGAAATGGCTGCACCTCACGTGGGCTCCAAGTAAAGTCAGCCTTATTGTTTTTTTTATCTCAGTGCAAGTCTGTAGGTCGGGTCAACCTAACAAAAAAAAAACAACTTTTTTGTCAAATGACTATATTACAAAGGTTATTACAGATAGTTTGTCCAAGTTCTCATCACAAACAAAATTACAATACATTTTTTCAAGTCAAGCTAAACTGTAAAGCAAAGAAATAGATGCAGTATATGCCAGGGGGATGCTGAGGAGTTGGTCTACTTTGATCTGATAATGTACAAACAAAATAAAGAGGAGGAAAATCTATTTGAGTGTGTTAGGTGGAATCCCTAGGCAGAATGTGTGGCAATGTAAATAGCAGATATTCACTGAATCATTCATCACCTCTGGGAAGTGACATACAGAGGAATGAGCATTGGATGGAATTAACCTAGAAATCCAAAATGCTATAGCTGGAATGCCGAACAGAAGAGCTGTTGTAAACTGTAGCTTAAAGCAGACATCTGAACTGGACTATTGCATAAAACCCTCCAGTTCTTAAACCTCTTTGATAAGATTATTTGCTTTAAAGTACATGTAAACCCACTCACTAAAATTTAAAGGCTTTCATATTAATTATGTGCAGTAAAAAGAACTTAATTTATTAGGGCTCCATCATGCATTTTAAATAGCAGAATGAATGTAATAAAAAAGTTAATAAATATACTTAACTTACCTTCAGCTTCAGTCTGCGATGGCGAGGGTTATGGTACCATATTTTAATCGAAATCCTGTAGAAGTACTGTGTGCCTGAAATCTCGCTGGGGCCTCATTTCGCAAAATTTCTAGTACTAAGCATTCCCTGGGATCTTGGTGGAAGAATGGTGATGTCACTCCCTGCTGTATGGAATTCAGGTTAAGGTCATTATATTTATACATTTTTTTTACCCCTATTTTTTTTACATTCATATTGTGATTTACAATAGGGGAGGGGGGCCCTAATATATTAAGCAGGCCTTGCTTTTACTGCAAAAATATATTTGTATTTTTAAATTTGCAGAACTCATTAAAATAATACCTAGTGATACTGCTATGAAGGTCCTTGTTCAGGCAATTCCTTTTATGGGGTAACAACTGTCCCCCATTTGTGCCACTGTTTTGTCACCCTGATGTTTGCCTGGTGGAGACTACAAACAACCTGCTATAGGGTGACAACTGTCTCCCACCTGTGCTCCGACTTTGTCAAGCTGATGCATGCCGTCCTGGTGGAGGCTACATTGAGGCTGTGCCAACACACATTACACGGGAATGGTCAACCTTTACCTGTGCTGGAGTGAGTGCATACATACAGAAATAGGCTAATGGGCTGGAAGAGATAAGCAGTTCCAAGAAGTAAATCAGGAAAAAAGTTAAAACATTATTTTATGGGATAAAATGATGGTAATTGTTTATGATACATGTGTTTTAGGAAACTAAACGTCATCCAGTTGGGGTTTAAATCTACTTTAAGTTCCCTGTCCTCTAATTTATCAAACTTATAACGCAGGTAGAGAAAATCCCAATGGCTTTATAAAGAAATGTTATTGTCTTCAGAAATCAATGTACATTTATCAGGATCATTCTGCACAGATTGCACTGAGGTTAGACAAAGAAAACTGTGCTCTATCCAGTTAGGGTTTTTTGATTGTATGACCTGAAGCCGGTATACACATTGATACATGTCTCTCACCATTCTGTTGGTATCAGGCCCCGCAGAGATACGCTGTCTTTTCTGCTTTATCAAATGCATGCTTTATATAGACATATAAAGCCATACTGAAGCCTCACACCTTTTATCTCTCTTTATAATCGTTAGCCTTGCATGGTATGAATTGATATAACTTTTGTTTGGAGATACCTTAAAAGGTAACTTCAGTTTTGTAGAAGAAAGTATAGCAAAAAATATTATAGGGTATACAATTGCTACACAAGCCATATTTTAATTTAATCTTATTAAAAATTACTTTTCCACTATAATATGCAGCGCTGGAATATTCTGTACAATTTTGTGTAACTTTGCACCCTGGAAGGTTTTCTGTACACCATTAGTGTACAAAACGCCTCCACAATTGTATTTCCTGCTTGTGTAATTGGCCTCCTGATTTTCCCAGAACTTTGTCCTAAGATACAAGTCACATTTTAGGCATCTTCAACAAAAAACTGTAAGCTTTGGTGAGATATCCCCTGAGGCCCCATGCACACTGGATGCTTTTGCAGCTGCTCCTAGGGGCGTCATGATTTTTTTCCTGCCTCTAAACTCCAATGCATGTTAGCCTGGTGTCCATGCACACATAGGCTTTTAGCAGCATTTAATGGTAAAACACTGGCAGTGCGTCCAGAAGCAGCAGAGTTTTGGCAGAAAAAACTCTTGACGCTGCTAAACGCACCTAAAAGCTAGGCGTGTTTATCGTTTGAGCTTTAAATCATTTCAGTGGCCAGACATGAATTAACACCCAAGCTCTTAAAGCCTGTACGCACCTAAAAGCTTGTAAAAGCTTTTGACACTTTTACAAGCATCATGCTTTTTTCTGCCAAAACACTGTTGCCAGGAACAATGGCTTCTAGGAGAGTTTGCAAAACGTCCTGTGTGCATGAGGCCTTATGGTTAATTACTAAAGGGATGCAGACCCTGCAACTTTTCTCATCAGAACTTTAATGCCCCGTACACACGATCGGATTTTTCATCGGGATAAACTCTGACGGATTTTTCAGATGGAATTCCGTTCAAGCTGTCTTGCATACACACTGTCACACCAAATTCCGATCGTCAAGAACGTGGTGACGTACAACACTACGACGAGCCGAGAAAAATTAAGTTCAATGCTTCCGAGCATGCGTCGACTTGATTCTGAGCATGCGTGTTTTTTTCCCCGTCAGAGTTCCCTACAGACGAATGGAATTTCCGATATAAATTTTTTCCGTCGAAAAAAAGAGAACATGTTCTCTTTCTAAATTCCGACGGAAAAAGTCATCTGGCACACACACGGTCGGAATATCCATTGAAAAAAATCCGTCCTCCTTTTTTCATCGGAAATTCCGATCGTGTATACAAGGCATAAGAGTGCACCAGATGATAATAATTAACTAATCCATCCCATTTTGATTTAGTATCTAGAGGACATGGTCAAATAAACAGCTATTTCTTAAGAAGAGAAACAGGTAGGCATCTGCGACAGAGTTTGGTAAAATCTTTGCACTATACATTGATCACCCAGAGGGGATTGTTTTTTTCCTTTTAAAAGTGGACTTACGTTTTAAAATACATTTTCTTTCACCCCAGTTCTCTGTGCTGGCATAGGTGAGTACCAGAATATAAACAAAAAAGTAAGTGCTACTACCCATACATCACATAGAAAGCAAGGCTCCCGGGTGCTCGATCCACAGTCGCTGGCTGAGTAGAGTAATGAGGAAAAGATGATCCGCACTCCGGTCGTTGCTCTTAAAAATTTGTAGTATTTATTAACAAGCCACAGTGGACAAACGCAAATAGGAATGGTTGACGCGTTTCAGCCTTTAAGGCCTTTATCATAACCCGGCCATACCCATCCTCACAAGCCTTCCTGTGCAGACTTGTAGTGCTGAGTATATGTTGCTTTACTAAATAAGCACATTTGCTAGTCTTCAAAGATTATTTCTGCATCATAATGTGAGTAAATAAGGACCGGTTTATGCATCGACACACCACCTCCTCTTGGTGGTCACCTGTGGAATAAGCACCTCTCCTGAACGATTTAACCTGACAGATAGTAACCCACGTTTAAAGCGTCCGTTTTGCCACGTTTAAATCGTGCGTTTAGCCGTGTTTACATTTAGAAGCGTTTGGTGTCTGACTTGTCAGAAACTTCGGCGTCTAAACTCATTTTTTTGCCTTAAAAAACAAAGGCCTATAAACGCAACTGCCTAAAAACAACAGTAAACGAACCTGCATACATGTACACATAAGATAACTTTGAATGAGTTCAGGGGCAGTTGAAAAAAGTGTCCAACTGCAGCAGCAGTGTACATGGGGCCTCAGGATAATGATAATTTTCATATTCAGTCCAAGGGTAAAACTATATCAAGACACTCTTATGGGGTCCAGAATCACGGGGGGGGGGGGGGGGGCAGCATTGTCTTGCTACAAAGTAATGTTTTTTTTAAGTAGCAGTACCATTTCTCAAAAAAATTTGGATAAAATTATTAGATTTGTTATATAGTTTTGAAACTTTGATACAATTGTTATAGAAACAGTTAGCATTCTGTATCACTGCAGAAACTGACAAAGATTAGTCAGAAACCAAACCAACCCCCCTAACAGGGGCGGATCCAGAGTCTTTTCTCGGGAGGGGCACTGCCAAAAAATATGTTTTTTTTGTGAGAAATTTATCGGGGGAAATGGTTGGTGTCAGCGCTTCAATCATCCCGGCACCATGGTTGTTATGGTGTCAGGATGATTGAAGCGCATTATTTCTATTATTACATTGTAATATGAAATTAATTAGTTCAATGCAGAATCAGTGGGAGCCCCGAGTGTGTCACTTGCCACCGTCGCCTGCAATTAGTGGGAGCCTGAGCGTGTCACTTGCCACACGTTGCGGATTGTCACTTGCCACGTCACCTGCCATCACTTGTGGATTGTCACTTGCCACACCTTGTGGATTGTCACTTGCCACATCACCTGCCACACCTTGCGGATTGTCACTAGCCACACCTTGCAGATTGTCACTTGCCACATCACCTGCCACACCTTGCGGATTGTCACTTGCCACGTCACCTGCCACACCTTGCTGATTGTCACTTGCCTGCCACCAGATGCAGATTGTCATTTGCAACGTCACCTGACACAATTTGCGGATTGTCACTTGCCACGTCGCCTGCCACACCTTGCGGATTGTCACTAACTTGCCTGCTAAGGTGTAGTTTTGGTTGTCTCTTGCTGTGTCCCAGACTCCCAGAGTCAGGCAGCAGAGAGATAATGTAATCTCTCTGCTGCCTGCACAGTGAGGGCGGAAGTCACTGCAGGAATGCAGGGCAGGCACGGGCGGTGAGAGATGATCTCATCTCTCTGCTCCCCTGCTCCCGGCTAGCTGATTGGCCAGCTGCCACACTGAGCCTGCTCTCTCACTCTCACCTACGCTGCCAACACACTGAGCACCACGGTCTGCCCACGAACCGCGCCGCCCGCCCACAAACCGCGCCCTAAGCGGAGCCGCCCGCTTTCTTACCCATCTGTGAAGCCGCACGCTATCGCACCTGCCCGCAGAGCGGCCCAACGTGACTCACTGACGTCACTCGTTGCTAGACGCCAAGCGGCCCAGGCGTAAGCAACGAGTGCAGGGAAGAGGCTCCACCCACCTCCTCCTCCGCTCCTGGTATCCTGTCAGTGCGCCGCGTAACTACATTAGACAAGTCTCTCTCTCAGCGCTGCTTATCGGCTGATGTGAGAAACTGAGAGAGAGACTCAGAGAGGCAGCGGCAGCCACAGAACAAGTACTGTATATACTCGAGTATAAGCTGACCCGAATATAAGCCGAGGCACCTAATTTTACCCCCAAAAAATGGGAAAACTTATTGACTCAAGTATAAGCCTAGGGTGTCCATCTGCATGCCCCACTGTGCCTCACTGTGCCCATGCCTCACTGTGCCCATGCTTCACTGTGCCCATAACTAGACTGATGTTTAACATGGGAGTCTATGGAAGAAGTGCCCGGCTTCGAAAAATCGATTCTCCCCGGCCGTAGGTCTCCTAGACACCAAACTTCGTACACTTGTAGAGAAGACATGGGGCTACATGTGTGCCAAGTTTGGGGTCCAGGGGACCTACTATCGGCCGGTACTGGGTCCGCAAAATCACCGGAGAAATTACCGTTTAACATTGGAGTCTATGGAAGGGGTGCCCGGTTTAAAAAAATCAGTACTCCCCGGCTGTAGGTCCCCCAGACACCAAACTTTGCACACTTGTAGAGGAGACATGAGGCTACTTGTGAGCCAAGATTGGGGTCCAGGGGACCTACGGCCAGCCGGTACCGGGTCCCCAAATTTTGGAAGATCAGGCACAGAAAAAAAAACCAGAGCAAGCAAGTGAGTGTGACAGATGGTCTCGGGGGGGCAATTGCCCTGTTGCCCCCCCCTGGATCCGCCCCTGCCCCCTAAGTGGCTTTGCCATGCGGTCCAACCACACATACTGTATTTATGGACAACATTTTGTACGGAAATATCTAAATGCAAAAGCAAAAATCGAATATATTGTAGTTTACCGGTCTTTAGATTTCGTGGCTGCCCTAGTCTTCTTTGTTTAGGCTTTTTTTCCCCTGTATTTTCACCTGGCGATCCAGTCAGTAAGTCTGGTAATTTTCACATTCCTTTAACAGACCAAGCTGTACAGCAGTTGTGGCAGTTAAAGAGTTGAGACAGCTTTTATTCAATTATGTAAAACTTATCTCAAAATGAAAAAAAAACTGTTATTGTAACTGCCTAAAAACATGTTAGCGCTTTTAAATTAGAAATTGCTAATGAATCTAACATTACTTTCTCCACAGGTTGACAATGCTGCTGGGCAAAGACTGCTCCATTGCTCCTTGTGTAGATACCCTATGGCAGGAAGAGTGTTACTGGCTGAAACACCAAGTGAAAAAAAACTGGTGTTGTCACCTAACAAAAAAGCCTAAAAATTATGGCAGCCACAACATTTAGGGTTGATAGGCTGCAGTATAATCAGTGGCGGTTGGTGCTCAATATTTTAGGGGGGTGGAAAACCAACCTGTGTTTCGCTCCAGATGACGTCAGAGTGCCGAAACACGTAGGGGAAGAGTCTAAGCACATCCGTACATCACTTCCAGTCTGGGCCACAAACAGCGTTTTTGGCGCCAGTATTTGCTTTTCTTTTTGTCTTATAATATCAATTAAAATGTGAGTATATTTCCACATGATTTTATAAAATAAAGCACTTTAAACGGTATTATGCTATGGGCATCCCTTTCTCTTCTGCATATCAAATTTTGGAGGAATACTAAGAAAATACGGAGCTGACTATCTTTCGGGCTGCTACACAGTGGCTAATACTGTGACTGCGCTATACCCCAGGAGTATCTGGTAAATGCATATTTTGAAAGAGCGCGGATAGTCACACACATCACAAGGAATCAAGATTAAGATTTTGTTCACTAGCACTGGACTTTATATTTAATCCATTTCATTTTACCATACATATTTTATTTTTATTTTTGTCATAGATATTCTTAATTTTATGAGCACGTATTACCAATTTATATATGTTTTATCACTTCTTATATTCCATGTGTTCATGAATGCTCTACCAATTATAACAATTTTAATATCAAACCCCCGGCCGAGAGTGTGTCACACTTTACTAGCATCCCATGCCAGGATTATCCGGCTGAGGGTCCAACACCTTATTAGGATTCATTTTATTGCACTTTTCTTATGGATTTACGTATAGTAATTAATAGCACCAGTCACTTGTAATAAACACCCGGCCGAGGGCATAACACTTCAGCAGCACTTTATTGCACAGGTAGAAGAAGCATTTGTCACTTTAATTTAATTTTTAACCAATTAAGAACAGCGCCACACCTACATCATCTCCAAATTATTATTCTACTCCACTTAGTTGTAGTAATCTGTGGGGGCAGCAGTTCATCTCCTGTCCTTTACTAGCTTCCTTTTGCGCGGAATCACCAAACTTTTTCTTTAAATGATGCTACAGTTATGTAATGGGTGCCATGTGCTTGGCTGCATGCCTTCCTAGTGATCCGTGGCTGAGAGGTGGGGGTGCACCTCTGCTGTTAAACCCTTCACTACCCAAACTCACTCTGTATATGCAGCATTTTGGTGTACCCTAATATGGGGCCAGCTGGGTTCCCAGATAATTAAAGCCTATTGGAGGAACCCAGCTGGGTTCCCAGACAATTAAAGCCTATTGGAGAACACCTGGCATGGCTCCCAGCCTGGTCTTACCAAAGTACCTGCAGCTGTGTATATTCATAGCTCACTGGTCTGGGAACCAGACCCCAGTACAGCCCACTACACATTGGTCCATTTTCAGAAGACTTTCCCTGATAGCTGATTAGGAGTAATGGAATGTCCACATCTTGGATGCCTTTGGGGCATTTGCTTTACAAATAAAATGTAACTTATTTACAGCCAGAGTATTCTGCCTTCCAGGTGAAGGTGGCACACCCTTAGTTACAAACAGACACATAGACAGAGAGAGGTATAGTGCCGTAAGTCCACACTGCTTCAAGAGGGCCTTCCCTGAGTCCTGTTATGCCCCAGCAGGATGAAAGTGGTTTCAATCTTAAAGTGTTACTAAACCTACAACAGTAAAATAAATCAATATATGCAGTAAAGCATGCGGAACCTAAGGGGTTAATCCTCTGCATTGTGTAAAATGGCTGTTTGATCCTTTCTTCTCTGTCCCTCCCCTTCTTCCACAGTCCCCAATCCATCTCCTGATAGAACAGAGCATTGGGGACAAGCTGCACATGCTCAGTTTGGTGTGTATAGCTAGAGAGTTTTTTTTTTCGTGGGAGAGTGCATGTGATCAGCACAGGGCCAATCAGCACTGTCCAGACAGAGGGTCAGGAGTTCTGTAGCCTTATAGGACAGTCAGAACAGAATAAAAACTCCTACAAGTTTTAACCAGACACTGTTATAAGTTACAAGCCTGTTATAACTGCTGTTGAAAAAAGGTATTTAGCAGTTTATATTTACTAAAACTATTGCATTTCCATGTTCTGTGTACTGTGGGAGACCAGATATAGTGAATGCAGGGTCTTGGGTTTATTAACACTTGAAGTCCTCAACAGAGTAGCAGCCCCAGTGACTGGTCCCTGCTCTCTTCCCCCCAAGGGGAAAGCATGCTCACCAGGCCTTCTGCCTATATGGTGGGTATGGCGCTGCTCAACTCAATGAAAGATATATGTTTTTCTCTCGTAAGCTATCCTCCCCTGGAGCTTTACACCTCCACAGGTTTGAGCAAGACATACATTCTATAACCCCCAAGGAGCCCAGTCTCTATCCCAGTGTTTCTCAACTCCAGTCCTCAAGGCGCCCCAACAGGTCATGTTTTCAGGATTCCCCTTAGATGAAATGGCTGTGGTAATTACTAAGGCGTGAAACTGATTAAATCACATGTGCAAAATAATGGAAAACCTAAAAACATGACCTATTGGGGTGCCTTGAGGACTGGAGTTGAGAAACACTGCTCTATCCTACTGTCTCGGGCACCTACATGAGAGACAGGGTAAGTAGAGCAAGGCAAATCTGTGGCCTCACACTACATTGCTTGTCCATTAAACCTAAAGAACAGTTGGGCCTTCCAGAAACGACTCCACACATTGGTGAATATCAAGTGGGAAATACTGATGGGGAGGTTTATTTGTCCAAGCTTGACTTGTGCTTTAGTAGGTAACCGTAAAGTACATTTTATTCTCTTTTAATTTGCTTGCAGTTGACCTTTACCAGTCGATGAAGGATAAAAGAAAAAGGTGACTGTACGTTCAAGAAAGGTCCTTCGGATATGACTTGTAAGATTGTATTTAAGAGCGCGAAATGTTCTTTAAGAGGGGACCCAGAAATGTTGCCTTTTACCACTGTTGCCTTTGAACAGATATATCCTGCACTTTAATGTTTAACCACTTCACATTAATCATCCAACATGAAGGCCTCCGGAGAAAAAATATGACCCACATAGAAACATAATCAAGGCTATTTCTTGAGACTCTTGAGTGTTACAGATACAACAACACAGAAAATGGATGGGGAACTAAGCATCAGAACATCAACAACTGCACAAGACGGCAATAACAAAAGATGAAGAGAGCCCTGGGCAGAGCGTAAAAGTCAACGATAATATATATGACCACTAGCTATTTCCCCCATCCATTTTTGGCTTATGGATGCAGAGTTTATTCCGTAAAGTAGGGCCATAACTATGAATCATGAACAGGCTTCCTAATTGGGACCCTCTCCTATCCCCGGCCCCTTAGCAGCCATTGTTATGACCAGTTTTGCAGTTTCAGATAAAAAATATTTCTACTTTTCCTGCCACAGTCTTCACAATTTTCCATGGTGAACAGACAAGGTTCCCTATAGCTGAAATGATATTGACAGCTGAAATAGCAGATGATTTTGCAGGAACATGACAGACAAGAGAGCGTTACCTTATCCAGTTGTTTTTCAGCCAGATCAGCAGACGGTCATCCTATTGCTGTAGGTGCCTCATATTGGACCTTTCAGCAACTTTACAAGCCCGTTTGAATAAACTCCCGACTTGTCAAAATATACTTTAACAGTATAAATAAAATCAAAAAGGTCAAAATGTTATGATTAAAAAGCCATCTTTAAGCTTCACAGTGCTTGCACATGTATGGCACAGCACACATAAAAGCAGTTGCCGTCCATCAAGGTGGCAGCCATTTTTGTCACCCAGGCGGAGGTAACATTTTAGAATGCTGGTAATTTATATTTCCCTACCAGCTTCTTTCTTTTTCAAATATAAATGGCATGGGGACCCTTAAAGGGTCTGTTCTGTTTTTGGGGGGGGGGGGTACCCATGCCATTTTCTCCTTCAAAGAACGCCAAGCTATCATTGGAGCTGTCGTTTATCAGCAATTTATTCTCATTTTGTTCTTTGTAAAAGTCAGTTTTACATAGTACACTACATACATTGCATACTTGCATACATTGCACAGGCAGCTTAAGGGCATCCCCCAAGCATGTCATTTAACCACCTCCTGCCCATCGTATTGTATAATGACGGCAGCAGGATGGTTCTCTTGTTCTGGGATGATGTCTCTGGGACACGGCGCATCCCAGATCTCAGTAAAGAGCTGATTACGAGGCTCTTTACCCATGTGATCAGCTATGTTCAATCACAGCTGGTCACATGTAAACAAGAAAATTCCTGTTATCGGCTTTCCTTTCCTCACACTGACAGCGTGTGAGGAGAGGAGAGCCGATTAGTGGCATTTCCTCACAGGGGAGATCTGCACAGATAATCAGGGCACTGATTATCAGTGC
Organism: Rana muscosa; assembly: GCA_029206835.1. Lineage (NCBI taxonomy): Eukaryota > Metazoa > Chordata > Amphibia > Anura > Ranidae > Rana > Rana muscosa. Next base: position 201,696,910 of record CM055118.1, read on the forward strand.
AGTCCCAGCAGTGATGCCAGTCAGTGCCCAGAAGTGATGCCAGTCAGTGCTGCCTTTCGGTGTCCATCATTGCCTGCTCATCAGTGCCGCCCATTAGTGCCACCAATCCATGCCGCCTAACAGTGTCCATAAGTGCCACCTATCAGTAAACATCAGTGCCACCTATCAGTGCCACCCATCAGTGCTCATCAGTCCTGCATATATGTATCGCTTATCAGTGCCCATCAGTACTGCATATTAGTGCTGCCTCATCAGTGCCGCTTCATCAGCGCAATCAAGGAAGGAGAAAAATTACTTAATTACAAAATGTTCTAACAGAAACTTAGAAAAAAAGTTTTTTCAGCAAAAAACAAAACAAAAAAACAATGGTGATTAAATACCACCAAAAGAAAGCTCTATGTGTCTCCAAAAAATTATAAAACTGTTGTTTGGGTACAGTGTTGCATGACCGCGCAATTGTCATTCAAAGTGTGACAGCACTGAAATCTGAAAATTGGTCCGGGCAGGAAGGGGGTGAAAGTGCCCAGTCAAACATATTATTTAAAGTGGTTGTAAACCCTTTCATATGCCCATTAAAGTGACTCATCTCAGGTGATACACAAGTATGAAACAAATCCTCCTATATAAGTTGCACCTGTTTATCTGCTGCCATTTGTCATGTACATCCTTGTAAAACTCAGAGATAGAAAGGATTTTTCACAGACTCTCAAAGCAGGAGATGGGGAGCTGCAGTTACACACTGTACAAGAGCTCTGAGAGCATATTGGAGGGGAGGGGAGGGAAGGGACACCCCCTCCCCTTCACACAGCACACAGGAACGGAGCTAAGAGTGTCAATCACAGATTGATCCCTCCCCTGTCACCTTTTTTCTCTTGGTGTCAGGAAAACTTGTTAGAAGTGACTCATGCTGATAGCAGAGGATCAAAGCAGCAGACAAAAATGACACTTAAGGGTTGATATACTAAAACTTGAGAGTGCAGAATCTTGTGCAGCTGTACATGGTGGCCAATCAGCTTCTAACTTTGGTTTGTTCAATTAAGCTTTGACAAAAAAAAAAACTGGAAGCTGATTGGTTTCTATGCAGTGCTACACCAGACTTTGCACTCTCCAGTTTTAGTAAATCAACCCCATTGTGCTTTGGAGAGAGGCAAGTACACACTATAGAGGGATATGCTTTGTTCAGATTTCATGTCTGTGGTTTACAACCACTTTAAACGAGTACAACATGCATGCTAATTAATTAGGCATTGTTAATAACAGCCAGTCAACTAGTATTTTCAAAGAAAGACAACAAAGATAGCCCCATATTTGTCTCGATTCCTTTAACCCTCCCCACATAATGGAAACAGACTGTTGTGGGACACAGATTTTCAAATTCCACTCTTCAGCCTGTAGGTGCTGCTGTGGCAAACAACTGAAAAAACAAACAGCTGCGCCCAAGTAATATAATGTAAATTTACGGGTCTTTTTTTTTAACCTAGCTGGAATTCCTAAAAGGTTATATTTATTTCTTTTGCAAAAAAATAACATTTGCCAACTGCTCATTTATTATTTTTGCAATAAAAATAAGCCAACATGATGAAATTGTTTATTTTCTGTCCTTTACTTAGTCACCTGTAATTAAATATTTCTTGTGATACAAATATTTTCAAAGGAAAAACACTTTCAATGACCGAAAAATAACTTTATCCCACAAAGTAAAAATAATAATAATAATAATATAAAGAGTAACCAATGTTTGCCTAATCTACTTTATACAATGCAAAAGGACAAACACCTGATGGTACTGGAAAAACAAAACATGTTCTGGGAAATTCAATTATTTATCAGTTTTACTCATTAATACTGCACTGAAATATTCTGTAGCACCAGAGAATAGTGAACTGTTGGCGTTAGCCCCTGAAGGAGCTTACAGACTATTGTTCCTGTCTCCCATACTGGGGCTGTAAGGCAAATACTCAGTCATGAAGCAGTACACGTGCTTAGAAAGCTGGGCATAAATGTGGAAATTTGATTTGAGTGATCAAACTTTCAATTACATTTTTTTGTCAGAATTGGAAACAGTTGCAGACTTGGAATGGTGCTTTAGATCACAGTTAGATGGGATAAAATAGCCCTGATTGAACACAATGGAAAAAATCGATCAATTTCAATGCATTTGGCATACCTAATTACAGTGCCTTGAAAAAGTATTCATACCCCTTGAAATTTTCCACATTTTGGCATGCATGTTACAACTTAAAACGTAAATGTATTTTTTGGGGATTTTATGTGATAGACCAACACAAAGTGGCACATAATTGTGAAATGGAATGAAAATGGTAAATGGTTTTCAACATTTTTTACAAATTAATATCTGAAAAGTGTGGCGTACATTTGTATTCAGTCGCTTTACTTTGATACCCCTAACTAAAATCTAGTGGAACCACTAATTAGTAAATAGAGTCCACCTGTGTGTAATTGAATCTCATTATAAATACAGCTGTTCTGTAAAGCCCTCAGAGGTTTGTTAGAGAACCTTAGTGAACAAACAGCATCATGAAGGCCAAGGAACACACCAGACAGGTCAGGGTTAAAGTTGTGGAGAAGTTCAAAGCAGGGTTAGATTATAAAACAATATCCCAAGCCTTGAACATCTCACGGAGCACTGTTCAATCCAACACCTGAAAATGGAAAGAGTATGGCACAACTGCAAACCTACCAAGACATGGCCGTCCACCTAAACTGACAGGCCGGGCAAGGAGAGCATTAATCAGAGAAGCAGCCAAGAGGTCCATGGTAAGGCTACTTTCACACTGAAGCGCTGGATGCGCTGGTGGTATAGCGGCGCTATTTTTAGCGCTGATATACCGTTGTTTTCCCCGCGATTTGCAGGCGCTAACCCCCGCTAGCGGCCGGAAAAAGGTTAAAAATGCCCGCAATATCGCCTCTTTGCGGCATTTTGCGGGCATTTTGGAGACGCTACCCCATTGATTTCAATGGGCAGGGACGCTATAGGAGCGGTATTTTTACCGCTCCTATCGCGCCCCAAAGATGTGGCTTGCAGGAGTTTTTTTACCCTCCTGCAAGCGCAATGCTCCAGTGTGAAAGCCCTCTGGCTTTCACACTGGATACAAAGTAGCAGCTTTTTTAGGGCGCTTTACAGGTGCCATTTTTAGCGCAATAGCGCCTGCAAAGCGCCTCAGTGTGAAAGGGGCCTAACTCTGGAGGAGCTGCAGAGATCTACAACTCAGGTGGGAGACTCTGTCCACAGGACAACTATTAGTCGTGCACTCCACAAATCTGGCCTTTATGGAAGAGTGGCAAGAAGAAAGTCATTGTTGGAAGAAAGCCATAAGAAGTCCCGTTTGCAGTTTGCGAGAAGCCATGTGGGGGACACAGCAAACATTTGGAAGAAGGTGCTCTGGTCAGATGAGACCAAAATTTTACTTTTTGGCCTAAAAGCAAAACGCTATGTGTGGCAGAAAACTAACGCTGCACATCACCCTGAACACATCATCCCCACCGTTAAACATGGTGGTGGCAGCATCATGTTGTGGGGATGCTTTTCTTCAGCAGGGACAGGGAAGCTGGTCAGAGTTGATGGGAAGATGGATGGAGCTAAATAAAGGGAAATCCTAGAAGAAAATCTCATAAAGTCTGCAAAAGACTTGAGACTGGGGCGGAGGTTCACCTTCAAGCAGGACAACGACCCTAAACATATAGCCAGAGCTACAATGGAATGGTTTAGATCAGGGACTATCACTTTTTGGCAACGCGTCAGCCGTAGCTGTAATATCTGTCGTCTGGACTCTCTGGTCATCTGGTTCCAGCAGGAGGCAATCCCCTTTGATGAAATGGTTATGTGCCTACTATTATACTTGCTTTGTGAGTATTTGTAATCTTTTAACTTACTTTTAATAAACCTAGCCATTGGTAATACACTAGGTCGGTGCGCCCTCTTTTTTCCTTTTACATTTTAGTCTTAAAGAATACCAATTATTCTGAGGAGGGCAGCAAGATTCCTGGTCATTTCCTTTCCTACGGAACACTCTGGTTGTGTCACTAAGAGACCAAACTTCCAAGCGCAGGAGACTGTTTTTGTGTGTTTTTTTGTGTGTCTTAGATCAGGGATCGCCAAACTACGGCCCTCCAGCTGTTGTGGAACTACACATCCCATGAGGCATTGTAAAACTCTGACATTCACAGACATGAGTAGGAATGATGGGAATTATAGTTCTTGTATCAGAAAATGAGTAATAGTAAACCAAAGTTCAGTATAACTCCCTCAGCGCACACGGAAAGTATCAAATGAGACAAAAAACAGCTACTATATTGTCCTAAAATATAAAAAAAATATGTCCAAGTAAAACTATGACATTAGCAGCGCTAGTAAAGGTTAATAAGGTGCATGTGTAGATGAGAATCAATGATAATTAGTTGCCCATCTGGGTTTAGAACATGAGGAGAGTCCACATATAAATACCGTATAATGATAAAAATATATATAATAAAGTTAGGATGAAATCCACAGAAACAGTCCACTAAATAAATAGTAAAGGTCTGTTGTAGCAGAAGGTAAGTGCAAAAGAGTCCATTCATATAGAAGCAGCAGAAGAGGTTGGAATCCAAATCTGTAGTAAAACTCCTTCACCACACCACATGTGTTATCACCCTCTAGGTTTTCCACTTCCCAGATTGCTCTGGGTAAAAAGCCTGTCAGTAGTGAGATGTGATCACAAGCGCTAATTAATAGCCATCTAAATGTTGCTCATGATAAGCAAAACAGAAGAAAAATGTACATAGCGTAATCCAATATAACGCAATTTTGATCCTTGGAAATCTTAATGATCATACACTTGTAAAAATAAAAATCAATAGGGCATGTAGTAATCAATGATAAAAGCCGCGCTTTCAAGTCTGACCTTATCAGTGATTCCCGGGTAGGAAGACGAGAGTAAGCTGGCACTGTGAATAGCTGTGTAGCGACGCCCTGACGCGTTTCCGTCATCACTTTCGTCAGACGAAAGTGCGGACGGAAACGCGTCAGGCGTCGCTACGCAGCTATTCACAGTGCCAACTTACTCTTGTCTTCCTACCTCGGAATCACTGCAGGAGCAGAGATAAGGTCAGACTTGAAAGCGTGGCTTTTATCATTGATTACTACATGCCCTATTGATTTTTATGTTTGTAAGTGTATGATCATAAGATTTCCAAGGAATAAAATTGCGTTCTATTGGATTACGCTATGTACATTTTTCTTCTGTTTTGTTTATCATGAGCAACATTTAGATGGCTATTAATTAGCGCTTGTGATCACATCTCACTACTGACAGGCTTTTTACCCAGAGCAATCTGGTAAGTGGAAAACCTAGAGGGTGATAACACATGTGGTGTGGTGAAGGAGTTTTACTACAGATTTGGATTCCAACCTCTTCTGCTGCTTCTTTATGAATGGACTCTTTTGCACTTACCTTCTGCTACAACAGACTTTTACTATTTATTTAGTGGACTGTTTCTGTGGATTTCATCCTAACTTTATTACCGTATATACTCGAGTATAAGCCAAGTTTTTCAGCACATTTTTTTGTGCTGAAAATGCCCCCCTCTGCTTATACTCGAGTCACCATTTTGCGCCTGATCTCCCGTACTTTGGGGACCCGGTACCGGCCAAACTTGACACACGTATAGCCCCACTCTTTCTCTACAAGTGTACAAAGTTTGTTGTCCGGGGGACCTACGGCCAGGGAGGACTGATTTTTTAAACCCGGGCACTCCTCCCATAGACTCCCATGTTAAACAGTAATTTCTCCAGTAAATTTGGGGACCCGGTACCGGCTGGCCGTAGGTTCTCTGGACCCAAAACTTGGAACACATATACCCCCAGTTCTCCGCTATAATTGTGCAAAGTTTTCTGTCTGGGGGACCTATGGCTGGGGAGCATGAATTTTTCAAACCCGGGCACCCCTTCCATATACTCCCATGTTAAACGTAAGTCTAGTCATGGACACAGTGAGGCATGGGCACAATGAGGCATGGGCACAGTGAGGCATGAGCACAGTAAGGCATGGGAACAGTGAGGCATGGGCACAGTGAGGCATGGACACAGTGAGCCATGCACATGGACACAGTGAGGCACAGTGAGGCATGCAGATGGACACCCTAGGCTTAAGCCTCGTACACACGACCGGTTTTCTCGTCAAGAAACTACAAGAAAACTGCCGGGAGAGCTTTCTTGCCGAGAAAACCGGCCGTGTGTACAAGGCTTTCAGGTTTCTCGTCAGGAAAACTGGGTTTTTTCCTGACGAGATTCTCGGCCGTGTGTACGAGGCTTAATACTCGAGTCAATAAGTTTAACCAGTTTCTTGTGGTAAAATTAGGTGCCTCGGCTTATATTCGGGTCAGCTTATACTCGAGTATATACGGTATATATTTTTTTATCATTATATGGTATTTATATGTGGACTCTCCTCATGTTCTAAACCCAGATGGGCAACTAATTATCATTGATTCTTATCTACACATGTACCTTATTAACCTTTACTAGCGCTGCTAATGTCAGAGTTTTACTTGGATATTTTTTTTTTTAATTATAGTTCTTGAACAACTGGAGGGCCATAGTTTGGAGACCTCTGGTTTAGATCAAAGCATATTGATGTGTTAGAATGGCCCAGTCAAAGTCCAGACCTAAATCCAATTGAGAATCTGTGGCAAAACTTGAAAATTACTGTTCAAAGACGCTCTCCATCCAATCTGACAGAGCTTGCGCTATTTTGTAAAGAAGAATGGGCACGCCACACTCTTCAGATATTTTTTTGTAACAAATTTTGAAAACCATTGATAATTTTCCTTCCACTTTATAATTATGTGCCACTTTGTGTTGGTCTATCCCAATAAAATACATTTACATTTTTGGTTGTAACATGACAAAATGTGGAAAATTCCAAGGGGTATGAATACTTTTTCAAAGCACTGTATACATTATATTAGTGATGAGCAAACTGATCAAAGTTGCTGAACAAATGAAAAAAATCAGCAGACCCTGTACATAGCGCCTGGACACCCCTGAAGTCTTGTGGAGCTAAATCTTGTATTTTTTTCTGCCCTTGTTCACAGCCGATTTGTAAGTTTGGGAAAAAAAGGTTTAGGAGTAGCTGGGCATTGCAATGGAGGACATGGATCAATGCATTTTTTTCAACACAGTTTGGCCCTCTTTCTTCTCCTCCACTGAGAAAAATTCTTTCATTGTTTACACTGCATGTTACAATCTGTGAACGGGAGAATTTCAGATGAATGACATTGCAAGGGGGACTATGAATGGGCAGAAGTTGGCATCAAACTGTGCAAATCTCCGCCCTGCTTCTTCTCGGATAGGACAACCACCCACCTGGTGTTGAGAAACTCTTCGCCATCTTGTGTCATACTTCTGGCCTGAGGCCTTAATATTTGAGAATAAGTGCTGGTTCACACTATTGTGATTTCTTGAGTCGCAAAGAAACGCATAACAAGGTAATTCACATTATTTTCAATGGTGCCCATTCTCATCAATGTGACTCAGCATGGTGCAAATTTGGAAAATTGGTTCCTGTGCTACACAAATATGATTTAGAGTGTGACGTGGCCCCAAAAATGAAAACATGAAAGCCTTTTGCCCCCTCACTCATTTTTATTGTGCGCTTTAAATAACATTCTTGGTGAATCCTAGCTAGCTGTAATTTGAAATGGAAAGGTCAAAATAATAAAAATAAAGCCCATCTTAAAATCCACCCCCCCCAACTCCCACCCAACCCCTCGGTCTCACTAGTTTTCTATTTTTTTAACCCCTTTTAAACACACTCTTTTGCTTACTTTAGTCTGCTGTCACATTATTTTCTGTGATAATTTTTCCTATAATTAATTTGCCGTACAAGCTGGGGCCTACTGGCTGGACTGGTTGTTGCCCTGTCAAGATATTTTGAAGTCTTCATTGTCCTGTAACAACCCCCCTGATGGACTTTTTTTACACCCAATATGAAGTTGCCGCATCACCAGTGAGCAATGAAGGCACTCAATAAAGAGACTATCCTACACAGCAGTCCAGAATAAAGAAGAGTAGGGATTCAAAGGGTCACATGACTGCAGATTTAGGTAGGAAATTGGGGCAAATAGTTCCTATAACAAAATACCTGTGCATCCTATGGGGGAAAAATTGGTCCTTTGCACAGGTGTACGCGTAAGTACGCCTGTATGAACAAGGCACAAAGGGACATTACAAACTGCAAGGAAAAATGCATGACAACAGAAAGGGATAGATGTGAACGGGGCCTAAGGGACACACACTGATCTTTGTGGCAATCCCTGGTGGTTTAGGAATCTTGGATCTATGTTATCCTGCTTTGTCTTAAAAAGTTTAGTTTTTCTTTCATTTCACATTTGGTAGGTGTATTCCTTTAACTTTTAAACACCAAATTGATGCAAACTTTCTTTTTCTCAGGAGACACCCCCGTACAGACAACACAAAAACTGAATGGCATTTTGCAATGTTACCAATACGGCTCAGTTTAATTACACCATTTGTTACAATAATTGGCCAGAGATTTTACTTTCTAGACATAACATTCGTTTGGGAAATTAAATCTCTCCAGAAGTCAAATACTGACGTTTTGCCAGATTTGTTCCGCATACGATTAATCTTATTGAGTGGGCTAAAGGCAAATTGGATTATTCAAGTAAAAAAAAAAAAAGAACAAACAAACATTAAGTTGTTATTTCTGCTACTTGTACAGTAGATTCTCGGAAATGAATTATAAATGTTTTTAGAAGGCACATGTTTAAAGCACAAATTTCTTACATGTTTCTTGTTACATGGACAAATGTACAGAAGAAATGAGCAATCATTTTATATCCAGAGAAGAGAAGGCTCGGGGTTGCTCTGTGCAATTCCATTGCACAGAGCAGGTAAGTATAAATCTTTATTTTTTTTAAATAATAAAATTGAAGACACAGCCAATGACAGATCACTGGAACCATGTGATCACTGATACCAATCACAGCAGATCACATGACAATTGTACATAATGAAAGAGTCATGTCTTTCAATGTGTACTATTGTGATAAGCTCTGTGATTGGTCACAGTAGACATGTGCATTCGTTTTCGTCCAAATGCATTTTCGTCCGAATTTCAGGGATTTTCGCGTTCGTTTAAGCAAATGATAACGAACGCACAGAATCAGAAATCCGAAAGATCTGACATAAAAAATGTTTTATTTTCGTTTCGTTGCGACAACAGTTCGATATAGATAGAAGATTCGACATGATGATGACAATAGCGATCTGTGTCTATCAATCCTGCGGGCGAATGTGCCTAACCTAACTCTATTAGTCCAAGATTATTCGACATAGAGAGAAAAGATTCGACATTATAGAGACATGAAGATTCGATGAAGCAGCTAAAAACATACGATCACCATGAGCGGACATTTATGGTCAAATGCTCCGCCCATAGGCTATAGAAGAATTCTAATGTTGGTTGACTAGTAATCATAATTAATAAATATAATTATTACTAGTCATACAACATTAGAATTCTTCTATAGCTTGTGGGCAGTGCATTCGACCGGAAATGCACGATTGCGGCGTCATACAGTTTAGCTGCTTCGTCGAATCTTCTTAGAACATTCGACGGACACCCTTCAATTGACAGATTCGACCTTAATTTGGATTTTCAGACGAATGCATTTTTTACCGAAACAAAATAAATAAAAACGAATTTCGTAATAACTAAATAAATTGATTTTTCTGACGAAAACGAAATTCCAAAATGAAATATTTCAGTGTGCACATGTCTAGAGATGAAGCTGGCCTTGAGTACCATCAAGGGTCAGATCTCAGCCTTATCAGTGTTTTTTTCAAAGGCCACTTGCTTCACATTCCTTGGTCCGGGCCTTTATTCAAGGGGTGGTGCGTTTAAATCCGCCAGTTAAGTCTCCTTGTGCCCGTGGGATCTGAATCTAGTTTTGTCCGTATTACAAAGACAGCCTTTTGAACCAATACACCATATTCCTTTGGTCCTTTTGACAAGAAAATTGTTTTTTTCTGGTCGCTATAACCTCTGCTAGAAGGGTATCAGAATTGGCAACTTTTTCTTGTAAAAAGCCATATCTAGTTATCCACAAGGACAGAGTTGTGTTGTGTCCTCACCCAACCTGTCTGCCTAAAGTGGTGTCCGGATTCCATCTGAGATATTGTCCTACCTTCCTTTTTTCGAGATCCGCATTCTGCGGAAGAAAAACTGTTCCTCTCCCTAGGTAGTAAGAGCAGTCAAGGTCTATCTGAAATCAACAGGTCTATCTGAAAGCAACAGCTCAGATACGGAAAACTGATGTTTTGTTTGTGCTGCCAGAAGGTCCCAGGAAGGGCCAGGCGGCGCCGAAATCTATTATCTTTAATTGGATTTGGCAAGTTATTGTTCAGGCCTATGGTTTGAAGAGGAAAGTTCCTCCTTTTCATGTGATAGCGCACTCTACCAGGGCAGTGCATCACCAAGCCTCCATGGCTCAGATCTGCAAAGCTGTAACTTGGTGTTTGGTCCATACATTCACTAGATTCTATCAGGTGGATGTAAGAGGGCATGAGGATGCTTTTGGGCGCCGCAGGCAGCAGTATAGGTCCTCACGTCCAATGGCAGTCTGCTTTGATCTGTGTCTCCCTCCGCTCAAAAGAGCATTGCTCTGGAACATCCCATTAAGAAATTAGTATGGCTCTGTGTCCCGTGATGTACGAAAAAGAAAATGTGATTTTTTATAACAGCTTACCTGTAAAATCCTTTTTTTGGAGTACATCACAGGACACAGAGATCCCTCCCCTCTTGTGGGATTCTTATAGCTTTGCTACAAAAACTGAGGTACTCCCCATATGGGAGGGGTTATATACAGAGGGACTCGTTTTGTCATTGGGTGTGCCAGTGTCCAATCACCTGAAGGTAGTATATAACCCATTAAGTCATTAGTATGGCTCTGTGTCCCGTGATGTACTCCAAGAAAAGGATTTTACAGGTAAGCTGTTATAAAAAAAATCCTATTAATCTTGCTGGGGGGAGTATGGGTGTAATATTCCTACTGGGGGGTATTGGTGTAATATTCCTGCTGGGGGGGAGTATGGGTGTAATATTCCTGCTGGGGAGAGTATGGGTGTAATATTCTTGCTGGGGGGAGTATGGGTGTAATATTCCTGCTGGGAGGAGTATGGGTGTAATATTCCTGCTGGGGGGAATATGAATGTAATATTCCTGCTGGGGAGGAGTATGGGTGTAATATTCCTGCTGGGGGGCAGTATGGGTGTAATATTCCTGCTGGGGGGGAGTATGGGTGTAATATTCCTGCTGGGGGGGAGTATGGGTGTAATATTCCTGCTGGGGGGGGAGTATTGGTATAATATTCCTGCTGGGGGGCGTATGGGTGTAATATTCCTGCTGGGGGGGAGTATGGGTGTAATATTCCTGCTGGGGGGGAGTATGGGTGTAATATTCCTCCTGGGGGGGGAGTATGGGTGTAATATTCCTGCTGGGGGGAGTATGGGTGTAATATTCCTGCTGGGGGGGAGTATGGGTGTAATATTCCTGCTGGGGTGGGGTATGGGTGTAATATTCCTGCTGGGGGGAGTAATGGTGTAATATTCCTGGGGGGGGAGTATGGGAGTAATATTCCTGCTGGGGGGAGTATGGGTGTAATATTCCTGCTGGGGGGAGTAATGGTGTAATATTCCTGCTGGGGGGAGTATGGGAGTAATATTCCTGCTGGGGGGTATGGGTGTAATATTCTTGCTGGGGGGAGTAATGGTGTAATATTCCTGGTGGGGGGAGTATGGGAGTAATATTCCTGCTGGGGGGAGTATGGGTGTAATATTCCTGCTGGGGGGAGTAATGGTGTAATATTCCTGGTGGGGGGAGTATGGGAGTAATATTTCTGCTGGGGGGTATGGGTGTAATATTCCTGCTGGGGGGAGTAATGGTGTAATATTCCTGGTGGGGGGAGTATGGGAGTAATATTCCTGCTGGGGGGTATGGGTGTAATATTCCTGCTGGGGGGAGTAATGGTGTAATATTCCTGGTGGGGGGAGTATGGGAGTAATATTCCTGCTGGGGGGTATGGGTGTAATATTCCTGCTGGGGGGGACATCTGTGCAGGAAGTTCTTGTCATACGATGGACACGGCGAGGTTCTGGTCACACCTCTGTGTTCTGGATTCCCGAATCGCTGCAAAATGCCGGACACGCTTGCGACCCCTTTACTTTCAATACCACCCCAATCGAGGCATGATTTTGCCGTGATTGCCATCTGGCAAATCACAGGACTGCTTTTGGGAAACCGGCATCCCGTGATTTTGTTTGTGTAATTTGTCAGGTGAATCGGGAATCGCAGTAATTCTGCCCATGATCCGGAACTCCTAGGTGTGATCGCAGTCTAAGCGTCTTCTATTAGTTGCTGGGTTCTCCTTCTATAGATTCTGGGGGAACATTCTCTTCCTCAAACATTCCACACATTCGCTTCATTCTTTATTCCACCGCTAATATATACGAGCTATGCACAGTTCTCATCATGTGTGGGGAGGACGCTGAATGCAGGAGTGAAGAAAGTGTGATCTCAGGCATGCAACAGGGAAGGTACGGGTAAAGAAAGCAACATGCCCATGCATTCTACTCACGGCACTGTGTACAATATACTACTGCACTGCCACCAACTTCTAATATTATAAATACTTCAAGTTGCTGCTCACCATCAAATGTGTTCCCACATTCCACAACTTAATATATAAAGATTAATGGTGTTGCACTACCCTTTAACCACGTGCAGAAACATATTTTAAATAAGTTACCGTATATACTCGAGTATAAGCCGGGTTTTTCAGCAAATTTTTTTGTGCTGAAAATGCCCCCCTCGGCTTATACTCAAATCACCTTTTTGCGCCTGATCTCTCCCGGGATTTGGGGACCCGGTACCGGCCAGCCGTAGGTCCCCTGGACCCCAAACTGGGCACACATGTAGCCCCCGTCTTCCTCTACAAGTGTGCAAAGTTTGTTGTCCAAGGGACCTACGGCCGGGGAGCACCGATTTTTCAAAGCTGGGCACCCCTTCCATAGACTCCCATGTTAAATGGTAATTTCTCTGGTGAATTTGGGGACCCTGTACTAGCCGGTCATAGGTCCCCTGGACGCGAATCTTGGCACACATGTAGCCCAATTTCTTCTCTACAAGTGTGCAAGGTCTAGGGGACCTATGGCCGGGGAGCACCGATTTTTCAAACCCGGGCACCCCTTCCATAGACTCGTGTAATTGGTGAATTACAGCGCTTGTCCCTGCGTTCAAAAAATATATTGCTGCAACTTAATATGTGAGACACACACTATATAGTAAGATTCGTAAAAAATAAGCTGCGCTAATAAAAATTGTAAATACTATAATGCTTCTGCAATATGTGCTTTACGGATAAATATACACCCTCTCTCAGGTTTAGTGATACATGAAGAGAAAAACAAGACAACAACTTTAAAATGTTGCATTCAAATAATAATAACAGCAAATTCTGATAAGTGCTTATATTCCAAAGTCTCTTTCAGATACAGTAAGTGATTATTGTGTATAAGAAACTAATACAGTTGTTCTCCCATCTGATGTTGTCACCATAAAATTGATGGAAAAGAAACAAGATAAATAATGAAGAGTCCTCTCCACCCAGATGCCATACGTGATGGTTGACAAACACCCAAGGAAAAGTGATGATAGAAGAATCCTCCACCTATAGTATGCTGCCGCTTACCAGAAGCTGAGATCTCTTTTTTAGGGAGATCATGCACGCTTTGGGCTATTTCCCCTGCCCCGGGTCTCTGCACCCTGAAGTTTGAAATGCCGTCACTCGTTCTCACTCCGGTAGCACTGACATAAAGCTGCCGCCATGTTTGTAGAGGAACCTACAAACATGGCGGCAGCTTTATGTCAGTGCTACCGGACTGAGAACAAGTGACGGCATTTCAGAAGGGGAAGCAACTATAGGGTTAACCACTTAAGGACCTTGCCTGTTTTTCAGATTTGGTGTTTACAAGTTTAAAACATTTTTTTTTGCTAGAAAATTACTTAGAACCCCCAAACATTATATATAGTTTTTTTTCTAACATCCTAGAGAATAGATTAGCGGTCATTACAATACTTTTTGTCACATCGTATTTGCGCAGCAGTCTTACAAGCGCACTTTTTTGTGGAAAAATTCACTTTTTTGAATTAAAAAATAAGACAACAGTAAAGTTAGCCCAATTTTTTTTTATATTGTAAAAGATAATGTTACGCAGAGTAAATTGATACCCAACATGTCACACTTTAAAATTGCGCCCGCTCGTGGAATGGCGTCAAACTTTCAAGCCTCGTACACACGAACGAGTTTCTCGGCAAGAACCAGCAAGAAACTTGCTGGCAGAGATTTCTTGCCGAGAAATTCGTTCGTGCGTATGATTTCTCGTCAAGAAAAGCGACAAGAATCTCGACGAGAAAATAGAGAACCTGCTCTCTATTTTCTCGTCGAGATTCTCGTCAGCCTGTTTCTCGACGAGAAAATTGTGTGTGTGTACACTTACCTTTTCGCCGGGAAGCCCGCGCATGCTCGAAATGACTTCAACGCATAGGTAGGGTGAACCAAGATGGTGGCGACGGCATCGAATGTGACGAGCGCATGCTCGTCGTATTCGATGACGTCACCGCGTTCGCTCCATTCAAAGAACCGCGGGTTCTTTGAAAGGAGCGTGTGTACACTCGGCCGGGACAAGTTTCTTGTCCAAGAATCTCTTCGAAAAAAACGACATGTTTTTTCCGACGAGAATCTCGGCCGTGTGTACGAGGCATTACCCTTAAAAATCTCCATAGGCGACGTTTAAAAAATTCTACAGGTTGCATCTTTTGAGTTACAGAGGAGTTACAGAGGAGGTCTAGGGCTAGAATTATTGCTCTCGCTCTAACGATTGCGGGGTTACCTCACATGTGTGGTTTGGACACCGTTTTCATATGCGGGTGCTACTCACGTATGCGTTCGCTTCTGCGCGCAAGCTCATCGGGACGGGGCGCTTTAAAAAATGTTTTTCTTGTTTTCTTATTTATTTTACTTGATTTTATTTATTTTTACACTGTTTAAAAAAAAAAAAAAAGGATCACTTTTATTCCTATTACAAGGAATGTAAACATCCCTTGTAATAGAAAAAAGCATGACAGGTCCTCTTAAATATGAGATCTGGGGTCAAAAAGACCTCAGATCTCATTTTTACACTAAAATGCAATAAAAAAAAAATGTCATTTAAAAAAATTACAAAAATAAAATGTCCCTTTAAGACGTATGGGCGGAGCTGACGTTTTGACGTCAGCGCCACCCTGCTAGGGTATGGAGACGAGTGGGGACCATCTTCCCCTCACTCTTATCCATACCACAGAGGGAGAAGGACCCGATCGCCTCCAATAATGGTGATCTCGCAGTGAATCCGCCGCAGAGACCACCATTATCGTAAACAGGACCGCTCACTGAAGAGATGGATATCTCAGTTGTGGCAGCAGCTGCTGCCGTTACTGAGATATCCATCTTTAAAAAAAATGACGTATATATACAGTGAGCGGTGGTTAAGGATTGTAGGTGGAGAATGGGGAAGAGGTGGATTGGTTGGAGCAACAGGATGAGGAGTTTGTGGTAGGTAATTAAGGGATAGCTGGGGTCTCCTGGACAGCAGAGAAGGGACAGGTGACAAGCAGGCAGTTTCCCACCCACCCTCCCTGTGTTTTGTCTTGTTTTGTTTTATTTGGTTGGTTTGCTTTATCTCTTTGCAGGTGCAATATGAGCAAAGGTCGTCATGGCAGCTGATCGTGTGGCGGTGGTTGGTCTTTTGACGGTGGAAGAAAATACGGTTGAGATGGAAGTGTGGGGGGGCTCATCGGTGGTATGTGCCCCTCTGGTGTATTCCAGTTACTAAGGTTAGCTGGAATACGGTAATGGTTGCACTGTGGGTGTGGGTTTTCTCCGAGCTGGAGTGTCATGGCTGGAGGTCTGGTAAGGTAAAAGGTCCCGCAGTGTTACAAGTGGAACAAGTTGGAATTCTGGGTGCCGTCATAAGACCAACAGGCTGATAAGTTGTTTTTGTTAATAAAAAGGCTGCTGTGGCCATTTGTACTCCAATTCATGTGTGGTCTCATTAATTTAGTTAATAGCAAGGAGGATGGCGAGTCCTCATGGTCGGGCAGACACAAAACAAGGTGGGACATCTTATCTACACCGGTCAAGAGATGGCACAATAAATTCCTTGGGCAGTGGCAGTACAAGATCATCTAGTTCCCAGGGCGAAGATGGCAAGCTGCAAACCTGGGTGAAGGAGGAGGTGGGGCTAACAGAGACAGAGTGGCAAAATTTAAAGTGATACTAAAGATTTGTGGTTTTTTTTGTTAAAAGTAACAAAAATGTTATACTAACCTGCTCTGTGCAGTGGTTTTGCACACAGCAGCCCAGATCATCCTCTTCTCGAGTCCCTCTTCTGTGCTCCTGGCTTGCTATGGAAGTACCTGAGCCGAGCTGCAGCTTCCTGCATCCATTCAGACACGCCTCGTCCCCTCCCTCTCCTCATGGACTCACTGACTATGATTGACAGCAGCGGGAGCCAATGGCGCTTCTCTGCAATTTCAGCCAATGAGGAGGGAGAGTCCCAGACAGCTGAATCTCTCATGCAACATTGTTGGATCGAGATGGGGCTCAGGTAAGTATTGGGGGGGGCTGCTACACATAGAAGGTTTTATATCATTTAAGACCAGGGGCTTCAGCCTGAAGTCCGAACTCGGCATCGGGGGGGGGGGGGTTTGTGGAGGGGGTAGGCTCACTTGTTGGTTGCTGCCCTGCTCACCAGTGCCCATCAATGCTGACCACTAAACTGACACATTCACTGACCGTTACCCTGACTTACCTGACCCACACTGACCATTACACTAACCTACCTGACACACACTGACCTACCTGACCATTACACTGACCTACCTGACACACACTCACCTACCTGAACCACACTGACCTACCTGACACACACTGACCTATACACTCACCTACCTGACTTTTCCACGGCAGACTTCAGCTGACCTCCTCCTGTAGCTCAGCCTTACCTGTACTGTGCCGCGCGCCCATCCCATTCAGGACAAATCAGAGACAGCAGGTAGCCAGAGCCAGGACAGGAGAGCTGCCCGCCCATTTACACAGAGCGAGCGGGGATATCATAGTGCTCACCGCGGCCGCATTGTAATTCCCGCCTCCTGGAGTCTGCAGCGCCTATGATGGACGTCACACGTCCCATGGTCCCGGTGTTCTATCGGATAGTGCCCCCTATCGAGAAGTGCCCACGCATGCGCAATATAGAATTGCACTCCAGCTGATTTGGTGGTCAGCTGGCCTGACGTAACCATGGTGCACATCGTAGAAAAATCAGCTGGAGTGCCCTTCAATGGTGCGCATGCGTGGGCACTTTTTGATGGTGGGCACTATCTGATTGGACACCGGCATTGGACCAGTGTGACGTCAATCATGGGTGCTGCAGGCTCCAGGAGGGGGTACTTGTTATGTCACTCGGCTGCGCCCGAAGTCGGAACGGTCCCCGCTGGCTGCCGCTGAGTAGTTGCTTGGGCTCGGGGCTAATAATAGAATTATAATAGAATTATAAATACCCGAGACCCAGGGCTTTTTGGGGGCCCACTCTGGGCTTCCACTCCCCCTCCCGAAGCCACTGAGTTGTGGTACACTGCAGCAAACTGAGGAGTTTAATAACAGTGAACAAATATGGGGCTAACAACAGCGAAAGAAAAAATTTTTCCCAGTATCGGTGGTGTCACCAGACGGAAAAGTGTTTTTATGTTGGTGGTGTCACTGGAAGGAAAACTGTCCTTGAGTCAGTGGTGTTACTGGAAGAAAAAGTATCCTTGCCTCCGTGGTGTCACTGGAAGGAACATATGCCCCTGCATCGGTATTGCCTTGTATTCATTTATAAAAATAAAAGGATTCCTGTGAATGGCCCACTCAATTTTGTCCAGAGAACGGGTGATTTGATATGACAAGTTTGCTGCGTTCAGAGCAGAGGCGGATCCAGGGGGGCAACAGGGCAATTGCCCCCCCAGAAATTAGTTGTGGCTGAGTCAGAGGGTGAGTGTGCGGGCGGCGCGGTGGGTGAGCCGGCGGGTGGCTCACGGGTGAGTGTGCGGGCAGCGCAGGTGGCTCAGCAGGCGGGTGAGTGTGACTGTGCGAGCGGATGGGCAGCTGGGCGGCTCAGTGGGCGGGTGAGAGAGCGGACGGGAAGCTGGGCGGGTGAGAGAGCGGATGGGCATTTGGGAGGCTCAGTGGGTGAGCTGGCAACTGGCAAATCAGCGGGCGACGGAGCAGAGAGATGACATCATCTCTCACCGCCTGGCGCCCGCCCTGCATACCTGTAGTTCCACACTCACTGTGCAGGCAGTCGTGGGCAGCAGAGAGATTACATCATCTCTCTGCTGCCTGACTCTGGGACACAGAAAGTGACAATCCCCACCTTAGCAGGAAAGTGACAATCGGCAACTTGTGGCAGGTGACGTGGGAAGTGGACAATCCGCAACTTGTGGCAGGTGACGTGGCAAGTAGACAATCTGCAACCTGTGGCAGGTGACGTGGAAAGTGGACAATCCGCATCTTGTGACAGGTGACGTGGCAAGTGACAATCAGCAACGTGTGGCAGTTGACGTGGCAAGTGACAATCTGCAACTTGTGGCAGTTGACGTGGCAAGTGACAATCTGCAACTTGTGGCAGGCGACGTGACAAGTGACAATCTGCATCTGGTGGCAGGCGACGATGGCAAGTGACATACGCAGGGCTCCCACTGATTCTGCAATATGGTGAGTTGAACTATTTAATTTTCTAATACAATGTGATAATAGAAATAATGTGCTACAATCATCCTGACACCATAACAACCATGGTGTCATGATGATTGAAGCGTTAACACCAGCCATTTCCCCAATAAATTGCCTGTAAAAAATCGTATTTTCTGGCAGTGCCCCTCCCAAGACTAGACTCTGGATCTGCCCCTGGTTCAGAGGCGGCTAAATGCTCTGGAAGCAGCAACACTCTGCTATGGCCCCATGCTAAATGGTCAATTAGCTGTGTCCAGTTTGTGTGTGGCCAAAACACTGCAGAAAAGCTCACCCTGGAGACCTTCGATCAGGGCTCTACTCACATGTATCCACTCATTTGTGCAGAGTCAGGCCTCGTACACACGACCGAGTTTCTCGTCGTAAAAAACCCGTAGATTTTCTCGACGAGATTCTTGTCAAGCTTGACGAGCTTCTTGTCAAGCTTGACGAGCTTCTTGTCAAGCTTTCCTTGCATACACACTGTCAATTCCAAATCTCGTCGTTGTTGTGCGCGGTCACATACAGCACGTACGACGGCAGTATAAAGGGGAAGTTTGATTTCAATGGCGCCACCCCTTGGGCTGCTTTTGCTGATCTCGTGTTACCGCGTGTGAAGTAAAAGTTTGGGAAGAGACGATTCGCGCATTTCAGTCTTCGTGCTTTCAGTTCGTTTTCTGCGGTTCAGTTTGTACTTGTGGGTTCGTATCTTGTCTTTCAGGGCGTGTAGGCAGGTCGTATCTGTTTTACAGTGCGTTCTTGGCCGCTCGTTTCTGATTTTCAGGTCGTTCTTCATAGGCCTTGCTGTTCTTAAGTGTGTTCTGTTTAGTACGTTCTGATCAGACGACCGTTTTCTAGCCATGTCGAGGGTACGTTCTCGTCAAAGAGTTCGTACTGTGCGGGCGCTTGGTGTTGGTCTGCTTGTCTTGGACCAAGACTAGTCCATGAACAGGGTGAGGAGGAGTTCATGGACCAAGAATTGGTTGCTCCAGCGGGACCAATTCTGCCATATGCCTCTGCTGCGGGAGATCGTGGAGAATAATCCTGAGGACTACAGGAATTTTCTGCGGATGTCTGACCCTGTTTTTCAGCATCTGTTGGCTTTGGTGTCCCCCTATATTACCAGGCAGGACACTGTTATGTGGGAAGCCATCAGTGCTGAGCAGAGGCTCATCGCCACGTTACGTTACCTGACGACAGGGAGAAGTCTGCAGGACTTGAAGTTCACGACAGGCATCTCCCCCCAGGCTCTGGGCATCATAATCCCAGAGACCTGTTCTGCCATCATCCAAGTCCTGCAGGAGGACTATATTAGGGTAAGTTTTCTCCTTTAACATCACATTCTATGTATTTCATGTATGCTAATGTATTGTATTTCTTTCATCCTTCCCTAATTACCATGATTGTAATATGCTGAGAATGTCCCCTTTGTCCTCATGCATGCTGTAAGCTTTTAACCACTTCCCTACCGTGCACGAAAACCCCCTTCCTGCCCAAGCCATTTTTCAGCTTTCAGCGCTGTCACACTTTGAATGACAATTGCGCGGTCGTGCAACGTGGCTCCCAAACAAAATTTGCGTCCTTTTTTTCCCACAAATAGAGCTTTCCTTTGGTGGTATTTGATCACCTCTGCGTTTTTTTTTTTTTTTGCGGTATAAACAAAAGAAGAGCGTCCAGTTTGGAAAAAATCAATTTTTTACTTTTTGCTATAATAAATACCCATTTTTTCTTTCAATTAAAATTTTCCTCAGTTTAGGCCAATACGTATTCTTCTACATATTTTTGGTAAAAAAAAAATCGCAATAAGCGCGTATTGATTGGTTTGCGCAAAAGTTATAGCATCTACAAAATAGGGGATAGATTTATAGCATTTTTTTTTTATTTAATTTTTTTATTAGTAATGGCGGCGATCTGCGATTTTTATTGTGACTGCGATATTGCGGCGGACACATCTGACACTTTTGACACATTTTTGGGACCATTCACATTTATACAGCGATCCGTGCTATAAAAATGCATTGATTACTGTATAAATGTGACTGGCAGGGAAGGGGTTAACCACTAGGGGGCGGGAAGGGGTTAAATATGTTCCCTCAATGTGTTCTAACTGTGGGGGGAGGTGACTGACTGGGGGAGGTGACCGATGGTTGTCCCTATGTACAAGGGACACACCATTGGTCTCCTCTCCCTCACAGGACGTGGATCTGTGCGTTTACACACACAGATCCACTTTCCTGCTCGGTTCCCGGGCAATCGCGGGTGCCCGGCGGCAATCGCGGCCACCGGGCACGCGCATCGGGTCCTTGGGAACGCTGCGGCGCGCGCGCCCCCTAGCTCGTTTTAAAGGCAGGACGTCATATGACGTCCTGTCAGAACGAGAGTGTCTTTCGCCCGCCGTCAATTGACGGTGGGCGGGGGACAAGTGGTTAAATGCCCCTTTTTTCTCCTCCATGCATATTTCCCTTCACTAACCTCTCCAGCAGTGGCGGCTGGTGCTCAAAATGTTTTGGGGGGCGCCCAAAACATAAAAAAATAAAAATCATCAATTGCCGCCACTGTGCCCATTAAACGCAGCCACTGTGCCGATCAAACGCCACCAGTTTGCCCCCTCAAATGCAGCCAGTTTGTCCACAAATACAGCCAGTTCCCCCCCAGCCCTGCATTTACCTTCCTCTGGTCTGCGCCGTCCTTCTTCTGTCCTCGATGTCTTCTCCCGCCCTCGATGTTGCATCAGCCAATCAGGTTACCGGTAACCAGACACGGTGAACCCGATTGGCTGAGGAGCCTGTCAGTGTTTAACCAAGGTACGCACCCCCCCCCTGCGTCCCCTGGTTAACATTTTGGAAGCCAATTACAGCCCTCAGGCTGTAATCGGGAAGCCTATCAAAGCTGCTGGCTCTGATAGGCACTTCCAAAAACCAACCAGCCGCTGTTATTCAGATGGCCGGCGCTCAACAGGGGGCTGGCCACCTGAATAGTGGGCGGCAGCGACAATACATAGGTTCATGCAAGGCATGAACCCATCTATTGTTCTGAGTGACGGGCGCAGGAGAGAGAGGGGCAGCGCTCCTGCGCCCAATATGGACGCACCGCCACTGCAATGCTATCCTGGGCCCAAACACACCTAGCCTAGTCACTTCCCAATGTATTTTGTCAGCTCCATTGTAGTGCTTTACCCTCCCCCCCCAATCCCTCCCCCTAAAATGATTACAAATGTTAATTGTCCTTATTTTTTGGCATTCACAAACTCATCTAGCCCCCCCCCCCAAATATTTTTACAATGGGCCATCAGAGGGGGTGATGAATATGATACTTGAGCCTTCTATTTTAGTATTTAAAAACACATTAAACTGAAACTTATAATGATGTTGGTCAAGAATGTATTTTTGTATAATCTGCTTGCAATGTTATGTGCAAAAGTACTAATATTTGTTTATCTTGTTTGACTCCACAGCTTCCTTCCATGCCACAGGAATGGCAGACTGTGGCATCTGAGTTTTCCACGCGGTGGGACTTCCCCAACTGCGGTGGAGCCATTGACGGGAAGCACGTCCGCATCGCGCCGCCACCCCGTTCTGGGTCCTACTTCTACAATTATAAGGGGTCTCATAGTATTGTGCTGATGGCAGTGGTGTCAGCACAGTATGAATTCCTCTATGTGGATGTGGGGAAAAATGGCCGGATGTCCGATGGGGGAGCCTTCAGCCGGACGGAGTTTGCCCTCCGTCTCCAGAGTGACGACCTTGCATTGCCACCGGATGCAGGGAATGTTGAAGGACTCCCCTTTGTGTTTTTGGCTGATGAAGCCTTTGGACTGGGACCGCATCTCATGAGGCCATTTCCCCTAAGGACCCTGACCCCGGAGAAGAGGGTGTTCAACTACCGGCTGGCCAGGGCCCGAAGAGTCGTGGAGAATGCCTTTGGGATAATGGCCAGCCGGTTCCGCCTTTTCATGACACCAATTAACTTGGCGGAGTACAAACTGAACTAAGTAGTATTCTGTTGCTGTGTGCTACACAATTATCTTCAAAGGAAATCACCAAATTATATGGCCTCAATTGGGCCTGAGGCAGGACTTTCAAATGTCAATACCCTGCCGGGCCTAGAATCTGGCTGTCCTGGCTTGCCCCCCCCAAAATGCCCGTGAGGTTCGGCAATTCCTATGCCAGGCCATGTCTAAAAATTTTTGGAGAAACAAAAAAAAAAATATCTGGTTTAATCTGATTTTTGATGTATTGCTTGTGTTTTTTTTTAATCTGTCTCCTAGTTTGTCATAGTGCATTTGTAGTGACAAGTGTATTTTCCTTTAGTAAATACCAACCATTTCACTAGTAACACCAAAAATATACACAAAAAAGGTTAGAGCGTATTTGATAAAGAAGCTACACTTTGTTGTTGTTCAAACATTTTACTCTGTGCACATTCACACACATGGTAAATATAACACTTTTGTTGTTAGATTTTTTTTTTTTTTTTTTTTTTTGGTTTGGCCAGAAACAGGCCTTTTTTTGGGGGTAAGAAAATACAAAACTATCATTACCATACAACAAAATACAACATTGTATACCTCTCGGCAATATCAGACATTCTATTTTACGAAAAATGTCTCTATCTGCCTGTCATAATATGGGGTGTTGGCACCCCTGACCAAGCCAAAATTTGAAGATGCACACAATTTAGAGTGTTTTTAAAAAGGGGTATTTCCCTCCTGATCCCTATTGTCAACATGTGCTATCTGCCATCAGGGGTGATCAATGGACGTGTTTTGGGGGTGCAACCCCTTCTTCCTTTCACCTACTGGAGATGCGAGGAAGGGGTTGCACCCACAAAACCCGTACATGAATATCCCCTGATGACAGATGGCACATGTTGACACACTGTGTGCATCTTCAAATTGTGGCTTGATTGATTGTATAAAAGTGAACATTTTTTGTAAGAAAAATAGAAAAATAGAAAAAGGGGGGTTTTGTGCCTTATTCAATTTGCCCCAAAACATCTATGATGTCCTTAAATGTTTTCTCCATAACATTCACTCTTTGCTTAATTCTGTCCAGTTCTGTACTACACTCTATCACTTGCTGGATGATTCGTAGGGCACTCTCACTAGAGAAACGCGGACTTTCTTTCAAAACAACATTTTCATCCCCTATAAAAAAATACAAAAGGTATTATAACTGTTATGTCCCTTAGACACGGGGTCTCTCAGAGTGTTGCTAGCAATGCTCCGGTATCTGCTCAGCAAGTTACACACAGGCCAGATGAACTTCTTAACCATGGAAGGGTTTATTACTCACTCAGAACATGATGACTTGTTACATAGAGTCCTAATACAACAGGATTCTGTCATTACCAGATGTAATCCCTTCTGTGCATCATGCAGCTGCTTCCCAGTTCCACACACCACTCTCACTACTTCCTGGTACAGCCCCTTCCCCAGCATGCATCAGGAGAAAAAGGTGAAGGGTCACACAGTGCTCCAGCACAAACATCACATCTCCTCTTTTTCCCATAAAAAAAAAAAAAACAATAGGAGAGAAAAAAATAAATAAAAAATAAACATAACAAGAGAACAAAATACTCCACACATAAAATAATAAGGCAAGCAGGATCAGTTCAGCAAGTAGCATCTCCAACTTAGTTCTGTGGCTCCCGCATCACGTTATGAGCCCTTTGTCTCTGTTTCCTGACCTCCAAAGTGTCCCGTAAGATTTCAGTGCTTTGCCAACGAGGAGTTTGCATAGTTGCCAACAGTCACGGATTGGCCGGGACGTTCCCGGGATTCAAACCCTTTTCCCGGATTTATTTTGTCCCGGCCAATGTCCTGGCCAATCCGATTTTTCCCGTTTTCCCCGAATTTGGACGCCGCAGGCCGCCGCCGCTAGAGGTCCACGGCTGGCGGAGACAATGTCTCGGCCGGCCGCCATGTTCAAGAAGACCAAAACACGGATGTAGTACAATAGAAAATAAAGCCGCTGCGGCGCCGCCCACACCCCGCACCTCCCCGGGGGTGGGCGGCGCCGCAGCAGCTTTATCTTCTATTGTACTACATCTGTGTTTTGGCTGGCCGGCAGGCCACCCCCCCGCCCCGCCCCGCCCCGCCCCGCTGCAGGTCTGTCTGTAATGGAAAGGGGCGGGGGTCGGCAGCGCCACAGCTTAATTTATTATTTTTTTTCAGCCACACTGTCGGCTCCGCCTCTATTTTGTTCCCCTTCGGGGAAGGGGAAACAATAATGGCGGCCGAGACAGGAGACGCCTGTGGTTAAGGGGGGACTCCGCTGGGGATGCCTGTGGTAAGGGGGGACTCCGCTGGGAACGCCTGTGGTAAGGGAGGACTCCGCTGGGGACGGCTGAGGTAAGGGGGGACTCCGCTGGGGACGCCTGATGTAAGGGGGGACTCCGCTGGGGACGCCTGATGTAAGGGGGGACTCCGATGGGGACGCCTGATGTAAGGGGGGACTCCGCTGGGGACGCCTGAGGTAAGGGGGGACTCCGCTGGGGACGCCTGATGTAAGGGGGGACTCCGCTGGGGACGCCTGAGGTAAGGGGGGACTCCGCTGGGGACGCCTGATGTAAGGGGGGACTCCGCTGGGGACGCCTGATGTAAGGGGGGACTCTGCTGGGGATGCCTGATGTAAGGGGGACTCCTCTGGGTACACCTGATGTAAGGAAGGACTCCGCTGGGTACGCCTGAGGTAAGGAGGGACTCCTCTGGGGACGCCTGATGTAAGGAGGGACTCCGCTGGGGACGCCTGATGTAAGGAGGGACTCCTCTGGGGACACTTGATGTAAGGGGGGACTCCACTGGGGACGCCTGATGTAAGGGGGGACTCCACTGGGGACGCCTGCATAGTTACCAACAGTCCCGAATTTCCCGGGACAAGCACGATTTTTGGACCCTTGTCCACAAGTGTGGAGGGGGCTCTGCTGGGGAGGCACCTGATGCAAGGACGGACTGCTGGGGAGGCACCTGATGCAAGGACGGACTGCTGGGGAGGCACCTGATGCAAGGACGGACTGCTGGGGAGGCACCTGATGCAAGGACGGACTGCTGGGGAGGCCATCTGGTGGCAGGCGACGTGGCAGGTAACACGCTCAGGGCTTCCACTGATTCGGCATTATGGTGAGTTGAATGATTTCATTTTATATTACAATGTAAAAATAGAAATAATGCACTTCAATCATCCTGACACCGTAACAACCATGGTGCCGGGATGATTGAAGCGCCAACAGGTGTTTTGGAGTATCCTTATCTGCCAATTTTGTTACACATTACTATTGTGGTGTAGGATCTGGCTTCTTTCTTTCTATTTCTTTCTCTCTCTTTCTCTCACCTCGGACTCTAGCCACACCCCTTTGAACCACGCCCATTTAAACCACACCCACTATCGTGCGTAAACCACGCCCATTTTTCGACGCGTTTTTCACTCCGGCATGACACGCCTACAAACGAATGCCCCGCCCCCTGATTATAGCAAGGCTCCGCCTCAATGCAAAAAAAGTGTCCCAGATGTTTTTTTTTGCAATGTTGGCAACTATGAGTTTGATGTCTTTGGCGGGCAGACTTACGAAGTGGCGCAGCACTAGGAGGGGTAGAGTCTGTCAAAAGTTCTGGAGGTGTCAGTGGGTGTCCAACAGACAAATCAGTCTCTGCAACTCCAGGCACATGTCCGGGCTCCTCAAGAATAATGATCACCAACCGCTTCAGGGGTTGGTTGTAAACTTGTGGGGTCATGCCAGACACCATGCCATATGACACCAGTAGAGCCCTGAGTAGACTCTGGTGGTTGGGTAGAAAGAGAGGTCGGGTTTGTTTCTACTGGCAGGCAAATGCACTTTCTCAATTGCGAAAGGTGTCTTCGAACACAAACGCCATTCTCCAGGCGAACAAGGTACATTCGTTGTCCAAAAGGTCCATCAATAATGCCAGGAAGACAATGAGGCAAAACTTTGTAATTCCGAAACCATACAAGATCACCAGCATGGAATCCAGAACGACCTGGCGGAGGAGGTGTCGGTGACTGTTCCTGTGGACGAACCAAATCCAGTTTGGTGCGGAGATGCCTGCCAAACATAAGAAAAGCTGGGGACAGCCCAGTAGTAGCGTGTTTTGTGTTTCGGTACATGGTCAAGAACTCCAGCAGCTTCTCCTCTGACATTCCGGCCTGGTCCAGAGTGGACAGTAAGTGCTTCTTAAACGTCTGCACAAACCGTTCTGCCAGCCCATTTGAGGCTGGATGATAAGGAGCTGTTTTGTAGTGTTGGATGCCCAAGCCACTGAGGAAGGATTGAAATTCATGCGATGTAAACTGAGTCCCATTGTCCGAGACTATGGCTGTTGGCAAGCCATATTGAGCAAAGAGCTTCCTTAAGACTAGAATGGTAGCAGCTGAGGTAACAGAAGGCATTTGAAAAACCTCCGGCCATTTTGAATGTGCATCAACCACGATCAAATACAATTTACCCTGGATTGGGCCAGCAAAATCAAGATGGAGTCTTGACCACGGTTCTGTCGGCCATGGCCAAGGTAGCAGGGTTCCTTTCTTTTGGGGTCGCTGAGCTTGACAGCACCCAGGACATTGAGCCACATAATCTTCAATTGCTGTGTCCATTTGTGGCCACCAAACATAGCTCCGGGCTCGTTGCTTCATGCGCACCACGCCAGGATGGCCCTCATGCAGTATCCTTAGCATGGTTGGTTGCAAATACTGAGGTATGATCACTCTGTTGCCCCACTGTAGGCAACCAGCATTAGTCACAAGCTCACATTTTCTGGCAAAGTACGGACGAAATTCACCTGGGACTTCCAGCCTGAACATATGAGAATATCTGAGACAGCAATGTCTGGCAATTAAGGAGGTGGACATGCAGGATTTCGGCCTGTGTATTTCCACTATGCGTACGTCTCTTGGTGAGTGGTCTCCAATTGGCAATCTGGAAAATGCATCTGCATTGCCATGGGCATCATGGGAGCGGTATCTGATAGATAAATTATAAGCTCCCAAGAATAAAGCGTACCTTTGTAAGCGAGATGCGGTTGTTGTAGAAATTCCTTTCTGAGGGTTCAGTATTGACAACAGAGGTTTGTGGTCAGTGATAAGTGTGAACTCCCGACCATAGATGTACGTATGAAATTTTTTTGTGGCCCATACAATGGCCAAAGCTTCCTTGTCTATCTGTGAGTAGTTTTGCTCTGCTGAGGTTAAAGACCCGGAGGCAAAATAAATGGGGCACTCTGTGCCATCTGGCATGACATGGGAAAGCACAGCACCCAGTCCATAAGGCGAGGCGTCACAAGCCAAGGTGACGTGTTTCTTTAAATCATAGTGGACCAAAACTCGAGAAGACAGAATGAGTTCTTTAGAAAGCCGAAAAGCTTCTTCACATTTGGCTGTCCATATCCATTTAGCTCTTGCATCCAGTAAGCGATGTAATGGGTAAAGCTGGTGTGCTAGGTTCGGCAAGAAACGGTGGTAGTAATTTAGGAGGCCAAGGTAGGACCTGAGCTGTGTGACATTCTGGGGAGTAAGGGCATGGGTAAGGGCTTTAACCTTTTCTTCAGTAGTGTGTAACCCATGTCGGTCCACAGTGTGGGCACAAAATTCCAGTCGAGACTTTAGAAATTCGCATTTTGAAAGATTGACACGTAAACCATACCTTTGGAGTCTCTCTAGCACAGCTTCAACATTCTTTCTGTGTTCTTCATCAGTGGGACCAGTGATGAGCATGTCATCTAGTAGACATTGAGTGAAAGGTATGCCTGCCAGGACCTCATCCATGATTCTCTGCCAGATGGCTGGAGCTGGGGCTATGCCAAAAACCATGCGGTTATATTGGAACAATCGTTTATGAGTGTTAATGGTCAACAGATGGCGTGAATCTGGGTGTACTTGCAGTTGCAGGTAAGCTTGCTTTAAGTCTATTTTTGTAAACTTTTGCCCCCCAGCCAATGAGCTAAATAGATCTTCAAGTCGAGGCAATGGGTATTGATCCACAAGAAGTTGGTTGTTCAGGGCAACCCTGAAATCTCCACAAATTCTAATGTCTCCATTCTTTTTCTTGACAGGCACAATGGGCGATGCCCATTCACTTCTATCAACTTTAGTTATGATCTTTTCAGCCAATAGGTGGTCCAGCTCTGCTTCCACTTTCTTTCTCAAGGCAAAAGGTACTGATCTTGCCTTACAAAAACGAGGTGTAGCACCCGGCTTCAAGAGGAGGTGGGCCATTTTTCCTTTTACTGTGCCCAAAGAGTGACTTCAGGATTCCACCCAATGGTCTACCTCAGAAAGCAATGTACATTGGGCAATGGCAAGAGGAGGCATGCCCAGGGCTTTGATCCAGTCCCTACCGTACAGCGGAGGACCTCCTTTATTGACAACATAAAGGCGTAGAGTTTGGCTGCAGTTGCCTAATGTAACAAGGGGTTTCACATAACCCAAGGGCTGTAGTAGTTCCTTGCTGTAGGATTGTAGTGTGAGATTTGTAGGTTGGAGCGGTAGGGACAGACCCGATGCCTTTAAATCAGTCCATGAAATGACAGACACTGCCGCCCCTGTATAAACATCCATGGAGACAGGACAGCCATTGAGTGTGACATCCACTTTAATCGCAGGAGTACTCCCAGCTACCCGAAACAGTCCAACATGCTGGACACAGGTTTCCTCATCAGAGCTGGAGCCGTGATTGTCAGTATCCATATGAAATGTCTGTTTACGTCTAACTTTTGTGGTAGTGTTCAGAGAGCGTGAGCTGCGGCAAACACGCCCAATATGGCCAGTCTTTCCACAAAGAAAACAAACAACATCCTTGAACTTGCAAGCACGTGCACTGTGAGTAGTGTTACCACAACGGTAGCAAGTTGGTGTCCTAGAGACAGAAGAATTAGGGTGGCGAGGTTTAGGCAGATTTGGGGACGACCGTCTTGGGTGTCGGGTGATAGCAGAGTGGAATATTTCCTCTCCCTGGCTTGCAGGAGTTTCAGGTGGTGCCTTCAGTAGGGTGGCGTCCCGTGTAGCCAACTCCATGACCGTAGCAAGGTCAGTGGCTTTCGTCAGAATCAAGTCGGGTTCTGTGAGTAAGCGTTTCTGTATGGCTGGGTCGCAGAGTCCCATGACAAACATGTCATGGAGAGCCGTCTGCAGGTAGTCTCCAAACTGACAAGTGGCAGCTAGTTTACGTAAAGCAATGATATAAGTCTTTATGTCTTCCCCGGCATGCTGCCTTCTACTGTAGAATTTAAACCGCTCTGCAATCTCTAATGGCTTTGGGTTGTAGTGCTCATGTAGCTTCTGAATTAACTCAGGCAGGGGCTTAGAGGCCGGCTTGTCTGGAGAAATGAGGTCTCTGAGAGTGCCATATGCAGCTTGACCCAATGTTGTGAGAAAAACTGCAACCTTCTTTTCTGCAGCCACACTATTTGCTTCCATATACTGCTCCAGCCTCTCCACCCAGGAGCTCCATGATTCAGCAGCAGGATCAAATGGTTGAATAAACCCTATGAAGGCCATGTGTGCTAAAATCCACAATCCTCGTCGCCACTGTTATGTCCCTTAGACACGGGGTCTCTCAGAGTGTTGCTAGCAATGCTGACTTGTTACATAGAGTCCTAATACAACAGGATTCTAATACAGCAGCTGCTTCCCAGTTCCACACACCACTCTCACTACTTCCTGGTACAGCCCCTTCCCCAGCATGCATCAGGAGAAAAAGGTGAAGGGTCACACAGTGCTCCAGCACAAACATCACAATAACTCTGCAGGCCTACCTCTCTTACCTGAAGCTGTGGTGACAGAAACTGACCTGTTGTAGTGACAAGTTCCACCACGTCATCCACTTCTCCTTCCTCCACTTCTCCTTCCTCCACTTCTTCTACTTCCTCAACATCCTCAGGTTGGTGTTCTTGGTGAGGTTGGGGTTCTCTCTGAGGTGTGGGGTTCCTGTGCTCCCTGGGGTGGTGTCCTCCCAGTCTTCTCTCCCCTATGAGAATGAAACAAAAGGTATACTTAGCACACAGATATTTTATATAAAAAATAGGAACATGCTACATTGCTTGGAAGTGGGGTACAAGTGTCTGTTTGGGTCGAGTTACAAGCTGAAGACATTATTTAAAAATAAACAAATCTTGACTATTCGCCTTTTTATGACAAGTTTACACATGGAGGCACCCCAAAAATACACTGATGCACCTGTGTGGGGCACCCTAAAAAGGTTGTTCTGTTGGGCCACACTATAGTGGTCCAGAGTGCAGATGTGGAAACAGCTGCTGAGTGTCCTCTCCTTTACACTGATTCAAGTTTGCATTACATTCTAGTTTCAAACACATCATCTAGACAACAATGTACTAACATTTATGGAATAAAAACAGGCATGTCTCGAAATTATTGGAACCCTGTATCTTCGCAAAACATTGTATGTAGTGGGCGAACGATGTGTCTGTAACGACCGATTGCTGCGCCCACAAAATTTTGAGAGATTACATTTTCTAAGGTACAATAGTAAAAAGCAACAACATGGAGCAACATGCAAGTTCAGAAATACAATAATAGGACCACAGGAAAAATACTTACTTTTTTCTAGCATTCTCTTAATGCTCCTTAACTGCTCCGGCTCCCTCAGTTTGAGGTCAGACCACCTCTTTCTAAGCTGCTCCTTTGATCTTTTCACCCCAAAATTCTTCTTCAGACTTTTCACTACTTTCTTCATAATTTTGGACTTCCTTAGATTAGGGTGGGTATACGGCCCATGCTTTGCATCATAATCCGACTTTAGCAATATGTCCACCATCTCCGCCATCTCCACGTAAGACATATTAGATGCCTTGAATCTCCTCCTTGATCGTGACGTTTCACGGTCCGGGTTGATCTCATCATCGTTATTTGATGAATTACCAGACACCTGCTGTGACTCCGCCATATCTGTTTGCGCGCCGAAAGAGAAGGGGCGGGGAAAAGTTGATAATGTGAACGTCATGGGCGGGCGACGTGTGTGGAGCGACGTGTGCGGAGTTTCATGCATGCGTAGTGTATATAAAGCAAACACACATGTGACGTTACTACGTTCTGTGTGCGGAGAGAGGAGGAAAAGTGACGGGCGTGAGAACAAAGGTATGTGATTTTTATACTTTGTGAAATCGGTGGCCTATACTGCCTAGAGATTGTTTGAGGATATATATGGGGATTAAGATTTTCTTGAGTTTAGACTGCGTGACTGACATTACTTTTTTGTCTTGTGTTTTGGCTTGCAGACCAAAAATTAATGCTTTCAGCGACAAAGAATTTCTGGGGGAATTTATTGACCGGGTAAGGGAGCTTCCAGCTCTGTGGGAGACCAAAAACCCCATCCACCGAAAAAAAGGTGTGAGGAAAGCAGCGCTGGAGAGCCTGCTCCCATTTGTGCAGACAAAGATACCCACAGCAACCACACAACAGGTGGATAGTAAAATTGGGAGCTTGAAAGGCACATACAGGACTGAGCGCTTTAAGGTCCTGGCTTCTCAGAGGTCAGGAGCAGCAGAAAAAGATGTATATGTCCCGATTTTGTGGTACTACAGCAGGATGTCCTTTCTGGATGACCACATTGAGCCAAGGCCATCACTGTCCAGTCTTCCCCCCAGACTTCCCTACAGCCAACCTGAGCCTTCTCTGGAGCAAGAGGAGGCAGCCATCCTGGAAGAACCTGATTTGGACATCTGGAGCCAGGTATAGTATTTTATAAACATTTATTGTGATAAAATTAATGCAGCAAAAAAAAGTTAATATGTAAATACCAAAAAAAAATTGGACCAAAAAGTGATCTAAATATCAATAGACAGTAGTGGCCCAAAAATTGGGGGAGAAGAATGAAAACTGATGGGGTCATAATGATAGTCTTTTCTATTGATTTACATTCAATTTGCAACAGTCAGGAGCTAAAAATTGTGTGTAAATGATGAACCAAAAACTAAAACTATGTCCCTTTTTCATACACAGGATGACATCAGCCAGGATGAGGGTCTGGAAAGTGTCAGGCAGGAGGAGGCAGGGCCCACTGTGAGCCAGGATGAGGCAGGGCCCACTGTGAGCCTGGAGGTGGCAGGGCCCACTGTGAGCCAGGAGGTGGCAGGGCCCACTGTGAGCCAGGAGGTGGCAGGGCCCAGTGGCACACAGGAGGTGGCCGGGCCCAGTGGCAGACAGGAGGTGGCCGGGCCAAGTAGCAGGACCAGATCTCAGGTGCCTCCCATCCGCCTTCCAAAAAGAACCAGGAGGGACAGGAGCACAAGTGAGGCAGCAATGGCCCTGATTAGAGAGGCACATGCCACCCTCCAGGAGCCAACATCCACCGAAGAGGCCATTGCCGACCTAGTTGGGGCCAAATTCAATGTTATGAGCATGGAACAATGCCTCCTATGCGAGCCCCTGCTGATCACCTTAATGAACAAGGGGGTGATGGGGAGAATTACCCCCAATACGGCCATATGTGAGGTCACCCAGCTTACGCAACCTCAACCTCCTCCTCCACCTTCTTCTTCTCCTCCACCTCCTTCTCCTCCTCCTGACACAAGTACACCTCCAGTGGCACAGCCTTCAGCCACACGCAAAAGGAAGGCTGCAGGGAAGGCTGCAGGGA
The DNA here is from genome assembly GCA_029206835.1 of Rana muscosa. Lineage (NCBI taxonomy): Eukaryota > Metazoa > Chordata > Amphibia > Anura > Ranidae > Rana > Rana muscosa. The sequence goes on from CM055118.1 coordinate 201,730,405, forward strand.
AGGCTGCCAAGAAGACCAGGAAGTGATGCCCTTGCTTCAATGTGGTCTGACAGAAGGCAGCCTGTTGTAGTACCACAGACTTTGGACATATATCTCAGCTGCTGCTGTTCCTGACCTCTGGGAGTCCAGCATCAGATTGTGCTCACAACTGATGTGCTTGTCAAGCTCCCAATTTTATTACCCACACAGGGTTGATGTGTGCTCTGGGGTCCCATGGATGCACAAATGGAAGCAGGTTCTCCAGCGCTGTCTTCTATTTATTTTGTTATATACCAGAATTATTGTTTGTTTTTTTTACAGTTAATACTTGACTATGTGTTTTTATAAAAATTAAAAATTTAGCTTTGGAGTAGGCAGATACATTTTAACAAATAAAATAAAAGGGACAGATAACTCAAAACAATCTCCTTGAAGGTCGAAAAAAACAAGATAAAAAAATTCATTTGGTAAACTTGACACAACAAAAATAAAAATTAAAATCATGGAGATCACTATAAATTAAATAATCATTTAAAATGAAGATCTGTATTCCAAATTTAAAATATATAAATATTAAGGAGATCTTGCTCTATATAATACAGCAAAATATTCATGAGATCAGCATGAAAAATGTTTAAAATAGTTAGTCAGAACTCTGTGTGAATATCAGCAGCAAAACAAGTTCATTATTTTTCACTATTGTACCATTCTAAAGAAGATTTAAAAGCGCAACATTTAAACGATGCAATAATTTACAGCGTGACGAATGTGCTATCTCCATTACGAAGGCTTATTTTACCAGAAGAAGCGCTCCCGTCTCATACTTGATTCTGAGCATGCGCGATTTTTTAAGACTCCGAAAAGCATACACACGACCGGTTTTCTCGTCGCAAAACAGGCCGACGAGAAACCATACACACGAACGGTTTTCTCGGCAAGAAAGCTCTCTCGGCAGTTTTCTTGTCGTTTTTTGACAAGAAAATCGGTTGTGTGTACGAGGCTTCACAGATGATAGCTGTAGCTGTTCTCGCACAGAGTGTCCAGGCTGTGTTTGCAACCACCAGCAAAATTCTACTATTTTTCATCAGCAGCTGCCTCTAGCCACTGCTACTCAGCCATGTGAATCTCTAGCACTTACAGCGAGGATGAGGCCTTCTAGTATACCATGCCCAGGTAAATACCAGACTACAAAATGATTTGTTTTCTGCTATGCTGGAACAATTTGTACAAAGCCAAAGGATATATCAGCCCCTTTCCAGGGCACGTCCGGAACTCTGGAAGATGGAAGGGAACAGAGATTCTCCAACCATTCTCCCATGAGTATGTCAGGTTAAATAAAGAATGAATGACAAAGCTGTGTTGTCTTCAGTAGAGCTGCAACAAATGTCGTCTATTCTCCAGAGGACAGGTCTCTTCAAAATAAAGCCGAGTTTTTTTTTTCTTGTTTGTCAATGATTGTGGATAATAAGCCATTGTACGCTCTGATGCGTTCACAAACAGAGAAGGGAAATTGTACTGGGTTGGGACTCATTATAAGGAGGCTCACAATTACACAGTCATTAATGAAAGCTCAGGCTGCGTTGGGTTCTCCGAGGTGCATATCGATGCTCAAGTATTAAAAGAGCAGTGGGTGCCAGTTCCTTCCAAATGAGTTAACATGAGGCAGAAGAATGACTCTGTTCTGCCTGCATCCTCCAGCTGTGACAATTCTGAAACCGGCACAACCTTTAAAGTGTATATCAAGGCAAAATAGTAGAAAAAAAACACATGCAGTACATCTCTGCAATACGTGCCCATTTGCCCAGGTTGTATCTTTTTAAAGGACCCACAAGCACAGAGAAATGCCTGTTGATCTACCAGAAATGTATGTAGCTCTTAATTTCCTATCATGGGTTGACAACATAAATAATTGTTTGTGAGTTGAAAAGGTGTCAGCCCTGCTCATTGACTTTTGCACTCCCACTTTCTTCTTCTTCTCAGCATAGGGACTAATTGACTTGCTTACTTTGATTTCACTGCACACTGTGAGCTTCTCGCAATGTACATTAGAAGCTGCCTCATTTCCTGGCACTTCCAGCACCATCTAGCTTTCCTCACCAGCTGTCAGGGGTGTGTGCACTCCTGCTCCACCATAGCTGCTGGTTCCATTATTCTGGTTTTGGTTATGGCATTCTTCTTGTCTATCTGTGCACCTGCAAGGTGATTAATGTGGTCAGTCTCTGGGTGGAGATGAGACCTGATTTAAGCCAGCCAAACCTTCAGTTTCATGTTTGTGATAGAGTGTGATAACGTGTGCATTACCTGATCAAGCCCCTGTCTGTCTGCCCTGCTCAATTGGATTTCCCTGTGTATGACCTTGGATCGGATAAATATTATTCTCTGAACTCTGCCTGCCTTTTACCTGGACTGTCAGTGAACCGCTCTGCCTCTCTGCCAACCGCAAGTGCCTGTTTGCTTTGCTCAGTTCACATATATGCCCCGGCATATTAGCCAGGCACTATAGCAGTGTGTAAAAGTCCTGGGGGCAACTGAGTACCGGTAGGCCTGCTTGCCACCTGCAATCGGGGTAAGTGTGACACCAACAAAATCTTAATATACAAATGTGGGTAATCGCCTGATACAAACAACCATATGTAAAAATATGAACCAAACAATAAAGTCCAGATAAGTTGATCCACCGTGCTGAACAAATGTTGACTAGCAAACCAATCATGTTGTGATTGACCACCACCTTCCAATCTATGTGATTACCAAAAAGCAGTTATAACAAGCCTGTTTATTGACTTTCTTTAATCCTCCATATAGGTAAGTAGATATGTCTCCACCAGATCCCACATTATTTTCTTGTGTAGCGCCCTGCTCCTGTTGGGTAGGCGCTATGTGTTAAATTGAGTTATCTGAGCTGTAGTTCAGCTCAGAAGGAATTATGCTAAATTGTTGGCTCTGTTTCAATCTAGCTGGGCTGCGCATTTTCCACCTGACAGTAGGTGTCACTGTCACCACAGGTCAGGGTTGGAAATGTAGCAGGCTAGGTGTATTGGGTATTCCTTTCCCAGAAGTGGCTCAGGGGGCGTGGTCAACCCGCTGTGCATTCTGGGAGGGGGTACTTAAGAGACAGAGACCGCTCTATCGGGGTTCGTTGCCGGGGCTCGTTGCCGGATCCTGACCTGAGGGCCCCCCTGGCCTCAGGGATGCGTGAGCCATTTTTGGCCTCGGGCCTGCTGGCCTGAGGCTCTGCAACTGAGAAGTAGGCCCAGGAATTGCTGGGGCTTAATAGTTCAGGGATGGTCCTACACGGTCTTGCCTGCGGGAAGAAGCGGAACAATTGAAGACTCAATTGAAGGACGCATCCTGGCCAGTTTGCCTCACGGTGCTGCCGGACTGGCTGAAAGATTCTGGCACTGTGAGCTGTGTACTTTTGAAGGAACTCTTTTGCAAAGTGTCAGTGTGGTTACACGATCTTGTGGCGGAAGGTTGTGGAATGACGCAACGGCACTCATCAAGTCTCTGGCAGAGACTTTGAGCGAACTTCGCACCGGTTGCTAGGCCAGTGAGAGTAGGCCTATCCGGTGGTTGCTGAATCCAGCGTGGAACTGATTTGTCCTCTGGATCTGAGATTGTCCCCGTGATCCGCAAAGCAAGGTACCTGAACCTCCCCTATCCCTCTACCCCTCTGTTGGAACTGGTATAATAAAGCTCTTGAAGAAAAGTAACCAAGTGTTGGTGTGAACATTCATGAAAGCTCTTCAAGAGGTATCCCTGACACGAGTGTGGTGAACATAAAAAAGTTAACGGTAGGCCCAAAACTTTAAACCAGCAGCTCCTACGGGGGTAGTGCTACACGTATGACCCTCCAATTAATATATTTCTCAAAAGACAAAAACCATCACTGTGCAACATTCCATACTTTAATAGTTAAAAGGGTCATATAAAATATTGCACTCACATGTATGTGTGCCTTAGACTGACACTGAGGGGTTGATTTACTAAAGGCAAATCCACTCTGCACTACAAGTGCACTGCAAGTGCACTTGGAAGTGCAGTCACTGTAGATCTAAGAGGAAGATCTTAAATGAGGGGAAGCTTTGCTGATTTTATTATACAATCATGTACAAGCAAAAATGCTATTTTTTATTTTCCTTGCATGTCCCCCTCAGATCTACATCGACTGCACTTCCAAGTGCACTGCAGTGCACTTATAGCGCAAAGTGGGTTTTCCTTTAGTAAATAAACCCCTGAGTCTCTCCAGCCTACCAGTGTTTGCCTATAATGGCTGTATACTACTAGGAGCCGGCGTGCACTTCAATCCTCGTTTTCAGTGCGGTACATTCGGCAGGAAATTACGTCAGCGTCGCACAACCAGCCTCAACGCGTTTTGCATAAATAATGCATCATCAGGAAGCTGGTTCCACCATCTTACTAATGGTTTTTATACCCTTACTTGCTTATTATTTGACCAATCAGCTGTATCGCAGATTGGAAGTGTATTTTCCGCCATTTTGTTTAACGGAAGTGTGTTTTTTATGCCATTTTAGTTGCTTGTATCAGTTTCCCTTTCTATCCTCAGTATCTCACATTTGATAGATCTATACAGAAAAACATACTTGTTTAAAATTTGTATATAAATAAAAATACTAATAAAAGTGAAAATTAAAAAGAAAATACTAATAATGAAAAAATAAAACTAGAAATAATAATAATAAATAAAAATAAAAAGAGAAATAATAAAAATAGAAATAGAAATAGAAATAAAAATAGAATAAAAATAAAGATAAAAATAGGAATAAAGGTCCTTATTATGTTTCATTCTAAAGTGGTTAGAAACACTGTGATGTTTGAACCCCTTCTTTATATTTGTTATGTGTTCCCATATTCTAACAGGATGTTTTCTTGTTGTTCTTCCCACATACTGGAGGCCACAACTGCCCTCCAGTATGTAGGTTACATGTGTGCTGCAGCATGTTATATTTCTCACTCCTTTTTTAGTTGTTCTGCAGGGCTTGCATTTACCACATCTGAAAAAAACTTTTTGGTCAAAGAATGTAACCATCTTTTTGTGTGGGTTTGGTACATTCTTGACTATACCATCCCTGATTCTCCTAGCTCTTCTGTAGATACATTTTGGTTTGGAAGGTAAGATCTTACCTAAATGTGGATCCTCACATATAATTGGCCAGTTCTTTTTTATAATTCCCTCTAGTGTTTTATATTTTCTATTGAATCCTGTAATAAAGGGTACTTCATTTTGGTCTCTAGGAGTTCTATCTTATTTCTAGTATGCTCCACCTCCTCCCTCCTATATCCCTTAACAAATCTTTCTATTAGTATATCTATTTGTATACAATAATCCTCAATACGGTTACAATTGCGCCTTACTCTGATGAATTGCCCCTTTAGTATGTATTTTTTCCATTGTGGATGGGGGCAACTACTATAAGGAATGTATCCATTTCTGTCGGTGTGTCCTGGTGTTTAATTGCCTCCCATTTTTGAAAATCTCTAAATCAAGGAAATTTAAAGGTTGCTCATTTTTATTATTAACTGTAAATTTTATTCCGTATTTGTTAGCCTCTATATGTTTAATGAACTCTTAGTTCCTCCTGCTCCCCTTTCCATACTATTAAGATGTCATCTATAAATCTTTTGTATAACGACTTCTGGGGCTTCTACCAAAGATTTCCTCTTTTTCCCATTTGTTAAAGAATATGTTGGCTACACTTGGAGCGTATTTATTTCCCATTCCTACCCCTTTTATCTGTTTGTAATATTTATGTTTATGCCAAAAGTAGTTATTTCCCATGGCCATTCTTAATCCTTCCAAAATGAATTTTCTTTGTTTTTATTTTAACTTTTTTCAATGCCAACGCCACTGCTGCCAGTGCATCAGTTTGTTTGATATTAGTGTATAGTGACTCATATATTGTCACCAATAACGTGGAGTCATCTACTTCTATCTCTTTCAATTTGTTGATTACATCCTTGCCATCTTTAATGAAAGATTTTCCTTTGGTCGCTAGGGGTTGTAGAAATATGTCTAAATATTCCCCCAATCCTGAATGAATGGATTCTATTTCACTTATTATTAGTCTGCCTGGTGGTTTGGTTTTAAGTTTGTGTACTTTTGGTACTTGTTATATAACAGGCACCCTAGGTGCCTCTGGTAGAACATATCTTCATTCTTTTTTGTTTAATATTCTATTTTTAATTCCATTGTTTAAAAGCTCTCTTAATTTGTTTTTCAACTCTCTAGTAGGGTTATGCCTTAATTTTTGGTATGTAGTTATGTCATTGACCAATCGATCCAATTCTATTCCCTAGTCTTTTTTGTTAATAATGACAAGCCCCCCCCCCCTTTATCTGCGGGCCTCACCACTATATTTTTACGTTTCTCCAACTTCCATATTCCTTGCCATACTTTTTATTCATGCATTTGGGTTTCACACCTTTAATATCCCTTTCCAACATTTTTTTAAACACTTCTATATATTGGTTTGAAGTAGACTTGGGGTTAAACGTTGACTTATTTCTCAACAAACTATTTATATACTCCTCATTTGTATCCTGTTTGTTTCTTCCCTCCTTCTCTAAAAAATGTTGTTGTTTTTTTAAATCAATTTCCTTATAAATTTCTGTAGATCTATAAATGCTTTGAATTGGTTAAAAAGTTTTGTTGGTGCAAATTAAAATCCTTAGTCTAAAACTAATAATTCTATCTGCGAAAATTCTATATCTGTTAAATTGAAGATACCTTCTAGTTTTCCCTTTTTGTTTTTGCCTCCCCCTCTACAACCTCTGTATCTCTTTTGGTTCCCACCCCCCCCCCCCCACGTTGGTCTGGTGCATGGGCAAAGGAGGTTTGTATGGCTCCCGCCATTCCCTCCATTCCCCCTGCCACTGGGGGGGTCCATAGTTTGGCACATATGCCCCCCATTACTCTGCCTCTATAGCCCCTTCTCCAGGGTCTGCCATAGTATCCCATAGGGGGTGGATTGGGGTAATAATTGCCACCATGTCCATTTCCCCCTGTTGCTTATTGCTTATATGGGGTGGCTCTAGGTTGAGTGGGTGTCGATTTGGAGGTATTAATACTACTTTGTGGTTCTCTATTTCTGCCATTTCTGTTAGACGGTGTACTGGTGTGGCTCTCTTCCAGTCCCTCTATTCTGACTCCCTTTATTTCCATATCCTCATTAGGAGAGGTGTTGTTTGAGCCAATACGTATTTCATCATTCTACCATCTATACACTTTTCCTGCTGCATAATTTTTTTATCCCCCCTTTGGTATTTTTTTCGTTTCTTATTTTTAATTTCATTATCCAATTTTTCCCCAGAATTCCTGCATTTTTTTGGCCCTGGCTTTATATTAGTATCCACATGGGGTGCCATGTTTTCCTTAATTACATTTATATTACTTTCTATTTTAGTCAACTTTTTTCTTCTCCTCTCTATAATCATGTCCAATACCTTATTTTCACATTGGTAAAAAATAAATAAAAAATTTGCTCATTATCTACAAGACCATCATTGGGGCCAAGGTCCCATCTCAGTCTTCTGGGTGTTATGTTTGCATCTCTATATCACTCTAGTGTTATTATTATGTATATTAAATTTTTTCATTATTAGTATTTTCATTTTCACTTTTATTAGTATTTTTATTTATATACAAATTTTAAACAAGTATGTTTTTCTGTATAGATCTATCAAATGCGAGATATATATATATCTATAAATAGATATATATCTATAAAAAAATTATGGTGCATATACATCCATATTGGTAATGTTTTAACTGATTTTATAATGTGAAGAATTGCAATGATAAGATTGTTCAGAGTCTATTCAGGAGTTCCAGTAGAGCCTGTTTAGAACTAATATACAATAGCATTTCCGGTCTGGCCACTTTAAATAAACAAAACACTGAGGATAGAAAGGGAAACTGATACCAGCAAGTAAAATGGCGGAAAACACACTTCCGTTAAACAAAATGGCGGAAAATACACTTCTGGTCTGCGATACAGCTGATTGGTCAAATAATTAGCAAGTAAGGGTATAAAAACCATTAGTAAGATGGTGAACCAGCTTCCTGATGATGCATTATTTATGTGAAACGCATTGAGGCTGGTTGTGCAACGCTGACGTAATTTCTTGCCGAATGTACCGCACTGAAAACAAGGCTTGAACCACACGCCGGCTCCTAGTAGTATACAGCCATTATAGGCAAACACTGGAAGGCTAGAGAGACTCAGTTCCAGTCTAAGGCACACATACATGTGAGTGCAATATTTTATATGACCCTTTTAACTATTAAAGTATGGAATGTTGCACAATTATGGCAGTTTTAGTCTTTTGAGAACTATATTAATTGGAGGGTCATAAGAAAATAATGTGGGATCTGTTGGAGACATATCTACTTACCTATATGGAGGATTAAAGTAAGGCAATACACAGGCTTGTTTATAACAAGGTAGTGGTCAATCACAATATGATTGGTTTGCAAGTCAACATTTGTTCAGCACGGTGGATCAACTTATCTGGACTTTATTGTTTGGTTCATATTTTTTTATATGCTTGTTTGTATCAGGGGACTTCCCACATTTGTATATTACGATTTTGATGGACAATCATCAGCAAAATAATACACCGTTTGATTTATGCATTTAAAGAGCTAGCTAGTTGGGACTAATCCCCAAAAAATGGCTACATCCAACGAGGCCACCTATAAAAGAGTGGATACAATGAGTAGAACATATAGCAATATGGGAGAAATGGAGAGTCTTTAAAATGTCAGATAAATTTGTGCAGGGAATGACCGAAATAGACAGATGAAAAAAGCAGAAAAAGAAGAGGGGATGGCAGATCAGGGGAGGGTGGGGGGTGGAGGATGACGGGTGGGGGGGGGGGGGACATGGGTAATTGGAAAACTAAGGAAATACGTATGTTTATATATTTTTCTTTTTCTCTTTTAATCTTTTTTACACCAATGTGGGTGTGTTTTGTACTTGAATAATTTTACAATAAAGAAAAAATTAAAAAATAAATAAAGAGCTAGCTAGTTTTTTTGCACATTTTTTTCACTGATTTTAGAGGTGAATACCAGCCTGACTGTTCCTGACCATACCCGTTCATTCATTGAATTTCAGTTGGTTTCAATCATGCTGGCTCAGTATCACATGCAGGTGCTACCTGGGGCAGTCTGCATGCAAACATAGTCTTTCTGGGAATGTCCAGTCCTCCAGACTAGTATCCACCAATCAAGGCAGTTAAAATTTGCATGAGTCCAACCAAAAGTCAACTCACTTGAAGGCAGGTGCAGTTCAGCCTTCCCGCTGCAGGTGGCACTGTTCTGGCAGCCTCTATGCAGAGGGAATGGAGGTTGAGAGGAACTTCTGTTCCTCTGAGGGTGACCTGATCTTTAGCAAGGGAAAGCTAATAAATAGCACTGTCCCACTGCAGTTGGCACGTATTTTTGAAGTAGCTAGGTTGGGGACAGAAACTTGCTGGTGAGGGATAGTGTGTCTAATGCAGGGAAAGGTTCTGGTCGAGGAGGAACAGAATAGAGAACTCACACCTGACTCCACTAACTAGTATACTTTGTGGGATCTCGGCTAAGAACTTATATCGGCCTCTGGGGGCGCTCTTGCCACTGTACACTGTACTGCCTATCAACCATCTCCTTCATCAGATGCTGCCTGGTCTTGTAAGCTTGCCCACACCTCTTGTTCAGCCTAGGGACTGTGTTCCAATAACCCTAACTGTGAAGAGCTGTTGTACTTGAGTTGGCCATGATATTTAGGGTTGAAAATATATTTATTGGTATTTTAACAGAGAACACATGAAACCATATATAAAGTCACAATCCGTAAATAGTCACGTATAAGTTTGTGCGAAGAGTCAGCCAAACGGCTATCGCCCACAGCTTAACTCATAATACATTGTAAAACAATATCAGCTTCAGTGACCGGTACTTGGAGTAGAAAACGGGTATGGCTAGAAGAGTCCCGTCTTGTACATGGCAAGATTGTAAACAGGTACGTTAGCGATTAAAATTAAAACATAAAGGGGGAACAAAGAAAAAATGGTAGTGGGGGATCAGATGTTGGGTATGGGGAGGGGTATAGAGGGATAGAAAGAGGGGGAGGAGAGGAAAGGAGAAAGAGAAGAAAAAAGAAAAGGAAAGACGGAAGAAAGAAAGAAAAGTAGGCAAGGAGAGATCGTAGAAAAGTGTCAGAGCCACTGAGTCGAGGTTCAGAGAGGGGTAGGTAAGTGACCGTGGTGGGAGGGGAACCTTCAGGTGCCTGCCCCGCCCGTCCCATTGTCATGTTACATGCGAGGATGATCAAGTTGAGGTCGACAACATGCTCGCAAGAGTGTCGGAAGAGGAGAAGTGAAGCCAGATGAACCACAGTGCTTTATATTTGTCAAGGGCCAGCATCTCCTCCATTCTCATAGTGTCATTCATAATCAAGACCCATTGTGACAAGGGAGGAGTGGTGGTCGACTTCCAGTAGGAAGGGATGAGCTGTCTAGCTGATGACATAAAGAAACGGAGGAGGTTCTGTTTCTGGGGCGATATTGAACCCGGGAGTATAGAGAGAAGGGCAATCTTAGGAGAGGGAGTCAGCGTTTCATCATAGAGTTTGTCATAGCAATCAAATACCTGAGTCCAGAAGGGGCGGATCCTCTCGCATTCCCACCAGACATGTAGGTAGGTCCCTGTAGAGGTAGAACATCACCAGCAGGATGCTGGTGTGGATGGAAAGATTTTGTGCAATGTGGAGGGGTAAATGTACCATCTTGACAGAATCTTGTAATTTTTTTCCTGCGAATAGCAGGATATCGTAGATTTATGAGTGAAATGGAACGAAGTCTGCCAATCTGGTCGTGGGATGTCCTCACCCAAGTCTGTAGACCACATCCTGGAAGGTAAATCAGTGTGTGTAAGAGCTTGTTAGAGACAATAGATGTTCGAGAGAAGGTGTCTAGGTGTCTTGGTGAGGGAGCACAGCCCTTCAAACTCAGTTCTAGAGCGGTGTATTTGGGAGGAATAATGTAAGTGCTTTGCAAATGTAGATAAGTGCAGGGTGGTGAGCCAATCGGAGGACCCCGTCAGTGTGACAGGTGTTCCGCGCGTGGGGTGTACAAAGGAGTGCGCCTGGGGCCAGTCAGTCCCTTTGAAGGGACCCAATGTTGACGTTCCTATACCCTGAGGGAAGGCGGGGCTATCAAATAGAGGGGATAATGGGGAGGGATCAGAGGACAAAGTGGAACACAAACCCCTATTATACCACAATCTAAGAGAGGCCAGCGTCAGTTAAGAGGAAGAGGGTATACGGGTGAGGTCGGATTTATATTCCCAAAGCAGCGCTCGGAGATCGACCGTAGCTAGGTCCTGTTCAAGGGCAACAGAAGCCTTTAAGAAAGTGTGAGGGAACCATTCCAGAGTCAAAGATAGAAAAGCTGCGCTATTGTATAATAGAAAAATAAATGAACTGAATAATAAAAGCAGCAGCTATGGTGGAATAAACACAAAGCAATAATAAACAAACAAAAAACTGTGCCAATACAAGGAATTAAGTCCAGAGGCTGGTGTGCGTAAAGCACTGATTAGTCAGCAAAAACACCAGAAACTAGAAGTGAGTTTTGTTCATGGTCTGAACAATGAAAACAATGTCCAGATAACGTCCAAATGATACCCAAATATAATGGATTGATAAATATAGTCCCATGCACATCTGAACGAATCCACTTGATGGTAGGATAAATGATCAGTATGTAAATAGCACCCGGTGATCACAACAAACATAGGTGCCCTCCACCACTTAAATTAGCAGCTTACCAGAGGCAAGCCCACGAGAGTCAGTCGACTGTAACCCAGCCGCGGCCTTTGATCCCAGGGGACAGCAGGATGCTGGCGGGCTTGAGCAGAACAGGCAAATCACCGTGGACCAGGAACCAATGGAGGGTAGTGCTTCACCCATATCGTGGGCGTGCGACCTTACTGTCCTCCTCCATCAATGATTCCAGAGTGCGTGCTACGTGGGTGGCCTTGTAATAGATCTCAAAATCGGGGAGGCCCGCTCCGCCCTGTTGGCCATGATATTTAGACCCTGTTGCTACCTTTATGGAACTGTAAGAGAGCTCTTTGCCGCTAACTACCAAGTGTCACTTGTTGCTAATCTTTGTTCAAATATATGGTGCCACATTCTTTGGTCTCTGTGTGCATTTACTGCACCTTGGGCACCAACATCTGGCTGCACCCACACACTGTTTGCATCAGGGCTGAGGGCTCTGGAAAGAGTAGTGGGGCAGGGTTCTGTGATGTTTTCAGAAAGCTGTATACAGCTCCTTGCCACCCCTTCCCCCAGCCATGATCTGACAGCATTGTATAGAGAAGAGATAGTGATGACATCATTAGAATGTGGGGGTAGGGGGAGAGGAGAAGGTAATCTGTTTTGATTGTTTATTTGTTTTTTTGTTTGTTTTTTTTGTTTTGTTTCTTGGGGAGGGAGGAGGGTGGGTAATACTGTGAAAAGAAAGGTCAAAGGGGAAAAGAGAAGTCATATGGAATTAATGTAGCAATAAGAAGGTAGGGAAATTACAAGATTGTAATAATTTCTTTTCTTTTTCTGTATTGGTTGAAATAAGTAAAGCCCTGTACACACGATCCGATATCCTATGGATTCTAATCCGATGGTTTTGTCCATCGGAAATCCGATGAAGCTGACTTCCATCAGTCTTGCATACACACCATCAGTCAAAAAACCAACCGTTCCAAACCCGGTGACGTAAAACACTCAGATGAGCCGAGAAAAATGAAATTTAATGCTTCTGAGCATGCGTCGGCTTGATTCTGAGCATGCGTGGGTTTTTTATCCGATAGACTTGCCCATAGACGATCGGAATTTGCTATCGGTTTTTGATCCATCGGAAAAATTTAAAACATGTTCTATTTTTTAAAACCGATGGAAAAAAGACCGATGGGTCCCATACACGATCGGTTTGTCCGATGTAAAAAGTCCATCGGACTGTTTTCAACGGTAAAACTGATCGTGTGTACAGGGCTTAAATGTTATGAAATGTAATAATTTGTAATATGAAACTTGTGGAAAAAAGGAAAAATAAAGAATTTATAAAAAAAAGAATGTCATTAGAATGTTAACGAGGGGAGAAAGGAGGAACCCTTCTGTTTGTCTCACTGTGTCACAGGAGTTTAGGAGTGTTACCAGACTCAAGTAGGAGCTGTACCGTTATACGTATAAAAGCCAATATCTTCAGTTGGGAATTAAAGTAATTACCATTAACCTATTGACATAAAAACTGCTATTGGCTATTAATTGTATTATATTTATTAATTGAATCTTCCATTATTTTTTGGTGCTGAATAAATTTGACTCTATGCCATCTTTTGTGGGGATCCCCTTCAAAATGCATACCAGACCCGAAGGGCCTGGTATGAGTTTTCGGGGAGAACCAATGCCATTTTTTTTTCAAACGGTCCCCGCCCCTTTGTTTACATTTACCTGTCAGCCAAAATCCCTGACTGACAGCTGAATTTGTCGGGCAGGGATGAGTCACTAGTTGTTAGGACACTGGCCTCCTAACGACCAGAAACCCTACCCCAGAAGCTTTTACATTTAGCAGCAGTAGTAATATTGATGCTACATGTTTCAGTTTGTTGGTTATTTGCTGAACCTCCCAAATGGAGTACAAACCTGCAGCTTATAAACATTGTACACAGAAAGGGCAAAGACCTCATATTATTCTCTGGTCAAATGTCCTTAGCCTATAGCGTTTATGCCCCGATCAGGTTTTTGCCCGGCCAAAAGCACATCGGAATTCCGACGGAATTCCATTGGAGAAAAATAGAACATGTTCTATATTTAAACTCCGATAGAATCCATCAGAATTTCTCCGATGGGGCACACACACGGTAGGTATTTCCGATGGAAAAATTACGTCTGACTTTTTCCATCGGAAACTCCTATTGTGTGTACAAGGCATTAGGATATTTCCTATATTGAAAGTTCTTTAACTTTTATGGTCAAATATTTTTAAGGCTTTATTTTCTCTTAGGATTGAATGTTAGGGAATAAAGGGATTTTTATAACAGCTTACCTGTAAAATCCTTTTCTTGGAGTACATCACGGGACACAGAGCGACTTAGTCATTACTAATGGGTTATATAGATTACCTTCAGGTGTTGGCACTGGCCAATTCCAAACCGGAAGTACCCTCCCCTATATAAGCCCCTCCCACCCGGGAGCACCTCAGTTTTGTAGCCAAGCAATAAGTGTCCCAAAAAGAGGGGTGGGAGCTCTGTGTCCCGTGATGTACTCCAAGAAAAGGATTTTACAGGTAAGCTGTTATAAAAATCCCTTTTTCATTTTCGTACATCACGGGACACAGAGCGACTTAGTCATTACTAATGGGACGTCCCAAAGCAATGCCAAATGAGGGGAGGGATACATAAGCTGGGCGCCATCAGGCATGAGGATCTTTTGCGGCCTGCAACACACTGCGCCCAAAGGCGACATCCTCCTGACTTCTAACGTCTACCTGGTAGAACCTAGTAAACGTGTGTACCGAAGACCATGTTGCGGCCTTACATACTTGAGCCAGGGAGGCCTGGTGATGCACTGCCCATGAAGTTCCAACTGCTCTTGTGGAGTGCGCCCTAACTTTGAACGGAGGCGGTCTCTTTCTCAAGCCATAGGCTTGTATTATGACCTGTCGAATCCACTTGGCTAAAGTAGATTTTGATGCTGCCTGACCCTTTCTGGGGCCTTCCGGCAGAACAAATAAAGAATCCGTTCTGCGAATCTGAGCAGTGGCTTTTAGATAAGCTTTAACTGCTCTTACTACATCCAAAGAATGTAATAACTTTTCCTCTACCGAGCTAGGTTTGGGGAAAAAAGAAGGAAGAACCACATCTTGGTTCAAATGAAACCTCGATACCACCTTAGGAAGAAAGGCTGGATGAGGACGTAATACTACTCTGTCCTTATGGACAACCAGATATGGCTCCTTACAGGACAAGGCGGCTAATTCCGATACTCTTTTAGCCGAACAAACGGCTACTAAGAAAATCAATTTCCTGGTGAGAAGAACCAAGGAAATGTGTTGTAATGGTTCAAACGGTTGTTTCTGTAGAACCGACAGAACCAGGTTTAGGTCCCAAGGACATATGGGAATACTAACCGGAGGGCTAATACGCATCACTGCTTGTATAAAGGCTTTGACTAGTGAATGCGAAGCCAAGGGCCTTTGAAAAAATATTGACAAGGCCGAAATCTGACCCTTGATAGTACTCAAGGCAAGCTTCCTATCTACAGCCCACTGTAGGAAGTCCAAAATCCTCCCTATCACGTACTTACGTGGATGCCATTTCTTGGCCTCACACCACGTAATGTATGCTTTCCAGATCCTATAATAGATCTGCCTGGATACCGGTTTCCTGGCATTGATCATGGTAGATACCACAGAATTAGAGAGCCCTCTCTTTTTCAGAATGTGGGCTTCAATAGCCAGGCCGTCAAACCTAGGGCTGGTAAGGAAGGGTGGTATATCGGTCCCTGCGACAGCAGGTCCGGACGATGTGGGAGGGTCCAAGGACTCCTCACTGACATTTTTACAATCTCCGCGTACCATGCCCTTCGGGGCCACGCTGGAGCCACCAGAATCACTGGTTTCTTTTCTACCCTGATTCTGCGGAGTAATCGCGGTAACAATTGTGGCGGTGGGAATGCATATATCAGCTTGAACTGATCCCAAGGGAACACTAGGGCATCCGAGCCGCAAGCTAGGGGATCCCTTGTGCGAGACACAAATCTGTCCACCTTTGCGTTGAATCTGGATGCTAGCAGATCTACATCCGGTGTTCCCCACCGCTGGCATATTGCCTGGAAAACCTCGGGGTGAAGAGACCATTCCCCCGGGCATAATTGTTGGCGACTTAGAAAGTCCGCTCTCCAATTTTCCACTCCTGGGATGAAAACCGCGGATATGGCTGGGACATATTTTTCTGCCCACTCCAGGATGCAATTTGCTTCCCTCTGGGCTGCACGACTCTTGGTGCCACCCTGGTGATTGATATATGCCACTGCCGTGGCATTGTCTGATTGAATTCTGACAGGGGACCCTTGGAGTTTGGATGTCCATGCTACTAGGGCATACCGGGCTGCTCGTATCTCTAAGAGATTGATGGGCAGGGCCTTTTCTGCTTCTGACCACTTGCCCTGGAGAGACCATTGCTCCAGTACTGCCCCCCAGCCTATGAGGCTGGCATCTGTAGTGACCACCTTCCAAGAAACCGGACTGAAGGGTTTCCCTCTTTCCAGATTCTGGGGCACCAACCACCAATGGAGGCTCTTGCGAACAGAAGGGGACAGGGACATTGGTAAGTCTAAAGCCTGAACTTTTTTGTTCCAGGCTGACAGTATGGCCCTTTGCAAATTCCTTGAATGGAATTGACCGTAGGGTACCGCTTCGAATGAAGCCACCATCTTTCCCAGCAGCCTCATGCAGAGGCGTATGGATGGTTTTCTTTTTGTACCCACTAAGTGGGTCAAATCTTTTAAAGACGACACCTTCTCTGGAGGTAAGAAAATCTTTCTCTGATTTGAATCCAGCCTTAGCCCTAAGTATTCCAGACTTTTGACTGGTCTTAGAGCTGACTTGTCCCGGTTGATAATCCAACCGTGATATTCCAGATACTCGATTGTCTTGTGAATAGCTACTTCCAGCTTTTCCACTGAGTGGTCTATTAGTAGCAGGTCATCTAGATATGCCATTATCGTTACACCCTGTGTTCTTAGATTGGCCAATAATGGGGCCAGAATTTTTGTGAACACTCGTGGTGCTGTGGCCAGACCGAAAGGTAAGGCTCTGAACTGAAAATGGCGCCCTTCTACTGCAAAGCGTAGAAATTTCTGGTGGGCCGGAAAGATGGGAATATGCAAATAAGCATCCTTTATGTCGATCGAGGCTAGCCATTCCTGCCCTTGTAGGGCGGTGGCCACCGATCGGATCGACTCCATCCGAAAAGTCCTGATATTTAGGAACTTGTTTAGCCCTTTTAGATTTAATATGGGCCTCACGTCCCCATTTGGTTTGGGGACTGTGAAAAGGTTCGAGTAAAACCCGAATCCGCTTTCTTCCAGGGGAACCTTCATGATTACACCTTGGAGCAATAGTTGTTCTAGTGCCAGAAGGAGGGATCCTCTCTTTTGGGGATCTCTTGGCACGTTTGACCTCATAAATTGGGCAGGAGGAGTGCCTTTTAACTCCAGCTTGTATCCCAGACTTACTGCGGAGAGCACCCATCTGTCTCTGATGGTGTCCCGCCAGGTCTCTGTGAACAACTGAAGTCTTCCCCCCACCCGATTGAGTGGGGGCAACGCTTCATGCCTTGGGGGGAGGTTTTGTACCTCTCTTGATCCAGGGCTTCTTGTTACCCTGTGATTGTCCCTGATTTCTGCCCCCTGAATTTGACCGCGGAGGCCGTCGGAACTGCTTCACAGCCGATGTGCCTGGGACTGGAGAAGTAGGCCTCTTAAAAGAAGGACTTCTACCCTTGTTCTTAACCGGTAAGAGTGAACTTTTACCGGCAGAAATTTTCTGGATATATTTGTCCAGATCTTCTCCAAATAAGCGTTCTCCATGAAATGGGAAGCTAACCAGCAGTTTTTTACAGGGAGCTTCAGCAGACCAGTTTTTGAGCCACAGAAGCCTACGCATATGTACTATAGACAGCGTAAAGCGGGAGGCCTGTTGGATTGTATCCTTTATGGCGTCCACCGCAAAACACAAGGCTCTAGGCAGGTCAGCTAGGGCAAGAGCCTGCTGATCTGGTAAGTCCCTTAAGACTTGTTTCAACTGATCTTTCACTGCTTGGCAGACTCCAATCGCTGCTACTGCAGGTTGTGTCACCAAACTTGCTGTAGAGAAAGCAGATTTTAGTAAAGACTCCAATTTTTTATCTATTGGGTCTTTGAACATTGGAACATTATCTACTGGACATGTCAGTGATTTGTTAACAGAAGAGATGGCTGCGTCCACTGTAGGGACCCTCCATTTTCTTATGAACTTATCCTCCATGGGATAGATCACCGGAAATCTCTTGGGGGGAGCAAATATTTTATCAGGATGCTCCCAATCCTGGTAAATAAGCCCTTCTAATAAAGGGTGGATTGGGAAGGAACAGACAGCCTGGGGAGCTTTTAGCGACCCCAGCGAGGAAACCGTAGTGGATGGTGGTTCCGCCAGAGGCATTTTAAATGCTGATCGGACCATATTAGTCAGAGACTGAACCCATAATCTTTCAGCCTGAGAAGCTGAAAAAGGTTCTTCCACTGTTGATTCCTCCATAACTGAATCAACCTCATCCTGATCCCCTTCAGGTAGGTCGATCTCTGTGTGGGGCTGTTCCTCCACTAACAGGCACTCTGAAGGAGGAGACGGAGATCGGACGCGCTTTTCCTGAGACAGGGAAGCAGCGATCAATGCTGTTAATCTCTCTTCCAATCCTCCCAGAGTTGAGGATAAAACCTCCTCTGTTATATATACAGGAGCAGGTGGACTGGGGACAGCCGCAGCACCAGGCATTCCTGCGGGGTTTCTATGGCTACTGACCTCTGAATTCTCAGGGGAGATTGGTGCAGTACAAGCATGCCCAATATCCTCAGAGCCCGATGGAGACCCCTTTGGCTTCCTGGAAGATCCATTTCCGGAGCGTCTGGACGACATATCCTTTAAGCACAAAGCTGAGGTATTCCCGTCGTCATACACCAATTTTGCTGGTAATAGTCTAACACAGGTGCTGCTATATACCAGCTGGTGTCCACTAAAGTGCCTTTCTATGGGGATGCCTGCATCAACCGCCTCTGTGTGCCACTATTTGTTGCTAGCTCTGTTTGCATGCAGCTGACACTTGTACTGTGTCTTTTAACCATGCTGGGACGCCCGCACATGCGCAGAAGCGCCGCGGCGCGCATCGAGCGTCATCCACCCGCCCCGCCCCTTTTTTTTCATAGGAGGCGCGTGCACGCGCCCGCGCGCGCGCCCGTGCGCCATTGGCGCCCTTTTCGAAATCAAACAGGGCCCTTTTTGCCGGAGGGCCTGTGCGGTGGATGAGCGCAGCAACAGGGCAGAGGAAGTGGATTCCCACAGAGAAACTTACCAGCTGCCTGGATCTTTTGACTTGAGAAAACCAAAGATCCACATGACAAGAAAAATGGACTACAGCGGCCTCTAGTGGTTTAACACAGGTACCGCGGTCCCTGTTTTTTTTTTTTTTTTCCTTGACTACTATTAAAATTTTACATTTTCAGTAGTTATAGGCAAACACAGATATTTAGCGGGAATACCGTTAGGTAACAGACAGAAAGACAAATTAGGCTTGGGGGTCCCCCAATAGAACCAAGTTCCTGGGGGCCCCCACTTACCTGATCCCCGCCGCAGGACTTTGTTTGGTCCACAGAAGTCCAAACTTCACCTATCACGGCAGGCATTGTAATTAAACCTTCAGGGACCGGGTTCCCAAGGATTCCACTCCCCTGGACCTGTATAGCACCCTGCACAGACAACATCTTGGTCGTGGGTATGACCAGAGCTCTGGATCCCAGGGTCCAGCCCTCCTAAGAGAAGCATTACAGGCAAAACCTTGCTCTTCTGCTGCAAGGCCCGGGTACCGACCGTTTAGCTATGAAGCTTTTTTGGTGGGATCCGGAACAGCTTACTAAGGCCCAAAAGAACCTGTACGCAAGCCCAGTGAAAACACATGTTACTCTTTGGCCAACACCTTAGACACTGGCAAAAAACTGAGGTGCTCCCGGGTGGGAGGGGCTTATATAGGGGAGGGTACTTCCGGTTTGGAATTGGCCAGTGCCATCACCTGAAGGTAATCTATATAACCCATTAGTAATGACTAAGTCGCTCTGTGTCCCGTGATGTACGAAAAAGAAATTACATTCTGCCTGCAAAAGTCAAAAGAAACTTTCATTTCACACACACTACAAACATTACGGGTATTATTCGTGACTTTCATACAAATGCTGAGACATTTGCAAAGGTATTTTTTTTTTCATACATAGACCCTATAGCTTGAAGAGGCCAGGATGGTTAAAATCGTTTTTGCTGAAATGTCATTTTCTGTTGACTCCAATGCATTTTTCCTAAATCAACTTAGCCAAAATTTTGTATTTATACCTTCTGGAAGTTTCCAAAATTGTATTGAAGTCAATAGGTGGGTTCATTTAATTTAAATTTTAGCAATAAATCTCTCAATGTGGGCAACTCTTTCTTTGACAAAATTTGGATTTCCCAATACATTAGCCCTGGTTCACACTGGTCCGATTTGACATGCGATTTGACATGTCAAATCGCATATCAAATCGGCGAAATTTGCCGCAAATTGCGGCCAATGGCACCGTCCTAATCGGTATGACGCCGCATCTGCGGCGCTGCACCGATTACAAAAAGTAGTTTTTGTACTACTTTTTGCGGATTTCAGCCGCGATTTACATTGACATCTGTTTCAGATGTCTTTGAAATCGCGGCCGAAATCGGGACTGCCAGCGGGAGTGAAATCGTGCGAGTTCAGCTGAACTCGCAGGCTTCACTCCCGCAGCCCCAGTGTGAACGTGGGCTTAGAAAGATTTCTAAAATGTAAAAGGAAATCTCCCTGATGGGAACATAGCAATAAAAACATGATAGAGGTCTAACCTTCCGTACTCTATCCAAAATTAAACAAAAGCAGTAGGTGAGGTAGCAGTACACTCTTGAGCAAAACACCATACTTCAGATGCAGTGGTGGCCGCTCCATTAAGGGCACAGGGGCCCCATCCCCTTAATCTATATGCAGGGTGCTGGACACATGGATTTTAATGTTTTTTTTTAAGCACATGATTAGAGCCTGAGGCCTCGTACACACGGCCGAGATTCTCGTTGAGAAAAACATGTCGTTTTTTTCGACGAGATTCTTGGACAAGAAACTTGTCCCGGCCGAGTGTACACACGCTCGTTTCAAAGAACCCGCGGTTCTTTGAAAGGAGTGTACGCGGTGACGTCATCGACTACGTCGAGCATGCGCTCGTCACATTCGATGCCGTCGCCGCCATCTTGGTACACCCTACGTATGCCTAGGAAGCTACCGCGCATGCGTCAAATTCATTTCGAACATGCGCGGGCTTCCGGGCGGACAGGTAAGTGTACACACACTCACTTTTCTCGTCGAGAAACACGCCAAGGAGAATCTCGACGAGAAAATAGAGAGCAGGTTCTCTATTTTCTCGTCGAGGTTTCTTGTCGGTTTTCTCGACGAGAAACACGCTAGCAGCGTACACACGACCGATTTACTCGGCAAGACCTCTCTGCCAGCAAGTTTCTTGCTGGTTCTTGCCGAGAAAATCGGTCGTGTGTACGAGGCCTGAGGCTCTAATTGGCTTAAAAAAAGGGTGGGCTCGGGGCACAGAGCACTGCACCCTGAGCCCACCCAGTTGTGTGACATTAGCGAATTAATACTCACTAATGTCTTCCTGCATCTCCTCCAGGCCAATCAGGAAGTGGGTCCTGAGACCCAATTGGCCAGGGAGTCTTAGGACTCCTGGCCAATTAGGTCTCAGGACCCACTTCCTGTTCAGGTGGGAGGAGAAGCAATGCCTGTTCGGTCAGGAGGAGAAGCAACCGCCCAGCTCTTCCCTCAGCAAGCTGGAGCGAGGAGAAGCAGGTGGAGGGGTGGAGGGACAGCAAGAATTTCTGTAAGCTTCCAGGAGCCCTACCCCGGATCCAGAACCACCTCCTCATTGGCCTCCTAAGGTAAGGCCACTGATCTTCGCCTTCCCATCTGTCTCAGGCGGGGTGGGCGTTAGTACGAGTAAGGGGGCCAGATTTGTTTGCCGCCCCCCTCCCCCCAAATATTGAGCACCAGCCACCACTGTTCATATGAGGTCCCAGCTATTCCAGTCAAACTTCCTCCATGGTGTTCCTTTTCTTGGCACAGTTCCACATCCACATATCAAAGCCATATCTAGCAGGGAAGTGTGAGTCTAGGCCGAAGACTCTGGCCTAATCCTCTGAGCACATGGTTATCCTCCCTAGACAGCAAGCCTAGAAGAATGAGACCTCCAACATACATCTTTCACAAGGCAGAACCCCGGAGGAAAAGAGAGCTTCCCAGCCTGTGCCACTAGCAATTAACATCCCAGTGGCTGTCCAGGGGGGCATAAATATTTATAATCCAGAGTTACTGAATCCTTTTGCTCTAATGCCACAGACAATCCCCAGCAGCAGACAGAAGCAAACAGCAATATTGGGTTTGAGGATCACCAAGTGAATACAGAACAAATATCAGTTGAGCTCAGGCTGATTACAGTCTGTCAACATTAATGTAGCACCCTCCTAGGAAGGCTGCTAGATAGACTAGGAAAATGTTGTTCTTTTTGGCTCCCCTTTAATCTGTGGGGAGCGGTTTGTGATTGCTTTGTGCTGTTCTAGGCTTCACTGGCTGCAGGTTTGGCTGCTTCCCCCTGCCTTCTGGAGGATTCTAGAATGTAGAAGACTGGAAGGGGAAAGCCCTTAGTCTGAATATTTATGAAGTCTCAGCCAATTCCTGGGGAGGGGTGCCCAGTAGGTGATTGGAGAGTGCATAAATAGTCTGGAGCGTGAGACAGCCTGGTTCTTTTCCGGAAGATGAAGTTCCCAGCCTGAGGGGCTGCTGTCCTTCTTGACAAACCAGCTGAACCTCTACATGTGCCCTTCCCGGGTCCCAGCTATGCAACGAGGTGGACTGTTCTACTGAAACTTGCTGGAACTGATTATGGGATTTCACTGATGGTCTGGTGAGTTCATGGGAGAAATTTCTCTCTGATATTGGAAGGAGGCATCCAAGTATCCAGGGACATTGTGAGTACAGAATCATGTGCAGGATCCTAATGACTGTGTGCTGCTACTATCCCTTGTGCTGTGCATCAGTGCCTGAGCTTGCTTGAATTGGGACATTTTCTATGGGGTCTCAGTGTTGCTCAATCCCTTAATTGTTGCTAGAGGGACGGTATAAAGAAGCTTTAACAAAGTGAAGAGTGTTCTTGTGTTACTACATTGTGCTAATGGAGTATCCCACAGCGTCCATGCACCTTATCCAAGTTCAACTTTCAATAAAGCATCAAAAAGATATCCCTAGACTGTTCACTGAGCCAGAAGAGTGACTGTTGCTGTGTGCCGCTGCACTAGCTTGGGAAAAAGAACCTGGTGCAAAACAGTGGGCCCTTTCAGCAGTGAGTGCTACACTAAATAAGAGCTGGCTACACCAGAAATTCTAATTTTACTTTTCAGCATTTACATAATACTATAATATCAGTTTTGGGTACCTTGACACTTAAAGGGGTTGTAAAGGTAAATGTTTTTTCACCTTAATGCATCCTATGCATTAAGGTGAAAAAACATCCGACAATACCTGACCCCTCGAAAGTCTCGCGCTCGGCCCCCGACATCCTCCTCGCCGTTCAGCCTGGCTGTTGATTGGCTACAGTGGATGGATTGAAAGCAGCGCAGCCATTGGCTGGTGCTGCTGTCAATCACATCCAATGACGCGGCACGCCGGAGGGGCGGGGCCGAGTGATACAGTCAGCGGTAATAACCGCTGACTGTATCACTGGAGTGCGCCCGCAATCACTCACCACCATGCGAGCTCGCTCGCATATAGGTGGTGAGTGATTGCGGGGAGGAGCCGAGACAGCCGCAGAGGGACCCCAGAAGACGTGGATCGGGTCCACTCTGTGCAAAACGAGCTGCACAGTGGAGGTAAGTATAACATGTTTGTTATTTTATTTTATTTTTTTATGTTTGTCTTTACAAACCCTTTAAATGATTATAATGCAGTGCCCAATATATTGCAAGAATTAAAGTTGACTATTTGAGAGTTTTAAAACAGCTTTCCAACCCACCAGCCCTAAAGCCATATAAATCCAAAATCCAATTAGTCCCCAGTCTTGAACAGTGGAGTTGAATTTCCAGCTGGGACAGACCACACTCTTCATATTCTGTCCTGTGCAACGCTAAATGATTCATGACGTTTACACATTTCTTTTGGGAGTGGAAGAACAATCCCCACCTGCATCTGGAAACTTCCATTACAGATGTCTCTGCTATTGAGCTGTTAGACATTAGCAATACAATCCACCTACACATTTCCAGCTAGCAGCCCATGGCTTTTAACTCATTCACAACACACTGCCCATCAATGTATCTTCTTAAATCAAAGTAAATTTTAAAGGGCAATTCTCCTCTGAAACACTTGATGCCGCTGACTAATTAAAGCTGGATTTCAGGCAGATATAAAAGATACAAATTAATCCACTATTACATTATCACATGTGGTTTTTTTTTTTTTCTTCTTATTCAACTAGCAGTGTAATTACCCAAATTTCACTTGGTATCAACTTATTGCAGACACTGTACATGAGATCTCATACTGGTAAAGGTAGAAGCAGCACATGGAGCCAATCAGGTGTGTTGCAGTTGAGTAAACCTGCTTATAGGAGAAGAGAGCAGAGTAACAAAGAGATGAGCTCAACAGTCTGCTGTTTCTTTTCACTAGGGATGAGCTTCGAGTTCGAGTCGAACTCATGTTCGACTCGAACATTGCCTGTTCGCCCGTTCGCCGAACAGCGAACAAATTGGGGTGTTCGCGGCAAATTCGAAAAATCTATGGGAGAAATCTAAAGTGCTAATTATAAAGGCTTATATGCAAGTTATTGTCCTAAAAAGTGTTTGGGGACCCGGGTCCTGCCCCAGGGGACATGTATCAATGCAAAAATAAGTTTTAAAAACGGCCGTTTTTTCGGGAGCAGTGATTTTAATAATGCTTAAAATGAAAAAATAAAAGTGAAATATTCCTTTAAATTTCGTACCTGGGGGGTGTGTATAATATGCATGTAAAGTGGCGCATGTTTCCCGTGCTTAGAACTGTCCCTGCAAAAAATGTCATTTTTGAAAGAAAAAAATGCATTTAAAACTGACTCGCGGCTATTAATGAATTGTCGGCTCCCGGCAATACATACAAAAGTCATTGATAAAAAAAAAAAAAAAGCGTGGGGGTTCCCCAGAATTCAATTACCAGGCCCTTCAGGTCTGGAATGGATATTAAGGGGAACCCCGCCGCAAATTTTAAAAAAAATTGACGTGGGGTTCCCCCAAATATCCATTCCAGGCCCTTCAGATCTGGCATGGATTTTAAGGGGAACTCCACCCCAAATTTTAAAAAAAATGGCGTGGAGTCCCCCTAAAAATCCATACCAGACCCCTTATCCGAGCACGCAACCTGGCCGGCCGCAGGGGAAAAGGGGGGGACGAGAGAGCGGCCCCCCCTCCCTCCTGAACCGTACCAGGCCACATGCCCTCAACATGGGGAGGATGTCCCCATGTTGATGGGGACAAGGGCCTCATCCCCACAACCCTTGCCCGGTGGTTGTGGGGGTCTGCGGGCGGGGGGCTTATCGGAATCTGGAAGACCCCTTTAACAAAGGGGACCCCCAGATCCCGCCCCCCCCTATGTGAATTGGTAAGGGGTACATTGTACCCCTACCATTTCACGAAGAAAGCGTAAAAAAATGTTTAAAAAAACACACAAACACCTTGAAAAAGTCCTTTATTAAAAAAAACAAAAAAAAACATTCCAGCGGTGAAATCCAGTGTCCCGCAGCGATCCCGATGTCCAGCGCTGTCCTTCATTGGTTGTGCCTGAGCGGACCTGATGGGGAACTCCCTCTCAGTATTTTAAAGTTATAGACCCGCCCCTTCTAAAGTTCCCCATCAGGTCCGCTCAGCGGACCAGATGCGGAACATGAGAAGGGGCGGGTCTATACATGTATTACCAAAGTGAGAGCAGTTCCCCATCAGGTCCGCCCCCTCGGTATGTCGGACCCGCCTACGTCATTGGCTTGAGCGGGGAACTTCCTTCACTGTGTAATTTAAATTTACATAGTGAAGGAAGTTCCCCGCTCAAGCCAATGACGTAGGCGGGTCCGACATACCGAGGGGGCGGACCTGATGGGGAACTGCTCTCACTTTGGTAATACATGTATAGACCCGCCCCTTCTCATGTTCCGCATCTGGTCCGCTGAGCGGACCTGATGGGGGACTTTAGAAGGGGCGGGTCTATACATTTAAAACACTGAGAGGGAGTTCCCCATCAGGTCCGCTCAGGCACAACCAATGAAGGACAGCGCTGGACATCGGGATCGCCGCGGGACACTGGATT
This sequence comes from Rana muscosa, assembly GCA_029206835.1. Taxonomy (NCBI): domain Eukaryota; kingdom Metazoa; phylum Chordata; class Amphibia; order Anura; family Ranidae; genus Rana; species Rana muscosa. Next base: position 201,756,638 of record CM055118.1, read on the forward strand.
TCACCGCTGGAATGTTTTGTTTTTTTGTTTTTTTTAAATAAAGGACTTTTTCAAGGTGTTTGTGTGTTTTTTTAAACATTTTTTTACGCTTTCTTCGTGAAATGGTAGGGGTACAATGTACCCCTTACCAATTCACATAGGGGGGGGCGGGATCTGGGGGTCCCCTTTGTTAAAGGGGTCTTCCAGATTCCGATAAGCCCCCCGTCCGCAGACCCCCACAACCACCGGGCAAGGGTTGTGGGGATGAGGCCCTTGTCCCCATCAACATGGGGACATCCTCCCCATGTTGAGGGCATGTGGCTTGGTACGGTTCAGGAGGGAGGGGGGGCCGCTCTCTCGTCCCCCCCTTTTCCCCTGTGGCTGGCCAGGTTGCGTGCTCGGATAAGGGGTCTGGTATGGATTTTTAGGGGGACTCCACGCCATTTTTTTAAATTTGGGGTGGAGTTCCCCTTAAAATCCATGCCAGATCTGAAGGGCCTGGAATGGATATTTGGGGGAACCCCACGTCAATTTTTTTTTAATTTGCAGCGGGGTTCCCCTTAATATCCATTCCAGACCTGAAGGGCCTGGTAATTGAATTCTGGGGAACCCCCACACTTTTTTTTTTTTTTTTTATCAATGACTTTTGTATGTATTGCCGGGAGCCGACAATTCATTAATAGCCGCGAGTGAGTTTTAAATGCATTTTTTTCTTTCAAAAATGACATTTTTTGCAGGGACAGTTCTAAGCACGGGAAACATGCGCCACTTCACATGCATATCATACACACCCCCCAGGTACGAAATTTAAAGGAATATTTCACTTTTATTTTTTCATTTTAAGCATTATTAAAATCACTGCTCCCGAAAAAACTGCCGTTTTTAAAACTTCTTTTTGCATTGATACATGTCCCATGGGGCAGGACCCAGGTCCCCAAACACTTTTTAGGACAATAACTTGCATATCAGCCTTTATAATTAACACTTTAGATTTCGAACGTTCGAGTCCATTGTATTTAATAGGGTTCTAAAGTTTACACGAACATTTTGTCTGTTCGCAGGTTCTGGTGCGAACCGAACAGGGGGGTGTTCGGCTCATCCCTGCTTTTCACTATGCGGTAACAGGGTAGGTTGGAGAGGAGGCCTGTAGGTGAAAGTGAAACTACAGGAAAGAAAGGTTGGGTCAGAATTGTGTTGTGAGGCAAAGCTGTGTAAATCTCAGGACTGGATGAAGAGAGATACAAACCCTTTGCCAGATAAAGTAGCTTATTTGTATGTATATCATGTTTGCATTTAATGTAGCTGTTTGCCTCGAGTTCCAGAAAAAGCTACCACATCCTGCAGTGGATAAGATAACAGATAATTACTCCACACAGTTTTTTTTTTTACAAGCACTATAAATGTAGTGCCCTCCTCTAAATTAAGCTGCTAGGTAAATTTCGTTTTTGGCCCCTTTGAAGTAAATGGAGCGGTGATTGGTTGTTTTGGTCTGCTGAGGGTTTCCTGAGCTAAGAACTTGATTACTCTCATCTGCTTCTGAAATACAGTGGAACCTTGGATTGCGAGTAACGCGGTTAATGAGCGTTTCGCAATACGAGCACTGTATAATCCTGACTCGGTTTGCGAGTGTTGTCTCGCAAAACTAGCAGGATTCAAGCCAAAGCGGTGTGCAATACCGCGTTTGGCCTGAGGTGGGGGGTGCCAGGGCCGGGTAGAATCGAACGGCGCCGTTCGGAGCCGTTCGGAAATGCTTGAAAAATCTCGGAAATACTCCTTTCCCGAGCCTTTCAGCCGAGGTGTCCTCGGGCCTTTCCGAGTTTTTACGAGGCTCTCCGGTGCCCCCCACCTCTGGCCACATGCGGTATTGCATGCCATTGAAGTCAATGCAGAACAAATTATTTTAGTTTCCATTGACTTCAATGGGGAAACTCGCTTTGATATGCGAGTACTATGGATTACGAGCATTCTCCTGGAACGGATTATGCTCATAATCCAAGGTTCCACTGTACATTTCCAGAGCAAAGGGCTGAGTTGAATATTTATCATGCCCAAGCCAATCCTTGAAAGCAGACATGCAGAAGGTGGCTGAGGAAATTATAAATGTGCAGTAGGCCTAAGGAGAGGGTGCTTTCCTCTTCAGAGAGGATTCCAGTTTCCAGGGGGGACTATTTTTCCTGGGAGAGAGTTACTGAGAAAATAAATTGCAGTCTGGGCCTCAGCAGCTGGTGGGCTGAGGGCCTGAAGAAGATTGCCAAAGAAGGGCACTGTCCGGTCCTGGTCTGGAGAATGATCTTTGTATCTCCCTCACTGAGGATCTACCTGCGGATTCTGGGTGATAGACATCTCCTGGGACACTGTACGTAAGCACCTTGTTGGGAATATTATTTGTGCAAGTGCCAAAAAGGAACTACCGTATATACTCAAGTATAAGCCGACCCGAATATAAGCCGAGGCACCTAATTTTAATACAAAAAACTGGGAAAACGTATTGACTCGAGTATAAGCCTAGGGTGTCCATCTGCATGCCTCACTGTGCCTCACTGTGCCTCACTGTGTCCATGCCCATGCCTCACTGTGCCCATGCCTCAATGTGCCCATGCCTAGACTGACTTTTAACATGGGAGTCTATGGTGCCCGGTTTGAAAAATCGGTGCTCCCCGGCCCTAGGTCCTCCAGACAACAAACTTTGCACACTTATAGAGGAGAAATGGGGCTACATGTGTGCCAAGATCCGGGTCCAGGGGACCTACGACCGGCCGGTACCCGGTCCCCAAAGTCACCAGAGAAATGACCGTTTAACATGGGAGACTATGGAAGGGGTTCCCGGCTTTGAAAAATCGGTACTCCATGGCCGTAGGTTCCCCGGATAAAAAACTTTGCACACTTGTAGAGGAAGAGTGAGGCTACATGTGTGCCAAGTTTGGGGTCCAGTGGACCTACGGCCGGCCGGTACCGGGTCCCAAAAGTCCAGGAGATCAGGCGCAAAAAGGTGACTCGAGTATAAGCCGAGGGGGGCATTTTCAGCACAAAAAAATGTGCTGAAAAACTTGGCTTATACTCGAGTATATACGGTAAGTGCCAGAGGTTGCTATATGGGCTGCAGGAAACACGTCAGGCTGAAAAGAAATACAATTTTTGGACATGATCCACTGTGTTAATGAAATTATTTTATAATATTGTACTTGGGCATTGCAATTTTTTATATGTAATGGAGATGTTTCTTGTGAGATTTCTAAGCATGATTTGAATAAAATATGTTTTATGTAAAATGCTATGCCTACAAGATCGAGTTTCTTTCTTGTCCACCAAACAGATTCTTTCCCTCAAATCTTTCTCTCCTACCATCTCGGCGGTCTGCCCTGACTGGTGCAGTTCAAGACTTGTTAAGGCGCGGGGTAATCATACCCGTACCACGGAAGAACAGGTTTCAGGGATTCTACTTGAATCTGTTCGTGGTCCCAAAGAAGGACGGAGTTCGTCCAATCCTAGACCTCAAGGCCCTCAATGCCTTTGTGAAGGTTCGGAAATTCAGGATGGAATCAATTCGCTCAGTGGTAGCTGCACTCCATCCTAGGGACTTTCTGGCATCCCTGGACATCAAGGACGCGTACTTGCATGTCCCCATATGCGACAGACATCAGAGGTTTCTGTGTTTCGCGGTCGGGGAGGACCAATATCAGTTCGTGGCTCTCCCCTTTGGCCTGGCGTCAGCACCAAGAGTTTTCACCAAGGTGCTCGCCCCGATTCTAGCATTGCTCAGACAGCGAAGCATTGCCGTCATAGGTTACTTAGACAATCTTCTTCTGAGAGCTGCTTCCAGCTCAGAATTAGAGGAGGGCGTGTCTATAGCCACTCAGACTCTCCCTCAAAAGTCTCATTCTACGATATTTTTTGTACGATGAAATGCTTATAGTTTTGTGTCTTTGTTTTTTTACCTTCTTCTAAACTGGTTCAAAAGTGAAGGAAGGTCTGGACCTTACCTGTTCTTGCAAGGCTCACCACACAGGGCCAGTGCTCACCCCTCCTACGAACTGGTCCCCTTGTGGCTTTTCTGAAGCGCCTATATCAGTGAAGATACTTTTTTTCTATTTTCTTTTGAAATTTCTGTAGGGCTCCTCCAAAGTGAGTGAAGCTCTGATCCCTCCTGCTGTCTGCGAAAGAAGAATGAGTGTCTCAACTCAGCCAGGGTAACATTCTCCCCAAATAGTCCTTCCAGCTTATTTGCTTCAAAGTAACACATTCCTCCATTACCATGATATCTTGATGGGCATCATCCTCCAGAGAGTTAATAGTTGACTCTGCAAACAGCTAGGTGGGCAACTAATAGAGTCGTACTGCACTTTCCAGTGTCTCTTCCCACAGCGAGACATTGGACCCATTGAACTGTGGCACTAGCGCTAAGCCACTTTTAAGGGGTGCCATAGTGGTCCCTAAACCCCCGTCTGTGCCAACTGATATGTGAGGCATATCCTGCCAACTATGTCATGTTGTGGGTCGTGCCAGTTGCTTGGTACCCAAGATGGAGTAAAGGCACACAGCACCAAGGCAGGTGGGGATCATAATTATTTGGTTAAGTAGAAGTAATAAATCACACTGGAAAACAGTGGCAAGGTGCTTACTCAACAGCCCCAAACAATATGGCATCGGAAACTTGATACCACAGCCAACTCGGGTACAACCACTCTCAGCAATGCTGGTGGTACTTTCAACACAGTCCCAGCACTTGTGATAACATTTTGATAATGCTTACATTACAGGAGCAGCATCTGAGTGAAGGGGGTGGCTGATAGGCAGAGCAGCAGTGCAGGCGCACTTAGACTAGGGTAGCAACAACATCCCTTTAATCCAGGACACACATTAATTACACAGGTTCTGTGGCTGATTAAGGTGGTAATTTATCTCACGTGGTGCCTTATCTGCATTAAATCAGCCTCAGAACCTGTGTAATTCATATGTGTCCTGGATTAAAGGGATGATGTGGCAACCCTAACTTAGGCCTCGTACACACGACCGATTTTCTCGGCAAGAACCAGCAAGAAACTTGCTGGCAGAGAGGTCTTGCCGAGTAAATCGGTCGTGTGTACGCTGCTATCGGGTTTCTCGTAGAGAAAACCGACAAGAAACCTCGACGAGAAAATAGAGAACCTGCTCTCTATTTTCTCGTCGAGATTCTCCTCGGCATGTTTCTCGACGAGAAAAGTGAGTGTGTGTACACTTACCTGTCCTCCCGGAAGCCCGCGCATGTTCGAAATGAATTTGACGCATGCGCGGTAGCTTCCTAGGCATACGTAGGGTAGACCAAGATGGCGGCGACGGCATCGAATGTGACGAGCGCATGCTCGACGTAGTCGATGACGTCACCGCGTACACTCCTTTCAAAGAACCGCGGGTTCTTTGAAACGAGCGTGTGTACACTCGGCCGGGACAAGTTTCTTGTCCAAGAATCTCGTCGAAAAAAACGACATGTTTTTTTCAACGAGAATCTCGGCCGTGTGTACGAGGCCTTAGACTGATAGAAAGATCCTTGTCCCAACTCCAGAAGTAGTATCCCAAATCTGTCCCCATTCGACAGGAACCTCTCCCTAGCGCTTAATACACTGTCTCTAACCAGTGGGGATCCTGTCCCTTCTTTATCCACTTTTCCAATGTGTGCCAACTGCATTGGGGCAGTACGAGTTTCTTAGCATTGCCCTCACTAAAGATGGCCGCGGAGGTCAACTAGTTTGCAGTATCTAGTCGTACAGATGCTCCATTGATGACACCTATGCAGGCTTCGAAGGTACAAAGCTCCTCAAAACCTCCATTCCCTTTGTACAGCCACCAGTTAAACAGCACCGCCTACAGAGGGGAGGATAAACTGCATCTGGGTATGTTCTCAGCCGCCCCTCCGGGGGTAAGCATTACATAAAGAAACAAAAAAAGGTTTACCAAAATATTTGAGCCTTAGTGAATTAAATTAATCTTTATAATAACCTGATCATGACTATCCATTACATACAATGAACATTAAAGCGGAGGTCCAGCTGTGTAATTTTTTTTTTAAAAAGTCAGCAGCTACAAACACTGTAGCTGCTGACTTTTAATAAGCACACTTACCTGTCCAGGGTGCCCGCGATGTCGGCCGCCCGAGTCCAATCCGTCCTTCGGATCGTGTGCCGGCGCCGCCATCCTCACTAAGGGAAACAGGTAGTGGAGCCTTGCGGCTTCACTGCCCGTTTCCTACTGCACATGCGCGAGTCGTGCAGCGCTTTGTGAATGGCCGGCTGTCTTCTGGGACACACACATGTCCCAGAAGACAGCGCACCCAAATGTCCCGGAAGACAACGCGAGGAGGAGATCACAGCGGAATAGGAAGTGGCAGATTAGGACGATCTGCCTAGCAACAGTCATTTCTGGTAAGTATAAAATATATATATATATTTATTTATTTTTTGGAGCCTTTTTGTCTTTTTTTTTTTTTTTAGGGTGGGCCTCCGCTTTAATCTAATAATGGTTAGTCTCATGGCTGTACTCCAGGAAAACAGCTATATTCTCTGATGAAATTGGTTCATCTATTGGTTGAACTAGATGGTCCTTTTTCAACCTATGTTTCTATGAAATGTTCTCTATTTACCACAGAATTTAGAACTTTGTTCATCCAGTCTTGAGGAACCCCTGTCAGACAGCATAGTCAAGTCAGTAATCCCACTTTTCTCTACAAGAGTTAAGCAATTTGATCTGGGACATGCCTCCAACAAGCAATGTTATGGTTTGAACCCTGTCTTGAGCTGTGGGGAAGTGATTTGTAAATGGCATTGCAGCTGCTTCTGCATCTCACTTTAAGCCCTGGTTCACACTGGTGCGTTTTGACATGCGATTTGGTATGTCAAAACGGCGATATTTGCCGCAAATCGCCGGCAATGGCACCGTCCTAATCGGTGCGAAGCCGCATCTGCGGCACTGCACCGATTTCAAAAAGTAGTTTCTGTACTACTTTTTGCGATTTCGGCCTGCGATTTACATTGACATCTGTGCAGAAACCTGCACAGATGTCTTTGTAATCGCGGCTGAAATCGGGACTGCCAGCGAGAGTGAAATCGTGCGAGTTCAGCTGAACTCGCACGACTTCACTCCCGCAGCCCAGTGTGAACCTGGGCTAAACAAAGGGAAAAAAATGCACACAGTATAAAATTATTCAGCTACTGATGAATGTTATTCCACTACATTCAGGAGAGGGAGTTTAGCATTTGATTATGCTTTTTGGTCACGTTTTTACCATTTATATAAATTTTTGCTTTTGCTACTTTAAGTTTAACTGAATATAAAACTTTTTTTATTTTTTATTTTGGATAGAGTGGAGAGGGATTACAACATCTGTCATGTTTTATCGTTATCCCTGCCCCTATTCTGGAGATTCACCCTCTCTATTTGTCATGTTTACTGTTATCGATGAAACTGAAAGAAAATTCAAAATTTTGGGTTGTCACTAGAATAGGTGTAGCGATACCCCCTAGAGGGCTGCTGGATTAAATTTGGGTCCTGCCGTTACCCCACCTTTCACCGTAGTAGATACTAAGAGTCTATGTTAGGAATAGGAAATGTCCAACAGATGTGAGCGCCAGTCACTTCAGTGTTTTTCCAATGCTTTAATAAAAGGAACTTTCAGTAGTAGAAGGATAGAGGGTTAGGGGAAGTTCAGATACCTTATTGCAGATCACGGATTAATTTCTTGGATCCAGAGGACAAACAGCTTTCTGTCAGCGGATCTTGCAACAACTGGATAGGCCTCTCACACAGACCTAGCAGCCGGTATCTCTGTCACAGATTTAAGGATCGGTGGAACTCCTGGATAATCCCCTGCCACAAGATTTTGTAGCCAGCAGTCAGTTAGTTGTAGAACAGCTGCACAGTTCCAGAACCTTTAAGCCATCCGGCAGTACTGTGAGATAGATTACCTTAGGTGCATCCTCCAAACGAGTCACAAAGCCCTTCCTGATAAACCAGCCTTCAGCCCGGTTCTCTCCAGTAGGGGTCCCCCCCTGGAATCTTCTCAGTTTGCTTGGCTTCTTCCGCGCAGGCAAGACAGCACAGGACCACCTTCAGTTAAGTAGGCCCCCAGACAGACTTCTGGGCCTACTTGTAGTAACACAGCCTCGAGTCAGCAGGGCCCGAGGTAGAAGAGAGCAGTTGTCACATACCTCAGGCCCAGGAGGGCCATGAGGTCAGAGAGAAATAATCATGGAGTCTGTCCCTTAACCACTTCAATACCATGCACTTATACAGCTTCCTGCCCAAGCCAATTTTGAGCTTTCAGCGCTGTCGCAATTTGAATGACAATTGCGCGGTCATGCTACACTGTACCCAAGCAAATTTTTTATCATTTTGTTCCCACAAATAGAGCTTTCTTTCGGTGGTATTTGATCGCCTCTGCGATTTTTATTTTTTGCACAACAAATAAAAAAGAGCGAAAATTTTGAAAAAAAATATGTTTTTCTTTGTTTCTGTTAATTTTTTTTGTAAATAAGTACCTTTTCTACTTCAATGACGGGCACTGATAAGGCGGCACTGAAGGGCACTGATAAGGCGACACTGATGGGCACCGATGAGGTGGCACCAATGAGGTGGCACTGATGAGGTGGCACTGATGGGCACTGATGATGGGCACTGATAGGCGGCACTGATGGGCACTGATATGTGGCACTGGTATGCGGCACTGATTGGCACTCATAGGCGGCACTGATTGACACTCATAGGCGGCACTGATTGGCACTCATAGGCGGCACTGATTGGCACTTATACAGTAGGTGCCGCCGATATTGTGTCAATCTCGCCGCTTCTAGCGGCGATATTGACACCCTATGAGCTCCGTCGCGAGAGCCAGCGCCAAGCTGTCTCGTCATCGGGAAAGGAAAAAATGTTCCTTTCACGATGAGCGACACGCATTGCCGATAGGCGGGGATCCGACGCGGATTCCCGCCAATGCCAGGCACTGCGTTTGGTATGAATCCTGAGCGGGAACTCCACGCCAATTTTTAAAGAAAAAAACGGCGTGGGTTCCCCTCCAGGAGCATACCAGGCCCTTGGGTCTGGTCTGGATTTGAAGGGGAACCCTACGCCGAAAAAACGGCGTGGGGTTCCCCCTCAAGATCCAAACCAGACCCTTATCCGAGCACGCAACCTGGCAGGCCACAGGGGAAGAGGGGGGGACGAGAGCGGCCCCCCTCCCTCCTGAACCGTACCAGGCCACATGCCCTCAACATGGGGGGTTTGGTGCTCTGGGGCAGGGGGGCGACCTGCGGCCCCCCCACCCCAGAGCACCCTGTCCCCATGTTGATGAGGACAGGGCCTCTTCCCGGCAACCCTGGCCGTTGGTTGTCGGGGTCTGTGGGTGGGGGGCTTATCGGAATCCGGGAGCCCCCTTTAATAAGGGGGCCCCCGGATCCCGGCCCCAACCCACCCTATGTGAATGAGTATTCTTTCTTCCGCCGGCCCCTCCACTAACTTCTTGTAGCTCTTTTGCTAGTGGAGGAGCCGGTCTTCCCGTCGTCGCCGTCGCCGTCTTCTTCCCTCTTCTCCTCCTCGATGTTGACTCGATGCTTCCTCTCCCAGTAATGATAAATCTTCGGTCCGCAGAGATTAATATAGGCTTCACATGACGTCACAGTCACATGGTCCCATGACGTCACAGTCACATGCTCCGGGGCACATAGGGTGGGGGGGCCGGGATCCGGGGGCCCCCTTATTAAAGGGGGCTCCCGGATTCCGATAAGCCCCCAGCCCGCAGACCCCGACAACCAATGGCCAGGGTTGTCGGGAAGAGGCCCTGTCCTCATCAACATGGGGGTAGGGTGCTCTGGGGTGGGGGGGCCGCAGGTCGCCCCCCTGCCCCAGAGCACCAAACCCCCCATGTTGAGGGCATGTGGCCTGGTACGGTTCAGGAGGGAGGGGGGGTCAATCTCGTCCCCCCCTCTTCCCCTGCGGCCTGCCAGGTTGCGTGCTCGGATAAGGGTCTGGTTTGGTTCTTGAGGGGGACCCCCACGCCGTTTTTTCGGCGTAGGGTTCCCCTTCAAATACAGACCAGACCCAAGGGCCTGGTATGCTCCTGGAGGGGGAACCCACGCCGTTTTTTTCTTTAAAAATTGGCGTGGAGTTCCCGCTCAGGATTCATACCAAACGCAGTGCCTGGTATTGGCGGGAATCCGCGTTGGATCCCCGCTCAATACAGTGTCGCGTCTCTTCGCCATTGCAGCGAGCGCGACACGTGTCGCCACCCTGCTGCCGACATCTCTGCACTCCTGTCGCCGAGAATCTCGGCGATGGGAGCGCGATAGAAACACAATATCGGCGGCACCTACTGTAGGCGGCACTGATGGGCACTTATAGGCGGCACTGATAGGTGGCACGGACGGGCACTGATAGGTGGGCACTTATGGGTACAGATGGGCACGGATGGGCACTGATAGGTGGCGCTGATGGACACTAGTAGGTGGCACTGATGGACACCGATGCCCAGCAATGCCAGCCACCACACATTGTGGTTGTGCCATCATAGTGCCAGTCAGTGCCCATTTGTGGGCACTGATTGGCATATTTTTTTTTATTTTTTTTTATTTTACTACATGTGGATGGCCATGGGGGCCATCCACATGCTTGGGGCTTCCCTGTGGTCCTGGGGGGCTTCCCTGGTGGTCCAGTGTGGGTATCCGAGGGGGGGCTGCGCTGATAAACAATCAGCGCGAACCCCCCCTGTCAGACGTGAGTGAGGAAGAGCCGATCAACGGCTCTTCCTGTTTACATCGTGATCAGCCGTGATTGGACACGGCTGATCACGTGGTAAAAAACCTCCGCCGGAGGCTTTTTACCGAGATCAGTGTAGCGGTGGGTCAGACTGACCCACCGCTCCACCGATCGCCGCGATGCGCGCCCCCCCGGGCGCGCGGCGGCTGTTATCCTGCAGGACGTCATATGACATCCAGTGTGGATAACTGAACCACTTCCCGGATGTCAATATGCTATTGACTGGGCGGGAAGTGGTTAAATATCCTCTCCCAGAAGGCACAGCAGTAAGTACACTCCCACTGGCTGTTTCTGGGGAAAGAATAGTCAATGCACTTCAGCTTGCTGTATTTCTCACACTGGCCTGTGGTAACAGTGACACCTACTGGCAACAGTGAGAAATGCGCACAACATAGCCAAAATTGGAACAGAAGCTAATTTAACTTGTACAATCAATCTGAACTATTTACAATTCAGACACACACTAAATTTACAAAATAGCCCCTATTCATTAGGAACAGGGCGCTACATAGGTACAGAAGAGAAATCTTCCAAAGGGGACACTAGTTCTGGTGACCCTGGTGACAGTCAATAACTCCCTCCCTTTGGAGGGATTTCCTCTTACTTCCTGTTTTGACTATGGGACAGGAATTGAAGTGAAATCTCCACAATGGGGCACAGATAGCAAAAAAAAGAAGTAAAATAAACACTAATAGAACAAAAAATGTTGCCTTTAGTTATACTATAAGATGTACTGGATGCTGTACAATCCTTTGCCGTGAGCACAGCAGACCTATTGTATATCTCAGCAGGGAAAAGGGACAAATCCGCCTTACTACAGCTGTAGCTAAAATGAAACAATTCAAAAGTCAATGAACTGAGGTTAGTCGCCCATCTTTCATGAATGACCAGTGGGTGACCATTCTGTACTAATTAGATTGCTAAATATCTGGAGTTTTTTTAATGAATAGTGGTTTGGAAGCCAAGAACTTAAACATTGCATGCACCACCTGCTTCAATTTTACTAAGGAGGTCGGAGGAACCTCATGTGAACCAAAATTAGATCAGAGTGGAGGGTAGATACTCATACACTAATTTTTTGAGATTGAAGCCTCGTACACACGGCCGAGATTCTCGTCGAAAAAAAACATGTCGTTTTTTTCGACGAGATTCTTGGACAAGAAACTTGTCCCGGCCGAGTGTACACACGCTCCTTTCAAAGAACCCGCGGTTCTTTGAATGGAGCGAGCGCGGTGACGTCATCGAATACGACGAGCATGCGCTCGTCACATTCGATGCCGTCGCCGCCATCTTGGTTCACCCTACCTATGCCTAGGAAGCTACCGCGCATGCGTCAAAGTCATTTCGAGCATGCGCGGGCTTCCCGGCGAAAAGGTAAGTGTACACACACACACTTTTCTCGTCGAGAAACAGGCTGACGAGAATCTCAACGAGAAAATAGAGAGCAGGTTCTCTATTTTCTCGTCGAGATTCTTGTCGCTTTTCTTGATGAGAAACCATACACACGAACGAATTTCTCGGCAAAAAATCTCTGCCAGCAAGTTTCTTGCTGGTTTTTGCAGAGAAACTCGTTCGTGTGTACGAGGCTTGAGGCTTATTTAGAATGAGGGATAGCATATAAACCTTTAGGCTGCGTTCATATTGTTGAGTTTTGACCTAATGTGTTTTCTATTGAAATCTATGAAAGTGCTAAATATTTTTGGTTATGTGACAAGATGAGGCACTGAGATCTTTGGGAATGTAGAATTCAGCTTTATTTGAATAGAAGAATAGCATATGTGTGAGAACAGCATTACAGGAGAGAGCAGAGAGAGAAAAAACGTCCTTCCTGTGCAGAATATACAAGCATACATAAACACACAGACACTAGTATATCACTACAGTGCCATCTGTAGTTTGGAGTGCATAGATCATGCTGTAGCACTTCTAACAAATATAACCTGCCATCTTAACCTTGTGCTTGTTCTTCCTGTTTCACTTAAAGCATTTGTTACCCAAACACTTCATATTCCTAATATATGCCTGCTATACCATATACTTGTATGAGAAAGTATCCTGTTCTCTTAGTATTTATTGAATTTCTACCTTTGTGTAACATCCCTGGGGTTCCTGCTAGTCCCCTTGCTTTCTTATTTAAAACTGACCACACTAAGCAGGAGAGCACACTGTGGTCAGTTCTCTAGCTTTGCTGGGAACTCAGTGTTCTCTCCTCCAATGATTACTTGTCCTGGCACGCCCCTGCTGCACAGCCATTCACTGGGAAGCTCAGTCTGCTGCTGCTGCTTCTCCTCCCCCCAGCTCTTATGCAGCTGAGAACAGAGGGAAGGTGATCACTTATAAAAAAGGGAAAAAAGGTATTTATAATGTGTTTTTTTTTTTATATCTATACAAAAATGTTTTGCCTTTCATTTCTATTTTAAACTGAATGGGTTGTTTACAATCAGTAAGTGATAAAGTGTCGCCTCCAAGAGTTTACTATAGCACTGTTCTCTTCTGTTCTCTGAATGCAGCCAATTTAGTTAGTGGAGTGTGCCTTCTCCTTATAGCCAACTAAAGTAAACATTTCACCTGCACCTAGTGTAATGAAAGTTGTCTGTTGCTACTAGATAACTACAATAAAGCAGAAGAAGATAGATATACATTCCAAATGCAATGGCTGGAGTAATCAAATGGATGAATGTTTGGAGTATGAGAGTAAAGTTTCCCAATTAACTTGTACAGTGTTGACAGGACATGCACAGCTCTACATTGAAACCAGAAACGCAAGACTTGAAGACCTGATTACAGTCAGGTTGATATAAAGCTGCAGACAAGTCATCTGCTTCTTGGATGGTGGTTTATTTAAAGAGCTCTTCCAAGCAACAAGTGAAGCGTCATTGAGCCACTAATGCCATCCAGTATATATAGCAACTGTGCTACACTGTCAGAAAAACTTCATTCAGTTTAACTTATCTGATAACTGAAAAAAAGGCAGGAACAATTTCTCCTTCATTGACATCCATTAATAATGAATATGTCATGGTGACACAGTACAGCACAGTGCAACATACAATAATATAGGTTCTAGCAAATAGGTTACCAGAATAGAGTCGGGTATAAATGGGAATATGTCATGGTGACACAGTACAGCACAGTGCAACATACAATAATATAGGTTCTAGAAAATAGGTTATAGAATAGAGTCGGGTATAAATTGGAATAAAAGGCCACTGATTCAGTGTTCTATGTCATTTGTGCTTTTTACACTTTACAATTGATTACAAAAGTTAATCTTAGTCTTATGCCGTGTTCACACGTTCGGAATTTCCGATGGAAAAAGTCAGACGGAATTTTTTCATCGGATATTCCGAAGGTGTGTATGCCCCATCTGACTTTTTTCTTTGGAAATTCCGACGGATTTAGAAAGAGAACATTTTTTTTTTTGACGGAAAAAATTTCGATCAGAAATTCCGTTCGTCTGTATGGAATTCCGACGGAGAAAAAAACACGCATGCTCGGAAACAATTTGACGCATGCTCGGAAGCATTGAACTTAATTTTTCTCGGCTCGTCGTAGTGTTGTACGTCACCGCATTCTTGACGGTCGGAATTTGGTGTGACAGTGTGTATGCAAGACAGCTTGAACGGATTTCCGTTGGAAAAACCCGTCGGAGTTTATTCCAGCGAAAAATCCGATCGTGTGTACGGGGCATAACTTCTATACCCACACTATTAGCTTAAAAGCTGTATTGTGATTTTTTTTATTTGATAGAAAACTACATGATCCATTTCGCATTCTGGGGCAAATGTTAAATTTTTCACATACATGTTAAATCAGCATTTTTTGCTAGAAAATTACTTAGAACACCTAAACCTTATACATTTTCTGAATAAAATGGTGTAAGTTGCAATTTTCCTATGTTGCATGAGATTTGCGCAGCTGTATAGCAACCATTTTCAAGAAAAAATACTCTAACATGAATTTAAGTGCAAACAAACACAATATAATGCCCAATTTTTGACATAATATAAAAGATGGGGTTGTGTTGAATAATTAGGTACCAAACATGTCAAGACTCCAAACTGCATGTACCTGTGAAATGGCAAAATACTGCTATACTTAAAGCGGTTGTATACCCGCTATTTTTTTTACACCTGTAAAGGAAAATGCATAATGAGCTTGTATGCACAGCATACAAGCTCATTATGAAATACTTACCTTAGAACGAGGCGTCGGGAACTTACCTGGTCCACGCCGAGGGAGATGTCATCTTGCCTCGGCGTGTCTTCCGGGTATCGCGGCTCCAGCGCTGTGAGTGGCTGGAGCCGCGATGTCTCACTCCCGCGCATGCGCGCGGGAGACTTCGTTCCGGCTCGGCGTCTGCCGAGCCTTCAGCCCGAGAATCCCCTGTGCGCATGCGCCGCTGCTGTCAGCGACGCATTGCGAGGGGAATATCTCCTAAACCGTAAAGGTTTAGGAGATATTTCTTTTACCTACAGGTAAGCCTTAGTATAGGCTTACCTGTAGGTAAAAGTTTAAAAATGACTTTACAACCGCTTTAAAGTGATTATAATCGACCACCTGGTAAAACAACACATTCAAGTAAAATAGAAATGAAAGGCAAAACGTCTGTGTATAGATATAAAAAATAAAAAAACATTATAAAAATGTTTTTTCCATTTTTTGTGATCAAGTGATCACATTCCCTCTGTTCTCAGCTGCATAAGAGATACCTCCTGATACCTCCTCTTGAGAAACATCTAAAAGGTGAGAAATATATATATATATTTTAAAAAAATAATTCAGGACTCATGCACACTGCAGCTTAAAAAAAAAAAAGCTGCCTTTTCAGGCATTTAAACTTTTATTTCTCTGCCTAAGCCCAGGTTCACACTGGGCTGCGGGAGTGAAGCCATGCGCGATTTCACTCCCGCTCGTCAGTCCTGATTTCGGCCCGCGATTACAGAGACATCTGTGCAGGTTTACAGAAACTACTTTTTGAAATCGCTGCAGCGCCGCAGATGTCAAATCGCATGTCAAATCGCACCAGTGTGAACCAGGGCTCAAAGCTTGAAGAAGTTTCTCTGAGTTTTTTTTTTTTGAGCATAAGTGTTTTTTTCCCACAAACCCTCCCCTCGGCTAATTTTTTACTTTTGGTGTTTTTTTTTTTTTTTTAGCTTTTTCGTGCGTTTTTGGGCATCTTTTCTTCTCAAAAGCTCCTCTCAAAAACATGAGTTTGGTGGGGGTTTTCCTGCCTGTAGGAGCATATGCCTGTAAGCTCCTGATAACGCCATAGTGTGCATGGACACATTGGCTAACATGGAGGGGAGCTTCCAGGCAGAAAAAATAGGATCTAAAAAAAAGCTCAAAAGCCTGTAGGAGACGCTTGTTTGAGATGCAGTGTACATGAGCCCTTAGGCATGCTGAGTGAATGGAAACATATAGTGCGGTTTTCTCAAATTTGACTGCAAAAGTGGAAATCTGCTTTAAGCAGCTTTATTCAATAACAGTGGCGGCCTCCCCGTTAGGGGCGCCGCCCCCCTAATCCATGCGCCCGGCCCCTAGTCTACATGCAGGGTGCCGAACGCATGGATTTAAATGTTTTTTTTTTTTTTTCTTTTTTGAACAACATGATTAGAGCCTGATGCCTCGTACACACGGCCGAGAATCTCGTCATGAAAAAACTCATCGTTTTTCTTGATGAGATTCTTGGACAAGAAACTTGTCCTGGCCAAGTGTACACACGCTCCATTTAAAGAACCCGCGGTTCTTTGAATGGAGCGAACGCTGTGACGTCATCGACTACGACGAGCGTGCGCTCGTCACATTCCATGCCGTCACCGCCATCTTGCTACACCCTACCTATGCCTAGGAAGCTACCGCGCATGCGTCAAAGTCAATTCGAGCATGCGCGGGTTTCCATGGCGACAGGTAAGTGTACACACACACACTTTTCTCGTAGAGAAACATGCCAACGAGAATCTCAACGAGAAAATAGAGAGCTGGTTCTCTATTTTTCTCGTCGAGATTTTGGTCAGTTTCTCTACGAGAAACCATACACACAAACGATTTTCTCTGCAAGAAAGCTATCTCTGCAGTTTTCTTGACGTTTCTTGCCGAGAAAATCGTTCGTGTGTACAAGGCTTAAAGCTCTAATTGGCTTCAAAAAAGGGTGGGCTCGGGGAGCAGAGCACTGCGGCTTGAGCCCACCCAGTTGTGGGCATTTGCGAATTATTATCCGCTAATGTCTTCCTGTTTCTCCTCCTGGCCAATCAGGAAGCGGGTCCTGAGACCTGATTGGCCAGGGAGTCTTAGGACGCTATGTGCAAGTGAGGGGGGAAGATTTGTTTTCTGCCCTCCCCAAAATATTGAGCACCAGCTGCCACTTCAATAATGATTACTGATTTTAGATTTTATCCTTCCTTTTTTTTAAATTGCTTACAAACCTCTTCACCAAAGGCAATTAGATTGTACAGCAATCCAAAACTGTCTACTAAAAACCAGCACTGCTTGTTTATTTGTTGACTGCCTCTATCTAACTGAAAGTCCATAAAGGTGTGTAAGCTTGAGGCCGGGTTCGCACATATGCGAATTGGATGCGTTTTTTTGTTGCATGACAGGAGAGTGTGACCGCCTCTCGATAGAGCGGATTCACACAGCTCCGGGCGGCCACGGTCCGCATTTAAAAATTATCCCGTGCATCTTTGGCTTCGATTCAGGTGCGAATTCAGGCAAAAGTTCGTACCTGATTCGCACCTGAATCAATGAACAGGGACGCACCGGACTCCATGCTGTGAACCGCGGCCGCAGCATATGTGAACCCAGCCTGAAGAAGGAGGATGGTGTGTCTTATTCAGCTATGTTAATAAATCTGTAACTCTGCTATTTCCTACTATCAGTATGCCGATTGCATTACAATTCAACTGATTGTTTCCTTGTGCTGCTTCTCCCTCTCAGTCTGAGCTCTGTTGTACAGGGACTGCAAGAAACAAATATGAGGTTAAATTCAGAGACTTATACTATTTACACTTAAAAGGGTGCGCTTGGTCGCTGTGTTAAAAAAACTGCTGCACCATAAAATCCCTGGAAAGTTGGCGTACTAAAGAATAAAAAAATACATAAAGTGCGCTGTCAATCAACTTGAGTGCAAAACCTCATGAAGTGAATGTTTAAATACCCTATTGTATATAAACAAATGGATACAGAGTGACAAAAATTAAAACAAACCAGTGAAAACAAAGGGGATGATTTACTAAAACTGAAGAGTGCAAAATCTCATGCAGCTCGGTAAAGAAACCAATCAGCTTTCAGTTTTTTTTTGTCAAAGCTTCATTGAACAAGCTGAAGTTAGAAGCCGATTGGCTACCATGTACAGCTGCACCAGATTTTGCACTCTGCAGTTTTAGTAAATCAACCTCAAAGTCTGAAAAACAAAGTCCTGAAATAAAAAAAGTTT
Source organism: Rana muscosa (assembly GCA_029206835.1). Taxonomy (NCBI): domain Eukaryota; kingdom Metazoa; phylum Chordata; class Amphibia; order Anura; family Ranidae; genus Rana; species Rana muscosa. The sequence continues at coordinate 201,774,828 of CM055118.1, forward strand.
TTTTTTTATTATTATTTATTTAATTTTCTATATACAAAACATTTTACAAAATAATTCCATTCCCTCCATAAACCCACCCCCCTCTTTTCCCCAAACCCCACCCCCATTGTGTTTACGTTTCCTCTTCCCTTTCCCTTTAGCTCACTCCATCCATCCCCTTCTAATCCACCATCCGTCCTTCAGAAAATGTACTTATATTTTTAAAAATAGCCAACTTTTCCCATATGTTTTCAAATCTTCCTACCGTATTTGTTCTTCATCTCTACTAGTCAGATATTCCATACTATGTATGTATTCAATTTTATCCTGTAAACTCTTCCAAAAAAAAACCCTGCAAGACAAAGGCATAATGAGCTAGTATGCATCGCATAACTAGCTCATTATGAAATACTTACCTTAGATCGAAGCTGTTGCAGTGGTCCCTGTACACTGCTGTGACAGGCGACATGTCTCTGGAATGTTACTTCCGGGTTTGCGGGCTCCAGCACTGTGATTGGCCAGAGCCACGATGGCGTCACTCCCATGCATGCTCGTGGGAGCTGCCGGTCACAGCACAGCAGCTGAAGAAATGGCACGTAGAAGCCGTTTCTTTAGTGCGCATGTGCTGATGACGTCGGCACATGTGAATACAGTGCGTATCTCCTAAACTGTGCACGTTTTTTGGGGAAATTCTCGGTACCTACAGGTAAGCCTTATTATAGGCTTACCTGTAAGCAAAAGTGGTTGTAAAGCGTTTACAACCACTTTAAACCGCTCCTTTACCGAAGGTCTTACTTTTTCTTGGCATTTTTTTGGTATCATGCTTTTTGCGGTATTTATTAACCACTTGCCGATTGCCGCACGAGGATATACGTCGACAGAAAGGTGCTTGCAACTCTGTCACAAGCTCCGTGACCGTGCCCGCGGGACCCCTCAGACTCGATGTCCACCAGTATCCCGCGATCGGTTCACAGAGCTGAAGAACGGGGAGATGTTAGTGTAAACACAACATCTCCCCGTTCTGCTTAGTGGCATGTCACTGATCGTCTGTTTCCTGTCATCGGGAACAGCGATCAGTGACGTGTCACGGAAAGCCACGCCCCCTAACAGTTAGAAGCACTCCCTAGGTCACACTTAACCCCTTCAGCGCCCCCTACAGGTTAACCCCTACACTGCCAGTGTAATTTTTACAGTAATCAGTGCATTTTTATTAGCACTGATCGCTGTAAAAATCAGATCGGTGTCATGTCACACAGAGCCCAACCCCCCCCCCTCAGTTAGAAACACTCATCAGGGCACACTTAATCCCTTTAGCGCCACCTAGTGGTTAACCTTTTCACAGTAACCAGTGCATTTTTATTGCACTGATCGCTGTGAAAATGACATTGGTCCCAAAATGGTGTCAAAAGTGTCCGATGTGTCCGCCAAAATGTCAAAGTCACGATAAAAATTGCTGATCGCCGTCATTACTAGTAAAAAAAAAAAAAAATATTAATAAAAATGCCATAAAACCACCCCCTTATTTATAGACGCTATAACTTTTGCGCAAACCAATCAATAAACGCTTATTGCGTTTTTTTTTTTTACCAAAAATATGTAAAAGAATACGTATCGGCCTAAACTGAGGAAAATTATTATTTTTTTATATATATTTTTGGGGGATATTTATTATAGCAAAAAGTAAAAAATATTGCATTTTTTTCAAAATTGTCGCTCTATCTTTGTTTATAGCGCAAAAAATAAAAACCGCAGAGGTGATTAAATACCACCCAAAAAAAGCTCTATTTGTGGGAAAAAACGGAATGTTAATTTTGTTTGGGATCCACGTCGCACGACTGTGCAATTGTCAGTTAAAGTGACGCAGTGCTGAATCGCAAAAAGTGTCCTGGTCTTTGGCCAGCCAAATGGTCCGGGGCTGAAGTGGTTAAGTATGGTAATAATGAGTTCTGGTATTTTGCCTTTCTCATATCTGTAACATGGAATAGACAATTCCATGGGTCCTCTGGGATCTCAGATCCTGTGATCACTTTTATATATTCTCTTGCTACCTGCCAGAAATCTCTAATCTTTGGGCATTCCTACCAAATATGGCACATAGTTCCCCTCTGGCCACACCCTTTCCAACACAGTAGAGATTTCTCTGTTTGATATTTTTGTGCCATAACCGGCATTATGTACCATCTAGTCTAGACATTTATAATTCATCACCACTGTGTTTATATCTGTTGCTCAATACTTTATATTTGTGTTGCTCATTTAGTTGTGAACCCAATAAATTTTCCCATTTTTTGATGAATGGAGGCATTCCCTGTCCCACCAATGCCGTCAATATTTTTTACAATTGTGAAATACCATGTTTTATTTTTATTTGTGTATTACATAGTCTTTCTATTGGGTTTAGGTTCTTCCCCCCCCCCCCCCGACCGAATTGGTTGCGATAAGGAGGACACAAATTGTTTTAACTGAGAATACCTTCATTCATTCAAATCCCACTTGTGTTTTAACCTCTGAAAAGCTTGTATTTTTCAATTTTTTATAATATCCTTTAACTGTGCCTCAAATATCCATTTTCCAAATGGTATCTCGGTTCATGGTGAAAATTTTTTAGACCCATCTAGTGGTATCAAAGGTGAATTGTATTTCCACTTTTCCTGTTTGTGCAATAAATCCCATACCCTAAAGACATTCCTGGTTATTTCGTGCATATTTGGTCCTAGTGTCCTATAATTAGGTGGGATCCACATACCACATACAACTGTGCCCCATTTAGTGTACATTCCATATTAACCCAACTTTTTGCACTTTTAATATTAGTCCACTCAATCATTCGTGGCCAACATTATTGCATTATAGTATCTTTTATTATCTGGTGCAGCTAACCCTTTTGCTCTACTAAGAATCAAGAGCTGTATCCTAGGTTTCTTATTTTGCCAGATGAACTTTAAGAACATTTTATTTTATTACCCTATTCAAAATCTGAGGTAGGGCAATTGGAAGCATTTGACATGTATATAGAATCTTTGGAACTATTGCCATCTATAATATATTTATCCGTCCGACCCAAGATAACGGGCGCAAATAATTTTTTTTATCGCTACTTTCATTTCATAAAGTAACGGAATAAAAATTGTCTGATATAGATCCCCTAATAAAGGAGTTATTTTTATCCCCAGATACTTTAACTCCATATTTCTCCATTTAAATGGAAATTCTCCCTGTTAGGCCCCTTTCACACTGAGGCGCTTTGCAGGCGCTATTGCGCTAAAAATAGCCCCTGCAAAGCGCCCAAAAAAAGCTGCTACTTTGTATCCAGTGTGAAAGCCTGAGGGCTTTCACACTGGAGCGTTGCGCTTGCAGGAGGGTAAAAAAAACTCCTGCATGCCGCATCTTTAAGGCGCGATAGGAGCGGTAAAAATACCGCTCCTATAGCGCCCCTGCCCATTGAAATCAATGGAGTAGCGCCTCCAAAACGCCCACAAAACGCTGCAAAGAGGCGTTATTGCGGGCGTTTTTAACCCTTTTTCGGCCGCTAGCGGGGGTTAAAATCCCCCCGCGTTCTAATCCACTTGCACATCTAGGGTCCCATTCAGCATCTATCGACAGGAATAGAGCTGGGGATTTTATACCTCTCACTTTATGGAGCATCAATAGTGTTCTTATTCCATTGTCCTTACCCTCCCTACCTAGTATAAACGCTGTCTGATCTGTATGTATCCACTCAGGCATTAGTTCCTTTAATCTTGTATCTAAAATCTTTGCATATAATTTTGTATCGCTATTTAATAGCGTGATTGGTCTATAACTAGAACACAAAGTTGAGCATAGGGTAAAGGCTGCTAGTGCCGTTTAACCCATTGACTGTATTCATGATGTTAAAATGTTGTACTTTTACATCTACTATGTTTATGTTATTGCTAGTTCATTTGTATTGTATTATGTATCATACAGACCCTCCTGAAGAAGTGGTACTAACCGCGAAACCGGTTGAGGTTTTTCGCCTTTCTCCACTACAAACAGACACGTGACGGTGCTTCCGTTATCAACCAATGCTGTTTTTCTATTGTGGGGTTTAGCTCAAATGTTTTTAACTGTATAATTTTTATATGTAATAAATATCTTTTTAGATTATTTTCTTGTTGTGTTATCAGTACCTAGAAAAGTCCAAATCAACATCCCTATTCTTGGTGACCATTTATGGGTTAAACGGCACTAGCAGCCATTACCCTATGCTCATCCGGCTCAATTTTTCACTACTTACTATGGATGATGGTACTATTTACTTCTAGATTGATTTATTTTTAACTGAGGCCATACTCAAAACCTTGCTAGAACACAAAGTTGCGTCTTTTTCCTCTTTAGGTATTACCGTGATGTGTGCTTGTAGCGATTCCCTTTTCATCCCTTCTCCATTCCCCAATACGTTCATATATTCTTCTAATTTTGGTACCAATTGATCCTTAAATCTTTTATAATATAAAGTTGTTAACCCATCGGGGCCTAGGCTTTTCCCATTCCCTGTACTTTTTATCGCTGATCTAATTTCTCATTGAGTTATGGGATCTTCCAAGGCAGCTAATCTTTCTGTTGAAACCTTTGGTAATTTTGCTTCTCTCAGATATTCTTTTATTTTTTGTTTTCTCTTTAACTCTTCTTCCGTTGTCCCCCCATGTCTTACTGATTAAAGAGCCCTATAGAAGCTATGGAATGTCCTGGCAATTTTTTATGTTTTATATACTTTTTCTCCTTTCTCATTTTTCTATTTTTCTATGTCATTTTTAGATTTTTAACTTTTACGTATTCTTGCTAAGTAATTTCCTGGCTTATTCCCCCATTTATATCTATCATGGGCTACTCTATTCAACCCTTGTCTTGTCTCTTGCTCCATAAGAAATTTAAGGTTCTCTCTTTTTAATACTAGGGCATGTAGTATCTGCCTATCGAATTTCTTTTTATGCGTCTGTTCTAAGTCATATACCTCTTTCATAAATTTTTGAATGTCGTTTATCCTTTCCTTTTTTCTCCTAACACCTATAGGTATCAGAATTCCTCTAATGTAAGCCTTGTGTGCCTCCCATTTTGTACCCTCTGATACATCTCGAGTGTCGTTTAATTGAAAGTATTAGTTAATTTCTTCAATTGTTTCCCTTCTACCTCTTTATCCTGAATTAGATCTTCATTCAGTCTACATGAGCTCATCTTTTCTTGAGTCCCTGGAAACCTTAACCCCATTATTACTGGAGCATGGTCTGATATAGTCCTTATCCAATTAATGTCTTTATTACTGTTTCCAGCAGTCTATGTTCTACCATGAAATAGTCTATTCTAGAGTACGTCCCGTGCACCGTGAAATAATCAGAGTAATCCTTCATCCTAGGAGGTTGGGCTCTCCAAACATCTACCAGTTTACATTGATAGTTTCTTTTTTAGCCTCCTTAAAGGGGTTGTAATGGTAAAAAAAATTCACCTTAATGCATTCTATGCATTAAGGTGAAAAAACATCTGCGGATTAGCGGCCCCTCAGGCCCCCCCCCCCGTTTACTTACCTGACCCCTCGAAAGTCCTGCACCGTGAACACGCTTGCTTCTCGACCAGGCTTCTCGGCTCATTTATTGGTTGATTGAAAGCAGCGCAGCCATTGGCTCGCGCTGATGTCAATCACATCCAATGACGCGGCACGCCGGGGGGCGGGGCCGAGTGATGCAGTGAGCGGCTATGGCTGCTGGCTGTATCACGGGAGCACGCCCGCAAGAACTTTCCACCATGTGAGCTCGCTCGCATGAAGGAGGAAAGTTCTTGCAGGAAGGAGCAGATACAGCCGCCGAGGAACCCCAGAAGACCAGGTTCGGGGCCACTCTGTGCAAAACGAGCTGCACAGTGGAGGTAAGTATAACATGTTTGTTATTTAAAAAAAAAAACTGTGCCTTTAGTATTCCTTTAATTTATTACTTCCAATTCCCGGTGCACTTGACATACTAACTACCTGGGGGTCCATACACATGTTCCAATCTCCTGCAAAAAGAATTTTGGCCTTCTTAAACCCCATTAGTTTTCCAAGGTCTCTATTGAATATCCTATTAGGTTTTTATTAGGACAGTATATATTCGCCATTGTACATTCCATCCCCTAGCGTCCATCCCTATCTATCAACCTTCCATCTAACTGGAATCTGACATCTTTTGCTAATACTATTGTGACTCCTTTCGCTCGTTTGACTGGGGAGTCACCGTAATACCACAATGGATTTTTTTGGGAATATAGTTTTATATTTGTATCCTGGGTTAAATATGTTTCCTGTAGAAAGATTATATTTGCATTATATCGTTTATATTCCCTCAATACTTTGTCTTTTTTATTGCTATTAAGTCCTTTAACATTGTATGATAAAAGATTCAATGTTGTCATATTTCCATATCTCTTGCCTCTCCTCTCTCCCCCTCTCCTCTATCCTCGCTCAAATGCGATTCTAGAGAACTGGGGGCTCCTACAAATAGGGATCTCTACTATAATTCGTCCTCCAAAGGAAGACAAGGAGGGGCTCTGGGGAACTCTTCCTTTCTGCACAATTCACCCCCCCCCACATCCCAGCCTCCCCCCAGAAATTTATGACTGCATATACTCGTGCAAATACCCCTGACGAAGGTGCTTGAACCAGAAACGCGTCGGGTACCAGAGATATTACTATAGTACCGGAGAGTATTTTTATATCATGGCATATTAATTATGTAAACTGTCATGTTCTCTTAGTCTTGTTTTTCTGTTGTTGCTTATTTGTCTTTTTAATGATCATTTAATGCTTGAATGATCAAGTGATTTTATACATTCATAATAAATATTTTCTATCTATTGATGAGTGGACTGTTGCCTATGAAGTCCCAACCAAGGGGGTCCTTGTTTCTTCTAGAAGCTAGTAGTGTGGGGTTTGGAGCACAGACTGCACTGCAGGCAGCCGTGCTCATACTGTTTTGCTGTTTTTTACCAAATTTTTGTAAGTGTAACTTTTAATTATGGTAAATTTAATTGATTTTAAAAGGTTAATGCACTATGAGTTTTGCTCCTCCACATGGTATTAACTGAGCACATGAAGTCGGTGCTCTATCTATATCCCAGTTACTGATCATCAGGAACCTATTTGCCTATTTTTCCTTGGTGGGGACACGTATCTGTGGACCTGGTTGAGATGTCTGTACCTGCGGTTGGAGCCGGAGTCCAGGTTGAGTCTCAAGCCCTGTACACACGACCGGTTTTCCTGGCTGGAAAAAAAATTTCGGTTTTCCCGATGGGATTCCTGCCAAGCTTGATGGGTTTCCTGCCAAGCTTGTCTTGCATACAGACTGTCATACAATATCCCACCGGTCCAAAGCACGGTGACGTACAACACGTACGACGGCACTATGAAGGGGAAGATCAAATCTAACGACGCCACCCTTTGGGCTGCTTTTGCTGATCTCATGTTATCGCGTGTTAGTAAAAGTTTGGTGAGAGACGATTCGCACTTTTCAATCTTCGTGCTTTCAGATAGTTTTCTGCTGTTCAGAATGCTGACGAATGTGCCATCTCCATTGCGAACGTTAGTTTTACCTGAACGAGCGCTCCCGTCTCATACTTGATTCTGAGCATGCGCGTTTCTTTTGCCCTCGGAAAAGCATACACACAACCGGTTTTCACAACGGGAAAAAGTCCACCGGGAATCCAGACGGGAAAATAAAGAGCAGGTTCTCTATTTTTTTCCGGCAGTTTTCCTGTCAGGAAAACTGCGATGAAGCATGCACACGACCGCTTTTCCTGGCCAAAAGCTCTCATGGCAGTTTTCCTGCCGGGAAAAACAGTCGTGTGTACAGGGCTTCAGAGAGTGATCCTTCACAGCTGATTTCCCTTTGTGGAGACACGTGTATTTAGATCCTAGGATCTGGTAAGCTGCCATCTATTACTTCAAACATGGTGGTGAAGAAGGGCTGGAGAAGGTTGCCTGGAGTTTCATTATTCCTTTCAGTTTTGGATGTACACTGTAATATTTCAGGGTTGTTGATTAATGGATGGATTAATACAGTTTTTGTTTTTTAACACTTTTGAACTTATTTGATAATAGATTTTTACAAAGTTTTTTTTTTCAGGACTTTGGTTTTCAGGCTCCATGTACACAGAAGCTCAAAAACGGTTGTTTTGAATGCCAGATTTCTGGCAGAAAAATCTGCTTTAAAATATAGCTTTTATCAGCGTTTTTTACTAGCGTTTATTAGCGTTTTTCAGTGTAGCGTTTTTTAGCTTTTTTTTTTCAATGGATCAAAAAACGCTAAAAAACGCTGGCGACCAGCGTTTTTGAGCGTTTTTCAGCGTTTATTAGTGTTTTTTAGCGCTTCGTGTTTTTTCCTGCCGAAAAACGGCACTTTGAACGCGAATTTCTTGCATTCAGAAAAAAGCCCATTAACTCCATTGCTCATTAACGCTAAACACATGAACACATAGGCTAACATAGAGTGCAGTTAATGGGCTTTTTAAAAAAACGCCAAAACGCCAACAAACTGCAGTTTATCAGCTTCAGTGTACATGGAGCCTTAGACCCGGTTCACATAGGGGCAACTCGTCAGGCGACTCAGTCGCCTGACAAGTCGCGTCCCGCTATGTTCAATGGAACCGTCCTAATAGGAGCGACTCGAGTCGCTCCGACTTAGAAAAAGGTTCCTGTACTACTTTGGAGGCGACCCGGGGCGACTTGCATTGACTTCTATACAGAAGTCATTTTGCAAATCGCCTCTCAAGTCGTCTTGAGATCGCCTGCATGAGTCGCCCCCAAAGTCGTGCCGCCCCAGTGTGAACCGGCTCTTAGACTTTGTTTCACTGGTTTGTTTAAATTTTTTGTCAGTCTGTATCCATTTGTTTATATACATAGAGTATTCAAACATTCACTTTATGAGGTTTTGCACTCATGTTGATTGACAGCACACTTTATGTATTTTTTTTTATTAGATACTTATACTGCTTGCATTTAAAAAAGAAACTTAATGATTTATTATAGAATACAGAGCTGTATTTCTTTGTATTTCTGTATTTGTATGGAGTTGAAATTTAATTGAATCTAAAGCTCCAAGTGAACAAATGTGCTTGCAAGTTCAGAGGCACATTGCAAGTTGATAAAAAAAAAATGCTTATGGAAAGGAAAAACACTGTACATTTACAATTCTTGATTTTAAATAGACAGTCTCTTTAAGGGAGCTGGTTTGTTCGCCTGAAGAGCTCCATATCCCAATCACTGTATTTATATGGCCTCTAGGCAGCGGAGTGGAAGAAGATGCTTCAAGAAAAAGCTGATTTAATAATCTCATGTCAGCGAAGGCTCTAACCAAATGGAGTAACGCATCAGTGAAAGACATTAGGTTGTGGAAAATTGTTATTGAGATAGGTGTGCGACTGTTTACGCCTCAAAGACTTTCTTGATGGAATAAAAATGATAGTAAAATAAATGCAGTAATAATGGAACCTCAGTGGGGGTAGATGGCAGTCTTATTTAAAGGCAAAGCCGTAATCAATTAGAGGGAAGAAAGTACAAATGCAGCAGTAGGTTCTGTTGGTCCATGTTTTCTCTCAGTGAGTGGACCTTTCACCTTTTTTTTTTTTTTTTTTTTTTTTTGAGAAAAAAGTTTTTTATTTAACAATTTACATTTGGAACATAATTCTGCAAGTTACAAGGCAATACTGGAGAAATGCATAAAACAAGAAATGTGGCTTATACATATATAGGCACAGTAGATCAAAAAAAACTTGTTCAGATTGAACACTGGATTCAGTGACTATCAATAAGTGGAAAACCCTATGTCCACGCTATTCATGGAATTGCACGCTAGAAGGATGTATAGTATTACGGACCATCAGTGCATGTGTCTGCGGACTCAAGCCATCGATCCCAGATTTTGTAGTACTTATCTGGACAACCTCTGTTGATGTATATGAACTTTTTGTAGGGAAGAGTGTTATTTATATCTAGTTTCCAATCGTTGAAGCTGGGGGGAGTGGGTCTCATCCACTGTCTGGCTATAATTTTTCTAGCATTAAACAATGTTTCATGCAAGAATGTTTTAGTGAATTTGTCCATCTCAGAGTCGGGGAATATCCCCAGTAAGCATTGTTTGGGGTCCAGGGTCAATGGGGATCCCATGTCATCATGAAGGAAGTCAACAATCTGCTTCCACAAACCCTGAAGGACCGGGCACGCCCAGAGTAGATGGAAGAATGTGCCCGTCGTTTGGTTACACATTGTGCACAAGGTAGAAAACTGTCGTCTAAAGCGGGCAATTCTTAGGGGGGTGAGATACGCTCGGTGCACCACGTATAACTGGGTCAGCCTGTCAGAGAGCTTGGGGGATACAGTCTTGCACGAGTCTAGTGCTTCACTCCACTCCTCATCCTCCAGTGGGCCCACCTCTCTTTCCCATCTTGGTTTAAGGCTGTAAGCTAGCGTGGTAGATGATGGGGTGAGAAGCATGACATAAAAATCAGAGATCAGCTTTCGCGGGTCCACACCCTTAACCACTGCCATAATAACATTGGGCGTAGATTGTGGCAAAGGCTGGGGAAACTGAGCTTGGGCTGCGTGACGCACCTGGAAGAATCTAAAAAGCATAGAATTGGGCAGCAGGAACTCATTTTGGAGGTCCTCAAAGTTTTTAAGTGTGCCATCGGAAATTATGTGGTGCAAATAATATATTCCATATTCGCACCATATCTCTGTGTCAGGGATCAAGAGAAACTCTGAGAGTAGTCTATTGTGCCATAAGGGGGTATAATTGTTGTGTTTAGGGGTCGTTAATGTTTTAGTGGTGATGTCCCATACGCGCCTATATTGGTATAATAGGGACCCACGGTCTCTAATGGAGTTATTCCCACTATGTCCCACTGCAATTGCAGTGAGTGGGTCAGTGGTCAGTTGTGCCCACCGTGGACAGAGGAGGGTGAGGAATCTGAGTCTGTCGGTTTTATCTATGTGGTATAGTTGAGACAGTTGGGACGCAAGGTAATAAAGATTTAAGTCAGGGAGGGCTGTTCCACCTAGGTCAGTAGGGTTCTTAAGGACTCTCCAGGCCAGCTTGTGTCTGTTGTTACCCCAAATAAATGTCTTGAGTATGGCCTCCATTGACTTGAAAAATTTCAAAGGTAAGTATACGGGTGTGTGCCAGAGTATATACAATATTTTAGGAAATAATATCATTTTAACAATGTTAATACGGCCCCACACGCCGAGCGGCAGTCTCGCCCATACCTGGGTTCTAGACTTGATGAGATCGAAAAGGGGTTCTATGTTCAGGGATATATAGTCAGCCGGTGTTCTATTCACCAATACTCCAAGATATTTGATAGTGTTCACTCGCTGGAGTGGTAACTGTGCCTGTAGCTTGGGAGAGGGGAAACTATCCATAGGCAGTATTTGAGATTTCTCCCAATTAATTTTAAGGCCAGAGAACTGACCAAAGTGTTCAATTGTATGCAACGCCTTCCGAAGCGATGTGGCAGAGTCGGCCAGGTATAGTAGCGTGTCGTCTGCGTATAAGCTAATTTTTTCAGTCAGGGAACCAAGGCAGAGACCCTGAATCTCGGGGTCCTCTCTAATGGAGATTGCAAGGGTCTCCGCCGCCAAGGCATAGAGGAGCGGAGACAGTGGGCAGCCCTGTCTAGTGCCCCTGGATAAGTCAAATGTCTGGGAGGCCCTCCCGTTGGCCACTACTTTACCCCTGGGTGCCAGATATAATAATTGAACCCACTTAATAAATTTAGGTCCAAAACCAAAGCCACGGAGGCATCCCCAAAGGTACCGCCACTCCACTGAGTCAAAGGCCTTGGCAGTATCCAAAGCCACCACCACCCGGGACCCAACATTAGTATGTGTCGCTTGTAAGTTAATATACAATTTTCTGAGGTTGAAGGAGGTGTTACGCCCCGGCATAAATCCAGCTTGGTCAGCATGGATCAGGGTTAGAATCACTTGGTTAAGGCGTAGGGCAAGTATTTTAGCCAGAATCTTTATGTCTACCTGGAGTAGCGATATTGGTCTATAAGATTCCGGGAGGCCTGGGTCCTTGCCTGGCTTAGGTATGAGGATAATTACCGCCTCGCCCATCGATGGGGGTAAGGTGAAATTGTCAAATAGATGGTTGAAGAGGGACAATAACTTGGGGGCAAGTATCTCGATGTATTGGGCGTAAAATTCTATGGGCAACCCATCTGAACCCGGGGCCTTGGATCTGGCGAAGCTCCCAATCGCTGTGGTTATTTCGTCGAGTGTAAGAGGTGCGTCTAGCATAGCCATTTGGGCATCGTCTAGCTGTGGAAAGATGATTTCCGCCAGTAGATCTTCCAATTGAGAGTCAGTGGTAGAAACCTGGGACGTATATAGTTGAGAAAAGAAGTCCCTAAATTCAGAAGTGACAGCCTGGGGTTCCGTAATCTTTTCCCCATTAGGACCAGTGAGGGAAATGACAGTAGGGGGTCTATCCTCACTATGTGCCAAGTAGGCCAACAGTTTACCCGCTCTCTCCCCATGTTCATACAATTTTTGTCTGGCAAAGAAAAGTTTTTTCCTGGCCGTCTCGTGTTGTAGCTGATTAACCACCCTGGTTTGTAACCTGAGTCGGGCAGCTCCATCAGGAGAGGGGTTCGACATGTACCCCTGTTCAGAGGAGGACAGATCCTGCATTGCCCCGTCCAGTATGGCTGATGAATTAGCCTTCAGCCTGTTGATAAAGGAGGTCAGAGTCAGACGTGCATGCAGTTTGAAGGCTTCCCATACTACGTCTGGGGATGCAGATCCGTCATTCTCTAAAAAGTAAGTTCTCCAACTGTTACCAAGCTCGTCATCCTCCGACAACAGGGTGAGCCAAAACGGATTCAGGCGCCACGTACGGGGCGGTTTGTTTAATGGGATGGAGAGGCTAATGAAATATGGGCTATGGTCTGAAAGTAATCTGGGGGCAAATTCAGCTCCCAGTAATCTTGGGGCAAGGGTACTAGAAATGAATATAAAATCTATACGGGACATGGTGTTATGGGTAGTTGAGAAACAGGAGTAAGCTCGAGTGAGCGGGAATTTAAAACGCCAGGTGTCAGTGAGATTAAAGGAAGAGATAAGTCGGGAGAATCTAGTGTGGGTTGGAGCTGTAGTAGATAATGGCGAGGGCGACAGTTTGTCTAATGTAGGGTTCAACGTAGCGTTAAAATCCCCCAGCCACACCGCCTGAATCGAAGGATGACGAGTCATATATAGCAAGCCCTCTGTGACTATAGTAGAATTAAATGGTGGAGGTACATAGAATGCCATCAGTAGGAAAGGTTCACCATACAATTTAACCGAGAGAAAGACATAGCGCCCCTGTGGGTCAGACTGAACATCACACAGCTCAAAATGTACCGTCTTGGCAATCAAAACTGAGACTCCGCGGGCGTGGGACGAGTGGGATGAATGATATGCCCACCCAATCCATGGCCGGCGGAGTGCCATCTGGAGCCGACCCTCAACGTGTGTCTCCACTAACACCACAATGTCGGCTCGTTGTTTTTTGAGAAATGAGAAAACTGCAGATCTCTTTACCTTGTCCCCAAGCCCACGCACATTCCAAGTGAGCAGTTTTATCGATGCCATAATTCAAACATTAAAACATATCGTGGGACAGTAGCATTACATGAATACAAGGTTTGCCATCTATGCAGTATCAATGTTAGCATGCACTTCGTTGTATTGCAGTCCATCAAGAAAAAACGAACCTCCCCCTCCCCCCTCCCCACCCTGCATCTTCCCCAACTGATGCGGGTATGTTCCCAAAACCAAAAGAAAGTAACAACCGGTAGCAGATAAAACCAAAATATCTTGCTGTTACGTAAAAGATCTGCAGCGATCTCCTCACATGGGAGGTGTGGAAGATCCAATGCCCGCAAATAAAGAGCAACAGGCTCTTCTTGTACTGTGAACCAGAAGTACAGTGCGGGGTCGGTGGTATAGAAAGTTCTGCAGTCACATAATAAAGAGATGCGTGTTCCGGTTGCTGGGGGGCGAAAATTCGCTGTGTTAGGCATGTGGAGTGTAGGACTGATTGTGCTCCGCAATTACAGTCTCCAGGGTAGTTACATGGATCAACCAGTCAGTGGGGGCCCTAAGTATGGGAGACCCCCTCTGCAGGTTACAATTGAAAGAGGATTATAGCAGGGGAAGGCAAAAGGGGGTCCCGGGGGTAAGGAGCAATAGGGTATGCGCCGCGGGCAGTAAAGGGGAGACAAAAAAAAAAAAAAGGGGGGTAACATACCAGGATTTGCAGACTCCCGCTGCGGCGTATAATGTGCTGGTGATGATGACAGGCAATCAATAGTGCTGATGAACATGCTCGGTCAGGTCACTCCGCCGCCCCTCTGGCGGGCCCCGGACGCTCCAACCAGGCAATGACTTCCTGAGGATCCTCAAAAAAGAACACACGGCCGTCCCTTTCGACTCTAAGACGAGCTGGAAATAGCATAGAGTATTTAAGATGTTGTATCCGGAGCCTCCTCTTCGCCTCCATGAAGCCTTGGCGGCGGCGCTGCACCTCGGCAGAAAAGTCGGGGAAGATAGCGATCTTGGGGTTTCCAAGGTGGATGTTACCTTTTTCCCTGGCCATGCGCAGCGCCGCATCTCTATCTTTGTAATTCAAGAATTTTGCTATAAACGTGCGGGGGGGAGCCCCCTGAGGAGGAGATCTGGCAGGCATACGATGAGCCCTCTCCACCGCCAGGGTGGGGGAGAAGGCCTCGCGGCCATAGGTGTCAACAAGGAGTTTCTCCAAGAAGGTGGTAGGATCTTTGCCCTCAGCTCCCTCGGGGAGCCCGATGAAACGGAGGTTGCACCTCCGGAGCCTATTTTCCATATCATCTTGCTTGCTTAGAATCTGATTGATTTGGAGCTGCATTCGATCGGAGCTGACTTGGAGCGGCGTAACGGTGTCCTCCACCTCTCCAATGCGGGTTTCGGCAGTCGTGACACGCTCACGAAGTTTCTGGAAGTCTTGTCGCATGAGTGAAAGGTCCACCTTGACCCCCTCTATTTGCGCCGTCAGGGACGTCCGGCAGTATGTGATCGCCTCGAGCAGTTTAGCTGTGTCGCCTCCCGTAGCGTCCTGCTCACCGCCTGCGGCACCGCCATCTCTTTCCTCCTCCTGGCGGCGGTACTGGTCCAATTTCGCCAGGGTGGCCTTTGGCGTTTTTGGCGGAGTCATGGCAGGTATCCGCTGTGATCCCTCCCCCCTCCAAAGCAGGCAGCTCAGTCTATACCGAATGGTAGGGAGCTGTAGGGCTGGTGGGCCAGGAAGAGTCACTAGTCAGCAGGCCGGGTGAAGCAAGATGGCCACCGACCAGCACTAGGCCGAAGCCGGGGCCTTTCCTGAACGCGGCGGCCGCGCAGTCAGAGGCTGATGTATCTGCCTCTGTGGGTGTGAGGGGTCCTCAGGGGGACTCGGTGGGCCCCTGCAGGCTGTCACCTGAGAGCAGGAGGGCCAGGAAGCAGCACAGGCGGCAGGTCGGGTGGAGCAAGATGGCCGCCGACTTCCAGGGCTAGGCCGAAGCCGCGGGCTTTCCTAAATGCGGCACCCGCGATCGGGATCGCGGCCCTGCGGAGGCCGCCGTACGAGCGGAGGATGGTGGATTTGCGGCCACGGATGTTCAGGGTCCCCAGGGGGTCCCGCTGGGCTGGTGCAGGATGACACTGAAGATCAGGATGGGCTGTACAGGAGTAATGGACGGAGCTCAAATCATGCACGTCCTACTCCATGCTATGTCAGGCCACGCCCCCCGGACCTTTCACCTTTTAAATTTAACTTTTTTTATTCTAAATAATTTTTTTAAAGCAGATCCTCACCCTCCCCACCCACACTGTCATTCCACTCGGTACTCCCTCTCCAACAATTGAATATATTTTATCATTATAATTTTTTTAATAACTTTTTGGGGGGAACCCTCCCTACACTCCCTGCATTGTCACCTAGGTGAGGATGTAGTATTTGTTGCCCATAGTCTCCTGGGATACCCACACCACACATCCCAGGAGGCTTCATGGTACACTAAGGTGCATATACCATGGTGCCACCTGGTACCTGCTGCCAGCCCCCAGATGGTACTACGCATGCACATCACTAGAGGGCTGGCTGCGAGAAACTGGAGGAAACAGCCAGCCCCCTGATAATTTCAGAAAAGAAGATGGCGACACGGGACCAGGTGTTCAGCAGAGGAGCAGCAGATCCCTACAGAACACCACTGGATGGCTGGGTGTGTATATTTGTTTGCATAATCCAGCAAAAAATTTAAGAAGGGGAAAAAATGAAGAGGGGGGGGGGTGAAGTTCTTTTTTAAGCTCTTCTACTATCCTACTTCCTACTTTTTCTCCCAGGCGGGAATGACATATCCTGGGCGAACCGTAGAATCCTGGGATATCCACAACAGATATTCCAGAAGAATGCAGGCATTAGCTCAGAGTTATCACATGACTTACCTGTTCTCACTATAGCTTGTGTACTTTTTGCGATAGTGTCTTAATACGACTATCCATTGATTTTGCTGATCCCATGGCAATAAGTACCGTAAATAAAATGACAGACAGCTAGATCCCCACATATGAATGCGCAGGATCTAGTGACGTGTCATCAGAGAGCTGGCTGTGAAAGGGTGGAAGAAACAGTCAAGTTCCAATACTCCGGGGTCAAAAATGGTGGCATAGGATAAGCAAGCATATCTGTAGAGTACATAGACTTGTATGTTTTTTTGTTTTTTTTTATTGTAATGTACTAACATTAATGTAATTCCTAAATTAGAATTTTGTCAGATTTGCAAAAGGCTCTCTTTAAAGTGTATTTCCACCCCAAAAAGTTTTCTTAGTTTTAGATATTGGAATGAATAGTTAGATACTGTGATGGGTTCTTATTGATATCTGGGTATCTATTAGAGAGATTTTATTTCACTTGTCCTACTGACTTGGTTTTACTAAACATGTTGTGAGAGATAACCTCTAAGAAAACCACAGACAGACTAGCCTTTTATTACTTTTAAGAAGTTAGGCAAGGCTAGAACCCCTACCAGATTTTTATTTCTGGAAAACAAATGAGGTGCTTATCGACGCTGGCTATAGTCTTTATTGGCTGGAAATATTAGGCTGCTCGCTTGACAACATAGCAATGTAGCAGCGTCCTATGTGTACAGGGCTGCTGATAAGGCAGTACAACCAGCCCTTCTGTACCAGGCCCAGGCCCCATCATTTTAAAAGGGGGCCCAAGTATCTGCAGAGCAGGAGGGCTGGCTGTCCTGCCTTGTGACTCGTGTGGATCCACCTGCAGTGTTGCCAAGTGATTTTGCCTTAGCAAGCAAGCAAGCCCAAGGAAATGTTTTAAACTGGTAGTAAACGTAATAAATAGTTTACTACCACTTTAAAACATTTCCTTGGACTTACATGCTTCCTAGGGAAAGGCAGGATTCAGTACTGAGTTATAAGCGTATGCTGAATCCCATGGAAAGTTATTTGCAATTTAAAAAATGTATGGCTACATCACATGCTGAAATAATACAGATCTATATGGATAATCTCCAGCCTATTTTATCTTTTTGTTTTGTTAAAATTACTTTGTAGAATTTCAGGTACAAATTACTCATGGCAACCAGTGAAATTTGACAAACTCAGAAGGAGCTTAATAAACGTAGAAGAGTAACAAATTATTTAAAGGCAGAGGGCAAGCTAATTAACTATAGCAGAAAAAAACAAGTATGCAAGGAAAATTTTTATACATACAGTATAGCATGTTATACATCTGGACTGACGCTTTCTAACTATTTTAGGAAGGAATCTACGGTAACTTCCTACAGAATAGCCCTGGGGATAGACACACCATTCCAAAAATAACTAATTACAGAGGAGCCTTGCTTATGTTATAAAATTCTTTTCATCAGTAGGCCATTTATATTTAGAGCCCATTCAAACATGCGTGCCCTTTACATCTTGCTGATTTGCTATGAAGTGTACATAAATCCTAACAATGATATCACTGAAAACGTTTTGTTATATCTGTTGGTTAACCTGTAGGCTCTGCTGGAAATTCAGTAAGCTCGTACACTCTGCTGTTATCTGAAGTAGTCTTATTAGACTACAGAATACCTCCTGTCTATGTGATGGAGAAGGTTAGAGGGAAAGGTGTACTGCAGTCCTAACGGTTCCTGTCCTAGGGTGACAACACTGCTCATCCATAGATATAGTAGAGTGAATGAGCATTGTCACGTTGGGGCAGGAAATGTGTTACTCCATTGCCGCCCAGCAAGTGCTGTAAGTTTTATCCTTTTCTGAGCCCTGTTGAACAGGGAGTGGTGCTGCCTCTGAAACGTGTTGGTTGTTTTTATGTGACTTGTTTAGGAACAATTAAAATGATCTTGGACCCTTTTATCTTGTTTTGGTCCGGCACTTCTTCAGTATTTCTATAGGATATGTATTACTGGCACGATTAACCTTTTTACCATTACCGCCGTATGCCTTTTAGTGATGGTAACAGGGGGTTGTACACACACTCCTGACTGCTGCAGCTGCCGAGAGTGTGTGTAAATCTGCAAAGCCAACTGTCAACTCTCAGATAGAAATAATAATCAGGCGGCTGTGCAGAAGCATGATCACTTCCACACACCCCTGTAGGAGACCCCCCTCCACGTGCCACCACCATTTTTCGTGAGCTCCACACACCCATCAGCATAACCGGGACCAGCATGGTGGGTGCTGTCAGGTAGAAGGGAGGAAGATCAGCAAACGTCCTTTCACTGATCTCCCCTTTCTGCTAATGACTCGGAAGCGACGTGTAAAGCGTCACTACTTGTGTCACTTTCCCCAGCCAGTATGGCCAGGGAAGATGGTAACAGAGCATGATCTGCACCCAATTAGCTTAATTGGAAGGCAAGTGAGACCCCTAATGTCTCAATAAGGAAAACCTGTTATCAAAAAAAAAATCATCAGATAGGGGATTTTTTGCCACCTATGTGATGAAGAATAAAGTTTAGTGAAAACATAAAAAAAAATAAAAATTAAAGTTACACCCATGTTTTTAACCACTTAAGGATCGGAAGGATTTTCCCCCTAATGACCAGGCCATTTTTTGGGATACGGCACTGCGTCGCTTTAACTGACAATTGTGTGGTCGTGCAATGCTGTACCAAAACAAAATTGATGCCCTTTTTGTTCCCACAAATACAGCTTTCTTTTGGTGGTATTTGATCACCTCTGCGTTTGTTTGTTTTTGCGCTATAAATAAAAAAAAGACAGACAATTTTGAAAAAAAGCACAAAATCTTTTACTTTTTGCTATAATATATATTCCCCAAAACATGTAAAAAAACAAATGTCTTCATCAGTTTAGGCTGATATGTATTTTTCTAAAAAGATTTGGTAAAAAAAATAGCAATAAGCGTATATTGATTGGTTTGCGCAAAAGTTATAGAGTCTACATAATAGGGGATAGATTTATGGCATTTTTATTATTATTATTATTATTTTATTAGTAATGGCGGTGATCAGCGATTTTTAGCGGGACTGCGACATTGCGGCGGACAGATCAGACACTTTTGACACTTTTTTGGGACCATTGACATTTATACAGCGATCACTGCTAAAAGTAGCCACTGATTACTGTATAAATGTCACTGGCAGGGAAGGGGTTAACACTAGGGGCGATCAAGGGGTTAAGTGTTCCCTAGGGAGGTGTTTCTAACTGTGGGGGGAGTATAGTGACTGGAACAGCAGATCTGTCTCTCCTCTCCTGACAGAATGGAGATCTGTCTGTTTACATTGAGAGATCCCCATTTTGTCTCTCTCAGGAGCGATCGCGGTTGGCCGGCGGACATCGCGCCGGCCTGCCAAACGCATTTGCTCCAGCGATGCGCGCGCCCCCTAGAACTCCTAAAGCGTCCAACGTACAATGACAGCGATTCGCAGAGGAGAGCCAACCTGCCGCAGTACAACTGCTGCGGCTGGTCTTCAAGTGGTTAAAGTGTTACTAAACCCATAACCGTAAAATCAGTCTGTATATGCAGTAAAGCATGCTTGTTATATTCACTGTGGAACCTAAGGGGTTTATCCTCTGCATTGTGTAAAAAGGCTGTGTGATCCTGTCTTCTCTGATCCTCCTCTTCTTCCACTGACTCCAGACTATTTCCTGATAGAACCGAGGGACAAGCTGCACATGCTCAGTTTGGTGTGTATTGCTAGAAAGTTGTTTTTTTCTTGGGAAAGTGCATGTGATCAGAACAGGTCCAATCAGCACTTTCCAGACAGAGGATCAGGGGAGAATGAAAACTCCTCCTACAAGCTTTAAGCAGACACTGATAGAAGTCACAGGACTGTTCTAACTGCTGATGAGAAAAAGTATTTATTAGTTTGTGTAGCGGGGTGTTCCCCTATAATGGGAAGAGACTACATCACCCATAACCCCATTCTTCACATGTTCCACCACAGAGACTCATGGGAGGGGTTATAAAAGGAGGAGGCGAGGCCGAGCTCGGTCTCTTTGGGACACGAGACTTCACAGACGGATCCTCCTGTGCGGATGTGTCGGAGTGCAGGGCCTGAAGCCTGAGGCCTTGCTCAGCACCAGAGAGCCTTCCACCCCCCTCTGCGAGCCTGGGTGACATCTGACTTTGTGCGCTACAGCCTTGTTGGATCGGGGACCCGATCGTTGGAGAGATCGAGTGTGTGTGACACGGTCGGTGGAGGTTTCCCGGACTGGATCCGTAGTCCGGCGGGTGAGAGGGCATAAGCCCAGCTAAGATACTGTTACTGCATATAGGCCTATAGACTGTCGTGGCCTACAAGTTATTTTGATACCCCTATTGAAGAGTCTTGTCAGAACTGAGCCTGCGGCTTTATTTAACCAAGTTCTATACCCCTTGGATTACAAAGTTATACTCTGTTTAAAGTGCACCACCATTACAGACCTGCCGGTGAAGAAAGAAGGACTAAGTTAAATATTAGAACCAGGCCTGGTGGGGATTCTAGCGTGTTTGATTACTGCGCCATAGGGCACTTAGTTAACGGTCGCCCGTATGGCGCACCTGTAGCGTGTGTTACTACATAGTGTGTTAGAGTGGCAGGACGCTGCCCTTAGGAGTGATTATCTTGAACTGTGATTACTGTTACCCCCTTTATCCATATTGAGAAATATAAGTAAAACACTTTACCTATTACAATTCATTACTGTGTCCTTGCTTAGTTATTATATTGCATAGGATATATCATTGATTGTTAGTACTAGCTGTGCCAGAAGGGGATAGAGCCTATTGCCGGGGGTTGGCGGAGCTGCACTCAGGGCCCAAATCTAATTCTGCGGCCTCCTTAGTTGGAGGTATCGCTACACGTGGGGGCTCATCCGGGATCCTGATGCAGCAAGCGAACGCCAGAAGTGCCGGCATGGACCCCATGGATCCAAGAGCGGTAGAAGAGTGGTGCAAAGCCGCTAATACAGAGCCAAAACAGTCGATAGCCATTAGCCTCCCTGGGGAGAAATGGTCGAGTGAGACGGTAGAGGAACTAATGAGTTCAGTGTCCCCAGATCACACACCGTGGGTGATAGACATAAAGACAGACCCAGACATCTCATATCAATACACATTAGTGGAATATTGGGACGGGATGCCAGAGGCCTGTAAGCACAAGTGTCTGCGGACGCCAGACAACAGAACATTTAGGCTGGCGCACGCAATAACTGTAGAAAGGGAACCATCCCCTACGGGATCGCCACAGGCTGCGGCCCGAACTCCACCTGAAAGAGAAGACAGGGCGACACCCCCGGTGGCACCTGCACCGGCCACTGCTATATCACCAGAACTGATAAATGCAATAGGGGATTTGCTAGCCAAATGTCAGAAGACAAGCACGGTGCATGTGGAAACTAGCTACTGGAGACTAAAAATATTCTCAGGGTAGCTCCCTGTCCCGGCAGGGGAAGAAGATTTTGATACCTGGGTGGAGCAGGCATTACAGGCGGTGGAGGCATGGGAGGTGCCTGAAGCACAGAAGAGGCAGCGAGTGTTAGAAAGCCTTAAAGGTGCAGCAGCAGAAGCAGTGAAAAGTTTCCGGTTTGGGAATGCAGGGTGCACGGCGCAGGACTGTCTAGCTATGCTGCAGGAAGAGTTTGGTCAATTAGACAAGGTGACAGAGATGGTCTACCAGTTTGAACACACTTTCCAAAAACCGGAGGAGAAACTTTCCGAGTATGTCAGAAGGCTAAACAGGCTGCTGTGCAAGATTGTGTTAAAGAAAGGGATGAAGCCCCAAGATGCTGATGCGGCAAGAATGAAGCAAGTCTTAAAGGGAGCGCTACGCTCCGATCCAGTCTGGCTGCACCTGAAAACCTTGGGAGGAGGAATGTTGCTGACCTATGCTGATTTAATAAAAATCATCAGAGATGAGGAGGCGCTGCAACAGGACCAGCAGAAGGATAAGACAAATGTTGTACCCGCACAGGTGCTGGTCAATCCAGTAATGACCCCTGAAAGAGAGGCGGAGATAGACACCCTAAAAACTCAGATGTCCAAGGTGTTAGAGATATTGACCTCTCTGATAGCAAAAGACACAGAGTGTCCCAAGAAGAAGGAAAGTCCAAGGAAGGAATTGTTCCCGATTGCCTCAGCACCCGAACCTTTACAAGAATGGGGAGATATAGTCTGCTTCAACTGTGGGGGAGTTGGCCACATTGCAGCCACATGTTCTAGTCCGAAGAAGAAGAGACCAGACAACCGCAAGCCGGCGGGAAACTCCAGAGGGCCCCGGTGAAGGAGTCAACCGGGTGCCCATCATCTTCAGTAAACTCCAAGCTGAATGCGAAGAAAAACAAAAAGAGAGATAGAACACCAAAGGGGAAACGCAATACCCCTCAACAAAGCTATACTCCAGGAGGAAGGGGGGAGACCCCTCAGAAGAGGCACAGCACTCCCCAAAAGGGGTGCCCACCCAAGAAAAATAATAGTACCCCTCAGCGGGTTCCTACACCCATTAAAAGGAGGGAAGTCAGTGCATACCAGGCTCAAGAAAGGTTCAAGTCCAAAGGGAATAGGACAAGAGAGAGTCCAAAGGGAAAAGGTCTGAAGAAGGTGGCTCCTGCCGGACCATATCCAGAGAAGCTGGTAGGCCCATCCCCTATAGTGCCCATTCAAGTGGAGGGAGTCTACACCAGGGGCCTCCTGGATACCGGGGCACAAGTGACCCTACTATACCGGGACTTCTACGACAGGCACCTGAGTCATCTGCCTATCCAGAAGATAGAAGAGCTGGAAATATGGGGAATTGGAACCCAGAGTTTCCCTTACGACGGCTACCTTCCCTTCAAAATGACCTTTGACCCATCCGTGGCTGGGAAGGCCGAAGTGTTTGACACCCTGGCAGTTGTGTGCCCTAGGCCGCCTGGAGCCAACAAGAATTCCCTTATAATAGGGACGAACACGGACCTGGTCCGAAGACTCCTGACCCCTCTCGTGACAGAAGAAAGACAAGCAGCTACCAAGATCCATCCCATGCTGAAGACAGCCTACCAACGGCTGGTCCAAGAGCGGGAGACCCCTGGAGAGGGGATAGGGAAGGTGTGGAGACTTGGAAGAGAAGGGGTAGTGTTGCAGCCCGGCGAAGTAACCTGTCTCAGGGCCACTGTGAAGCTTACTTGGGAGCAGCCTGGTCCCTTTGTCATGCTGGAGTCAGACCCAAGGGGTGAGTCCTCAGGCCTGGAGGTGATACCGGAAGTGATTCCGCTGAAGGTCCTGAAGAAGGCCCATTATAGAGTTCCAGTGAGTGTTAGGAATACTACCAAAGACCCCATGGAAATCCCAGCCAGAATGCTGCTAGGCCAGGTGAGCCCCTTGGCCCCTGTTACCCTGTCAGAAGTGAAGAGGACAGGTGGAGGAGGGGATGTTTGGGAGAAGCTGTCCATGGAAAACCCAAATCTGTCCAGGGCTTGGAAAGAGAGAGCCAAGGCCCAGTTGAATAGATGGGAGAAGATCTTCTCTAAGGATGAGTTTGATGTGGGGTGTGCAAGGAGTGCCACCCATCAGATCCGCCTCCAGGAAGATAAGCCCTTCCGAGAGAGGGTCAGGCGGGTCCCGCTAGCAGATCTGGAGGATCTGAGGGAGAAACTTGCAGAACTCAAGAGGACTGGTGTGATACGGGAGTCCAGAAGCCCCTATGCCTCTCCCATAGTGGTGGTCCGAAAGAAGAATGGATCATTGAGGCTCTGTATCGACTACAGGACTCTCAACAGGAGAACCATACCTGACCAATACACCATTCCGAGGATAGAGGATGCCCTACAGAGCTTGTCTGGAGCCAAATGGTTCAGCGTCATGGATCTCAAGAGTGGGTACTATCAGATTCCGATGCACCCAGCAGACAAGGAGAAGACAGCTTTCATAACCCCAGTGGGGTTCTTTGAATTCGACCGGATGCCCCAAGGTCTGTCTGGAGCCCCAGCTACTTTCCAACGTCTCATGGAGAAGACAGTAGGAGACATGAACCTGATCGAAGTCCTTGTATACCTGGACGATGTCATTGTCTTTGGGAGAACCTTGGAGGAACATGAAGAGAGGCTGGAAAAAGTGTTGAGAAGACTCAGTGAGGAAGGACTTAAGCTTTCGCCTGAGAAGTGTCGGTTCTACCAGTCTTCTGTGAACTATCTGGGGCACATAGTGTCTGAAGAAGGGGTGGCCACAGACCCTGAGAAATTGGAGGCAGTTACCTCCTGGCCACGGCCCACCACAGTAACAGAACTCAGATCCTTCTTGGGCTTCTGCTCCTACTACAGCAGGTTTGTGGAGGGATTTGCCCGAATTGCTAGACCATTGAATGAGTTGCTCAAGACTGAAGGAGAAGAGGATGGCTCGGGGCCCAGGAGGCCAGGAGAGTCCATCAGAGATCAGTGGAATCAGAAGTGTGAAGAGGCTTTCCAGGTATTGAAGAGGAGCCTGACCACTGCACCAGTCTTGGCCTACGCAGACCCAACCAAACCCTATGAACTGCACGTGGATGCTAGTCATGACGGTCTGGGAGGAGTACTTTACCAAGAACACGAGGGGCAATTGTGGCCCGTTGCCTATGTGAGTAGGAGCCTGACCCCCTCTGAGAAGAACTACCCCACTCACAAGCTGGAGTTCCTGGCCCTCAAGTGGGCGGTAGTAGACAAGCTCAAAGACTACCTGTATGGAGCGGAGTTCACTGTGAAGACCGACAACAACCCCCTTACCTACCTGTTCACCACGGCTAAGCTGGACGCCACTGGACACAGGTGGCTGGCCGCACTGTCTGGATTCAACTTCAGCCTTAAGTATAGACCAGGAGTGGGGAATCGAGACGCAGACGCTCTGTCCAGGAGATCTCATTCCCCCACCATTGAAATAGAAGATTGGACCCAAGTGGCACCAGACGGGGTGCGGGCCCTTTGTCAAGGAGCTGAATTCCAAGCCCGAGGAGGCTCCAGAGCAGAGGAAATAGGAGTTACCACGGTGGGAGTCCCCAAACACTACTGTGAAGTAGCTCAATTGGAAGAGGACAACCTACCAAGACTGTCCAAGAAGGAACTGAGGTGTGACCAATTGGAAGACCCCATGGGGAGATTGGTCCTGGAGGCCTTGGAGAATCAGGATCCAAACAGACTCATGCGTCAACCTTCAAAAGAAGCTCGCCTGCTGAGGAAGGAGTGGGATAGGTTGCAGTTACATCAGGGAGTGGTCTACCGAAGGGGCCCCTCTGATGACTCAGAAGATAAGTGGCAGCTGTTCCTCCCAGAGAAACATCGGGAGACTGTTCTGATTGCCCTGCATGACAATCATGGCCACCTAGGGGCTGAAAAGACCTTTCAACTTGACAGAAGTTGGTTCTATTGGCCCTGCATGAGGGCAGAGGTAGAGGAGTACTGCCACTCATGTGCGCGATGCATCCAGAGGAAGACTTTGCCCCATCAAGCTGCCCCAATGGGCCATCTACAGAGCCAAGGGCCCATGGACCTGGTTTGCATTGACTTTCTCTGCCTCGAACCCGACCTGAGTGGACTAGGAAATGTTCTGGTGATAACCGACCATTTCACCCGGTATGCCCAGGCTTTCCCCACCAAAGACCAGAAGGCCTCCACCATGGCCAAGGTACTTATGGAGAAGTACTTTGTCCATTATGGGCTGCCACAGAGACTCCATTCAGACCAAGGGAGGGACTTCGAGAGTAAGCTGATCCGGAAGCTCTTGGATTCTTTGGGAATTAAGAAGACTCGAACTACACCTTACCATCCTCAGGGAGATGCTCAGCCGGAAAGGTTCAACCAAACCTTGCTCAACATGTTGGGGACTCTGGAAAGCGAGAAAAAGCAACATTGGAGCCAACACATAGCAGCCATAGTACATGCTTACAACTGCACCATCAGTGATGCTACAGGCTACTCCCCATATCGACTCATGTTTGGGAGAGAAGCGAGACTACCGGTGGACTTGGCTTTTGGCACCTCACTGGACCATTCCTCAGCCACATCCCACAAAGGATATGTGGACAGGCTCAGACACAGCCTGAAAGTAGCCTATGAACAAGCTCAAGCGGCCTCAGATCAAAGGGGAGCTCGGAATAAAAGAAATTTCGACTTGAAGGTCCGGTTACAAGATCTACAGCCTGGGGATCGAGTACTGTTGCGCAATCTGGGAGTCCCCGGAAAGCACAAACTTGCAGACAGATGGAGATCTGAACCCTATGTCATCTGCAGGAAGTTGCCGGGCCTACCTGTCTACAAGGTGAAGCCAGAGGGAAAGGTAGGCCCACTGAAGACATGGCATCGAAACCACCTGCTCCCACTTGCGGAGGCAGTTAGAATACCTCCCGTGGGAGACTCCCCTGAACCGGCCTCTATCTTGGATACTTCTAGGCCGAACACTCGGTCACAGACCTCCCGAGCTGAAAATGGAGAAGCCTCCCAACTTAGTGGAGATGAGGAGGGAGAACTTGATTGGCTGTGGCCTTCCCCAACTCCAGGAACTTCTATCATAGATCTTCCAGTCACCCAAGATACCACAGATGAAACACTGAACCCAGAGGCTACATAGTTCATCCCCTTTAGTCCTTCAGCAGATTACTGGGAAGATGCCCATGATAGTTGCTCCGAGGAAGAGGAGCCTGTGGCGCCAGAACCAGAGATTCCAGGAGAGCAAAGGGCTCGAAGAGTCATTCGACCTCCTAAGAAGCTGACCTACCCTCAGATGGGGAACAGTTCGGAAGACTCTATAGTCACTGCTAGGAGAAATGCTGAGATTCCGGATCCCTCCACTGTCCATTTGGTGGAGGGCAACCCCAGCTCACTCTCTGGCACAGTTAGGCAGGCCACCCATGATAATGTGACCTGTGGGCAAGGGAATTCTACCCCTCAGTTATGGTGGGAATCCCCTATCCCAACATCGTTTTCAGAATTGTCCAGTGTTATATATAGTTGTTTTTAAAATGTATCTTTGGGGACCAAAGAGTTTAAGTGGGGGGAGTGTGTAGCGGGGTGTTCCCCTATAATGGGAAGAGACTACATCACCCATAACCCCATTCTTCACATGTTCCACCGCAGAGACTCATGGGAGGGGTTATAAAAGGAGGAGGCGAGGCCGGGCTCGGTCTCTTTGGGACACGAGACTTCACAGACGGATCCTCCTGTGCGGATGTGTCGGAGTGCAGGGCCTGAAGCCTGAGGCCTTGCTCAGCACCAGAGAGCCTTCCACCCCCCTCTGCGAGCCTGGGTGACATCTGACTTTGTGCGCTACAGCCTTGTTGGATCGGGGACCCGATCGTTGGAGAGATCGAGTGTGTGTGACACGGTCAGTGGAGGTTTCCCGGACTGGATCCGTAGTCCGGCGGGTGAGAGGGCATAAGCCCAGCTAAGATACTGTTACTGCATATAGGCCTATAGACTGCCGTGGCCTACAAGTTATTTTGATACCCCTATTGAAGAGCCTTGTCAGAACTGAGCCTGCGGCTTTATTTAACCAAGTTCTATACCCCTTGGATTACAAAGTTATACTCTGTTTAAAGTGCACCACCATTACAGACCTGCCGGTGAAGAAAGAAGGACTAAGTTAAATATTAGAACCAGGCCTGGTGGGGATTCTAGCGTGTTTGATTACTGCGCCATAGGGCACTTAGTTAACGGTCGCCCGTATGGCGCACCTGTAGCGTGTGTTACTACATAGTGTGTTAGAGTGGCAGGACGCTGCCCTTAGGAGTGATTATCTTGAACTGTGATTACTGTTACCCCCTTTATCCATATTGAGAAATATAAGTAAAACACTTTACCTATTACAATTCATTACTGTGTCCTTGCTTAGTTATTATATTGCATAGGATATATCATTGATTGTTAGTACTAGCTGTGCCAGAAGGGGATAGAGCCTATTGCCGGGGGTTGGCGGAGCTGCACTCAGGGCCCAAATCTAATTCTGCGGCCTCCTTAGTTGGAGGTATCGCTACACGTGGGGGCTCATCCGGGATCCTGATGCAGCAAGCGAACGCCAGAAGTGCCGGCATGGACCCCATGGATCCAAGAGCGGTAGAAGAGTGGTGCAAAGTCGCTAATACAGAGCCAAAACAGTCGATAGCCATTAGCCTCCCTGGGGAGAAATGGTCAAGTGAGACGGTAGAGGAACTAATGAGTTCAGTGTCCCCAGATCACACACCGTGGGTGATAGACATAAAGACAGACCCAGACATCTCATATCAATACGCATTAGTGGAATATTGGGACGGGATGCCAGAGGCCTGTAAGCACAAGTGTCTGCGGACGCCAGACAACAGAACATTTAGGCTGGCGCACGCAATAACTGTAGAAAGGGAACCATCCCCTACGGGATCGCCACAGGCTGCGGCCCGAACTCCACCTGAAAGAGAAGACAGGGCGACACCCCCGGTGGCACCTGCACCGGCCACTGCTATATCACCAGAACTGATAAATGCAATAGGGGATTTGCTAGCCAAATGTCAGAAGACAAGCACGGTGCATGTGGAAACTAGCTACCGGAGACTAAAAATATTCTCAGGGAAGCTCCCTGTCCCGGCAGGGGAAGAAGATTTTGATACCTGGGTGGAGCAGGCATTACAGGCGGTGGAGGCATGGGAGGTGCCTGAAGCACAGAAGAGGCAGCGAGTGTTAGAAAGCCTTAAAGGTGCAGCAGCAGAAGCAGTGAAAAGTTTCCGGTTTGGGAATGCAGGGTGCACGGCGCAGGACTGTCTAGCTATGCTGCAGGAAGAGTTTGGTCAATTAGACAAGGTGACAGAGATGGTCTACCAGTTTGAACACACTTTCCAAAAACCGGAGGAGAAACTTTCCGAGTATGTCAGAAGGCTAAACAGGCTGCTGTGCAAGATTGTGTTAAAGAAAGGGATGAAGCCCCAAGATGCCGATGCGGCAAGAATGAAGCAAGTCTTAAAGGGAGCGCTACGCTCCGATCTAGTCTGGCTGCACCTGAAAACCTTGGGAGGAGGAATGTTGCTGACCTATGCTGATTTAATAAAAATCATCAGAGATGAGGAGGCGCTGCAACAGGACCAGCAGAAGGATAAGACAAATGTTGTACCCGCACAGGTTCTGGTCAATCCAGTAATGACCCCTGAAAGAGAGGCGGAGATAGACACCCTAAAAACTCAGATGTCCAAGGTGTTAGAGATATTGACCTCTCTGATAGCAAAAGACACAGAGTGTCCCAAGAAGAAGGAAAGTCCAAGGAAGGAATTGTTCCCGATTGCCTCAGCACCCGAACCTTTACAAGAATGGGGAGATATAGTCTGCTTCAACTGTGGGGGAGTTGGCCACATTGCAGCCACATGTTCTAGTCCGAAGAAGAAGAGACCAGACAACCGCAAGCCGGCGGGAAACTCCAGAGGGCCCCGGTGAAGGAGTCAACCGGGTGCCCATCATCTTCAGTAAACTCCAAGCTGAATGCGAAGAAAAACAAAAAGAGAGATAGAACACCAAAGGGGAAACGCAATACCCCTCAACAAAGCTATACTCCAGGAGGAAGGGGGGAGACCCCTCAGAAGAGGCACAGCACTCCCCAAAAGGGGTGCCCACCCAAGAAAAATAATAGTACCCCTCAGCGGGTTCCTACACCCATTAAAAGGAGGGAAGTCAGTGCATACTAGGCTCAAGAAAGGTTCAAGTCCAAAGGGAATAGGACAAGAGAGAGTCCAAAGGGAAAAGGTCTGAAGAAGGTGGCTCCTGCCGGACCATATCCAGAGAAGCTGGTAGGCCCATCCCCTATAGTGCCCATTCAAGTGGAGGGAGTCTACACCAGGGGCCTCCTGGATACCGGGGCACAAGTGACCCTACTATACCGGGACTTCTACGACAGGCACCTGAGTCATCTGCCTATCCAGAAGATAGAAGAGCTGGAAATATGGGGAATTGGAACCCAGAGTTTCCCTTACGACGGCTACCTTCCCTTCAAAATGACCTTTGACCCATCCGTGGCTGGGAAGGCCGAAGTGTTTGACACCCTGGCAGTTGTGTGCCCTAGGCCGCCTGGAGCCAACAAGAATTCCCTTATAATAGGGACGAACACGGACCTGGTCCGAAGACTCCTGACCCCTCTCGTGACAGAAGAAAGACAAGCAGCTACCAAGATCCATCCCATGCTGAAGACAGCCTACCAACGGCTGGTCCAAGAGCGGGAGACCCCTGGAGAGGGGATAGGGAAGGTGTGAGACTTGGAAGAGAAGGGGTAGTGTTGCAGCCCGGCAAAGTAACCTGTCTCAGGGCCACTGTGAAGCTTACTTGGGAGCAGCCTGGTCCCTTTGTCATGCTGGAGTCAGACCCAAGGGGTGAGTCCTCAGGCCTGGAGGTGATACCGCTGAAGGTCCTGAAGAAGGCCCATTATAGAGTTCCAGTGAGTGTTAGGAATACTACCAAAGACCCCATGGAAATCCCAGCCAGAATGCTGCTAGGCCAGGTGAGCCCGGCGGCCCCTGTTACCCTGTCAGAAGTGAAGAGGACAGGTGGAGGGGGGATGTTTGGGAGAAGCTGTCCATGGAAAACCCAAATCTGTCCAGGGCTTGGAAAGAGAGAGCCAAGGCCCAGTTGAATAGATGGGAGAAGATCTTCTCTAAGGATGAGTTTGATGTGGGGTGTGCAAGGAGTGCCACCCATCAGATCCGCCTCCAGGAAGATAAGCCCTTCCGAGAGAGGGTCAGGCGGGTCCCGCTAGCAGATCTGGAGGATCTGAGGGAACAACTTGCAGAACTCAAGAGGACTGGTGTGATACGGGAGTCCAGAAGCCCCTATGCCTCTCCCATAGTGGTGGTCCGAAAGAAGAATGGATCATTGAGGCTCTGTATCGACTACAGGACTCTCAACAGGAGAACCATACCTGACCAATACACCACTCCGAGGATAGAGGATGCCCTACAGAGCTTGTCTGGAGCCAAATGGTTCAGCGTCATGGATCTCAAGAGTGGGTACTATCAGATTCCGATGCACCCAGCAGACAAGGAGAAGACAGCTTTCATAACCCCAGTGGGGTTCTTTGAATTCGACCGGATGCCCCAAGGTCTGTCTGGA
Organism: Rana muscosa; assembly: GCA_029206835.1. NCBI lineage: Eukaryota > Metazoa > Chordata > Amphibia > Anura > Ranidae > Rana > Rana muscosa. The sequence continues at coordinate 201,806,371 of CM055118.1, forward strand.
GCCCCAGCTACTTTCCAACGTCTTATGGAGAAGACAGTAGGAGACATGAACCTGATCGAAGTCCTTGTATACCTGGACGATGTCATTGTCTTTGGGAGAACCTTGGAGGAACATGAAGAGAGGCTGGAAAAAGTGTTGAGAAGACTCAGTGAGGAAGGACTTAAGCTTTCGCCTGAGAAGTGTCGGTTCTACCAGTCTTCTGTGAACTATCTGGGGCACATAGTGTCTGAAGAAGGGGTGGCCACAGACCCTGAGAAATTGGAGGCAGTTACCTCCTGGCCACGGCCCACCACAGTAACAGAACTCAGATCCTTCTTGGGCTTCTGCTCCTACTACAGGAGGTTTGTGGAGGGATTTGCCCGAATTGCTAGACCATTGAATGAGTTGCTCAAGACTGAAGGAGAAGAGGATGGCTCGGGGCCCAGGAGGCCAGGAGAGTCCATCAGAGATCAGTGGAATCAGAAGTGTGAAGAGGCTTTCCAGGTATTGAAGAGGAGCCTGACCACTGCACCAGTCTTGGCCTACGCAGACCCAACCAAACCCTATGAACTGCACGTGGATGCTAGTCATGACGGTCTGGGAGGAGTACTTTACCAAGAACACGAGGGGCAATTGTGGCCCGTTGCCTATGTGAGTAGGAGCCTGACCCCCTCTGAGAAGAACTACCCCACTCACAAGCTGGAGTTCCTGGCCCTCAAGTGGGCGGTAGTAGACAAGCTCAAAGACTACCTGTATGGAGCGGAGTTCACTGTGAAGACCGACAACAACCCCCTTACCTACCTGTTCACCACGGCCAAGCTGGACGCCACTGGACACAGGTGGCTGGCCGCACTGTCTGGATTCAACTTCAGCCTTAAGTATAGACCAGGAGTGGGGAATCGAGACGCAGACGCTCTGTCCAGGAGATCTCATTCCCTCACCATTGAAATAGAAGATTGGACCCAAGTGGCACCGGACGGGGTGCGGGCCCTTTGTCAAGGAGCTGAATTCCAAGCCCGAGGAGGCTCCAGAGCAGAGGAAATAGGAGTTACCACGGTGGGAGTCCCCAAACACTACTGTGGAGTAGCTCAATTGGAAGAGGACAACCTACCAAGACTGTCCAAGAAGGAACTGAGGTGTGACCAATTGGAAGACCCCATGGGGAGATTGGTCCTGGAGGCCTTGGAGAATCAGGATCCAAACAGACTCATGCGTCAACCTTCAAAAGAAGCTCGCCTGCTGAGGAAGGAGTGGGATAGGTTGCAGTTACATCAGGGAGTGGTCTACCGAAGGGGCCCCTCTGATGACTCAGAAGATAAGTGGCAGCTGTTCCTCCCAGAGAAACATCGGGAGACTGTTCTGATTGCCCTGCATGACAATCATGGCCACCTAGGGGCTGAAAAGACCTTTCAACTTGTCAGAAGTTGGTTCTATTGGCCCTGCATGAGGGCAGAGGTAGAGGAGTACTGCCACTCATGTGCGCGATGCATCCAGAGGAAGACTTTGCCCCATCAAGCTGCCCCAATGGGCCATCTACAGAGCCAAGGGCCCATGGACCTGGTTTGCATTGACTTTCTCTGCCTCAAACCCGACCTGAGTGGACTAGGAAATGTTCTGGTGATAACCGACCATTTCACCCGGTATGCCCAGGCTTTCCCCACCAAAGACCAGAAGGCCTCCACCATGGCCAAGGTACTTATGGAGAAGTACTTTGTCCATTATGGGCTGCCACAGAGACTCCATTCAGACCAAGGGAGGGACTTTGAGAGTAAGCTGATCCGGAAGCTCTTGGATTCTTTGGGAATTAAGAAGACTCGAACTACACCTTACCATCCTCAGGGAGATGCTCAGCCGGAAAGGTTCAACCAAACCTTGCTCAACATGTTGGGGACTCTGGAAAGTGAGAAAAAGCAACATTGGAGCCAACACATAGCAGCCATAGTACATGCTTACAACTGCACCATCAGTGATGCTACAGGCTACTCCCCATATCGACTCATGTTTGGGAGAGAAGCGAGACTACCGGTGGACTTGGCTTTTGGCACCTCACTGGACCATTCCTCAGCCACATCCCACAAAGGATATGTGGACAGGCTCAGACACAGCCTGAAAGTAGCCTATGAACAAGCTCAAGCGGCCTCAGATCAAAGGGGAGCTCGGAATAAAAGAAATTTCGACTTGAAGATCCGGGTACAAGATCTACAGCCTGGGGATCGAGTACTGTTGCGCAATCTGGGAGTCCCCGGAAAGCACAAACTTGCAGACAGATGGAGATCTGAACCCTATGTCATCTGCAGGAAGTTGCCGGGCCTACCTGTCTACAAGGTGAAGCCAGAGGGAAAGGTAGGCCCACTGAAGACATGGCATCGAAACCACCTGCTCCCACTTGCGGAGGCAGTTAGAATACCTCCCGTGGGAGACTCCCCTGAACCGGCCTCTATCTTGGATACTTCTAGGCTGAACACTCGGTCACAGACCTCCCGAGCTGAAAATGGAGAAGCCTCCCAACTTAGTGGAGATGAGGAGGGAGAACTTGATTGGCTGTGGCCTTCCCCAACTCCAGGAACTTCTATCATAGATCTTCCAGTCACCCAAGATACCACAGATGAAACACTGAACCCAGAGGCTACAGAGTTCATCCCCTTTAGTCCTTCAGCAGATTACTGGGAAGATGCCCATGATAGTTGCTCCGAGGAAGAGGAGCCTGTGGCGCCAGAACCAGAGATTCCAGGAGAGCAAAGGGCTCGAAGAGTCATTCGACCTCCTAAGAAGCTGACCTACCCTCAGATGGGGAACAGTTCGGAAGACTCTGTAGTCACTGCTAGGAGAAATGCTGAGATTCCGGATCCCTCCACTGTCCATTTGGTGGAGGGCAACCCCAGCTCACTCTCTGGCACAGTTAGGCAGGCCACCCATGATAATGTGACCTGTGGGCAAGGGAATTCTACCCCTCAGTTATGGTGGGAATCCCCTATCCCAACATCGTTTTCAGAATTGTCCAGTGTTATATATAGTTGTTGTTAAAATTTATCTTTGGGGACCAAACAGTTTAAGTGGGGGGAGTGTGTAGCGGGGTGTTCCCCTATAATGGGAAGAGGCTACATCACCCATAACCCCATTCTTCACATGTTCCACCGCAGAGACTCATGGGAGGGGTTATAAAAGGAGGAGGCGAGGCCGGGCTCGGTCTCTTTGGGACACGAGACTTCACAGACGGATCCTCCTGTGCGGATGTGTCGGAGTGCAGGGCCTGAAGCCTGAGGCCTTGCTCAGCACCAGAGAGCCTTCCACCCCCCTCTGCGAGCCTGGGTGACATCTGACTTTGTGCGCTACAGCCTTGTTGGATCGGGGACCCGATCGTTGGAGAGATCGAGTGTGTGTGACACGGTCAGTGGAGGTTTCCCGGACTGGATCCGTAGTCCGGCGGGTGAGAGGGCATAAGCCCAGCTAAGATACTGTTACTGCATATAGGCCTATAGACTGCCGTGGCCTACAAGTTATTTTGATACCCCTATTGAAGAGCCTTGTCAGAACTGAGCCTGCGGATTTATTTAACCAAGTTCTATACCCCTTGGATTACAAAGTTATACTCTGTTTAAAGTGCACCACCATTACAGACCTGCCGGTGAAGAAAGAAGGACTAAGTTAAATATTAGAACCAGGCCTGGTGGGGATTCTAGCGTGTTTGATTACTGCGCCATAGGGCACTTAGTTAACGGTCGCCCGTATGGCGCACCTGTAGCGTGTGTTACTACATAGTGTGTTAGAGTGGCAGGACGCTGCCCTTAGGAGTGATTATCTTGAACTGTGATTACTGTTACCCCCTTTATCCATATTGAGAAATATAAGTAAAACACTTTACCTATTACAATTCATTACTGTGTCCTTGCTTAGTTATTATATTGCATAGGATATATCATTGATTGTTAGTACTAGCTGTGCCAGAAGGGGATAGAGCCTATTGCCGGGGGTTGGCGGAGCTGCACTCAGGGCCCAAATCTAATTCTGCGGCCTCCTTAGTTGGAGGTATCGCTACATTTATATTTACTAAAACTATTGCATTTCCATGTTCTGTGTACTTTGGGAGACCAGATCTAGGGAATGCAGGCTCCTGGGTTTAAAAAATAAATAAAAGACAAAAACAGAACATTCCATAGGTCAACTCACCAACCAGTTTGCTACTGGACCAAATTAACCTGTCCAACAGTCTGCGTTAAAAACAGGGCTTTAGTTATCACGCATTTGCATATGCATGGGTAAGCTGTAAAGCCTCTTCACAGCACCCTGTGTATTGCTTGCAGTCCGACTCCTAACGCTACTGAATTTATAAGCGTCTCCACAATGGAAGCACATGCAATAAATGGATAGATGAGGGGCAGGTGGGCCTGGAGGCAGCCCAATCCCCCTTAAAGGAACAGGAGCACACTGGACACCCAGCAGTAGCACAGTGGCAGCGAACGTGCCCAGTGTGTCTCGGATCATATTTACACCAGTAACAAACAAACTGGGTTTAGTAACACTTTAAATCTCCCTAAAATGTTTGAACCCCACATACACACATACAAAAGTAAATGCACATGTCAGGACTGCCTACGCCCAAATGTATTGATTTTAAAACACGTTACATATTACAGTTCATATCGGAATAAAAGCAATAATTCTAGGCCCAATATTCACTGTTAACTCTGAACCGATGACCTGTAGGGGCTTTTGTAGCAGCGCCCATGGAAAATATAAGGTACTGAAGTTTATTGCCTCTTAATGGGTGCACACAATTTCAAGCCTTGACATGTTGGATATCTATTAACTTGGCGCAACCTCATCATTTATAATTTACCAAAAATTTGGATAAGGTCCCTTACACATGGGGCGAGCTCTGTTGGAGTCCATCTGCTCAGCAGGAAATCTGTATACTGATCCCCGTTGAGCAGGGGGATGACACATACAGACACAGCTCACTCTCCTCTATGAGCAGTTGGATATAAAGAAACCGCCTGTCCATTTACACCCGAGTACCATCCGATCCAATCCACCAGACGAATGGGAAATGGATGCCCATCCATCTGTTTTTGGCAAATAAGATCAAGTCGGATGTCGGAAAAACTGACAGGTGGAACCGATCAGTCTGCCTGTGTGAAAGGGCCCTAATATATTACGGTAACTACCCTTCAACCCTAAAATTAACTTTAGTGTATTGTTTACTGAAATGTTGCATTTCAGAAACTGTTGCACTAATAGTGTGTGTCATAAAAAATTGGAACTACCATTATTTTATTCTTTAGGGCAGTGATGGCGAACCTTGGCACCCCAGATGTTTTGGAGCTACATTTCCCATGATGCTCACCTACACTGCAGAGAGCATGAGCCTTATGGGAAATGTATTTCCAAAACATCTGAGGTGCAAAGGTTTGCCATCATTGCTCCAGGGCGTCTGCCATCTGGCTTTCTTGAACCTCAATAAATTCTTACTAACCAGGAGAAAGCAGGTTATCATAAATTGACCGTATGTACTCACCTGAACTTTCCAACTGTCGGAAAATCAACATTCTGATTGCAGAAACCTGCACAGGGATCAGTAAGCTCCTCCTTGTCCCCATTTAATAGTAATCTAGCTTGGTAACTGGCCATTAGGCACCCAGTGCTGTGTTATTGGCTGGGAAGAGTCATGTGTTAGCCCATACCCAGAAATGCTTGGTACTAGTGATGAGCCGAACACCCCCGGGTTCGGTTCGCACCAGAACCCGCGAACGGACCGAAAGTTCGTACGAACATTAGAACCCTATTAAATACAATGGATGCGAACGTTCGAATTCTAAAGTGCTAATTATAACAACTATTATGCATGTTATTGTCCTAAAAAGGGTTTGGGAACCCGGGTTCTGCACCAGGGGACATGTATCAATGCAAAAAGAAGTTTTAAAAACGGTCGTTTTTCGGGAGCAGTCATTTTAATGATGCATAAAGTGAAAAAAAAAAAGTCAAATATTCCTTTAAATATCGTACCTGGGGGGTGTCTAAAGTATGCCTGTGAAGTGCCACGTGTTTCCCGTGTTTAGAACTGTCCCTGCACAAAATGACACTTCTAAAGGAAAAAAAAAGCCATTTAAAACTGCTTGCGGCTTTAATGTAATGTCTGGTCCCGGTAATATGGATGAAAATCTTTAAGAAAAATGGCATAGCTACCCCATGACCCCCCCCCCCCCCTACCCCAGCCCATTACCAGCCCCTTTGGGTCTTGTATGGATATTAAGGGGAACCCCGCACATAAAATAAAAAAGGCCCTATATACTCTGAACAGCCGTATACAGGCGGTGCATACAAGACAGGGACTGTAGGTTTGTTCTTATGTAGAATCTGTTTGTAATTTTGAACAGGTACATTGTTGAAGTGTAGCTCCAGCCCAAAAATCTATTTTTAAACTTTTTGGAAAACATAGGTAAGGGTTATCACCCCTGTAACATTTGTTTTGCTGTCTGTGCCCCTGTTCAGAACATTTCACCTCACTTTCCGTCCCAATGACAACTGTTTTTGAAATGTGGTGTTTTTCTTGAAACAAGGATTGCTGATAAAGCATCAGTACAGAGGAGACACCTTTCTCCCATATTTATTCTTACAGGAGAGAATTTTCCTTCCTAGTGGTAGATTTCCTCTCACTTCCTGTTGTCTTCTTGCGTTTGCAAGTAGGAGTCGTTTGTAAGTTGGATGTTTGAAAGTAGGGACCTGCCGTATATACTCTGCAGAAATAGGCCCCTTAGTTGTTGGTGTTGGCACAACACTGTAAGCACTCACAGTTACTCTTGGTTGGTGCTGGAACGCCCTGCTGTCAACTATTATATCAGGAATTTTAATTACATATAATTGTTGAACAGTGGTAGTAAAAATTGGGCCTTTGATGGTGGTGCTGGTGCCACAACACTGTAAGCCCTGACAGTTACTCTTGGTGGGTGCAGCAATGGGCCCTGCTGTGAATTATTAGATCAAGAATTGTAATTGCATGCCCCTGTTGAACAGGGGCTGAAAAATTGGGCCTTTCGTGGTGGTGGTGGTGGTGGTGGTGTTGCCACAACACTGTAAGCCCTCAGAGTTACTCTTGGTGGGTGCAGGAATGGGCCCTGCTGTGAATTATTAGATCAAGAATTGTAATTACATGCCCCTTTTGAACAGGGGCTGAAAAATTGGGCCTTTCGTGGTGGTGGTGGTGGTGGCGTTGCCACAACATTGTAAGCCCTCAGAGTTACTCTTGGTGGGTGCAGCAATGGGCCCTGCTGTGAATTATTAGATCAAGAATTGTAATTGCATGCCCCTGTTGAACAGGGGCTGAAAAATTGGGCCTTAGGCACTGGTGGCACAACACTACAACCCCTCACAGATACTGTACTTGGAGCACAGCAATGAGCCCTGTTGCAAAGTATTGCTTCAAAAATTGTAATGACACGCCCCTGTTAAACAGGGGCTGAAAAATTGGGCCTTAGGCACTGGTGGCACAACACTACAACCCCTCACAGATACTGTACTTGGAGCACAGCAATGAGCCCTGTTGCAAAGTATTGCTTCAAAAATTGTAATGACACGCCCCTGTTAAACAGGGGCTGAAAAATTGGGCCTTAGGCACTGGTGCCACAACACTCCAACCCCTCACAGATACTGTACTTGGAGCACAGCAATGAGCCCTATGGCAAATTATTGCTAAAAAAATTGTAATTACACGCCCCTGTAAAACAGGGGCTGAAAAATTGGGCCTTAGCCACTGGTGGCGGCACCCATAAACAAAAATGATCTTCCAAGCTATCATCATCAATCGTATCATTGAGGACTCGGAGGAGGAGGATAGCCAGTCAACATAACAGCACAGGCACTCAGCATCAGCATCAGTCTTGAAGGGATGTGACATGTTAAAATCAATTAGTCTGTTATATCAGCATCAGGTGTGTGGTAGCTGGTGGTGATCCAAGACTGGTTCATCTTGATGAAAGTCAGTCGATCAACCGAGTCGGTGGACAGGCGCACCCTGTGATCCGTGACAAATCCTCCAGCAGCACTGAATGTGCGTTCCGAAAGAACGCTGGATGCAGGACAGGCCAGTAGCTCAATTGCATACTGTGCAAGCTCTGGCCAGTGATCCATCCTCAAGACCCAGTAAGCCAGAGGATTTTCGGTGGGGAAGGTGTCCAAGTCTGACCTTGCCCCTAGATATTCCTGCACCATGTTTATCAGACGCTGGCGATGGTTGCTGGAACCGATCATACTTTGGGGCTGCGGACTAAAGAATTGTCTGAACGCATCGGTCAGACGGCCACCTTCCCCACCGCTCCTTCTTTGACTGGCCGAAGCCTCAGCAACTCGTTGTCCAGGACCAGGAGTTTGTAACCTCCCAGTCTCTGGGAACGCGTTGCACAGACCTTTCTGCAAGGCCTCCCGGAGTTGTCTCATCCTCTGCTCCCTCTGCGAAGGTAACATAAGGTCCGCAACCTTACCCTTGTACCGTGGATCAAGGAGAGTGGCCAGCCAGTAATGGTCCCTCTCCTTGATCCGAAGAATACGAGGATCCTTCCGCAGACTTTGCAGGATCAGGGAGGCCATGCAGCGTAGGTTTGCTGAGGCATTCGCTCCGGAGTCCTCTGGGTCACTAAGGACGACATGATCCGCAGCCACCTCCTCCCAGCCACGTACAAGTCCACTGGTTTCTTGGGACTGTAAATCATCCCTAAAAGACTGCTGCTGATGATGCTGAGTGCCAGCCTCCACCTCCATGCTGACACAATCCTCCTCCTCCTCCTCCTCCTCCTCCTCTTCCTCTTCCTGTGCGATGGGTGGGACAGAAGGAACACTGTCTGGGTAAAGGGGGCCTTGAGAGGCAAGGAAGTCCTCCTCTTCCTGCCTCTGTTCTGCCTCAAGTGCCCTGTCCATTATTCCACGCAGCGTGTGCTCCAACAGGTGGACAAGAGGTACAGTGTCACTGATGCATGCACTGTCACTGCTCACCATCCTCGTGGCCTCCTCAAATGGTGCCAGGACAGTGCATGCATCCCTGATCATGCCCCACTGGCGTGGAGAAAAAAAACCAAGCTCCCCTGACCCTGTCCTGGTGCCGTAGTCGCACAGGTACTCATTGATGGCCCTCTGCTGCGTGTGCAGCCGCTGCAGCATGGCCAACGTTGAGTTCCACTTGGTGGGCATGTCACATATAAGGCGGTTCTTGGGCAGGTTCAACTTCTTTTGCAGCTCAGCCAGGCGAGCACTGGCATTATAAGATCTGCGGAAATGCACACAGACTTTCCTGGCCTGCCTCAGGACATCCTGTAAGCCCGGGTACCTGCCCAAGAACCGCTGCACCACCAGGTTAAGGACGTGAGCCACACAGGGCACATGGGTCAGTTGTCCCTGTCGGAGGGCGGAGAGGAGGTTGGTGCCATTGTCGCAAACCACCATTCCTGGCTTAAGCTGGCGTGGCGTCAACCACCTCTCGGCCTGGCCCTGCAGAGCAGACAGGACCTCTGCCCCAGTGTGGCTTCTGTCCCCCAAACACACCAGCGCAAGCACGGCATGGCATCTTTTTGCCTGCGTACTTGCGTAGCCCCGTGAACGGCTACGGAGCACCGCTGGTTCATAGGACAAACCACAGGAAGAGGCCATGGAGGAAGAAGAAGAGGAGGGGGTGGAGGAGAGAGGTGTGTCACAACCAGTAGTAGCATTTTTGAGGCGTGGCGGTGGAACAACCTCCAACACTACTGCAGCTTGTCCTGCATCCTTCCCAGCTGCCAAAAGAGTGACCCAATGGGCCGTGAAAGAAAGGTAACGTCCCTGTCCATGCCTGCTGGACCATGAGTCAGCGGTAATATGCACCTTACCGCTGACCGCCCTGTCCAGCGAGGCCAAGACATTGCCTTCCACATGCCGGTAGAGAGCCGGAATAGCCTTCCGTGAGAAAAAGTGGCGTTTGGGAACCTGCCACTGAGGAACTGCACATTGCACAAACTCACGGAAGGGGGCCGAGTCTACCAACTGAAAAGGCAGCAGTTGAAGCGCTAGCAATTTAGCCAAGCTAGCATTCAACCGCTGGGCATGTGGATGGCTGGGAGTGAACTTCTTTCGACGGTCCAGCAGCTGGGGCAGGGAAATTTGCCTGCTAGAATCGGACGTCGGTGTACTGCTAGCAGAGTGGCCGCAACTACTTGGCTGTGACACACCTAATTCTACACCTTCATTCCTCTCAGTGCATGTTTCAGAGAGGACTGAAGTTATAGTGGGGTTGGAGATCCCAGCTGATGCGGTGCAAGGAGAGGTCCGCTTTGTTCTTTGGTGTGGGTCTTTGAGGTAGGCTTGCCAACGAGCTGCATGGCAGGTCAACATATGTCTGGTCAGGCATGTGGTACCCAAGCGGCTGATGTTTTGGCCACGCGATATACGCTTGAGACATATGTTGCAAACAGCAGCTGTGCGATCTGATGCACTAGCCTCAAAAAAGGCCCACACCAAGGAACTTTTTGAATGACGGGCAGAGGCTGCGCCCTGCACAGGCGGAGCTCTGCGGTGTGATTCCGTCGGTGTACTGCCCTTACGCTGGCCACCAAAGGGCATCCTGCCTCGTTGGAGATGTGCCTCCTCCTCATCCTCCTCCTCCTCCTCTCTCCTATTAGGCACCCACGTGGAGTCAGTGACCTCATCATCCCCTCCCTCCTCATCACTGGAGCCAATCTGGCAGTATGCTGCAGCTGCTGGAACATGACTGCCAGATTGGTGTCCTTCTTGAGCATCCCCTCTGTCTGCTCTCACGCTACTGCCTTCCTGTAGCTGGGTTTCATCATCAGACCCTTCGAAACGCTGGGCATCCTCCTGGAGCATGTACCCAACACTGTGCTCAAACAGTTCGGGGGACTCCTCAGGAGGAGGACATGGTGGGTCTAGGGAAGGAGTGACTGATGATGAGTCTGACATTGATACCAGGGAAGAGGACGCTTTGGCAGCTGCTTTGCCAGTACCCTGAGCCTGGGTGAGAGAGGATGAGGAGGAGGAGGAGGGCTTGGTCATCCACTCTACCAAGTCTTCGGCATGATGTGGCTCAACATGTCCAGCTGCCGAAAAGAAGGACAAGCGTGTCCCATGGCCATGTGCTGATGACAATGCACCGCGTCCACGACCAGCACTGTTGCCCCCAGACACAGAGCCTGCTTGCCCTCTTTTATTGCCTCCTGACTGTCTGCCTCTCCTTGTTTGCCTTCCAGACATTCTAATAGATGGCCTGCAGGGAGATGGGAAAAAAGCAATAAGGGCTACCTTCAGGTGTCCTTCTCTGTCCCTTTACTTAAGGATTTCTAAATATGGTTGAGGATTATTGCTTTTGCACAGAATAGCACAACGACAATTTCCCTGACTGTCCAAAAAACAAGGATTTCAAAGATGGTTGATGAGGAATGCTTTAGCACACTATAGCACAAGGAGAATTCCCCTCACTTTCCTTCTTTGTCCCTAGAAACAAGGACTGGCACAGTGAAAGAAACTGACACTCTCCCTACCTAGAGTTTTCTGTCCCTAGAAAAAATGTTTTTTTAAAGCACACTATAGCACAAGGAGAATTCCCCTCACTTTCCTTCTTTGTCCCTAGAAACAAGGACTCGCACAGTGAAAGAAACTGACACTCTCCCTACCTAGAGTTTTCTGTCCCTAGAAAAAATGTTTTTTTAAAGCACACTATAGCACAAGGAGAATTCCCCTCACTTTCCTTCTTTGTCCCTAGAAACAAGGACTCGCACAGTGAAAGAAACTGACACTCTCCCTACCTAGAGTTTTCTGTCCCTAGAAAAAATGTTTTTTTAAAGCACACTATAGCACAAGGAGAATTCCCCTCACTTTCCTTCTTTGTCCCTAGAAACAAGGACTCGCACAGTGAAAGAAACTGACACTCTCCCTACCTAGAGTTTTCTGTCCCTAGAAAAAATGTTTTTTTAAAGCACACTATAGCACAAGGAGAATTCCCCTCACTTTCCTTCTTTGTCCCTAGAAACAAGGACTCGCACAGTGAAAGAAACTGACACTCTCCCTACCTAGAGTTTTCTGTCCCTAGAAAAAATGTTTTTTTAAAGCACACTATAGCACAAGGAGAATTCCCCTCACTTTCCTTCTTTGTCCCTAGAAACAAGGACTGGCACAGTGAAAGAAACTGACACTCTCCCTACCTAGAGTTTTCTGTCCGTAGAAAAAATGTTTTTTTAAAGCACACTATAGCACAAGGAGAATTCCCCTCACTTTCCTTCTTTGTCCCTAGAAACAAGGACTCGCACAGTGAAAGAAACTGACACTCTCCCTACCTAGAGTTTTCTGTCCCTAGAAAATTTTTTTTTTTAAAGCACACTATAGCACAAGGAGAATTCCCCTCACTTTCCTTCTTTGTCCCTAGAAACAAGGACTGGCACAGTGAAAGAAACTGACACTCTCCCTACCTAGAGTTTTCTGTCCCTAGAAAAAATGATTTTTAAAGCACACTATAGCACAAGGAGAATTCCCCTCACTTTCCTTCTTTGTCCCTAGAAACAAGGACTGGCACAGTGAAAGAAACTGACACTCTCCCTACCTAGAGTTTTCTGTCCCTAGAAAAAATGTTTTTTTAAAGCACACTATAGCACAAGAAGAATTCCCCTCACTTTCCTTCTTTGTCCCTAGAAACAAGGACTGGCACAGTGAAAGAAACTGACACTCTCCCTACCTAGAGTTTTCTGTCCCTAGAAAAAATGTTTTTTTAAAGCACACTATAGCACAAGGAGAATTCCCCTCACTTTCCTTCTTTGTCCCTAGAAACAAGGACTCGCACAGTGAAAGAAACTGACACTCTCCCTACCTAGAGTTTTCTGTCCCTAGAAAAAAAGTTTTTTTAAAGCACACTATAGCACAAGGAGAATTCCCCTCACTTTCCTTCTTTGTCCCTAGAAACAAGGACTGGCACAGTGAAAGAAACTGACACTCTCCCTACCTAGAGTTTTCTGTCCCTAGAAAAAATGTTTTTTTAAAGCACACTATAGCACAAGGAGATTTCCCCTCACTTTCCTTCTTTGTCCCTAGAAACAAGGACTCGCACAGTGAAAGAAACTGACACTCTCCCTACCTAGAGTTTTCTGTCCCTAGAAAAAATGTTTTTTTAAAGCACACTATAGCACAAGGAGAATTCCCCTCACTTTCCTTCTTTGTCCCTAGAAACAAGGACTGGCACAGTGAAAGAAACTGACACTCTCCCTACCTAGAGTTTTCTGTCCCTAGAAAAAATGTTTTTTTAAAGCACACTATAGCACAAGGAGAATTCCCCTCACTTTCCTTCTTTGTCCCTAGAAACAAGGACTCGCACAGTGAAAGAAACTGACACTCTCCCTACCTAGAGTTTTCTGTCCCTAGAAAAAATGTTTTTTTAAAGCACACTATAGCACAAGGAGAATTCCCCTCACTTTCCTTCTTTGTCCCTAGAAACAAGGACTGGCACAGTGAAAGAAACTGACACTCTCCCTACCTAGAGTTTTCTGTCCCTAGAAAAAATGTTTTTTTAAAGCACACTATAGCACAAGGAGAATTCCCCTCACTTTCCTTCTTTGTCCCTAGAAACAAGGACTGGCACAGTGAAAGAAACTGACACTCTCCCTACCTAGAGTTTTCTGTCCCTAGAAAAAATGTTTTTTTAAAGCACACTATAGCACAAGGAGAATTCCCCTCACTTTCCTTCTTTGTCCCTAGAAACAAGGACTCGCACAGTGAAAGAAACTGACACTCTCCCTACCTAGAGTTTTCTGTCCCTAGAAAAAATGTTTTTTTAAAGCACACTATAGCACAAGGAGAATTCCCCTCACTTTCCTTCTTTGTCCCTAGAAACAAGGACTCGCACAGTGAAAGAAACTGACACTCTCCCTACCTAGAGTTTTCTGTCCCTAGAAAAAATGTTTTTTTAAAGCACACTATAGCACAAGGAGAATTCCCCTCACTTTCCTTCTTTGTCCCTAGAAACAAGGACTGGCACAGTGAAAGAAACTGACACTCTCCCTACCTAGAGTTTTCTGTCCCTAGAAAAAATGTTTTTTTAAAGCACACTATAGCACAAGGAGAATTCCCCTCACTTTCCTTCTTTGTCCCTAGAAACAAGGACTCGCACAGTGAAAGAAACTGACACTCTCCCTACCTAGAGTTTTCTGTCCCTAGAAAAAATGTTTTTTTAAAGCACACTATAGCACAAGGAGAATTCCCCTCACTTTCCTTCTTTGTCCCTAGAAACAAGGACTCGCACAGTGAAAGAAACTGACACTCTCCCTACCTAGAGTTTTCTGTCCCTAGAAAAAATGTTTTTTTAAAGCACACTATAGCACAAGGAGAATTCCCCTCACTTTCCTTCTTTGTCCCTAGAAACAAGGACTCGCACAGTAAAACACACTGACACTCTCCCTACCTATCCTTCTCTTTCCCTAAACTAAAGGAATCCAGGTTAAGCAAGAAAGAAATAAATGTCACTGTCCCTGCCTATGCTTGTCTTTCCCTGCTCCGGAACACACTACACTAGGCCGCCGTGCTGGCGGCCTTTTATAGTGTGGGGCGTGTACTAAACACCCTCAGCAATAATTGGCCACAGGCATCCTGCCTGTGGCCAATCATTGCTCTCCTCGCTGCCGGCGCTGTGATTGGCCAAGCATGCGGGGTCACAGTGCATGCTTGGCCAATCACAGCGCCTGGATGACACTGCGATGGCGTAGTGCATTGTGGGCCGTTCGCGTCACTCGAATTTGGCGCGAACGGCCCAAATCGTTCGATCTTCGTCGAACGATCGAACAGCCGATGTTCGAGTCGAACGTATGTTCAACTCGAACACGAAGCTCATCCCTACTTGGTACTGATTAGGAATACAATAGTGGGTTGGAGAGGCAGAGCAGTAATGGTTTCTGATCGGTTGCTTTAGATCACTTTGAGAAGTCACCTGGCCAATTTCCATTTACTTCTCTACATTCTCCAACTGCTGTAGACTGGCAGTTAAACCTGGTATAAGCACAGACCACACAGCTCTGCCACTTGATGCCAGTTTCTTCTGTGCAGTCCATATGGCTTCTTAAAAAAGTTTGCATGATTTGTGCGCTGACGCTTTGAAATTAAAAAGTCATACACACGTTGTGATTTGTTTAGCACTGCTGTAATTCCGGCAGGAATATTAAATGTTTATATGAACTGCCACTGGGCGGTATATCAACACCTAATTGTTACATTCTGACACTAATTAGGCACATTGCGAGCGCCAAGCAACTTGCCTCTCCTGCTTGGTTATGTGAGCTGAGTCACTTATTAATAATTTCACCGATGGATTATAAATACTAATTATCAGACGTAAATGGGCTGTTTCCAGAGCGGCATGAAGTTGTTCTCGGAGATTGTTTAACGCTCACACACACTGAGAGCTGAGCATATGAAAATAGAGAACAAGAGCAGCTGTTTTCTAGCATGGCTCGAATCAGGATGCTCTGATTATATTAGAGAACAGCGGCCTGCTACTGCCGGAGTAGATCAGTTATGTACAGTAGCTGCCTTATAAAACATGGCACAGAACAGAGTGCAGTAACTAGAAGAAAGAGCCTGGATTTTGTATCTCACCGACCTGATTATGGTATACTGAAGTCCACCTTGTTGGATAGATGTGTTATTGGCCAGAGATTGAACTTCATTTAGAGTTCTGTATATACTCGAGTATAAGCCGACCCGAGTATAAGCCGATGTACCTAATATTACCCCAATAAACTGGGAAAACTTATTGACTCGAGTATAAGCCTAGGGGGGAAATGTGCCCATTGCCACCTCACTGTGCCAATTGCCCAACCTTACTGTGCCCATTGCCACCTCACTGTGCCACCTCACTGTGCCCATTGCCACCTCAATGTGCCCATTGCCAGCGCACTGTGTCCATTGCAGCCTCCCTGTGCCCGAGTGTACCTGAAAATCTTCTTATACTGCGGCCGGTGTCCATTGTTTAAATATCGCGCCTTTCTCCTGGTCCCTTCCATGATAGGCGTTTCCAGCAAACACTGTGTTGAGTGTTCCGCCTATCACGGAGATCCTCTCATTCTCGGACTCTGTTTCCCAGCAGGCACTGTGTTCAGTGTTCCGCCAATCACGGACGTCTTTTCATCCTCGGACAAGAGAATGTCCATGATAGGCGGAACACTGAACACAGTGTCTGCTGATCATTAGCCTGCACCTGTGTGTGTGTGTGGGGTGTTCTCTATTGCCTACACAATGCTGGTGATGATTAGTCTGCACCTGTGTGGAGTGCTCTTATATGAACCTTCCCCAAATACACCTCCACCACTATCCTGAGACGCCATACTGCATGGTTCATGGATCGGTCCCTGCATTTTTGGGACTCCTGGGATTTGAGCATCAGGTCATTTCACCCTTTATTTCCCCATTGTGGTCCTTCCCTCACCGGGCATGAACATGTTTTGACATTTATATTTTTTGTGTCATTTTTTTAGATTGCCCTTGGTAGCCACCTCTGGTTCAATTTGTATTATTAACATCAACACTGCATGTTCCGGTGTTCTTAGGAGGGCTGCAATAATACACCCTGCCTAAGTGCGGCTATATATCACCTCAGCTCCCATGACGGACTTATCTTTGGTCAGGGCTCCATATGTACCACACCCATTGTACCAGATTCCATGTAAGTACCCAAGATGGGCTTTTGTGTTCCATCACCTATTTCCTTTGACCAGCAACCAGATTTAGTTTTTTACACTGTATTATATTTTTTAGATGTCCTGAGCATTAGCCCCTGAAGAGTGTAACTTATACACGAAACGCGTCGGGCAATCAGAAAACGCATCAACTCAGTTGACAACATAATCATTTACTTATGCTCTGACTGGTTTTATATGCTAATTTTTTCATGTTTTTAGCGCTTGTTGCCATGTGATATCTGTACATATGTTATTCACAAAATGTATTCCATTATCCATACGGATCACTGTGTGGCACCTGGTCACACACTGATGTACCTTGTTGCTTATATTGTGCATACCCATACTTATGTGTGTGTAACTCTAGGGAATCGCATCAACCAGAATGTTTTTCCCTCTATGTGATTTCTGTTTGAAGATGTTCATGCTTTTTATTTTGAATAAACATGTACCTTTTTTACCTACACCATGTCTACAGTCTCACTCAAAGTCCCAAACTTCCATTTATATTTTTTCGAATCAGGGATGGAGGTGCACCACATATGCGCCTCATTTAAAGTCCCAAACTTTCCCCCCCTTGCGTTCTTTCAATAGGGATGGAGACTGTTAGACAGGGTAGGCAGTTTTCCCCTGCCACCCAGGTGTTAGGTTGCCAAGCCCCATTAGGTAATGTGCCTTATTGAGGCTGTGCTCTCTCAGGACATGGTTCATCCATGTCCATGAGAATGGGCAGCATACATGCGTTTTACCCTGGTTCTGGGATTGGGGTTTGGACTTATGCATGTCCCTGGCCTTTTTATGTCTGTCATTTGGGAGCTGCGATGCGCTCTGCGCGTCCGCTTTGCTGTCCCCCTTCCCCTGCCCACACGGGCGGTGGGTTGTGTGATGGTGGGGCCCGGGCACACAGCGCATCGGCGTCATGCGTCCTGCCCAGCGTGGGACGTCACATGTTGGCGTCTTAACACTGAGCGTGCGTTCATCCATCTTAGCCGGCGCAGCTTGGAGACACGAGCTCCTCCGTGGGCGTTCCCCCACCCACGTCGGGGGTTCCTCCTGGCTTACGCTTTGCCTACATGATGCTGGTGATCATTAGCCTGCACCTGTGTGTGTGTGTGGGGTGTTCTCTATTGCCTACACAATGCTGGTGATGATTAGTCTGCACCTGTGTGGAGTGCTCTTATATGAACCTTCCCCAAATACACCTCCACCACTATCCTGAGACGCCATACTGCATGGTTCATGGATCGGTCCCTGCATTTTTGGGACTCCTGGGATTTGAGCATCAGGTCATTTCACCCTTTATTTCCCCATTGTGGTCCTTCCCTCACCGGGCATGAACATGTTTTGACATTTATATTTTTTGTGTCATTTTTTTAGATTGCCCTTGGTAGCCACCTCTGGTTCAATTTGTATTATTAACATCAACACTGCATGTTCCGGTGTTCTTAGGAGGGCTGCAATAATACACCCTGCCTAAGTGCGGCTATATATCACCTCAGCTCCCATGACGGACTTATCTTTGGTCAGGGCTCCATATGTACCACACCCATTGTACCAGATTCCATGTAAGTACCCAAGATGGGCTTTTGTGTTCCATCACCTATTTCCTTTGACCAGCAACCAGATTTAGTTTTTTACACTGTATTATATTTTTTAGATGTCCTGAGCATTAGCCCCTGAAGAGTGTAACTTATACACGAAACGCGTCGGGCAATCAGAAAACGCATCAACTCAGTTGACAACATAATCATTTACTTATGCTCTGACTGGTTTTATATGCTAATTTTTTCATGTTTTTAGCGCTTGTTGCCATGTGATATCTGTACATATGTTATTCACAAAATGTATTCCATTATCCATACGGATCACTGTGTGGCACCTGGTCACACACTGATGTACCTTGTTGCTTATATTGTGCATACCCATACTTATGTGTGTGTAACTCTAGGGAATCGCATCAACCAGAATGTTTTTCCCTCTATGTGATTTCTGTTTGAAGATGTTCATGCTTTTTATTTTGAATAAACATGTACCTTTTTTACCTACACCATGTCTACAGTCTCACTCAAAGTCCCAAACTTCCATTTATATTTTTTCGAATCAGGGATGGAGGTGCACCACATATGCGCCTCATTTAAAGTCCCAAACTTTCCCCCCCTTGCGTTCTTTCAATAGGGATGGAGACTGTTAGACAGGGTAGGCAGTTTTCCCCTGCCACCCAGGTGTTAGGTTGCCAAGCCCCATTAGGTAATGTGCCTTATTGAGGCTGTGCTCTCTCAGGACATGGTTCATCCATGTCCATGAGAATGGGCAGCATACATGCGTTTTACCCTGGTTCTGGGATTGGGGTTTGGACTTATGCATGTCCCTGGCCTTTTTATGTCTGTCATTTGGGAGCTGCGATGCGCTCTGCGCGTCCGCTTTGCTGTCCCCCTTCCCCTGCCCACACGGGCGGTGGGTTGTGTGATGGTGGGGCCCGGGCACACAGCGCATCGGCGTCATGCGTCCTGCCCAGCGTGGGACGTCACATGTTGGCGTCTTAACACTGAGCGTGCGTTCATCCATCTTAGCCGGCGCAGCTTGGAGACACGAGCTCCTCCGTGGGCGTTCCCCCACCCACGTCGGGGGTTCCTCCTGGCTTACGCTTTGCCTACATGATGCTGGTGATCATTAGCCTGCACCTGTGTGTGTGTGTGGGGTGTTCTCTATTGCCTACACAATGCTGGTGATGATTAGTCTGCACCTGTGTGGAGTGCTCTTATATGAACCTTCCCCAAATACACCTCCACCACTATCCTGAGACGCCATACTGCATGGTTCATGGATCGGTCCCTGCATTTTTGGGACTCCTGGGATTTGAGCATCAGGTCATTTCACCCTTTATTTCCCCATTGTGGTCCTTCCCTCACCGGGCATGAACATGTTTTGACATTTATATTTTTTGTGTCATTTTTTTAGATTGCCCTTGGTAGCCACCTCTGGTTCAATTTGTATTATTAACATCAACACTGCATGTTCCGGTGTTCTTAGGAGGGCTGCAATAGTACACCCTGCCTAAGTGCGGCTATATATCACCTCAGCTCCCATGACGGACTTATCTTTGGTCAGGGCTCCATATGTACCACACCCATTGTACCAGATTCCATGTAAGTACCCAAGATGGGCTTTTGTGTTCCATCACCTATTTCCTTTGACCAGCAACCAGATTTAGTTATTTACACTGTATTATATTTTTTAGATGTCCTGAGCATTAGCCCCTGAAGAGTGTAACTTATACACGAAACGCGTTGGGCAATCAGAAAACGCATCAACTCAGTTGACAACATAATCATTTACTTATGCTCTTACTGGTTTTATATGCTAATTTTTTTATGTTTTTAGCGCTTGTTGCCATGTGATATCTGTACATATGTTATTCACAAAATGTATTCCATTATCCATACGGATCACTGTGTGGCACCTGGTCACACACTGATGTACCTTGTTGCTTATATTGTGCATACCCATACTTATGTGTGTGTAACTCTAGGGAATCGCATCAACCAGAATGTTTTTCCCTCTATGTGATTTCTGTTTGAAGATGTTCATGCGTTTTATTTTGAATAAACATGTACCTTTTTTACCTACACCATGTCTACAGTCTCACTCAAAGTCCCAAACTTCCATTTATACAGTGTCTGCTGGGAAACAGAGTCTGAGAATGAGAGGACCTCCGTGATAGGCGGAACACTCAACACAGTGTTTGCTGGAAACGCCTATCACGGAAGGGACCAGGAGAAAGCCGCGATATTTAAACAATGGACGCCGGCTGCAGTATAAGAAGATTTCCAGGTACTGACTCGAGTATAAACCGAGGGGTGTACTTTCAGCCCTAAAAAAAGGGCTAAAAAACTTGGCTTATACTCGTGTATATACGGTATGTCAATTTATGAATACTGAAGAAATTAAAATTTTTATTTAAATGTACTCCTTTTTGCTGCACCTGCATGCTGTTTCTCCACTGATTTCTATGACCGAACCATGTTCATAGTGGATTTCAGCCATCCAGTAGAGTATGGCTCACCCATTCGAATGAATGGGGCCATTGGGCACATGAGTAGAGGAACCAGGGAGGACATTTTGCTACAAAGGATATGTGATGTCAGACAAGACCCCACAGTGAATATTGCTGAAACAGGGAGGAAAGTAATGCCCCATACACACTATTAGATTCTCTGCAGATTTTTGTCTTCAGATTTACCAAAACCACGTAGTGCAAGGGCCTGTCTGATTGCATACAAATTGAAACTCTTAAGGTTTTACCTCATATTATATGGTTTTGGTAAATCTGAAGACAAAAATCTGCAGAAAATCTAATAGTGTGTATGGGATCTAAGTCTTTTACCAAGCAGGCTGGACTCAAGGGTACTAAAGGCATAGCGCCCAACTGTCTATGATTTCAAGGGACTGTCCCTAATTTGGAAGAAAGTCCCTCTATACCTCTTTCCTCCTAATTTTTCCCTCATTTTGGTCTGATGTATATAGTTGTATATAAAATGCACTATTTATTTTTCACAAAGTGTTTTCCAGTGCTAAACCTTTTATCCAATTTCTAAAATTCTGCATTATCTGCATTTGTAAATTTCAAAAGCCAGTATAAAGGAATAGTAGTGGTAAAAAAAAAAGCACTTGTGTTTTGTTTTGTTTTCCCAAATATTGTTTTATTAAATCCCAGAAAGGGCAGAGCCAACTAAAGACAACAACAATATATAAAACAGGGAAAATTGCAATCAAGTAAGGTACAGCTAAGATAACATATAATCGAGGTAAACAGATTTCTGGTTGGTCCCAATAAGGAAAGTTCCAGAGAGATTCCACATTTGTATAACACTTGTCATAGCATTAACAAAACATTTTCACAAAAGGGAGTTTAATAAGACACGTGGCCACTCAGTAAAAGTAGAAGAAAAGAGGTTTAACTTTAAACTACGTAGAGGTTTTTTTACTATAAGAGCGGAAAGGCTGTGGAATTCCCTTCCACAGGCGGTGGTTTCAGTGGGGGGCATCGATAGTTTCAAAAAACGATTAGCTAAACACCTGACAGGGTATAGCACTGTTAGCAGCGCTTACATTATAATTGTCTCTGCTCTGCTTGACACAGCCCTCCTCCTGACCCCGTGCCTGAGATAGATTGTAAGCTCCTTGAGGGTAGGGACCGATGTGAATGTAAATTTGTATATGTAAAGCGCTGTGTAAATTGACGGCGCTATATAAGTATCTAAATAATAATAATAGATAGAATGCATCGCAGCATTGGACCGGCATTCTGTCTATTACAGGCGCAGGTCAGGAGGAGGCGGGGCTGTGTCGAGCAGAGCAGAGACAATTATAATGTAAGCGCTGCTAACAGCGTGCTATTCCGCGGCTCTCCTCTTCCTCCATGCTGTCTCCCCCCCAGGGCGATCGATGGGAGAACGGCTCCCGATCAACCCCGCCGGTGTTGCTCATCCCCCCCTCCCAGGCAGGCAGCCCAGCTCGCAAGCCCTTATTTTCCACTCGCAAAATGCGAGCAAGCGAGTGGAAAATTTGAGGGCTGGGCTATAGTATGTGCTCATGTGGTACACAGATTAGTTCTGTCAATTTAAAAAGGTGCTCCTTACGTCAACTCATTATGTGTATAAAAGACACCTGTCCACAGAATCTCTTTCTTCCATTCAAACCTCTCCATCATGGGCAAGACCAAAGAGCTGTAAAAGGACATCAGGGACAAGATTGTAGACCTGCAAAATGCTAGAATGGGCTACAAGACCATCAAAAAAAAGCTTGGTGAGAAGGAGACAACTGTTGACGTAGGCTCTCAAGCATGACAATGACCCAAAACATAACACCAAGGCAACAAAGGAGTGGCTCAAGAAGAAGCACATTAAGGTCAGGGAGGGGCCTAGCCAGTCTCCAGACATTAATCCTATAGAAGAATTTATGGAGGTAACTGAAACTTTGAGTTGCCCAGCAACAGCCAGGATTTAGAGAAGATCTGTAAAGAAGAGTGGACCAAAATTCCTCCTGAGATGTGTGCAAACCTGTTAACCAACTACAGGAAATGTCCTACCTCTGTGCTTGTCAACAAGGGTTTCTCCACTAAGTCATGTCTTGCTTGGGGATCAAATACTTTTTTTTACTCAATGTACTGCAACAAAATTTATAACATTTGCATCGTGTTTTTTTTTCTGGATTTTTGGTTGATATTCTGTCTCTGTCATTTAAAATACACCTATGATAACAATTATAGACCCTTCATTTCTTTGCAAGTGGGCAAACGTAGAAATTTTACGGAGGAATAAATAATTATTTTTCCCAATTATTATATTAGAGTCCTGTCTAAAAATCTTCAAAACCGCATCTTTGGTCTTTAAAAATAAAATAAAAAATGTTATATAAAAATTTTGATCTCTGAGTCTGATGATATGTACCAGATTCAACCTCTGATATACAGTGTATATATATATATATATATATAACTCTTCTGTCTGTTATTCTCAGAGTGGATTAGCTATTTTGTTCCCTAACCAAATAGCTGGTTATTTATATTTACCACTGCATATACTGTAGATATTCAAGATTTTTTTATTTTTTATTTAAACTTTACATATTAACTAAACTATACACCACACTTTTTTGAGGTTTCTATTCAGTTAATCGATTAATTAAAACAATAATCAGTCAACAAATCAATTATGAAAATAATCGTTAGTTGCAGCCCTTCTCACCTTCATGGTATATTTACAGTGCCTTGAAAAAGTATTCATACCCCCTAAAATTTTCCACATTTTGTCACGTCACAACCAAAAATGTAAATGTATTTTATTGGCATTTTATATGATAGACCAACACAAAGTGGCACACAATTGTGAAGTGGAAAGAAAATGGTAAATGGTTTTCAATTTTTTTTACAAATAAATATATGAAAAGTGTGGTGTGCATTTGTATTCAGCCCCTTTTACTCTGACACCTCTAACTAAAATCTAGTGGAGCCAATTGCCTTCAGAAGTCACCTAATTAGTAAATAGAGTCCACCTGTGTGTAATATTATCTCAGTGTAAATACAGCTGTTCTGATGAGCCCTCAGAGGTTTGTTAGAGAACCTTAGTGAACAAACAGCATCATGAAGGCCAAGGAACACACCAGACAGGTCAGGGATAAAGTTGTGGTGAAGTTTAACGCAGGGTTAGGTTATAAAAAAAAAATCCATCATCGGAAAATGGAAAGCATATGCCAGAACTGCAAACCTACCAAGACATGGCTGTCCACCTAAGCAGACAGGCTGGACAAGGAAAGCATTAATCAGAGAAGCAGCCAAGAGGCCCATGGTAACTCTGGAAGAGCTGTAGAGATCCACAGCTCAGGTGGGAGAATCTGTCCACAAGACAACTGTGCACTCCACAAATCTGGCCTTTATGGAAGAGTGGCAAGAAAAAAGCCATTGTGGAAAGAAAGTCATAAGAAGTCCCATTTGCAGTTTGAAAAAAAGCGATGTGGGGGACACAGCAAACATGTGGAAGAAGGTGCTCTGGTCAGATTAGACCAAAATTAAACTTTTTGGCCTGGAAGCAAAACGCTATGTGTGGCGGACGCTGCACCTCACCATGAACACACCATCCCCACTGTGAAACATGGGGGTGGCAGCATCATGTTGTGGGGATGCTTTTCTTCAGCAGGGACATGGAAGCTGGTCAGAGTTGGTGGGAAGATGGATGGAGCCAAATACAGGGCAATCTTAGAAGAAAACCTGTTAGAGACTGCAAAAGACTTGAGACTGGGGCGGAGGTTTACCTTCCAGCAGGACAACGACCCTCAACATACAGCCAGAGCTACAATGGAATGGTTTAGATTAGAGCATATTCATGTGTTAAAATGGCCCAGTCAAAGTCCAGACCTAAATCTAATTTAGAATCTGTGGCAAGACTTGAAAATTGCTGTTCACAGACGCTCTCCATCCAATCTGACAGAGCTTGAGCTATTTTGCAAAGAAAAATGCACAAAAATATCACTCTCTATATGTGCAAAGCTGATAGAGACATCCCCAAAAAGACTTGCAGCTGCAATTGCTGCGAAAGGTGGTTCTATAAAGTATTGACTCAGGAGGGCGCCATACAAATGCACGCCACACTTTTCACATATTTATTTGTAAAAAAAAATGGAAAACCATTTATCAGTTTCCTTTCACTTCACAATTATGTGCCACTTTGTGTTGGTCTATCACATAAAATCCCAATAAAATACATTTACTTTTTTGGTTGTACCGTGACAAAATGTGGAAAATTTCAAGTGGTGTGAATACCTTTTCAAGGCACTGTATTTTAGTCAAATATATGGTACACCGAATTTGAATATTTTGCATTCATGCAAAAATAACTATTGCCATGCCGATGTTATAAAATGAAGGTGTATGCTGTTACCTTAGATTATAATTCCTTTAAGGTTGTTTTCATTTTAATGTTCTCTTTGTATAAATGGGCAGCACAGTCAAGTAAGTTTCAATTACTTGTTTCCTTTAAATTACTTGAAGACATTAATTCTATCTACCACAAATGACACCTGCTAAAAGAAGACAGCTCTGGTTACGTCAGCTCTAAATTCCTTGTTAAATGGAGAGTAACGTACAGGAGACAGGCCAGTGTCCCTTTGCTCGCTCTGAGCAGTCATGTAGCAATCACAAGCTGATTAAAAGGCGATCAGTGAATTTCCCAGGAGATGTTAGACAAAGGCTCTGTAATTTGGTCAGATTAATTGTAGACATCAGACCATTTCCTTCTGTACAGGTGACTAGAGACATAATAGCTCATTATTGGTGACATGTTTGGACCTGCTACGAAGGGGGCAGCGGAACAAGCAAGACGTCGTTCGGGGTAATCATACCAACATGCTTGTTTATCAAAGCTACAAGTCACGCGTAAAGTGCAGCAACTGGTTGAAACCAAAAAGAATCCAGATTTCACTGGTCTGACTCTAGTCTTCAGTAATATTGGGTATTGCACATTGCATCCCATTAACACTCAACACTTGCATTTTTTATTGAATAGGAAAGATAGGCAATACATCAAACAAGAAAAAAAGACTTCCAATATTATAAATACAGAGTTCTTTAGTTGATTCACCATACTTGTACATTTTATTGCTCTATTTAAGCCCTGGCAAAATACCTGGTGCTTCCAGGAATGGGGACTAAATAGTCAATCGCCATGTGCAAACATGTTATGAGGGCAACAGCATCAAACCTGATATGGAGCTTACACAGGTCTTGACTCCTGACTCCAACAGGGGAAAGGAGAAGTGGAGGAGAGCAGCAAAAGATAAGTATAGGAAAGTGCATGGGGAGGAGGGGAGATGGCGATGTGATTTGTCATATTTTCCTAAACTACTCAAAATGTTCACGCACATTTTACTCTTTTGATCCATTCAGAACATTCTCACTTCAGGGATGCTGTAAAGTGACTACTAAATGGCTACACTTTTCATTTAAAGTTCATGTAAACTCTAGCAAAGAACTTCTCTTTTCTTATTTTGCTCTGTTAAGTATTTTGTTCATAGCTCCCAACTCCCCTCTTTTGAAAGCAAATCCCTCTGTCTCTTTCCTCTTCTGTTGTCCCTGTTTTTTGGTCTGATAGTATAGATATCTATGAAAATGTACTATTAAACTTCTAAAAGTGTTAGACCTGGTTCACACTAGTGCGTTTTCTGATGTGACTGCTATTGCACAGCATCACACAACAATGCATATCACAGAATTTTCAATGGTGGTGTGTCAGATAAGCAAACCCACCAGATCAGCTAACGGAAGTGATGTTCCGTCAGCAGTGAATGCGTTCCACCGCTATCAGGTTTGCTAATCTGACAGAACACCTGTAGTCAGAAGGCAGCAGCGGACATCTTACAACACCCAGCTACGTCTTGAATTTCAATGTAATTTTAGCAATAAAGTGAGCGTATATAAATAAATATAGTATATTGACATCTGTGAGGCTGTTTTGATGTTACATTTTGAAATTAGCTGGACACCAGCAGTAGGAAGGTGGCAGAGGCTATGTTGGTATACCCCGCACTGCTCAGCACTAAACCTTTAGGCTACATTCACACTACAGCGTTTTGAAGATTTGCCAAGGATCAGCCCACGATTTGACTGCCATGTGTGAATGACAAAAAACTCGGGACTCGCATTTGAGATGCCATTCATTTGAATAACACCTTAAATCGGGTTGCGGGTCTGCCTCAATGTGATAATTGCTAAGTAAATCCCTAATTACCACTGGAAAATAGTGTATATAGTGCAAGTGCACAAAATATTTCCAAACATGAAATGTGAAATCATATACACCAATGAGTGATCCAACTCAAAGACCATGGATCAGCTTATGTGATATAAATATATGTGAACACAGTCCTAGATAAAACGTGCCAAATGAATAAAGGGCTCAGTGCCCATGGACAAAGTTCCACTTCAAAATGTGCTCCAAACGTGCTCCTTAGAATAAAAAGGCATCCTCTTACCAGATAGCATGGATCACGGTTACAAAGATCAAATAAGGTTGCATATAACCTCCACAATTGAAGCTTTAAATGATAGGGTATTGCTGCTGTAGCTGTTGGGAGAGGGCTCAAACGTTCCTTCTGAAGTGCCGCTCCCCATGCGCGTACACTATTTTACCAAAAAGTATTGGGACACCCACCTTTACACACACACATTAATTTTAATGGCATCCCAGTCTTAGTCTGTAGGGTTCAATATTGTGTCACCCTTTGTAGCTATAATAGCTTCAACTCATCTGGGAAGGCTGTCCATAAGGTATAGGAGTGTGTCTATGGGAATGTTTGACGATTCTTCCAGAAGCACATTTGTGAGGTCAGGCACTGTTATTGGACGAGAAGGCCTGGCTCGCAGTCTGTGCTCTAATTCATCCCAAGGGTGTTCTATCGGGTTGAGGTCAGGACTGTGCAGGCCAGTCAAGTTCCTCCACCCCAAACTCACTCATCCATGTCTTTATGGACCTTGTTATCAAACCTGCTAAATTTACCATTGTGCACTACAGAATATCTCCACCTGTGTTATGGAGGTGAGGGAAATTAAGGTGTTTTGTAGACCTAATATAGCTTCTCTCCTTAGATGACAATTCTCTACTGCACTGAAATTCCAAGCAGTGCTTCAGCATCAGTCAGTTCACTCCTGATGAACTATAGAACACCCCCATGTTATGGCGGTGAGAAGAGGGGGAGGACTTCTATAGTCCAAATCAGGAGTGAGCAGCCTAGATTGACAACACTGTTCCTCCGGGTATACAGTACAGTGCGTGAGCATTGTTACTCTAAGACAAGAAGTTATGGGTAGGTTCATCAGGTGAAGATAAAGATTAAAAGCCTGATAAAAGAAAACTATTGCAGCTACCACATCTAAGTAATAGGAAGATGAATAATAAAATACATTTTTTATATCTTTTTTTTTTAGATCTCTTTAATGGACAAATCAAAAGGCATTTAAAAAAGGAGGATTCATGATCCTGGTAAGGTTACAGGGATAACAGACAGGATCCAACAATCTGTTACCACTGTACATAAAAAACAACAAGTTTCAATTTGATGGTAAACACTACTGTCAGGCCCAGGGGACAGCTATGGGCACCAAGTGTGCCCTGGCCTATGCCAACATCTATCTGGGAGATTTGGAGAATTGGCTCTTCGATGGTGGGGGGCGTCATCGGTGTGTCTGTCCAGGATTTTGTCCTGGTACAGGTACATTGACGACATCCTCGTGTAGTGGTCAGGCAGTGAGGAAGAATTGAGGGGCTTTATGGGCACTCTGGGCATTAACTCCTACAATCTGAGCTTTACCTATGAATTTCACAGAGATAGGGTAACCTTCTTAGATTTGACTATTGTTGTGGATAAATATGGCCACATTGGGACTAAATTGTATAGGTAACAGACTGCGGTCAATAGCCTATTACCGTATTTTTCGAACCATAAGGCGCACCGGGTTATAAGGCGCAACAACAATGATCGACTGGTAACGGGTTTATGTTCGTACATAAGACGCACCGGGTTATAAGGCGCATTAAATGAAACAAAACTCTGATAAGTCTGATAAGTCAAACTTTATTCAACTCTTTCACAATAACCATAACTCTCAACATTGTTCAGTTATATAAAATACAAAACAATACACTCACTTTTTCAGTTTATTCCTCTACCTCAAATCCATCAAATTCTTCATCTTCGGTGTCTGAGTTTAACAGTTGGGCGATTTCGGCATCAAGCATGCCCGGATCCCTCTCGTCGTTATCATCGTTATCATTATCCGAGTCAGTCTCGTTGCTGTTACCTAGCTGTTCGGTGATGATTCCGGCCTTCCTGAAAGCTCGGATGACACTGGAGACTGATACCTTCGCCCAGGCAGCCACGATCCACTGGCAGATAGTGGCGTAACTCGCCCGGCGTTGCCTTCCTGTCTTGGTGAATGTGTGTTCGCCTTCTGTCATCCAATGCTCCCACGCAGCTCGCAATTTAACTTTAAACGACCTGTTGACACCAATATCTAGCGGCTGGAGTTCTTTGGTTAATCCACCCGGAATGACGGCAAGCAACGAATTTGTTTTCTTCACTTGGGCTTTGACAGAATCGGTCAGATGGGCGCGCATGGAGTCGTAGATCAATAGGGACGGAGATTGGTGGAAAAAGCCATTCGGTCGCTTGACGTAAACCTCTCTAAGCCACTCACTCATTTTCTCCTCGTCCATCCAGCCCTTTGGGTTAGCCTTAATGATGACGCCAACCGGAAACTTTTCTTTTGGCAAAGTCTTTCTCTTGAAAATGACCATGGGTGGCAGTTTCTGGCCATTAGCCTGGCAACCGAGAACGACAGTGAAGGACGACTTCTCGTTTCCTGTAGTGCGAATAGATACCGTACTGGTCCTTGTTTTCTCGACAGTACGGTTTACAGGGATATCAAACGTGAGGGGGACCTCGTCCATGTTGGTGATGTGTTCTGGCCGAATCTTCTTTTCGTTGATCTTGTTCGTGCAGTAGGTGCGGAAAATGGCCAGCTTTTCTTTGTAATCCTTTGGCAGTTGCTACGAGACAGTAGTTCTTGTGCGGATGGAGAGATTACGCCTTTTCATAAAACGGAAGCACCAAGAAGGACCTCCTCGAAAGTCGTTGATCTCCATGTCACGTGCTATCGCTGTTGCTTTGAGTCGAATAGAGACAGTAGAGACGCTTCTACCTGCGGTTCTCTGTTCAATAACCCACTGTTCGATTTTGTCCTCCAACTGTGGCCACCTCGCTTTGTGCCCTCGGAAACTCAGTTTGGTCTTCTTTACCTGGCGCAGGGCGTCTTCTTCCTTCCTCCACTTCCGTACCATAGATTCATTAATGTTGAATTCTCTCGCAGCTGCTCTATTTCCATGTTGTACTGCGTGACTGACAGCGTTGAGTTTGAAATCCGCTTCGTAAGCATGTCTCTTACCAGGAGCCATTTTTGGGGCAGCGGGTATAGAAAATGAACGAATGAATGTGCACACCTATACACACACCTCCTGACTACGATGGCCGTACCTCCTGACTACGATGGCCGTACCTCCCGACTACGATGGCCGTACCTCCCGACTACGAATCCATCCATACATTAGGCGCACCGCAGTATAAGGCGCACTGGCGATTTTTGAGAAAGTAAAAGGATTTTAAGTGCGCCTTATGGTCCGAAAAATACGGTACATGCAGAGAGTTTTCACCCTAAAATGTTGATCAAAAACATGCCAGTTGGTCAATACTTGAGGGCCCGCCGCAACTGCACGAAAGAACAGGACTTTGAAAAGGAAGCTGGGGTCCTGAGGGAGAGAATTCATTCAAGGGGCTACAATTATAAATGGCTCAGTAAGGACTATAATAGGTCGAAGGACAGTGAAATGGATTCCCTTATCTTTAAATGGAGGTGGAACAGGAAAAGAGCAGGGTCCCACGAGACTGAGTATACAGTATACTCAACAAGTCAGTAAGGTCAGGCTTATCTGCTCAGCACACTGGCATCTCCTGAGAGAGAATACCTCAGTTAGTAGGTTTGTCACCAGGGATCCCCAGTTGGTATATAGGAGGGCTCTCTCTCTCAATGACCTCCTGGTACATAGTGACATCTCTTGAAAACCCCCTCGCCATACTGTGCGTGGGGTCATGACTCGCTGTGGCTACTGCAAGTTCTGCTCCTATATGATACAGGGTGACTCCCTACGTTACCAACTGAGAGGCTCCTTGTTTGTAGACAGAAAACTAATTATGATGGGGTAATTTATGTCATGTTGTGCTCCTGTAGTTCTTTTTATGTGGGTAAACCCATTAGACCCATACATTAGGTTTTTATTTTTGAGTCATTACCACTGTACATAGCTGGAGGAGCATCAGGCAGCTGTAATGCCGCTGCTCCAGATTGCACTGGTCCTGTTTTTTTTTGTGTTTTTTTTTGCAGCTTGAAAACGCTTATGCCATTTACAGCTCCTAAAAGCCTAAGTGTGCATGGACACATAAATTAACACAGAGAGCCATTTTTAAGCTGTAAAAAAAAAAAAAAAAGCCTGATGCCCCTAGGAGCAGCTGTAAAAATGTCCAGTATGCATGAGGCCTTAACTTCAATTGCAAGCTGCTGCTTGGAAATTACATCCAGCAAAGCACTAAGTGCAAATGACCATTTACTGGACCATTTACTGGAATCCCTTCCTATCAGATGAGGATGTAGTAGGATGAGCTGGAGTCTGTTACAGACCAGTGAATGGCAGCAGGACAGCCAATAGTCAGCGAATTACAGGGCAAATCTTCATTGGATTGCCACCCTTCCAGGATTTTACCCAGACAGTCTGGGTTTTGCATTATGTGTCTAGGTTTCAGACCTGGACACATTATTCAGACAGGACTTTGGCTCCCCAAGTAACCGGATACCCATAGGTGTGTGCATGGGGTGTGCAGTTCGTGCCTGGGCACCCCCTGATCACCCCGTGCAGGACAGATTACCCCTGCTACCCGGTACCGATCACTCAATGTGGTTGATTTATTAAAAGCAATTAGCCTGTGCACTTTGCAAAGTGCATTTGTACTCTGCAAGTACAACTGCTTCAGAGATTAGTAAATGAGGCAAAGCTCCACTATGCAAAGAATACCCAATCACGTGCAAGGAAAATAAAAAAAAACATAATTTTTGCTTGCATGTGATTGGATGATGGAAGTCAGCAGAGCTTATGCTCATTTACTAAGCTCTGGAGCAACTGCCCTTGCAGAGTGCAACTGCACTTTACAAATTGCACAGTCTATTTGCCTTTAGTAAATCAACCCCAATGTGTTCATTAATAACTGAAGCATAGTAAACTGTAAATTGTGAATGAAACTGTGAATGAACAGGAAGCATTTCCCATTCAGTCACTGTCAAGAAAGGGACTCTCCGCCCAACAGCCGGCAGATATATTGTGGATGAAAGGTGTCGATGCCTGAGCGTCCATCCTTGGGTAAGTAAGATCACTATCCACTCTCTAAGACTGAAGTCCCTGCCCCTTTGCCTCCCTTCTGTCTCCTGCCCCTGAGTAAGTCAGTGCACTCAGGTAAGGTGGACTCAGATGTAAGGGTTGCTCTGCAGACTCCGATATAAGGTGGGCTTTGGAAACCCTGATTTGAGGGGGAATGCAAGTGAGGGCAGTGGCGGTGCGTCTATAGAGGGCGCCGGAGCGCCGCCCCCTCTCGCTCCCGCACCGCCACTGAAAGACAATACACAGATTCATGCATTGCATGAATCTATGTATTGTCACCGCTGCCGCGCTGCCCACTATACATATGGCCTGCCTCCTGGTGAGCGCCGGCCATATGAATTAGAGCGGCGGCCGGCGGTGGGTGTAACTTGGAAGTGCCTATCAGAGCCAGCGGCTCTGATAGGCTTTCCGAATACAGCTCTCACGCTGTATTCGGCTTCCAAAAACTCCTCCCAGGTACGCACGGGGGTGCGTTCCTGGAAGAAGACTGTGTGGAGGTTTCAGCCAATCAGGTTCACCGGATCTGGTTACCGGTAACCTGATTGGCTGAAGCGACATCGAGGGCGCAAGAACACATCGAGGACAGCGCGGACCGAGGAAGGTAAGTGCAGGGCTGGGGGGGGGACAGGCTGCATTTGGGGGACAAACTGGCTGAATATGGGGCACAAACTGGCTGAATATGGGGGACAAACTGGCTGAATATGGGGGGAACTGGCTGAATATGGGGGACAAACTGGCTGAATATGGGGGGAACTGGCTGAATATGGGGGCACACTGGCTGCATTTGGGGGGAACTGGCTGTATATGGGGGACAAACTGGCTGAATATGGGGGCACACTGGTTGTATTATGGGGGACAAACTGGCTGTATTTGGGGGGAACTGGCTGTATATGGGGACAAACTGGCTGAATATGGGGGGAACTGGCTGTATATGGGGGACACGCTGGCTGCATTTGGGGGGAACTGGCTGTATATGGGGGGCAAACTGGCTGCATTTGGGGGGAACTGGCTGTATATGGGGGACACGCTGGCTGCATTTGGGGGGAACTGGCTGTATATGGGGGACAAACTGGCTGCATTTGGGGGGAACTGGCTGTATATGGGGACAAACTGGCTGTATATGGGGGCACCCTGGCTATATATATGGGGACACACTGGCTGTATATGGGGGCACACTGGCTATATATATGGGGACAAACTGGCGGTATATGGGGGCACACTGGCTATATATATATATATATGGGGGCACACTGGCTGTATATGGGGGCACACTGGCTGTATATGGGGGCACACTGGCTGTATATATATGGGGGCACACTGGCTGTATATGGAAACAAACTGGCTGTATTTGAGGGGGCAAACTGGTGGCGTTTGGGCACAGTGGCTGCGTTTAATGGGCACAGTGGCGGCAATTGATTTTTTTTTTTCAGTTTGTTTGCGCCCCCCCAAAAATTTTGAGCACCAGCCGCCACTGAGTGATGGCATTGGTGAGAAGAAACTTTTCATCAGAGTTCCCCTTTATACCAGAGTCCACAAAATTGCTATGCGCCACTAAAGTGTTCGGATTTCGCTTAAAGAAAAGGTGGCTAGCATATTGAACACTGAAATTCTATAGAATATGTGTGAATAGAGTCCTCATGAAGCCAAGCTAAAAATAAATTCACAATTATGGAAATCAGAAAACAAAAATGTTTTGTGTAAACATGCGGACGTTTTATAAAAGAGTTTATGCCTGTCAATAATACCATATGGCCCTATTATGCGTACACTTTGCATTTCAAAGTAAATGGTTACAAATGTTTGCTTAATTTCCTTTATGTGATATATACAGGCGGGTTTTAAAGTAATCAACTTGAAAGAGCAACATGAAAATGCAATATGTCCTGCAAATTATATCCGCTCATAAAGAGGACAACAGAATGTGATTAAAGAGAAATCTGCTGGAAATTACACCTGGGCTTTCAAAATCTATACACTGTATATATGCTGTATGTTTGTATGTGTATTTTAACCCCTTCCCGTCCATCATCAGTTTAACTGGATCCTTATGCCTAGGGGACAGGAAGCACTGGCCATTTACATGACCACTGTGATTGGCTGTCACAGTGGTGACATGATCAGGAGTCCATACACCAGCTCCAGATCATTATTAGAGACCGAGAGACCGAGAGCCATCCATGGGCGCATATACGCCTCGTGTGGGTGTTAAAGCCCACCCAGTTTTCTGCTGCCTGTATGCGTTACATGGGCAGCAAGAAGTTAAAGGGCCATTAAATAGATGCTATTAATATGTACAGTTATCTTCCTGTATGACAGCTGCTAAGATTTCTTGATGATAAAGGATCATTCATACTCCCTGTGATCTGAATGCTCCGCTCCGGCATATGGGCAGCTGTTAGTTGTTGGCTTTACTGTAATGAGTAAAGCAGTGATTGATTGTTTTGGTCTGTTCAGGGTGTCCTGAGCTGAGCGTTTGATTCCTCCCACCTGCCTCTGAAAGAAGTTTCCAGAGCATAGGGCAGGGAGATTCAAATGATCAGTTGAATATTTAGCATGTCCCAGCCAATTCATATAGTTACATACTTACATAGTAGGTGAGGTTGAAAAAAGACACATCAAGTCCAAGCTATGTGTGTGATTATATGTTAGTATTACATTGTATATCTAGGTGCTTATCTAATAGTTTTTTGAAACTATTGATGCCCCCCCCCCCGCTGAAACCACTGCCTGTGGAAGGGCATTCCACATCCTTGCCGTTCTTACAGTAAAGAACCCTCTACGCAGTTTAAGGTTAAACCTCTTTTCTTCTAATTTTAGTGAGTGGCCACGTGTCTTATTAAACTCACTTCCGTGAAAAAGTTTTATCCCTATTGTGGGGTTACCAGTACGGTATTTGTAAATTGAAATCATATCCCCTCTCAAGCCTCTATTCTCCAGAGAGAATAAGTTCAGTGCCCACAACCTTTCCTCATAACTAATATCCTCCCGACCCTTTATTAGCTTTGTTGCCCTTCTTTGTACTGGCTCCATTTCCAGTACATCTTTCCTGAGGACTTTTGCCCAGAATTGGACAATATACTCCAGATGAGGCCGGACCAGAGTCTCGTAGAGAGGGAGAATTATCATTTTATCTCTGGAGTTAATCCCCTTTTTAATGCACGACAATATTCTGTTTGCTTTGTTAGCAGCAGCTTGGCATTGCATGCTATTGCTGAGCCTATCATCTACTAGGACCCCCATGTCCTTTTCCATTCTAGATTTCCCCAGGGGTTCACCCCTAGTGAGTAGATTGCATTCATATTTTTGCCACCCAAATGCATTATTTTACATTTTTCTACATTAAACCTAATTTGCCATGTAGTTGCCTTGAAGGAGGAGTCCTGAAAGTGGCTGGGGAGGTAATTAATGTGCATGAAGCTTGAGAGTTCTTTCCCTGTTGCCCATGGGAGACAGCCAGAGAGACAAAAAGCTGCAGCCTGGGCCCCAGTGGCTGCTAAGCGGGTTTCAGCATGCAGTGACATATGGTGCCTTCTACATGTCTATATTTTACAGCAGCTCACAGTGTAGGCAGGTGCACTCTGCATTCTCCACTTCAGGTGGCGCTGTATCGAAGTGGCGGTGCAGAGAAGAAAGAAGTTGTCGGGAGTTTTGTTCCTCTAGGAATTCCTGCGTTCACAGGGAAACAGCTGTCCAATTGGATGCTGGTGCCCTATGTGACTCCAGCAGCCATCTTGGGTCAGGCAGAGTGTATTTAAGACTCTGTCTCCTGGGATTGGTGTGCTTTATGCAAGTGGTTAGCCTACAGACAGGATCCCCATCTGGCAGGTACAGTGCTTAGAGATTAAGAGAGGATCCAGAGGAGTAGGGACAGTGCAGGGACTATGTCTACCTCCCTTTAGGAAGCCTCCCCATGGGGTCCGGACTGGCTAAGCCACATTCCACTCCTCAATGAAGATGCTGTCGAGCATCTTCAAGTCTTCAGATTACTGTCACAGTTCGTAAGTGGCTCTGGATGGGTATGCCTTCGCATCAGGCCTGAATACGTTGTGTTGAGCCTTTCTTACAATATAACTTTGTTGGCTAAATTGGAGTCTATGCATTTACTGCCCGCCACACCATGCTACACTTTGCTAACACTTGCACCTTCTGGCTACATTAGGGCTTGTCACACTGGCTTTTCTCTTTGAAGAGCAATCCATGTTCAGATCACTCTGTAAAGAGCATTTGACAGGAGCTTAGAAGACGTTGTTTTGCCTCCTCACTGCCTGCTTTAACCCCTTGATCACCACACTATGCAATGATAATCAACTATAATAGTTTGCATCCTGTCAACGAGTTTCGTGTAAACACACTTCACGAGAACCAGATGCATCTGTTGGTCTGTAAAAAATATAGATAAACAGATACCGGTAAGTTTTGGAAAGAACCCCAGCATCAAGGGAAAGGGAATAAAAAAGGTTATGATCGGATTACTTACATGGGACTGGAAAGCAAGAGCATGCGATGCTGCACTTGGGAGGGACCACTAGGGTAAATCGTCTGTCATGGGAGCTGAGGAAACCAGACCACGTGTGGGGCAGAGGCCCAAACACAAGATTCCCAGGAAGTTAGGTTCTCCATGTGGTATAAGTGATAATACCAAGTGAGGCTCCAAGGGAGTCTGTGAAAAATTG
This sequence comes from Rana muscosa, assembly GCA_029206835.1. Lineage (NCBI taxonomy): Eukaryota > Metazoa > Chordata > Amphibia > Anura > Ranidae > Rana > Rana muscosa. Next base: position 201,843,238 of record CM055118.1, read on the forward strand.
TTATACTATAAAGAGCTATCATATAATAATGATAGTGTAAACCAAAGCAGAACTAGGTGTCCAATGGGGAGATGGGTGAGGGGAGTGCAGAGCTAGACCGATAGAAACAATAAAACCATCCCAAGGAGGTGAAACTAAGGGCTCAGAGTGTATAAGACAATTTGTGAAAGGGAAAGGTAGGTGAAGGACCAAGGAACAGTGATGTCGCGAACATAAAATTTTCTGTTCGCGAACGGCGAACGCGAATTTCCGCAAATGTTCGCGAACGGGCGAACCGGGCGAACCGCCATAGACTTCAATAGGCAGGCGAATTTTAAAACCCACAGGGACTCTTTCTGGCCACAATAGTGATGGAAAAGTTGTTTCAAGGGGACTAACACCTGGACTGTGGCATGCCGGAGGGGGATCCATGGCAAAACTCTCATGGAAAATTACGTAGTTGACGCAGAGTCAGGTTTTAATCCATAAAGGGCATAAATCACCTAACATTCCTAAATTGTTTGGAATAACGTGCTTTAAAACATCAGGTATGATGTTGTATCGATCAGGTAGTGTAAGGGTAACGCCCGCTTCACAGTGACAGAACAAACTCTGACAGACCAAACTCCCCGTCCATTTGCACAACCGCAAGGCTTTAATGATCACCTTAGATGATCACAAAGAAAATGTATGTTTTTTCTATGTAAAATTATCCAGCCGATCGCTTTTGGTCTGTTCACAATGAAGCAACGACCTTATCATCTGGGGTGTGCCAACATTGCCATTGCCAACACACTCATAGAGGTGGTCGCTTCATTGTGATACGCAAGCCCCTTCACCACAACAAGGTAACGATCACGAAGGGGAATTGACACATGTATGTGCTTTTTTTTTTGTTTTGTTTTTGCAGCCACAGTGCAGCACCAGAGGCCAGAAAAATTAGGCATGTACACATGCTGTAGCAGCGGCCAGAAAAATTGATGTTTTCCAGGCAGAAAGTGCCCTAAAACATTGCGGCTTGAACCCTAGTTGGTGGCGGATAAGTCACGCAAGTCAGATAAAATACAGCAGCGTGTGGACCATTTTTAGCCCAAGGCAGCTCATCTCATCAGGCCTTTTTTAGTCAAATGTATCACCCACTGTCAGTCCCTTCGAGATCCATGCCTCATTCATCTTAACCACTTCCCTACTGTGCACGAAAACCCCCTTCCTGCCCAAGCCATTTTTCAGCTTTCAGCGCTGTCACACTTTGAATGACAATTGCGCGGTCGTGCGACGTGGCTCCCAAACTAAATTTGCGTCCTTTTTTTCCCACAAATAGAGCTTTCTTTTGGTGGTATTTGATCACCTCTGCGGTTTTTATTTTTTGCGCTATAAACAAAAGAAGAGCGTCCAGTTTGGAAAAAGAACACTATTTTTTACTTTTTGCTATAATAAATACCCATTTTTTTTTTTCAAATAAAATTTTCCTCAGTTTAGGCCGATACGTATTCTTCTACATATTTTTGGTAAAAAATAAAAATCGCAATAAGCGCGTATTGATTGGTTTGCGCAAAAGTTATAGTGTCTACAAAATAGGGGATAGATTTATAGCATTTTTATTTTTTATTAGTAATGGGGGCGATCTGCGATTTTTATTGTGACTGCGATATTGCGGCGGACACATCGGACACTTTTGACACATTTTTGGGACCATGCACATTTATACAGCGATCCCTGCTATAAAAATGCATTGATTACTGTATAAATGTGATTGGTAGGGAAGGGGTTAACCACTAGGGGGCGGGAAGGGGTTAAATATGTTCCCTCAATGTGTTCTAACTGTGGGGGGAGGTGACTGACTGGGGGAGGTGACCGACGGTTGTCCCTATGTACAAGGGACACACCATCGGTCCCCTCTCCCTCACAGGATGTGGATCTCTGTGTTTACACACAGAGATCCACTTTCCTGCTCGTTTCCTGGGCAATCGCGGGTGCCCAGCGGCAATCGCGGCCGCCGGGCACGCGCATCGGGGCCTTGGGAACGCGGCCCCCTAGCTCGTTTTAAAGGGAGGACGTCATATGACGTCCTCCCAGAACGAGAGTGTCCTCCGCCCACCGTCAATTGACAGTGGGCGGGGGACAAGTGGTTAATAAAGGTGAGGTAATCTAGACTTTTTTGACCTAGGCGACTTCTCTTCTCAGTGACAATACCTCCTGCTGCACTGAAGGTCCTTTCTGAAAGGACACTTGAAGCGGGGCAGGCCAGAAGTTCTATCGCAAATTGGGATAGCTCAGGCCACAGGTCAAGCCTGCACACCCAGTAGTCAAGGGGTTCATCGCTCCTCAGAGTGTCAATATCTGCAGTTAAGGCAAGGTAGTCTGCTACCTGTCGGTCGAGTCGTTCTCTGAGGGTGGACCCCGAAGGGCTGTGGTGATGCGTAGGACTTAAAAAGCTCCGCATGTCCTCCATCAACAACACGTCTGTAAAGCGTCCTGTCCTTGCCGGTGTGGTCGTGGTAGGAGGAGGATTACATTCACCTCTTACCCTGTTAGATTCCCGTTGTGCTGTGACATCACCCTTAAACGCTGTGTAAAGCATACTTTTTAATTTATTTTGGAACTGCTGCATCCTTTACGACTTCCGGTAATTCAGTAACATTTCAGGCACTTTCTGCTTATACCGGGGGTCTAGTAGTGTGGCCACCCAGTACAGGTCGTTCTCCTTCAGCCTTTTTATACAAGGGTCCCTCAACAGGCACGACAGCATGAAAGACCCCATTTGCACAAGGTTGGATGCCGAGCTACTCATGTCCCGTTCCTCGTCCTCACTGATCTCACTGAAGGTCTGTTCTTCCCCCCAGCCACGTACAACACCACGGGTACCAGATAGGTGACAACAAGCACCCTGGGATGCCTGCTGTGGTTGGTCTTCCTCCTCCTCCTCAAAGCCACATTCCTCCTCTGACTTCTCTTCCTCAGACTCCTCTTCCAGCGTTGCCGCAGGTCCAGCAAGCGATGCTGATAAGGCTGTTTCTGGTGGTGATGGTGACCACAACTCTTCCTCTTCCTCTTCCTCTTCACGCTCATCTACGGCCTGATAAAGCACTCTTCACAGGGCACGCTCCAGGAAGAAAACAAATGGGATGATGTCGCTGATGGTGCCTTCAGTGCGACTGACTAGGTTTGTCACCTCCTCAAAAGGACGCATGAGCCTACAGGCATTGCGCATGAGCGTCCAGTAACTTGGCAAAAAAATTTCCAGCTGCGCAGAGGCTGTCCTAGCACCCCGGTCATACAAATACTCGCTGACGACTTTTTCTTGTTGGAGCAGGCGGTCGAACATTAGGAGTGTTGAATTCCAACGTGTCGGGCTGTCGCAAATCAAGCGCCTCACTGGCATGTTGTTTCGCCGCTGGATATCTGAAAAGTGCGCCATGGCCGTGTAGGAATGCCTGAAATGGCCACACACCTTCCTGGCCTGCTTGAGGACGTCCTGTATGCACGGCACATGTGTCAACTTGCCCAAATTCAATGCCGCCAACAAATTGCTTCCATTGTCACACACCACTTTGCCGATCTCCAGTTGGTGCAGAGTCAGCCACTGATCCACCTGTGCGTTCAGGGTGGACAGGAGTGCTGGTCCAGTGTGACTCTCTGCTTTCAGGCAAGTCAACCCCAAGACGGCGTGACACTGTCATATCCAGGATGTGGAATAGCCCCTGGGGAGCTGGGGGGGGGGTGCAGTTGATGTGGAGCAAGACGCAGCAGCAGAAGAGGACTCAGCCGAGGAGGTTATCGAAGAGGATGGAATAGGAGGAGTAGAGGAGGTGGCAGCAGGCCTGCCTGCAAGTCGTGGCGGTGTCACCACCAACTCCTCTGCAGAGCCATGCATTACATGCTTGGCAGCCGTCAGCAGGTTTACCCAATGCGCAGTGTAGGTGATATACCTGCCCTGACCGTGCTTTGCAGACCAGGTATCAGTGGTCAGATGGACCCTTGCCCCAACACTGTGTGCCAGACATGCCACGACTTCCTTTTGCACAATAGAGTACAGGTTGGGGATTGCCTTTTGTGAAAAGAAATTTCGGCTGGGTACCTTCCACTGCGGTGTCCCAATAGCTACAAATTTTTTGAAGGCCTCAGACTCCACCAGCTTGTATGGTAAAAGCTGGCGGGATAAGAGTTCCGACAAGCCAGCTGTCAGACGCCGGGCAAGGGGGTGACTCTGTGACATTGGCTTCTTACGCTCAAACATGTCCTTGACAGACACCTGACTGTGGGCAGATGAGCAGGAACTGTTCAAGGTGAGAGACGGAGTGGCGGATGGTTGAGAGGGGGCAAGGAGGACAGGAGTGGTTGACGTGGCTGAAGATGCTGGACCAGGAGGAGGATGGTGGCTTTGAGCTTGTGTGCTGCTTGTACTCGTCATCATGTGTTTATCCCATAGGCGTTTGTGATGTGCGATCATGTGCCTTCGCAAAGCAGTTGTACCTAGGTGGGTGTTGGATTTCCCACGACTAAGTTTCTTTTGGCACAGGTTGCAAATGGCAGACACACAAAAAAAATGCCACACTGCTGAGCTTTGCAATGATGGCATTCTGGTGGTGGCAACAGCATGCGTTGATTGGCGTGCTGTCTGGCTGACCCCGGGTGCCGATACATACTGTTGCCACTAGCTCCTTGCAACGACCTACCCCTGCTTCCAACTCGTCTCCTCCTCCTCTCTGTCTCCCCATCTGAACTTTCCCCCTGTTCTTCTTCTCTTCGAGCGGGCACCCACGTGACATCCACATCGTCATCATCAACCGCTTCATTTGTATCTGACAACTCAGTAAAGGAAGCAGCAGCGGGTACAACATTATCATCATCACACCGTACGTCCATGTGTGTAATGCTGCCTGACTGAGACATATCCCTTTTATCTACATCCTCTGGCAATAATGGTTGCGCATCACTCATTTCTTCCAACTCATGTGTAAATAACTCCTCTGACAGATCAAGTGAAGCAACTGTGGTGCTAGTGTTGGTGGTGGCGGCAGGCGGGTGAGTGGTAACTTGAGAGGTGCCCGAAGCTGAGCTGGAGGAGGATGGTGCGTCAAGGTTCCGAGCGGAAGCTGTAGAAGATTGGGTGTCCTGTATTAGCCAGTCAACTATGTCCTCAGAACTTTTCGAGTTCAGGGTACGTGGCCTCTGAACACTGGTCATTATTCTAGGGCCAAAGGGAATCACAGCACCACGGCAGCCCCTGCGGGGTGGCCTGCCTCTGCCTGTCATTTTTTTTTAGATTAGTTTAGTTGTACTATGCGTGCAAGCTACTGTGACACCAGATATGAGTGGCACTGTGCACTGGCAGAAGTTGGCAGAGAAGACACTGTAGGCCTGACACACACGCTGGCAGGCAACTGACTGCTATTCTACTGCAGTCAAAACTGTTCTTTTTTTTTTATGTAAGCTACTGTGACACCAGATATGAGTGGCACTGTGCACTGGCAGAAGTTGGCAGAGTAGACGCTGTAGGCCTGACACACACGCTGGCAGGCAACTGACTGCTATTCTACTGCAGTCAAAACTGTTGTTTTTTTTTAATGTAAGCTACTGTGACACCAGATATGAGTGGCACTGTGCACTGGCAGAAGTTGGCAGAGTAGACGCTGTAGGCTGACACACACGCTGGCAGGCAACTGACTGCTGTTCTACTGCAGTCAAAACTGTTGTTTTTTTTTTAATGTAAGCTACTGTGACACCAGATATGAGTGGCACTGTGCACTGGCAGAAGTTGGCAGAGTAGACGCTGTAGGCCTGATACACACGCACAAAAAAAAAGCAGACTTATGTACTAGCCCTAAAAAGGGCTTTTTGGGGTGCTGTCAAGACGCTGTCCTTACAGCAGAGATCAGATGAGTCTTTCAGGACTGAGTGGACACTGAATAAACTGGCCTAGCTATAGATTTCCCTATTAAATCAGCAGCAGCTACACTGTCCCTCCTCTCACTAAGACTGCAGCTTCCGAATGAATCTAAAATGGATGCTGTCCAGGAAAAAAAAAAAAAAAAGCAGACTTATGTACTAGCCCTAAAAAGGGCTTTTTGGGGTGCTGTCAGGACTCTGTCCTTACAGCAGAGATCAGATGAGTCTTTCAGGACTGGAGTGGACACTGAAAAAACTGGCCTAGCTATAGATTTCCCTATTAAATCAGCAGCAGCTACACTGTCCCTCCTCTCACTAAGACTGCAGCTTCTGAATGAATCTAAAATGGATGCTGTCCAAGAGGTGGGAGGGTCTGGGAGGAAGGGTATGCTGCTGATTGGCTGGAATGTGTCTGCTGACTGTGAGGTACAGGGTCAAAGTTTGCTCAATGATGACGAATAGGGGGCGGACCGAACATCGCATATTTTCGCCCGCCGCGGCGAACGCGAACAAGCTATGTTCGCCGAGAACTATTCGCCGGCGAATAGTTTGGGACATCTCTACCAAGGAATAGCGCACAGCAATGGGGATGTAATATAGCCCAAAATAGTTACCTCGTCTGTAGGTGTATCAGGCGACAAGTTGCGTGAAGAATGTGGTATGGCCAATGGTGCGGGTAAAGTCATGAACAGTAAAGCATGTTTAAGGCATCCAGGCCACCCAGAGGTGGCCTCCAGCGTCATGCTGTGCATGATAAAGGAGGAAAGGCGTCCCCCTCCGAGTGGTGCACTGTCCATGATGGTGCCAAAAGGCTCCCCCTATAATTCAACCCAAGCGTGGAATGACGCACGTGTCATGACGTCAGAAATTACCCCCAGTGTGAAGCGTCCGGCGTGACGCTGATGCGCAACGGGCAAATCCGCCCACTCCCTCGCCCCTTCTGGGACGAGCGGGAGAGGGGAGGAGGAGGGTGCCAGTAAAGTATTGCAGCTCCCGGGCAACAGGCAGCCATGCGGCCCCACAAGCACAGCACACATACAGCTGCAGGCCAGGCTGCCAAATCAATAAAAGTAGATGGATTGTAACTGAAATGTCCTATGTGTGCAGACGAGAACCGTCAGTGACACCAAACTAATGCACTTGGGTGGGGTAGTTGGGGAGAACTGTACATTATCTGACCAGATGCCTCCATCCCTAATAATAATGCAAGAAGGGGGGGGGGACAATTGGGACTTTAAATGAGGTGTACATATGGTAATATGGGCCTCCATTCCTGATTCAATGAAATTTAAAGAGGGAAATTGGGACTTTGTATGAGGGAGGTGGAGAATAGAAAAAATAATGCATACGTGGTAGGCCAATGAGTTTATTGTCACACAGAGGGTATAGAATCGCACTCAGTATGAAGTACATTGAAACCACCAATTATGTAACTTGGAATAAAGTACAGTTCATAAATACATACAATAGATTGTAAAATTACATATTCTAAACAATTCGAACAGTTGTAACCTTAAAAACAGAATAGCAGCACAGTCCAGTTGCCAATGAAAGAATATATATTCCGTATCAGAAATTACCAATTATAACAAGGATAGTGATTATATGCAATGATGATCAACTAAAATTGTTTGCATCCTGTCAACGTGTTTCATGTAAACACACTTCATCAGGACCAGATGCATCCGTTGGTCTGTAAAAAATATAGATAAACAGATACTGGTAAGTTCTGGTAAGAATCCTAGCATCAAGGGAAAGGAAATGAAAAGGGTCATTATTTGGTTACTTACATGAGACTGGAAAGCAAGAGCATTTTAAGGTTACAACTGTTCGAATTGTTTAGAATATGTAATTTTACAATCTATTGTATTTTTTTTATGAACTGTATTTTATTCCAAGTTACATAATTGGTGGTTTCATTGTACTTCATACTGAGTGTGATTCTATACCCTCTGTGTGACAATAAACTCATTGGCCTACCACCTATGCATTCTTTTTTCTATTCTCCACCTGCCTCATACAAAATCCCAATTTCCCTCTTTAAAAATCTTAGGACAATAAGTATGTTGTTGCAAGGATTACCAAGTAAAAAAAAGGAAAGGGAATTAAAAAGAAAAACTTAGGACTTGTAAGCTTTTTTTCCGTCCTGACTAAAATATAAATAGTTAAAGTGCACAACAGGATCTGTTGAACCCTCGGTGGAGGACATGTATGATCTGTGAACTAGTGCATATAGAGCAGAGTTACAGTTCAGTGACTTTCTAACTCCCGGGGGGGGGGGGGGGGGGGGAAGGAGGTGAAATGCATTGCTGAGAAGTGCCATTGGAAAAATAGCTAGTTTCCTCTGTGTACTGGAGTTTAAGTGAAGTCCCAGATATAGCTAATCCTGTTGTCATTACCCCCTAGACTTATCCTTTTATTTCCTCATAAATGAAATATATCATTGCACTTTAAATGATAAGGATTTTATATTAATTGTTTATGCATTTTCCTTTTTTTTAACAACCAGTACAAAATGATATACTCAACAAATGTGAACGGTATGCTTATGTTGTTTCAGGAAATTCCCATAATGGATTACACCATTGGACTGTTTGTTGTCTCATACCACTAAACAGTGATCACCTCATTGGCAGTACACAGTGCTTGTCATAGTAGCTGATGGCTAATAACGTACCTTGTCCTGTTGCTTAAAAAACAATGCTAGTTTCAACTTTTAACGGGCAATTCCATCTAAAACTGATATTTTACTTGCCGGTGGAGCTTGGTGGACTAACTCAGCCCCTGACTTCCTTTATGTCTCGAATAATCCAACAGTGATATCTCTCTGCTATAATTACTGTTCCTGTCCACCTGCAAATATTCCTGCGTACATTCTCTATAGGAATGAGCCGAACACCCCCCCCCCCGGTTCGGTTCGCACCAGAACCTGCGAACGGACCGAAAGTTTGCGCGAACTTTAGAACCCTATTAAATACAATGGATGCGAACGTTCAAAATCAAAAGTGCTAATTATAATGCCTAATATGCATGTTATTGTCCTAAAAAGGGTTTGGGGACCCGGGCCCTGCCCCAGGGGACATGTAGCAATGCAAAAAAAAGTTTTAAAAACTGAAGTTTTTTTGGGAGCAGTGATTTTAATGATGCTTAAAGTGAAAAAAATAATGAAATATTCCTTTAAATATCGTACCTGGGGGGTGTCTAAAGTATGCCTGTGAAGTGGCACATGTTTCCCGTTGTTAGAACTGACCCTGCACAAAATGACATTTCTAAAGGAAAAAAAGTCATTTAAAACTGCTTGTGGCTTTAAAGGGGTTGTAAAGGTTTGTTTTTTATTTTCTAAATAGGTTTCTTTAAGCTAGTGCATTGCTGGTTCACTTACCTTTTCCTTCGATTTCCCTTCTAAATGTATTTTTTTCTTTGTTTTCTTTGTCTGAATTTGTCACTTCCTGTTTCTCCTCAGTAAGCTGTTCAGTAAGCTGTTCTGGCTGACAAACACCGCTCGGATTATGGTGTGAAGTTTACTGAGTAGAAACAGGAAGTGAGAAATTCAGACAAACATTTAGAAGGGAAAACGAAGGAAAAAGTAAGTGAACCAAGAATGCACTGGCTTAAAGGAACCTATTTAGAAAATAAAAAACTAACCTTTACAACCCCTTTAATGTAATGTCTGGTCCCGGCAATACAGATGAAAATCGTTGAGAAAAATGGCATGGGTACCCCCAGCCCATTACCAGCCCCTTTGGGTATTTGTATTTGTATTCAGGTAAGCTTTAGGTGCACACTGTGCAAAGAACACTAAAACAAAATACTGGAGGTCCCTGCCTCACTGCCTGTATTTTTATGAGAACCCCTAGCAATTGTATTAAAGTAAGAATTAGGTGCACACTGTGCAAAGAACACTAAAACAAAATACTGGAGGTCCCTGCCTCACTGCCTGTATTTGTATGAGTACACCAGCAATTGTATTCAGGTAAGCTTTAGGTGAACGCTATGCAAAGCACACAGTACACTAAGTGAAACACTGACTGCAGCTAACACAATCACCTGTCTGCCTGTCACAGTATAGAGAATTAGTGATGAGCCGAACACCCCCGGGTTCGGTTCGCACCAGAACCCGCGAACGGACCGAAAGTTCGCACAAACTTTAGAACCCTATTAAATTCAATGGATGCGAACGTTCGAAATCTAAAGTGCTAATTATAACGACTATTATGCATGTTATTGTCCTAAAAAGGGTTTGGGAACCCGGGTTCTGCACCAGGGGACACGTATCAATGCAAAAATAAGTTTTAAAAACGGTCGTTTTTCGGGAGCAGTCATTTTAATGATGCATAAAGTGAAAAAAAAAAAGTCAAATATTCCTTTAAATATCGTACTTGGGGGGTGTCTAAAGTATGCCTGTGAAGTGCCACGTGTTTCCCGTGTTTAGAACTGTCCCTGCACAAAATTACATTTCTAAAGGAAAAAAAGCCATTTAAAACTGCTTGCGGCTTTAATGTAATGTCTGGTCCCGGTAATATGGATGAAAATCTTTAAGAAAAATGGCATAGCTACCCCATCACACACCCCCCCCCCCCCTACCCCAGCCCATTATCAGCCCCTTTGGGTCGTGTATGGATATTAAGGGGAACCCCTCACACAAAATAAAAAAGGCCCTATACTCTGAACAGCCGTATACAGGCGGTGCATACAAGACAGGGACTGTAGGTTTGTTCTTATGTAGAATCTGTTTGTAATTTTGAACAGGTACATTGTTTAAGTGTAGCTCCAGCCAAAAAATCTATTTTTAAGCTTTTTGGAAAACATAGGGAAGGGTTATCACCCCTGTAACATTTGTTTTGCTGTCTGTGCAGTGTGCACCTGTTCAGAACAGTTCACCTCACTTTCCGTCCTAATGACAAATGTTTTTTGAAAATTTGGGTTTTTTATTGAAACAAGAATTGGTGATAAAGAATCAGTGGAGAGGAGACACTTTTTTTCCCATATTAACTCTTACAGGAGAGAATTTGCCTTCCTAGTGGTAGATTTCCTCTCACTTCCTGTTGTATCCTTCCGTTTGCAAGGAGGAGTCGTTTGTAAGTTGGATGTTTGAAAGTAGGGGCCTGCTGTATATACTCAGCTGAAATTTGCCCCTTACATGTTGGTGTTGCCACAACACTGTGAGCCCTCACAGTTACTCTTGGTGGACGCATGAATGGGCCCTGCTGTGAATTATTAGATCAAGAATTGTAATTGCATGCCCCTGTTGAACAGGGGCTGAAAAATTGGGCCTTTGGTGGTGGTGGTGGTGGTGGTGTTGACACAACACTGTAAGGCCTCACAGTTAGTCTTGGTGGGCGCAGGAATGGGCCCTGCTGTGAATTATTAGATCAAGAATTTTAATTACATGCCCCTGTTAAACAGGGGCAGAAAAATTGGGCCTTAGGCACAGGTGCCACAACACTGCAACCCCTCACAGATACTGTACTTGGAGCACAGCAATGAGCCCTGTTGCCAGTGGCGGCTGGTGCTCAAAATTTTTGGGGGGGCGCAAACAAACTGAAAAAAAAATAAAAAATCAATTGCCGCCACTGTGCCCATTAAACGCAGCCACTGTGCCCAAACGCCACCAGTTTGCCCCCTCAAATACAGCCAGTTTGTTTCCATATACAGCCAGTGTGCCCCCATATATATACAGCCAGTGTGCCCCCATATACAGCCAGTGTGCCCCCATATACAGCCAGTGTGCCCCCATATATATATATATATATATATAGCCAGTGTGCCCCCATATACAGCCAGTTTGTCCCCATATATATAGCCAGTGTGCCCCCATATACAGCCAGTGTGTCCCCATATATATAGCCAGTGTGCCCCCATATACAGCCAGTTTGTCCCCATATACAGCCAGTTCCCCCCAAATGCAGCCAGTTCCCCCCCATATACAGCCAGTTCCCCCCAAATGCAGCCAGTTTGTCCCCCATATACAGCCAGTTCCCCCAAATGCAGCCAGTTTGTCCCCCATATACAGCCAGTTCCCCCCAAATGCAGCCAGCGTGTCCCCCATATACAGCCAGTTCCCCCCAAATGCAGCCAGTTTGTCCCCCATATACAGCCAGTTCCCCCCAAATGCAGCCAGCGTGTCCCCCATATACAGCCAGTTCCCCCCAAATGCAGCCAGTTTGTCCCCATATACAGCCAGTTCCCCCCAAATGCAGCCAGTTTGTCTCCCATATACAGCCAGTTCCCCCAAATGCAGCCAGTTTGTCCCCCATATACAGCCAGTTCCCCCCAAATGCAGCCAGCGTGTCCCCCATATACAGCCAGTGTGCCCCCATATTCAGCCAGTTTGTCCCCCATATTCAGCCAGTTTGTCCCCCATATTCAGCCAGTTTGTCCCCCATATTCAGCCAGTTCCCCCCATATTCAGCCAGTTTGTCCCCCATATTCAGCCAGTTCCCCCCAAATGCAGCCAGTTTGTCCCCCATATTCAGCCAGTTTGTGCCCCATATTCAGCCAGTTTGTCCCCCAAATGCAGCCTGTCCCCCCAGCCCTGCACTTACCTTCCTCGGTCCGCGCCGTCCTCGATGTGTTCTCCCGCCCTCGATGTCGCTTCAGCCAATCAGGTTACCGGTAACCAGATCCGGTGAACCTGATTGGCTGAAACCTCCACACAGTCTTCTTCCAGGAACGCACCCTCGTGCGTACCTGGGAGGAGTTTTTGGAAGCCGAATACAGCGTGAGAGCTGTATTCGGAAAGCCTATCAGAGCCGCTGGCTCTGATAGGCACTTCCAAGTTACACCCACCGCCGGCCGCCGCTCTAATTCATATGGCCGGCGCTCACCAGGAGGCCGGCCATATGTATAGTGGGCAGCGCGGCAGCGGTGACAATACACAGATTCATGCAATGCATGAATCTGTGTATTGTCTTTCAGGCGGTGTGATTGTCTTTCAGGCGGTGTGGGAGCGAGAGGGGGCGGCGCTCCGGCGCCCTCTATGGACGCACCGCCACTGCCTGTTGCAAAGTATTGCATCAAAAATTGTAATTACACGCCCCTGTTAAACAGGGGCTGAAAAATTGGGCCTTAGCCACTGGTGCTGGTGCCACGACACTGCAACCACTCCCAGATACTCTAGTTGGAGTGCAGGAATGAGCCCTGTTGCAAAGCATTGCATAAAAAATTGTAATAACACACCCCTGTTAAACAGGGGCTGAAAAATTGGGCCTTAGCCACTGGTGGCGGCACCCAGAAACAAAAATGTTCTTCCAAGCTATCATCGTCAATCGGATCATTGAGGAGGAGGAGGATAGTCAGTCAACATAACAGGACAGTCTCTCAGCATCAGCATCAGTCTTGAAGGGATGTGACATTTGAAAATAAATTAGTCTGTTATATCAGCTTCAGGTGTTTGGTAGCTGGTGGTGATCCAAGACTGGTTCATCTTTATGAAGGTCAGTCGATCAACAGAGTCGGTGGACAGGCGCACCCTGTGATCCGTGACAAATCCTCCAGAAGCACTGAATGTGCGTTCTGAAAGAACGCTGGATGCAGGACAGGCCAGTAGCTCAATTACATACTGTGCAAGCTCTGGCCAGTGATCCATCCTCAAGACCCAGTAAGCCAGAGGATTTTCGGTGGGGAAGGTGTCCAAGTCTGACCTTGCCCCTAGGTATTCCTGCACCATGTATATCAGACGCTGGCGATGGTTGCTGGAACCGATCATACCTTGGGGCTGCGGACTAAAGAATTGTCTGAACGCTTCGGTCAGACGGCCACCTTCCCCACCGCTCCTTCTTTGACTGACCGAAGCCTCAGCAACTCGTTGTCCAGGACCAGGAGTTTGTAACCTCCCAGTCTCTGGGAATGCGTTGCACAGACCTTTCTGCAAGGCCTCCCGGAGTTGTCTCATCCTCTGCTCCCTCTGCGACGGTAAGATAAGGTCCGCAACCTTACCCTTGTACCGTGGATCAAGGAGAGTGGCCAGCCAGTAATGGTCCCTCTCCTTGATCCGAAGAATACGAGGATCCTTCCGCAGACTTTGCAGGATCAGGGAGGCCATGCAGCGTAGGTTAGCTGAGGCATTCAGTCCGGAGTCCTCTGGGTCACTAAGGACGTCATGATCCGCAGCCACCTCCTCCCAGCCACGTACAAGTCCACTGGTTTCTTGGGACTGTAAATCAGCCCTAAAAGACTGCTGCTGATGATGCTGAGTGCCAGGCTTCACCTCCATGCTGACACAATCCTCCTCCTCCTCCTCCTCTTCTTCATGTGCGATGGGTGGGACAGAAGGAACACTGTCTGGGTAAAGGGGGCCTTGAGAGGCAAGGAAGTCCTCCTCTTCCTGCCTCTGTTCTGCCTCAAGTGCCCTGTCCATTATTCCACGCAGCGTATGTTCCAACAGGTGGACAAGAGGTACAGTGTCACTGATGCATGCACTGTTACAGCTCACCATCCTCGTGGCCTCCTCAAATGGTGCCAGGACAGTGCATGCATCCCTGATCATGCCCCACTGGCGTGGTGAAAAAAACCCGAGCTCCCCTGACCCTGTCCTGGTGCCGTAGTTGCACAGGTACTCATTGATGGCCCTCTGCTGCGTGTGCAGCCGCTGCAGCATGGCCAACGTTGAGTTCCACCTGGTGGGCATGTCACATATAAGGCGGTTCTTGGGCAGGTTCAACTCCTTTTGCAGCTCAGCCAGGCGAGCACTGGCATTATAAGATCTGCGGAAATGCACACAGACTTTCCTGGCCTGCCTCAGGACATCCTGTAAGCCCGGGTACCTGCCCAAGAAACGCTACACCACCAGGTTAAGGACGTGAGCCACACAGGGCACATGGGTCAGTTGTCCCTGTCGGAGAGCGGAGAGGAGGTTGGTGCCATTGTCGCAAACTACCATTCCTGGCTTAAGCTGGCATGGCGTCAACCACCTCTCGGCCTGCCCCTGCAGAGCAGACAGAACCTCTGCCCCAGTGTGGCTCCTGTCCCCCAAACACACCAGCGCAAGCACGGCATGGCATCTTTTTGCCTGCGTACTTGCGTAGCCCCTTGAACGCCTACGGAGCACCGCTGGTTCTGAGGACAAAGCACAGGAAGAGGCCACGGAGGAAGAAGAAGAGGAGGGGGTGGAGGACAGAGGTGTGTCACAACCAGTAGTAGCATTTTGGAGGCGTGGCGGTGGAACAACCTCCAACACTACTGCACCTTGTCCTGCATCCTTCCCAGCTGCCAAAAACGTGATCCAATGGGCCGTGAAAGAAAGGTAACGTCCCTGTCCATGCCTGCTGGACCATGAGTCAGCGGTAATATGCACCTTACCGCTGACCGCCCTGTCCAGCGAGGCCAAGACATTGCCTTCCACATGCCGGTAGAGAGCCGGAATCGCCTTCCGTGAGAAAAAGTGGCGTTTGGGAACCTGCCACTGAGGAACCGCACATTGCACAAACTCACGGAAGGGGGCCGAGTCTACCAACCAAAAAGGCAGCAGTTGAAGCGCTAGCAATTTAGCCAAGCTAGCATTCAACCGCTGGGCATGTGGATGGCTGGGAGTGAACTTCTTTCGACGGTCCAGCAGCTGGGGCAGGGAAATTTGCCTGCTAGAATCGGACGTTGGTGTACCGTTAGCAGAGTGCCCGCAAGTACTTGGCTGTGACACACCTAATTCTACACCTTCATTCCTCTCAGAGCAGGTTTCAGAGAGGACTGAAGGTATAGTGGGGTTGGAGATCCCAGCTGATGCGGTGCAAGAAGAGGTCAGCTTTGTTCTTTGGTGTGGGTCTTTAAGGTAGGCTTGCCAACGAGCTGCATGGCAGGTCAACATATGTCTGGTCAAGCATGTGGTGCCCAAGCGGGTGATGTTTTGGCCATGCGATATACGCTTGAGACATATGTTGCAAACAGCAGCTGTGCGATCTGATGCACTCGACTCAAAAAAGGCCCACACCAAAGAACTTTTTGAATAACGGGCAGAGGCAGCGCCCTGCACAGGCGGAACTCTGCGGTGTGATTCCGTCGGTGTGCTGCCCTTACGCTGGCCCCCCGAGGGCATCCTGCCTCGTTGGAGATGTGCCTCCTCCTCATCCTCCTCCTCTCTCCTATTAGGCACCCACGTGGAGTCAGTGACCTCATCATCCCCTCCCTCCTCATCACTGGAGCCAATCTGGCAGTATGCTGCAGCTGCTGGAACATGACTGCCAGATTGGTGTCCTTCTTGAGCATCCCCTCTCTCTGCTCTCACGCTACTGCCTTCCTCTAGCTGGGTATCATCATCAGACCCTTCGAAACGCTGGGCATCCTCCTGGAGCATGTACCCAACACTGTGCTCAAACAGTTCGGGGGACTCCTCAGGACGACATGGTTGGTCTAGGGAAGGAGTGACTGATGATGACATTGATACCAGGGAAGAGGACGCTTTGGCAGCTGCTTTGCCAGTACCCTGAGCCTGGGTGAGAGAGGATGAGGAGGATGAGGAGGGCTTGGTCATCCACTCTACCAAGTCTTCGGCACGATGCGGCTCAACACCTCCAGCTGCCGAAAAGAAGGACAAGCGTGTCCCATGGCCACGTGCTGATGGCGATGCACCACGTCCACGACCAGCACTGTTGTCTCTAGACACAGAGCCTGCTTGCCCTCTTTTTTTGGCTCCTGACTGTCTGCCTCTCCTTGTTTGCCTTCCAGACATTCTAATGGCCTGCAGGGAAATGGGAAAAGCAGCAATACAGGCTAAGTTAAGGTGTAATACGGTCAGGAGGCACACTCCGCCCGCTGTAAGTGCCGCAAAATCCTGTTGGTGTAACACACCAGGAAAAAGCAGCAATACAGGCTAAGTTAAGGTGTAATATGGTCAGGAGGCACACTCCGCCCGCTGTAAGTGCTGCAAAATCCTGTTGGTGTAACACACCAGGAAAAAGCAGCAATACAGGCTAAGTTAAGGTGTAATATGGTCAGGTGGCACACTCCGCCCGCTGTAAGTGCCGCAAAATCCTGTTGGTGTAACACACCAGGAAAAAGCAGCAATACAGGCTAAGTTAAGGTGTAATATGGTCAGGAGGCACACTCCGCCCGCTGTAAGTGCCGCAAAATCCTGTTGGTTAAAGGAAAAAAAGTCATTTAAAACTGCTTGTGGCTTTAAAGGGGTTGTAAAGGTTTGTTTTTTATTTTCTAAATAGGTTTCTTTAAGCTAGTGCATTGTTGGTTCACTTACCTTTTCCTTCGATTTCCCTTCTAAATGTATTTTTTTCTTTGTTTTCTTTGTCTGAATTTGTCACTTCCTGTTTCTCCTCAGTAAGCTGTTCAGTAAGCTGTTCTGGCTGACAAACACCGCTCGGATTATGGTGTGAAGTTTACTGAGTAGAAACAGGAAGTGAGAAATTCAGACAAACATTTAGAAGGGAAAACGAAGGAAAAAGTAAGTGAACCAAGAATGCACTGGCTTAAAGGAACCTATTTAGAAAATAAAAAACTAACCTTTACAACCCCTTTAATGTAATGTCTGGTCCCGGCAATACAGATGAAAATCGTTGAGAAAAATGGCATGGGTACCCCCAGCCCATTACCAGCCCCTTTGGGTATTTGTATTTGTATTCAGGTAAGCTTTAGGTGCACACTGTGCAAAGAACACTAAAACAAAATACTGGAGGTCCCTGCCTCACTGCCTGTATTTTTATGAGAACCCCTAGCAATTGTATTAAAGTAAGAATTAGGTGCACACTGTGCAAAGAACACTAAAACAAAATACTGGAGGTCCCTGCCTCACTGCCTGTATTTGTATGAGTACACCAGCAATTGTATTCAGGTAAGCTTTAGGTGAACGCTATGCAAAGCACACAGTACACTAAGTGAAACACTGACTGCAGCTAACACAATCACCTGTCTGCCTGTCACAGTATAGAGAATTAGTGATGAGCCGAACACCCCCGGGTTCGGTTCGCACCAGAACCCGCGAACGGACCGAAAGTTCGCACAAACATTAGAACCCTATTAAATTCAATGGATGCGAACGTTCGAAATCTAAAGTGCTAATTATAACGACTATTATGCATGTTATTGTCCTAAAAAGGGTTTGGGAACCCGGGTTCTGCACCAGGGGACACGTATCAATGCAAAAAGAAGTTTTAAAAACGGCCGTTTTTCTGGAGCAGTCATTTTAATGATGCATAAAGTGAAAAAAAAAAAGTCAAATATTCCTTTAAATATCGTACCTGGGGGGTGTCTAAAGTATGCCTGTGAAGTGCCACGTGTTTCCCGTGTTTAGAACTGTCCCTGCACAAAATTACATTTCTAAAGGAAAAAAAGCCATTTAAAACTGCTTGCGGCTTTAATGTAATGTCTGGTCCCGGTAATATGGATGAAAATCTTTAAGAAAAATGGCATAGCTACCCCATCACACACCCCCCCCCCTACCCCAGCCCATTACCAGCCCCTTTGGGTCTTGTATGGATATTAAGGGGAACCCCTCACACAAAATAAAAAAGGCCCTATACTCTGAACAGCCGTATACAGGCGGTGCATACAAGACAGGGACTGTAGGTTTGTTCTTATGTAGAATCTGTTTGTAATTTTGAACAGGTACATTGTTTAAGTGTAGCTCCAGCCAAAAAATCTATTTTTAAGCTTTTTGGAAAACATAGGGAAGGGTTATCACCCCTGTAACATTTGTTTTGCTGTCTGTGCAGTGTGCACCTGTTCAGAACAGTTCACCTCACTTTCCGTCCTAATGACAAATGTTTTTTGAAAATTTGGTTTTTTTATTGAAACAAGAATTGGTGATAAAGAATCAGTGGAGAGGACACACTTTTTTTCCCATATTAACTCTTACAGGAGAGAATTTGCCTTCCTAGGGGTAGATTTCCTCTCACTTCCTGTTGTATCCTTCCGTTTGCAAGGAGGAGTCGTTTGTAAGTTGGATGTTTGAAAGTAGGGGCCTGCTGTATATACTCAGCTGAAATTTGCCCCTTACATGTTGGTGTTGCCACAACACTGTGAGCCCTCACAGTTACTCTTGGTGGGCGCATGAATGGGCCCTGCTATGAATTATTAGATCAAGAATTGTAATTGCATGCCCCTGTTGAACAGGGGCTGAAAAATTGGGCCTTTGGTGGTGGTGGTGGTGGTGGTGTTGACACAACACTGTAAGGCCTCACAGTTAGTCTTGGTGGGCGCAGGAATGGGCCCTGCTGTGAATTATTAGATCAAGAATTGTAATTACATGCCCCTGTTAAACAGGGGCAGAAAAATTGGGCCTTAGGCACAGGTGCCACAACACTGCAACCCCTCACAGATACTGTACTTGGAGCACAGCAATGAGCCCTGTTGCCAGTGGCGGCTGGTGCTCAAAATTTTTGGGGGGGGCGCAAACAAACTGAAAAAAAAATAAAAAATCAATTGCCGCCACTGTGCCCATTAAACGCAGCCACTGTGCCCAAACGCCACCAGTTTGCCCCCTCAAATACAGCCAGTTTGTTTCCATATACAGCCAGTGTGCCCCCATATATATACAGCCAGTGTGCCCCCATATACAGCCAGTGTGCCCCCATATACAGCCAGTGTGCCCCCATATATATATATATATAGCCAGTGTGCCCCCATATACAGCCAGTTTGTCCCCATATATATAGCCAGTGTGCCCCCATATACAGCCAGTGTGTCCCCATATATATAGCCAGTGTGCCCCCATATACAGCCAGTTTGTCCCCATATACAGCCAGTTCCCCCCAAATGCAGCCAGTTCCCCCCCATATACAGCCAGTTCCCCCCAAATGCAGCCAGTTTGTCCCCCATATACAGCCAGTTCCCCCAAATGCAGCCAGTTTGTCCCCCATATACAGCCAGTTCCCCCCAAATGCAGCCAGCGTGTCCCCCATATACAGCCAGTTCCCCCCAAATGCAGCCAGTTTGTCCCCCATATACAGCCAGTTCCCCCCAAATGCAGCCAGCGTGTCCCCCATATACAGCCAGTTCCCCCCAAATGCAGCCAGTTTGTCCCCATATACAGCCAGTTCCCCCCAAATGCAGCCAGTTTGTCTCCCATATACAGCCAGTTCCCCCAAATGCAGCCAGTTTGTCCCCCATATACAGCCAGTTCCCCCCAAATGCAGCCAGCGTGTCCCCCATATACAGCCAGTGTGCCCCCATATTCAGCCAGTTTGTCCCCCACATTCAGCCAGTTTGTCCCCCATATTCAGCCAGTTTGTCCCCCATATTCAGCCAGTTCCCCCCATATTCAGCCAGTTTGTCCCCCATATTCAGCCAGTTCCCCCCAAATGCAGCCAGTTTGTCCCCCATATTCAGCCAGTTTGTGCCCCATATTCAGCCAGTTTGTCCCCCAAATGCAGCCTGTCCCCCCAGCCCTGCACTTACCTTCCTCGGTCCGCGCCGTCCTCGATGTGTTCTCCCGCCCTCGATGTCGCTTCAGCCAATCAGGTTACCGGTAACCAGATCCGGTGAACCTGATTGGCTGAAACCTCCACACAGTCTTCTTCCAGGAACGCACCCTCGTGCGTACCTGGGAGGAGTTTTTGGAAGCCGAATACAGCGTGAGAGCTGTATTCGGAAAGCCTATCAGAGCCGCTGGCTCTGATAGGCACTTCCAAGTTACACCCACCGCCGGCCGCCGCTCTAATTCATATGGCCGGCGCTCACCAGGAGGCCGGCCATATGTATAGTGGGCAGCGCGGCAGCGGTGACAATACACAGATTCATGCAATGCATGAATCTGTGTATTGTCTTTCAGGCGGTGTGATTGTCTTTCAGGCGGTGTGGGAGCGAGAGGGGGCGGCGCTCCGGCGCCCTCTATGGACGCACCGCCACTGCCTGTTGCAAAGTATTGCATCAAAAATTGTAATTACACGCCCCTGTTAAACAGGGGCTGAAAAATTGGGCCTTAGCCACTGGTGCTGGTGCCACGACACTGCAACCACTCCCAGATACTCTAGTTGGAGTGCAGGAATGAGCCCTGTTGCAAAGCATTGCATAAAAAATTGTAATAACACACCCCTGTTAAACAGGGGCTGAAAAATTGGGCCTTAGCCACTGGTGGCGGCACCCAGAAACAAAAATGTTCTTCCAAGCTATCATCGTCAATCGGATCATTGAGGAGGAGGAGGATAGTCAGTCAACATAACAGGACAGTCTCTCAGCATCAGCATCAGTCTTGAAGGGATGTGACATTTGAAAATAAATTAGTCTGTTATATCAGCTTCAGGTGTTTGGTAGCTGGTGGTGATCCAAGACTGGTTCATCTTTATGAAGGTCAGTCGATCAACAGAGTCGGTGGACAGGCGCACCCTGTGATCCGTGACAAATCCTCCAGAAGCACTGAATGTGCGTTCTGAAAGAACGCTGGATGCAGGACAGGCCAGTAGCTCAATTACATACTGTGCAAGCTCTGGCCAGTGATCCATCCTCAAGACCCAGTAAGCCAGAGGATTTTCGGTGGGGAAGGTGTCCAAGTCTGACCTTGCCCCTAGGTATTCCTGCACCATGTATATCAGACGCTGGCGATGGTTGCTGGAACCGATCATACCTTGGGGCTGCGGACTAAAGAATTGTCTGAACGCTTCGGTCAGACGGCCACCTTCCCCACCGCTCCTTCTTTGACTGACCGAAGCCTCAGCAACTCGTTGTCCAGGACCAGGAGTTTGTAACCTCCCAGTCTCTGGGAATGCGTTGCACAGACCTTTCTGCAAGGCCTCCCGGAGTTGTCTCATCCTCTGCTCCCTCTGCGACGGTAAGATAAGGTCCGCAACCTTACCCTTGTACCGTGGATCAAGGAGAGTGGCCAGCCAGTAATGGTCCCTCTCCTTGATCCGAAGAATACGAGGATCCTTCCGCAGACTTTGCAGGATCAGGGAGGCCATGCAGCGTAGGTTAGCTGAGGCATTCAGTCCGGAGTCCTCTGGGTCACTAAGGACGTCATGATCCGCAGCCACCTCCTCCCAGCCACGTACAAGTCCACTGGTTTCTTGGGACTGTAAATCAGCCCTAAAAGACTGCTGCTGATGATGCTGAGTGCCAGGCTTCACCTCCATGCTGACACAATCCTCCTCCTCCTCCTCCTCCTCCTCCTCTTCTTCATGTGCGATGGGTGGGACAGAAGGAACACTGTCTGGGTAAAGGGGGCCTTGAGAGGCAAGGAAGTCCTCCTCTTCCTGCCTCTGTTCTGCCTCAAGTGCCCTGTCCATTATTCCATGCAGCGTATGTTCCAACAGGTGGACAAGAGGTACAGTGTCACTGATGCATGCACTGTTACAGCTCACCATCCTCGTGGCCTCCTCAAATGGTGCCAGGACAGTGCATGCATCCCTGATCATGCCCCACTGGCGTGGTGAAAAAAACCCGAGCTCCCCTGACCCTGTCCTGGTGCCGTAGTTGCACAGGTACTCATTGATGGCCCTCTGCTGCGTGTGCAGCCGCTGCAGCATGGCCAACGTTGAGTTCCACCTGGTGGGCATGTCACATATAAGGCGGTTCTTGGGCAGGTTCAACTCCTTTTGCAGCTCAGCCAGGCGAGCACTGGCATTATAAGATCTGCGGAAATGCACACAGACTTTCCTGGCCTGCCTCAGGACATCCTGTAAGCCCGGGTACCTGCCCAAGAAACGCTACACCACCAGGTTAAGGACGTGAGCCACACAGGGCACATGGGTCAATTGTCCCTGTCGGAGAGCGGAGAGGAGGTTGGTGCCATTGTCGCAAACTACCATTCCTGGCTTAAGCTGGCATGGCGTCAACCACCTCTCGGCCTGCCCCTGCAGAGCAGACAGAACCTCTGCCCCAGTGTGGCTCCTGTCCCCCAAACACACCAGCGCAAGCACGGCACGGCATCTTTTTGCCTGCGTACTTGCGTAGCCCCTTGAACGCCTACGGAGCACCGCTGGTTCTGAGGACAAAGCACAGGAAGAGGCCACGGAGGAAGAAGAAGAGGAGGGGGTGGAGGACAGAGGTGTGTCACAACCAGTAGTAGCATTTTGGAGGCGTGGCGGTGGAACAACCTCCAACACTACTGCACCTTGTCCTGCATCCTTCCCAGCTGCCAAAAACGTGATCCAATGGGCCGTGAAAGAAAGGTAACGTCCCTGTCCATGCCTGCTGGACCATGAGTCAGCGGTAATATGCACCTTACCGCTGACCGCCCTGTCCAGCGAGGCCAAGACATTGCCTTCCACATGCCGGTAGAGAGCCGGAATCGCCTTCCGTGAGAAAAAGTGGCGTTTGGGAACCTGCCACTGAGGAACCGCACATTGCACAAACTCACGGAAGGGGGCCGAGTCTACCAACCAAAAAGGCAGCAGTTGAAGCGCTAGCAATTTAGCCAAGCTAGCATTCAACCGCTGGGCATGTGGATGGCTGGGAGTGAACGTCTTTCGACGGTCCAGCAGCTGGGGCAGGGAAATTTGCCTGCTAGAATCGGACGTTGGTGTACTGTTAGCAGAGTGCCCGCAAGTACTTGGCTGTGACACACCTAATTCTACACCTTCATTCCTCTCAGAGCAGGTTTCAGAGAGGACTGAAGGTATAGTGGGGTTGGAGATCCCAGCTGATGCGGTGCAAGAAGAGGTCAGCTTTGTTCTTTGGTGTGGGTCTTTAAGGTAGGCTTGCCAACGAGCTGCATGGCAGGTCAACATATGTCTGGTCAAGCATGTGGTGCCCAAGCGGGTGATGTTTTGGCCATGCGATATACGCTTGAGACATATGTTGCAAACAGCAGCTGTGCGATCTGATGCACTCGACTCAAAAAAGGCCCACACCAAAGAACTTTTTGAATAACGGGCAGAGGCAACGCCCTGCACAGGCGGAACTCTGCGGTGTGATTCTGTCGGTGTGCTGCCCTTACGCTGGCCCCCCGAGGGCATCCTGCCTCGTTGGAGATGTGCCTCCTCCTCATCCTCCTCCTCTCTCCTATTAGGCACCCACGTGGAGTCAGTGACCTCATCATCCCCTCCCTCCTCATCACTGGAGCCAATCTGGCAGTATGCTGCAGCTGCTGGAACATGACTGCCAGATTGGTGTCCTTCTTGAGCATCCCCTCTCTCTGCTCTCACGCTACTGCCTTCCTCTAGCTGGGTATCATCATCAGACCCTTCGAAACGCTGGGCATCCTCCTGGAGCATGTACCCAACACTGTGCTCAAACAGTTCGGGGGACTCCTCAGGACGACATGGTTGGTCTAGGGAAGGAGTGACTGATGATGACATTGATACCAGGGAAGAGGACGCTTTGGCAGCTGCTTTGCCAGTACCCTGAGCCTGGGTGAGAGAGGATGAGGAGGATGAGGAGGGCTTGGTCATCCACTCTACCAAGTCTTCGGCACGATGCGGCTCAACACCTCCAGCTGCCGAAAAGAAGGACAAGCGTGTCCCATGGCCACGTGCTGATGGCGATGCACCACGTCCACGACCAGCACTGTTGTCTCTAGACACAGAGCCTGCTTGCCCTCTTTTTTTGGCTCCTGACTGTCTGCCTCTCCTTGTTTGCCTTCCAGACATTCTAATGGCCTGCAGGGAAATGGGAAAAGCAGCAATACAGGCTAAGTTAAGGTGTAATACGGTCAGGAGGCACACTCCGCCCGCTGTAAGTGCCGCAAAATCCTGTTGGTGTAACACACCAGGAAAAAGCAGCAATACAGGCTAAGTTAAGGTGTAATATGGTCAGGAGGCACACTCCGCCCGCTGTAAGTGCTGCAAAATCCTGTTGGTGTAACACACCAGGAAAAAGCAGCAATACAGGCTAAGTTAAGGTGTAATATGGTCAGGTGGCACACTCCGCCCGCTGTAAGTGCCGCAAAATCCTGTTGGTGTAACACACCAGGAAAAAGCAGCAATACAGGCTAAGTTAAGGTGTAATATGGTCAGGAGGCACACTCCGCCCGCTGTAAGTGCCGCAAAATCCTGTTGGTGTAACACACCAGGAAAAAGCAGCAATACAGGCTAAGTTAAGGTGTAATATGGTGAGGAGGCACACTCCGCCCGCTGTAAGTGCCGCAAAATCCTGTTTGTGTAACACACCAGGAAAAAGCAGCAATACAGGCTAAGTTAAGGTGTAATATGGTCAGGAGGCACACTCCGCCCGCTGTAAGTGCCGCAAAATCCTGTTGGTGTAACACACCAGGAAAAAGCAGCAATATAGGCTAAGTTAAGGTGTAATATGGTCAGGAGGTACACTCCGCCCGCTGTAAGTGCCGCAAAATCCTGTTGGTATAACACACCAGGAAAAAGCAGCAATACGGGCTAACTTCAGGTGTATAATGTGCAGGAGGCTAAGCAACAATGACACTGTCCCCTGCCTATCCTTCTCTCTCCCTGCACACAAGGTTTAGCAAAGAATATGACACTGACACTCTCCCTGCCTATCCTTCTCTCTCCCTACACACAAGGTTTAGCAAAGAATATGACACTGACACTCTCCCTGCCTATCCTTCTCTCTCCCTACACACAAGGTTTAGCAAAGAATATGACACTGACACTCTCCCTGCCTATCCTTCTCTGTCCCTACACACAAGGTTTAGCAAAGAATAGATTTGACACGATTTGACACTGTCCCTGCCTATCCTTCACTTTTCCTGCTCCGGAACACACTACACAAGGCCGCCGCGCTGGCGGCCTTTTATAGTGTGGGGTGTGTACTAAACCCCCATAGCTATAGTTGGCCACAGGCATCCTGCCTGTGGCCAATCATTGCTCTCCTCGCTGCCGGCGCTGTGATTGGCCAAGCATGCAGGGTCACAGTGCATGCTTGGCCAATCACAGCGCCGGGATTACACTGCGATGGCGCAGTGTATTGTGGGCCGTTCGCGTCACTCGAATTTGGCGCGAACGGCCCAAATCGTTAGTTGTTCGCCGTACGCGCGAACAGCCGATGTTCGAGTCGAACCTATGTTCGACTCAAACACCGAGCTCATCCCTATAGAGAATAACAGGAACGGATCTAGCTAAACTGAATACAGTGTATAAATATATATACAACACCTAGGATGCATATATATCCTCTACACACTGTAACTGAAGCTAACTGACTCGCCTGCCTGCTCTATCTAACTCAAAATAAATGACACTGTCTCTCTCTCTCTATCTGTCTTTAACCATCACAACACAGTACACACGGCCACGTGTACTAAACCCCCTGAGACATAATTGAGAGATAATTGGCCAAAGCCACCCTGGCTTTGGCCAATTATGGCTCTCCGTTTTTTCGGCGCTGTGATTGGCCAAAGCATGCGGGTCATAGTGCATGCTTGGCCAATCATCAGCCAGCAATGCACTGCAATGCCGCAGTGAATTATGGGCCGTGACGCGCCACTCGAATTTGGCGCGAACGGTCCATAATGTTCGAAATTCGGCGAACGATCGAACAGCCGATGTTCGAGTCGAACATTGGTTCGACTCAAACTAAAAACTCATCCCTAATTATCTATAATAGAAAAATAATTTAAAAATCCAGCAGAGATGGTGGGAAACTATAATAATGGGCACAGAAGATGTGCAGACCTGGAAACTTCACGCAAGGTTGTTGGTAACCACCCTAATGGGTACAGCAGGTGTGCAGATCTGGAAACTGAGTGCAGGGTTGGTGGTAACCCCTCATAATGGACAAAACAGGTGAACAGACCCAGAGACTTAGCGAGGGGATGGTGGGAATAAAGGACACAGTGGGTGTGCAGACCTGGAACTCAGTTTAGGGTTCTCATCAATAAAGTCTCTAAGAGATACAAGAACCTGCCTGGAGGTTTCCCAAAGCAGCGTCTACCAGAGCCTGAAATATCAGTTTTGGGTGACGTGACTCTTTAAAGGAAACTTCATCAAAGAAACACTGAGACTGTCAAAGCTGACTTGCTATTTGCCTGGCAACTATACTGACTCTCTCTGTCTTTGAAAATTTGCATTTCTGAACTAAATTAAGTATTGAAGCCAAAGGGTCAATAGATCAGCCAAGCAACTAGTCTTTTCAGAAGGAAAGGTCAGCAGTCCCCCTATTAATCTTAATAAAGGTCAACTTTAAAGCTTATGTCTGGGCAGACAGCCAGAAACACAAATGAAATACATATATGGGAGAGGTGTTATTTGCTAAAGGATTTGTATTTCTGTCCATCCTTTTCAGGGCTGTGCAGTGTGACAGAGCTGTGCAAATCTCAGCACTGGATGGAAAGGAATTAAAATCCATTGACAGGTAAAACAGCTGCTATATATACGTATTGCATCTTAGAATTTAACTGTTTGCATGGAGTTCAGCTTTAAAAATACATAATCATTTTTAACCACTTAAGGACCGCCGCACGACGATGTACGTAGACAGAATGGCACGGACAGGCACAAATGCGTACAGGTACGTCCCCTTTAAGAACCTGTCCGCGCGCTCCCGACCCGGTTACGGGGAGAGGTAAGTGTAAACAAACCTTTCCCCGTTCTTCCTAGTGGCATATCAGTGATCGTCTGTTCCCTGTCATAGGGAACGACGATCAGTGACGTCATATGCCAAGCCACGCCCCCCTACAGTAAGAATCACTCATTAGGTCACACTTAACCCCTACAGCGCCACCTAGAGGTTAAACCCTTTACTGCCAGTGTAATTTTCACAGTATCAGTGCATTTTTATAGCACTGATCGGTGTAAAAATGACAATGGTCCCAAAAATGTGTCAAAAGTGTCCGATGTGTCCGCCATAATGTCGCAGTCACGATAAAAATCGTTGATCACCGCCATTACTAGTAAAAAAAAAAAATTGTAATAAAAATGCCATAAAACTACCCCCTATTTTGTAGACACTATAACTTTTGCGCAAACCAATCAATAAACGCTTATTGCAATTTTTTTTACCAAAAATATGTAGAAGAATACGTATCGGCCTAAACTGAGGAAATTTTTTTTATTTTTGTACTCGCCGTAAAATCCTTTTCTCTGAAGTCCATGGACGGACCCAGCTCCTTTAGTCTTGACAAGTGGGTTATGTTCCGTCTATTAGGAGAGGACTAGGCAGACATGTTAGATATACAAAAATATGTAATTATACCAAAGCTGACCAGCCCCGCCCAGGGGACCGTCCCTCTGGTCATAACCCCTCACCCTGCATTCAGCAGCTCAGTTCGTCAAAAAGCAGTACAAACTCAAACAGGAGGGGAGGGTGCTGTGTCCGTCCATGGACTTCAGAGAAAAGGTTTTTACGGTGAGTACAAAATTCCTATTTTCTCTTTCGTCCATGACGGACACAGCTCCTTTAGTCTTGACAAGTGGGACGTCCTCAAGCAGTGTAAAAAAAAAACGAGGGGTGGGAACAGCAACCAAACAAACTTCACCCCAAACAAAACAGATCTCCTCAACGGAGGAGTTGCAACCTTAAACAGCCGCCTGCAAAACCTTGCGGCCGAAGCAAGTATCCGCAGATGCATGCACATCAACCTTGTAAAATTTAGTGAAGGTGTGAACGGACGGCCAGGTTGCCGCCTTACACACCTTTGAGACAGACGCTTAATGTAGAAAAGCCCAGGAGGCACCAATTGTTCCTCCTTGATGGTTGACATACGCCACCGCCGTGGCGTTGTCTGACTGGATCCTGACTGGACGCCCCTGTAGCCTCTGTGACCATGTGGAGAGGCACTGCCTGATTGCCCGAAGTTCCAGTACATTGATCGGCAGGTGGGATTCTTCCTGTGTCCAGCGACCTTGTGTCGACTGGACCCCCCAAACACCCCCCCAATCGGTCAGGCTGGCGTCCGTCGAGATCACCGTCCAGTGAAAGGGAAGGAACGACTTTCCGGACTGAAGGGCCAGAGATGTCAGCCACCAGACCAGGGAACAACAATCCAGGGACAACGGAGACTTGTCCCACTTGGACAGGATCTCCTTCTGCAAGACTCGAGTGTGGAATTGAGCATACAGTACAGCCTCGAAGGAGGCCACCATGAGACCCAGGACTCGCATGCAAAAGCGGAGCGACGACCACCTGCGGGATGCCAACAGCTTCACCGCCACCTGAAGAGCCTGCAATTTTTCTAAAGGGAGAAAAACCTTTGCCTCCGAGGAGTCCAGGATCAAGCCCAGGTATTCCAGGCACTGAGTCGGCACCAACACCGACTTCTGGAGGTTCAGTACCCAACCAAATTCTTGAAGGCAAAACAAAAGATCAAGTCATCTGGACAACAGCACTCCACTAAAAAGCCTTTATTATGTAAAATCTTCAAAAATCCAAATACAACACAGCAAGTCACAAAATTCTGGTTAGAGCTGACTAGTTTCACATTTTCTTAGTGTTTAATCATAGCTGCCTAAATGATTCCCATGATATACCCCAAAAAAAGGTCATATGACCCAACCACAAGTGTAGGTGAATAAGTGCTGACGAGTGTTAATTGAAAATTGATTGCATGCTGACTAACCTGTGTCCAAGAAATAAATGTTTTTTAAAAAGTGTGTGGTTTCATTGTACCAACTATTCTAAAAATATATGTACATAATATCCTTGAAAAGGTGTGCAGCAAATTAAATATTTGTGAAAAAACTTGTGATTGATGCAAAAAAGTGAGGAATGTGTAAATTAAATAAAAGTGAATATATGGAACACAATGGATGAACAGCCTAAATCTTTACATAATGCATGTGCAACGTGCTGAAATGGATGCATAAGCAAAGGCAAATGCATCCATAGCGCACAT